>CM073588.1:3629788-4374788 GCA_037074715.1 Magnolia kwangsiensis | reverse complement strand
CGGTAAGTTAAGCATATTTATAGGTGACGAATAAAATGACTGGATTCAAATTTTAATTTGATATGCGAACAAGTGGATGTGAAGATTTGGTAATTAGTTTACTTTGATCAGGTAGTCCAAATTCAAAGTGGATGCTCGGATATCTTTATCTGATGGTGATAAGTTATATCAATGGTTAGTTTTAATTTACGGGTAAGAATATTAAGGTATTTAATGAATCATCCTATCAATTAACGGTTGAAAAATGCTCCATATGCTTAGATTCAGGTTAAACTACATAAATATTAATGAATTTATAAGTGTACAGTTGAACAAGTGTAAAATTGTAATCGTACATCCTTACATGTAGGTAAACTCGCACATAAAATTTTGAGTTATTACAGCTTGGCACCATGGATTCGGGGGGATTTGAGGGGGTTTTAAGTCCCCTTGTTATTTGCTAGAATTAATGCAACTGGGGGTTTCAAATCCCCTCAAAGAGGGGGTTTGAAATCCACCATGAGAGCTTGGATTACAACTAAAATTATTTCAGTAGTTACATATGTAACATGTGTGTCACCACACTATAATTCTATTGGGCACATGGCCCACTAATGATATCCAAAAATAATTAGATTATTAATGGAATCACCATTAATTACTTTAATATGATGATCAACACCGTCCAAACGTTGTCCATGTAAATCAACAGTTAAAAATTGTTGGTTAGTACTCGGACGTGATCTTGTGTTCGTGGCCTATCCGAGACTTGGAATTTCATCATTTTCAGGAAAAGTATATATTTCAACGGGCTTATTACAACCATTATGTCAAAAATTGCATAAGTTCACTAATTACAGATATTAGAGTTGTTGTGTTTTTTAGAATAAAAATAAATTTCAAAAATAAAAGTTATTTTTAGAAAGTAAATAAATATATTAATTATTTAAAACTTTTTATAAATAGTATGAATAGCCTGTCGGTAAGAGAGGGGGGGTTTTTGCTTATGTAACCAGGGTTCAAATCTCCTTGAGGACGGTGCGAAGCAACGTCCGTGCGCGCGTGGCGTGGGCTGTAGGGCTGCTTGGGCACTTTACTAGGCGCATTTAGCACTTTGCACATTCGCATCGTTGCAAGGAGCAAAAAGAACTTAGTCTTTTTGACACATGGTTCAAATTTTTTGGGTCATGGAATTGAACCCTGATGATTTATTACCTTTTGTTGATTAAGAGTAATTATGACATGATTGTACATGTGACACCTATACCATGTGTCGCTTATGTGGATACAGTTTTTCTGTTGGATAACTGCTTCTGTCTGAATGGGTACAGAAATAACTGCCATAGGACAAAAAGTCATGTCCTTTCATGGAAGACAATTATTTACTGTGAATGGGTGTAGATTTCTTGAAGAGTCTCTTTAGCACCTCTTCAGGAAGAAATCCATAACCCTTCAATTGATATAAATCCCGGATGCTATAATCCAGATGAAGTAATTCTTATCCTTAAGATTATATCATCTTCTGAGCAATTACTCTCGATCAAATCTCTTACTGAATTTTTTCTGAACGTCTTACGGCATATCAGTGTTTAAACTAGAGATCTGTTCAACACTTAAATGTGCAAATTTTCGTGTTGAAAATCGGATTGAGAGTTCATTGTATCCTGAAGACAATTTACAGATTTTCTTCATTTGCACTTGCTGAAAATTTCAGAAAAAGGGCAGCAAATCTGTCTTGAGAAATTGACTATTCAAGTCAAGCCTTGAACCCGATAAATCTGATCGTTTCGTTATCATTTTCTTCCATCCTCCGTTGTGTACAAAGAACTACATCTTCTAACATTCAAGAAAGATTAATTATCTTTTCACGATGGAGGCAATTCATTCAATTCAAGTTATGAACTAAGACTTTGTACGACTGGATCGTTTCGACGGTCAGTTCTTCTCAAGATGGCAACAGAAAATATTTTTCTTTCTGACTACTCTCAAGTTATCCTACATTCTAGATGATGATCTGTCTTCTCTACCCGAGCCAAAGGAAGACGACTCAGTTCAAGTGAAGGAAGAACGAAAGAAAAGGAAGGAGGATGATTTTTTATGCAAAGGTCATATCCTAAAAGCTCTCTCTAATTCAATTTATAATTCATACCGTAAAATATCCTCTGCTAAAGAACTGTGGACAAAATAGGATCAAAAATATAAAACTGAAGAAATCAGTACTCAAAAATTTCTGATCGACAATTACGTCCACTTCAAGTTTAAAAATGATCAGCCAATTCTCTCCCAAGTAACCGAACTACAGAACTTGGTTGATGAATTGAAGATTGGTGGGGTAGATCTTCCTGAAGAATTCCTGGTCGGTGTAGTAATTGTAAAATTACCCTCATCATGGTTTGATTATAAAAAGAAACTGAAACATGATGAAAGGAAATACACTCTTGAAGGACTTCAAAGACATCTTCGTATAGAAGAAGAGTCCAGAAACCGAGACAAGAAAGAAAATGCTTCGAAAAATCATTCCAAAGCAAATATAGTAGAAGATGACAAGCCAAAATCTCAAAACTCCAAATCTATTCCCCCAAAAAAAGATACAGAGTTTAAGAAAAAGGAAAAGAAAAAGGGCAAGTGTCATTTCTGCAATAAGCCTGGACACTACATAAAGGAATGTCGACACAGGAAGAAACAACTGAAAGCTCAGGCTAACATGACAGAAGACCAACTTGTTGCAATGGTTACTGAAGCTAACACAGTAATATCCGATGGTGGATGGTGGCTAGATACTGGTGCAACCATTCATATATCGAATGACCGAAACATCTTCAAGACCTATGAAGGTATAACAACTGGACAAGAAGAGAAGATGGGTAATAACGTTCGTGCGAACGTTGTTGGAAAAGGAACAGTAGAGCTTCAGTTTACATCAGGCAAAAGACTGACACTAACAAATATATTGCATGTACCTGACATGTCTAAAAATCTAGTGTCAGGCGATCTTCTCAATAAGAGAGGATTCAAAATAGTGATTGAGTCTGATAAGTTGGTTATCACCAAGAATGGTATGTTTGTAGGCAAAGGATATTCATGTAATGGTATGATTAAACTGAATATTAATAATAATAATGATGTTTTCGTTTATATAGCGGATTCTGTATCTTTATGGCATGCTATACTAGGTCATGTTAATTATCGTTCAATGAAAAGACTGATGATCGTAGGCCTTATACCAAATCATAAAATTCAACAAGAAGGGAAATGTGATGTGTGTGCCCATTCTAAAATAACCAGAAAGCCATTTGAGACTGGCATGAGAAAATCACAACACTTGGAGTTGATTCATTCTGATATTTGTGATTTAAATAATACCTTAACTCGTGGAGGAAAAAGGTATTTTATCACATTTATCGATGACTTCACTAGATTTTCGTATGTATACTTGATAAAATCTAAAGATGAAGCCTTTGAAAAGTTTAAACTTTATAAGGCCGAAGTGAAAAATCAGTTGAATGTAAAAATTAAAGCCCTCAGAAGTGATAGAGGGGGTGAGTACTCTTCTAATGAATTCAACGACTTTTATGAATCAAATGGTATAATCCATGAATTTACGACACCTTACACACCTCAGCAAAATGGCCTAGCGGAACGCAAAAATAGGACATTAGTTGAGATGATCAACTGTATGATATTAAATTCTGGATTACCTTTGAATTTGTGGGGGGAAGCATTGTTAACAGCAAACCGTATTTTAAATGCTATCCCACACAAAAAATTGGATATCTCCCCATATGAATTATGGAAAAAGAAGAAACCATATCTTCATTACTTCAAAGAGTGGGGAAGTATAGCAGAAGTCAGGATTATTGATTCCAAGATAGTAAAGTTAGGTCCTAAAGGAATCAGGTGTGCTTTTGTGGGTTATGAGAATTATAGTCCCGTATATAGATTCTTGGTTCTAGAACAAACTTCGTTTGCTGACAAAAACATGATTATAGAGTCTAGAGATGCTATATTTTTTGAAAATAAAGTATACAAAGACTATATGAATAATCATACAAAAAGGCAGGTTGATGAAAATATTATATAACCAATGAACGTAGAGCCTAACAACTTTCATGATAAATCTAACACTCATCCAGAAGGAAATGAACCAAGGAGATCGAAAAGGACAAGAAAAGAAACATCTTTTGGCCCAGATTTCTATATGTTTCTTATAGAAGGGGATAAAAATGAAATAAGAAAGGAGATTACTCTACCACTAAGTATTGAAAGTGATCCATCAAAACTTAGTGAAGCTCTCTCATCTCCTGATGTACAATTTTGGAGGGAAGCCATCGACGATGAAATGGATTCCATAGTCTCCAATAACACATGGTGTTTGGTCGATCTTCCACCAGGTTCAAAGCCTATAGGATGTAAGTGGATTTTTAAAAGAAAGTTCAATCCTGATGAAACCATAAATAAGTTTAAAGCTCGATTGGTAGCCAAAGGATTTAGACAAAAGGAAGGTATCGATTTTTTCGATACATATGCTCCTGTTGTTCGAATACCTACCATTAGAACTTTAATTGCTCTTACAACAATTCACCACCTAGTAATCCATCAAATGGATGTCAAAACGGCATTCTTAAATGGTGATCTAGATGAGGAAGTCTATATGGAACAACCTGAAGGGTTTATTCAACCCGAGAAAAAGAAGAAAGTGTGTAAACAGGTCAAATCTCTCTATGGGCTCAAGCAAGCTCCTAAACAATGGCATGAGAAGTTTGATCAAGTAGTACAATCTAATGGTTTTAGAGTAAACCAAGCAGATAAGTGCATATATATTAAAGGTCAAATCATTATCTGCCTATACGTATATGATATGCTAATATTTGGACCAAATGAGGACTGTGTGAAAGAAACTAAAAAGTTTCTAAGTACCAACTTCGACATGAAAGATATGGGCAAAGTCGATGTAATATTAGGTATTAAGATTTTTAATCTTAATGATAAAATAGCCTTAACACAATCTCATTACCTAGAGAAAGTGTTAAAGAAGTTTAATCATTATGATAGTAAACCGGTTTCAACCCCATTTGATCCAAGTATTAAATTGGTTAAAAATACTGGTAGATGTAAAGCACAACAAGAATATGCGAGTGCTATTGGGAGTTTAATGTATGCAATGAATTGTACTAGACCCGATATAGCATTCACAGTATGAATGCTAAGCAGGTATACCAATAATTCAGGACAAGTACACTAGAATGCGATTTCGAGAGTTTTAAAGTATCTAAGAGGAACCATAGACTATGGACTACATTATAAATCATATTCCGCTGTACTTGAAGGGTACAGCGATGCAAGCTGGAATGCAGATAACATAGAATCTAAATGTACAAGTGGCTGGATATTCACTCTTGGAGGAGAAGCAATATCATGGGCATCTAAAAAACAAACGTGCATATCTCACTCTACAATGAAAAGTGAGTTCATTGCACTTGGTGCTGCTTGTAAAGAAGGTGAATGGCTAAGATACCTATTATTGAAAATCACGTATTGGCCAAAACCTACTCCTGTCATATCTATCTTTTGTGATAGTCAGGCTACTCTTTGTCGTGCAATGAGTAAGACTTATAATGGTAAGTCTAGAAATGTAGGTATAAGGCATAACTTTGTTAAAGGATTGCTCAGAGATGGAGTAATCACAGTGGAATATATTAAATCCATCCTGAACTTAGCAGATCCCTTGACAAAAGGTTTATCAAGAGATCAAATAAGAAGAACCACTAAAGGAATAGGACTAAGATACATAAAAATATAACTTTCACTCTTGATGGCAACCCTACCTATGTTTTGAAATATAGGCTAGGTTCAAAGGGACAAACAAATCAAGTATGTGACTGAAACATACACTAGAAAAAGAAAAATAGAGTCTCATTCCTAAAAGTTTAGTGTTTGGTTTCTACATTTCATAAGAGGCTGAGTACTAACTCTTAATAGATCTATAAGCAGACTTTGCTGAGATGAAGCAGAATCATCTTTGATAGATATACCTATATGGGTAGAAAAGTGAGGCCGCTTTTGAAGAGATTGGGATCGTCTCTAGAATACTCATGAAATAGGGATATGCACAAGGCCAGAAATGTGTGAACTTTTAGATCTCCAGTTATATATGAATAGATGTGTGTTATGTGTCCGGTGAGTCATATAAGGTCCTTAGTTCAAGACTAATGGGTCACTAAGTACCTGACATAACTTTGATACGTATACACTAAAGTAAAGGTTCAAATCCAAAAGATACCTTTACTTAAGCACCTATTTATACTGATATGCCATTCGTTTCAGAATCTGATTTTATTTTTGAAATTGTGGGGGATTGTTGTATTTTTTAGAATAAAAATAAATTTCAAAAATAAAAGTTATTTTTAGAAAGTAAATAAATATATTAATTATTAAAAACTTTCCATAAATAGTATGAATAGCCTGTCGGTAAGAGGGGGGAGGTTTTTGCACGCGCGCGCGTGGCGTGGGCTGTAGGGCGCTTTATTAGGCGCACTTAGCACTTCGCACGTTCGCATCGTCGCAAGGAGCAAAACGAACTTAGTCTTTTTGGCACATGGTTCAAATTTTTTGGGTCATGGAATTGAACCATGATGATTTATTACCTTTTGTTGATTAAGAGTAATTATGACATGATTGTACATGTGGCACCTATGCCATGTGTCGCTTATGTTGATATAGTTTTTCCTGTTGGATAACTGCTTCTGTCTGAATGGGTACAGAAATAACTGCCATAGGACAAAAAGTCATGTCCTTTCATGGAAGGCAATTATTTGTTGTGAATGGGTGTGGATTTCTTAAAAAGTCTCTTTAGCACCTCTTCAGGAAGAAATCCATAACCCTTCAATTGATATAAATCCTGGATGATATAATCCAGATGAAGTAATTCTTATCCTTAAGATTATATCATCTTCTGAGCAATTACTCTCGATCTAATCTCTTACTGAATTTTTTCTGAACGTCTTACAACATATCAGTGTTTAAACTAGAGATTTGTTCAACACTTAAATGTGTAAATTTTCGTATTGAAAATCGGATTGAGAGTTCATTGTATCCTGAAGACAATTTACAAATTTTCTTCATTTGCACTTGCTGAAAATTTCAGAAAAAAGGCAGCAAATCTATCTTGAGAACTTGACTATTCAAGTCAAGCCTTGAACTCGATAAATCTGATCGTTTCGTTATCATTTTCTTCTATCCTCCATTGTGTACAAAGAACTACATCTTCTAACAAGAGTTGCTTTGGTAATTAAATTCAAACCCCTACAAATATACTATGAATAACTATTTTTGGATTAAAGTTGATTCTCAATCTATGGTGCCAAACACACCAAGAGGATTTCAAATCTAGGAGGTTCCAAATCCAGGGGTTTCAAATCCATGCTCCTAAACAGGGCCTTAAGAAATTCTAGGTAAAAATCCCTTGAATCAATTTTTATTTTGAATCTTATACTAAGTATGGCAATTTTCATAATCTAAAATTTGGGCCCTTGGTGAAAAGTAATGATATACGTAGGTGAAATGATTTTATTTTTTTTCAATTTACTGTAGGCCCCACATTTGAAACATGTACATGGTGCTTTTTAATTAGGTCATGTTAGGGCTATCAAGATTCCAAAGTTATAAAGGATTCATGTACTTTTTAGTCATATGCAATTAGTTTAAAACAAGTACCATATGGACTTGTTAGAAGAGGAACTCACATTGAAAAGGGCAAAAATTTTATTTTATTCAGAAAATCACTTATGTTATTTTTATATTTGGAATTTTAGTCATTGTAAGAATAGAGCTAGGGCAATGTTGTGATGATCCAAACCCTTTATATAACGACCTCAACATGGATGGCTTGTGATTGGAAGATCTTGTCAAAACAATGGTTAAAAGAGACTGTCCATGCTAGAGGAAAAGACTTGAATGATGGAAGGTGAGAAATATTTCAAGTTGATAGGTTTCTGTTTTATTTGACATCTTAATCTACTGTGAGACTCATCATATAAATCGTTTGGATAATCAAAATAAGGTCTTAAATCCAACTGCTAGTCTCCACCAAAAAATAGCAATATCAAATATATTGCAGCAAACCTTCACTAGTTTTGTCAGCCTTGGATTGTATACTGACCTTGCCACCATGTTCGTTTGCAATGGTGGGGTTTGATTAGGTCATGTGCCACTGTCATAAATGGCCCATTTCAAGTGCGGAGAGCGGATTAGGTGTAGCCCAAGATTAGGTGAGGCCTGGCCTTACTTAAGATGGTGAGGTTGTTACCATGGAGCCTGCCTTTATCCATACATTCTATATCCGCCTCGTCTATTTATTTTTCCAAATCATTATAGGGCATGGGCTTGAAAATAAAGCACCTTCAAATCTCAAGTGTATCATAATATAGAAAACGATGGTCATGGAACACTCCATCATTAAAAACTTTCTGGAACCCACGTTAATATTTTTGTAATGTATGTTTAATATCTCATTAATTGAACACAAGGGTTGACAACCCTGAGTGTAAGGTTGTGATATATTAATAACTTGATAAGACTAAGGTCGAATCTTCAGAGAATGGGGAACACGGCTTATTAACTAATCTAAAGCTAATAATTGGCCTAGGTTTTTAATCCAACAATTAGAAAATGGGTTTAAAAAATAATAAATAAAAGACTAGGGATTTAGAACTTCACTTATAACACTCATAATATTTCATTCACTGATTTAATGTATAGCTTAATTAGAATCGAAGTCCTATAATTTTCAATCAAAAGATAATTTTATTAAACAAATTATTAACACCAATAAGATCTAATTTCAATTGAACGATTCTTTCATAAAACATTCAAATTTTAATAGCAGAGAATCAAAAGTGTCACCCCTAGGCAACAATAAATCAATCAATTATACAAATTGATTCATTATCTAATTCAGCATTGTAATTTCATTTCCAAGCGTTCAATGTGCCCAGAGTCAACAATGGATCAAATATGAAGTAATACAAGTTTAAAATAAAATCTAAATTTATTTCAATTTATTATCATCATTAAAACCATTGTTATTAAATTAAATAAACTAAATACTATAATTAAGTACAACTTTCATCCCTTAGACTTAACTAATAGATTAACCTGATATGGCCAACATCTTAAAATGAAAAATTAAAAAGACAAACTAGAACCGAAAGATTGAAGAAAAAGAATGGCTTTATGGAAACTTCGTTATCCTTAGGTCTCTCTTCCAAGCCCCAATTCATACTTAATAAAGCTTAAAACATCCCTTTAAATATGAAATTTTCGCACTGACTTATAATTGACTTCAAAATTACACAATTTTATTACGCTTCAGTCGCACTGACTGTAGCATTTGGTCGCACTGAACATAACTTCAATCAAATCAATTACATAGGTCTCTCGTTTGCAGCTGAATTTTCTCAAATTTCTACTGAAGTCTCTATCTCATTCAGGTTACACTAAATCGACATTCGGTGACACCAAATATGGATTCAGTCAGATCGAACATCGAACCGAATTACATCTGAAAATTACTTGTTCTTGCTGGACTGTTCTAGGAACTTTCGGTCAGATCGAACTAATCTCAGGTGGGATCGAGCAGTCTGTTATTTTTGTTAATGAAGTGTGTGATTTTTCAGTCTTTCTCCATCATTTATACTTTGTTTTATTAAATTTTTTATATGTGAATTATTTAATAATATCCTCCTAATCTCCAATTATTTAGTGATAATTCTTTTGAACTTAAATCTATCATTCAAGTACGTATTCATCTTACGTTTTCGAATTATCTCGTATGTAGAAAAAATATATTAATGAATCAATTTAGCATGTAATACCTAAAATACTAATGTAACTAAGAGGATAAATATGCAATATTTAGACGTTATCATCTACCTATTGATAAGGTCACATGAACATAAATGAAAGATAAAAACAAACAATAGCTTGATTCAAAAATTTCATGACACATGATAAGTTTTTAATGATCAAAAGTCACGATTTCCTAACTGGTGACCTGGACTGTTTTATTTTTAGGCCCATACTCTAAAATAATATGAAAAAAAAAGATATATAAACCAAGTCTACACACACATACACACACACACATATATATATAGTGAGAGAGAGAGGAACGCTCACCTGTGAACCAGTTCGCGCGGACTACATACGAACTTTTTTGAGAACTCATCATATTTGATGAGTCTCGAAAATCTGAACGGTCCACATGATACCCCCCGATACTAATTTTTACTTTGAACCAAAACTTCGGTGGGCCATGAAAAATGCAAACAACTTTTTCGCTTGATTTGAATTTCTCTTTGCTCTGGCCCACCAGAATCTAATTAGATCAGTGTGAAAATTCACCCCCTGAGGTTTCATGGGATTCCACATCTTATGGACCATTCGGATTCGATACCCATGACACGTGTGCAAAGGTGTGCACGTGCATAAGTGAGCATGCCTCTACACACACACACACACACACACACACACACACACACACACACACACACACACACATATATACATATATATATGCATAGGGAAAAGGTACTATACGCTCGACCATATTATACCTTCCAAAAGGTCGAGTGCTGACGACACGTTATTCGTCGGATGGTGAAAATTTTAAATAAACGAGGAGATTTTACAGGGAAACTGGAGAAACAAAACTGGTGCAATAAGTTATTAAAATATCCCTTCACCTCTCTCACGTGTATTTTCTGCGAAAGCCTTGTTCCTGCCGTTGAAACCTTCCTAAGGCTCATTATGATGTTTATCTGAGATCCAACTTATTCATAAGTCAAGATATATATGAAAGAAGGGAAAGCACAAATTTTAACTTGATCAAAAACTTTCGTGCCCCTTACAAATTTTTAATGGTGGGTGTCACTCTATCCACTGTTTTTTGTGGTGGGTACATTCCAGCTTTGGATCTAACTCATTCTCTGTCTCATGCCTTAAATTGATATCTCCAAGCGAATGTACAGTATGAATATAACACATACATCATGGTAGGTCTCATAAAACTTGGTGATGTAACCTGTCCGTATTTAATATGCCTCAAGCTAGCGTTGGAGTCCATTACGACTTTTAATAGGACGCATATTGCGTAGTCCAGGCGGACAGGGCTTTGTGGGGCTCACCATGATGTAAGTGTTTTATCCACGCTGTTAAAAGATTTTCTCAGATCGTTTTAAGTTATTATTCTAAAAATGAGGTAGGTCCATAACTCCAGTGGACCACAACAAAGGAGGTTCTACTGATAATGACACTCACCGTTGAAACCTTTCTAAGTGCCAATGCTATGTTTTTTTACCATCCAACCTATTCATAAGGTCGTGTAGATGTGAATGAATTGAAAACACAAATATCAACTTGATCTGAAACTTCTCCAGCTCGTAAGAAGTTTTTTAATGGTGGACGTTCAATCCCCACCTTGTGGTCCACTTAAGTCTTGGACTTGCTTCATTTTTTTGGTTCATATATTAAAATGATTTGAGAAAATTGTTGAATGGAGTGGATAAAGCACTTACATCACGTTGAGCCCCACAGAACCGTGCCCGGATGGATTACCATCTAGGTGGGGGTAGGACACAATCCGCGTTCCTTTTAATATGGAAGTGGATGTACGCAGATTAGATACTGACAGGTTGAGTAGCAAGTCGGCTACCGAAGTTACGTCACGAAGTTCTATGGACCCCACTATGATGTATGTGTTGTATCCACACTGTCCATCCATTTTGATATATAATTTTAGGGCATGAGTCAAAGAATGAGGAAGATAAAAATCTATAGTGGACACCACTGCAGAAAATAGTGGGGAGAGTGATTCCCACCGTTGAAACTATCCCAAGGCCCACCATAATGTTTATTTGAAATCCAACCGGTTCAAAAGTTAAAAAAGACATGAAATAAGAGAACACAAATATTAGCTTGATCTAAAACTTTTGTAGCCTTCAGAAGTTTTTAATGGTGGGCATCACTATCCTTACTGTTTTCTGTGCTGGGGTCCACTAGAGCTTTGGATTTAACTCATTCTTTGGATATTGCCCTAAAATGATCTCTCCAAATGGATGGAAGGTGTGGATACAAAATATACATCATGGTGGGGGCTACGAAACTTGGTAGCATCACTTCAGTAACGAGTCTCGCTACTCAACCTGTCAATAGCTAATCCGCTATTGCACTCGAAGTGGATAGAAACAATGTGAATTGAACTTCATAAATTCTCTGGGTTGTCAAGGTTGCACTATTTTCCGTCACCGCCAACCGCAATGTTTGTGAGAAATCCGCCTTGTCCATCGGTTTTTGGAGATCATTTTAGGACACGGGGACAAAAATGAGCTAGATCCAAGACTCAAATGGGCCACACTAAAGGAATAGGTGGGTAAAAAAATTGCTGCCGTTGAAACCTCCCTGGGTCGAAAGTGATGTTTCAATTGCATCCATGTCGTTCATACCAATATTCCTACTGATATGAACTGAAAACAAAAATAGTATCCTAATTTAAAACTTCTATAGCCCCACGAATATTTCAACTGTGGACATTTAATCCTCCCGTTTTTGGCCCACTTGAGTCTTGAATTCGGCTCATTTTTGGCCTCTTGTCCTAAAATGATATGGAAAAACGGATGGGCGGAGTGGATTTCTCAAAAAAAAAAAAAAAAAGAAGATTATACATTTCTATCGCAAGGTTTTTTGGCATAAAATAAGCGTGAGAGAGATAGAAGTGAAGAAATATTTTAATAACTGGTTGCACTGGTTTTGTTTATCTAGTTTCCTTATAAAATTTTCGGGTTTTCTTAAAATTTTCACCATCCAACGAATAACGTGCCACTAACACTCAATCTTATAGAAGGTATAATACAGTTGAACATATATAAAGTGGGGCCCACTATAATGGTCACACCTATTCTGCTCCACATGATATGTTATGATTTGATTCAACGGAGAATAAATGTAAGAGACTGAGGCCAAGCAAAGCATTTTTCGTTCAAATTGTTTGTACACTGCCTGCCATAGAATCGAACATTGGTCCCACCAGAGATAGAGGGAGCTGGTCCGGACCATACCTAAGCCACCTCGGTGGGTTGGATACTAGCTCCACCAAGACTTAGCTAGGGAGCTCTATGGGAACCACCTTATCTAGGCCATCATCTATTTTTCTAGATCATTTTAAACCATGAATAAAAATAGAGGCAGATTAAAAGCTCAAGTGGGCCACACCACATGAAGCAAGAGGGATTTAAAACTTACCATTGAAAACTTCTCGGAGCCACAAAAGTTTTGGATGATATTTATGTTTTCCCTTGATGTAAGTTGTGTGACCTTATAAATAGGTTGGATGTCAATTAAACATCATGATGGGCTCTAAAATGTTTTCAGTGGTGAAAGTTTAATCACCACTGCCTTTTGTGGTGTGGTCTACTGGAGCCTTCCATCAACCTCTTTTTGCGAACTCCTATGATTAAATGATCCCACAACAATAGATGGAACCCATGACCTGATGTTAAACATCTTCTAGGTCTACCACCAAGGCATTAGTAAAGACCCTCTGGAAGCATACTGTCTTACAAAATCAGCTAACGGTAATGATCAAAATCTATAAGACCCAATGTTATTTATGCATCTTTTTCACTCCATAGTCCATTATATCAGATAATTTTTAGGCTTAAGTTCAAAGATGAAGCATATACAAAGCTCAAGTGGACCATACTACAAGAAACCATGTCAATTGAATATCTACTGTTGAAAAATTCTTGGGGGCCACATAAGTTTTGGATTAACCCTTAAAATGATCTGGAAAACTGATGTAGATCGGGTCGCGGACAATTTCATGGCCAAGATGGATCAGAAAAGACACGGTCGACAACATAAGTGATCCGGACCATTGGACCTTAGATCGGGTGTATCTTGCAATCTGAAATGAGTTATCTGACGTAAAATATATGAATTTGGGATAGAACGAGCTACTTTAGCCAACCAACCCAGCTATGCTAGGTTGCGCAGCCCGGATTTGCGAGAAACCTCCTGATTGACAATCATTTCTCCATTTTAAATTCGTTTTTACTATAAATAGTAAGTTTTAGTTTGCTTATAGCTCTTCATCTGTTGAACTTTAGGAGTTGTGTCCAACATGAAAAGTGCTTAGGATAATTAGGAGAACAGTTTGGTGAAGCCAAATAGAACACTTACTATTTTTGGCCGAAAACCTTGCGCACTAGTAGACATCACGACGGTCTATAAATAGTAAGTTTACTATTTATAATAAGTTGCGGATTCTAGGAGTTTTAGTTGTAGTTTGAGTCTGATTTCTTTCATGTTGCTTGGTTCCCTTATTTAAAGGGGTGTAAACTCATTTTTATTCATTCATCAATTAATTTTGAATTTATTAGAATTTATTTCTATTTTTCTGCTTTCTTTCCTCGTGGATTCAAGAAGTCTTTGTGAAGAGTCCAGATAAATTCCGTGGATTCATAGTAGTTATCCCTACGTCAAAAACTAAATGGACAGCATAAATAAACCACATACATTCATAGTGAGCCCAGCAGAGTTTACTTAGTGTGACAAGATAGGTAGGCCCAGTAGAGTTTACTCAGTGTCGATCTATACATATAGAGTATGATGTAAATGTACTAAGTTACTTATTATACAATCAGCACCGTTTTGAAACATGCTTTGCATAATTAATATATGATTGCGGCACATGACCTGATCAAACCTCGCCAGGATGAATTATTAGAATGTTTTCCGGCCTTCATGCCAGTTGCCGTGCGGCGACAGCAACGGATACCAGGCCCATCCGTTTCTACCAGGCTAATTAATTTGTGGGTCCCACCCGCATGACATTCATTGGTCTGTTGTACGGCAGGTCCCCTCACCTGTTCTATTCCACTAGGTAGACGTGGAAAATGACTGTTGATCTGGTCGACCGCTACGTGGATGGACCACGGACCTGAAACTGCTGTCCAGTCTTTATGACTTTTGCTTGTTGAATGTTGGCCGTCTATCTAACCTGATTTTTGGCAGGCCACTGATAGGACAGCTATTGCTGGTTGGATGTGGACCGTTAATCTAACCCATTCTTTTTTTAATACGGCCAATCCAGGTGGTGGTCCACCACAATAACTGTCGCGATTACCACACGTGTTTGCCTCGTATGAAGAAGCTGCATGAAACTCCAGAAGAGCTGCACGTTAGTATAATGAGCTGCGCTCCTGTGGTGTCAGTGGTAGCTTCTGTGGGTCCCACGTCAATTACTCGTCTGATCCACCTCGTATATCGTTTTCTACCTCTCATTATCACCGCAGAAATAAAAATTCAGGCATATTCAAGACTTGTTGGGCCACAACCGAGGGAAAATGTAAAATCATGTGCAACGCCTCTGATTTTACTCGGTGTGACCCACCTAGGTTTTCTAATAGCCTAATTTTGTTTTTTTCTCTTAATCCTAGTGAAAAACGTCTGATAAATGGATTAGATGACATATAAACAATACAGTATGGCCCACACAGTGTGGAAGGTTTTATTGGTTGGGCATCGCTTCCCGACTTTTCCTGCTGGTGTAGCCCACTTGATGTCCGATTCTGGTTGATTTTTGGTCCCATCGTCTAAATCAAAAGTCTCATCTAATGGAACGGGTGGATCAGATTCATAGTTGAAGTGGACCCCACATGAGTCATGTATAGCCTCAAGTTGGGTGGTACCGGGAGTGACCATATGAGCGGCACCACATCACAGTGTATGCGAGCACACTCGCGTAAAACACCCAAGATATGTGAGGCCCACTAGTTTTTTTAATGTAAAATCTACTCCGTCCATCAGGTTCCATACTCGATTCTGGTTCCTGAGAATAAAAATAAGAAAGATCCGAAAATCATACGGACCCCAACAAGGGAACAAGGACTGTGGGATTAGGATAGAATGCCAACCATAGATTTGTGTGTGATGACACCATGATTTGTATCTTTCATCGAACCCTCTAATCAAGTGTAAATAAACAGGATTAAGTGCATATATATTTATAAATCAGCTTGATTTAAAACTCAGGTGGGCCATACTCCATGAACTAAGAGTTTCTAGTAGCAATTTTATAATGTTTCAATTGGTGTAGTTTTTATAAATATTTTATCAGGTCGATATCTTATATCTACCTTTCAAAATAGGGTTCTCACTTGATGGACGGATTGGATTTACCTATAAAACATAGTGGGCTCCACAAAGAGACGATTCCAGACCCTTTTTACATTCGTGAAGCCAATAGGACAGCATTGCACAGGCGTGCTACTGTAAAACGTGGTCGCAATGCTGTAGCCTGTATCACCACACGCAAAAACGTATTTAATACTCCGGCAGCATACGAAGCTTGATATGCAGGTGCTCAAAATCGTTTATGTAGTGCAAATTAAATCAAATTCAACTGCCTAAATTGTGTATTTCACTGTCTTTAAGCCACAGTCCGAAAGTCCCATAGGTTGAACTATCCGGGAGTCTGATTCATTGGCACATGTACGTTGAAATAGGACCCTTGGATATTTTTCATTCAACGGTCCAATAAATGTCTACCAATATGATATTAAAAAAATCAAATAATCCTAATTTTTGGTTCATGATACATATAAATCAGGACACATAACTTGGACAGTTTAATTTGCAATATTTAGTATGGCAATTATACAAATTTTAAGTAATTTTTCTAAGTGACCGATTATCATTCATCACATTCTGTCCGAGTATCTAAGTTTTTCTCAAAACAAAATGTAGGTAGAGTCTCCGTGTACATCCAATCCGTCCATTAGGTGTGGCCCACAATCTTAGCATTTATGGGAAAAATCTTCCTGATCCATCAACCACATAGGCCACACAGGAAGCAACAAAAGTAAAGGAGATGCTAACCGTAGGTTTGTGTGTGGGGCCAACCATGGTTCGCATATTCCATCCAACACGATCATCAGGTATGTCTCGTTAGGATGAAGGGGCTCTAAAAAACTATACCTGACCCAAAACTCATGCAAGCCACGGTGCATGAACATGTAGGATTTAGCCGTCATTTGTATATGGCTGATTTTCGGTATGTACGGTAAAAATGAGGCTGGACGGATTTGATCTTGTTGAAACAACTCGGTGGTCCCCACAGAACTCGGGTGCTGTGACAACTGAGTTCAACAGGTGTTGTATAAGATTCCGGTCCCTCACTAGACATGAGAAAAAAAGTTAATGCTTAAGGAGAGTCTGATGGTTGATACCCTGGCCCCGCGAAATTGTATAATTTATTTATATATGTGTCCGTGTGTTTGGAAGGGGGGGGGGGGGGGGGGAGGAGGGGAGGAATGGTACTACGATGTCGGCCTCATGGGAACTTCTCAAGAGGTTGAGCTGTGTGAGCCCTACCGTTATGAAAATTAACATTGTGCATTTGGTAGGTCCCCTTTTAGGATATAGTATATCCCAAAAATCAGCCATATTTGAAATTCAAGTGGGTCATACCATCGTAAGAACTCGGGTCCTGAATTCCTAGGTGTCATGGGTGCCCTAATAGGCTTCATATTTTAATTACATTTGAATGATCTCATAAACAATGGAGGATTTAATACGGCATGAAGCATAAGTACGTCATAAAACAGTATCAATTGCTACTAAATATAAAAATATCTAAACCATGAATCCAAAATCATCTAAATAGGGAACTAGTCTCACCCATACATAACCCAAAGCGACTAGGGCCTTGGTCCATACCCCGCGGTAGCCCGAACTCAAACTAAAAGGATCTGCCGAAAGTCTAGAAGCAGGAAAGCTCCTCTTTCCTATCTTTGCTTACCTCGCTTGGCTCATCGAGCTCCGCTTTACCTGCATTTAGTAAAGGGTTTGGTTGGTGTTTTAAAACACCGTCCTAGAGTTGGAGTGAGTAGCTAACTCAGTGGTTACTATTAGCCTTAATTTATAACAAACATCAATTATATGATGAATTTAATGAAAGATATATATTCACAGATTCCTAACTAGTCTTGTTAATGTATATGCATGTATTATGATATGATGCATGACCTCACAACAACACTCCCTCGAGCGACTTCATCTCACCGTCGCACATGACCAACACTTCCTCATTGCGACCTCAACTGCCAAGTCACCAAATACTAGCTAATGCGATGCATGAATAATGTTAGCCGAGTATTTAATTAATTCCGTTCATCTAGCAAATTGGAGAAATTGGTACCCCATGTATCATTGTCATCAACTGGTTATGAGGCCAAGACCCCTCAACGTGCGAGGATTCAACCCCACGATCCTTAATTTCATCGAGTTCCCCATTCCCGATTCAAGCACATGGGGAGTGTTGAGAAGAGGGATCACTCGCGATCACTACGGGGAGACTCATCACCCCAGCGTAGGACGACAGCTCGGACACAGTATCCCATTCTGTCATGCCCGTCTATCGAGTCAGTGGATCGGTTTCAGATGGTTACCAATGGACTTCAGTGGTTTAAGGGTGTTTTAGGTTTCATACAAGTATGAGGAGACATGATTAACAAACATGGTTGGTCAGTAAGTAGACTAGACCGTGCGAGTTTATGTGAGTACGTGACGGAAAACATCAGGTACAAGCGACCCATGTAGTCCAACTACTATCGCCCGTTCGTATCCGCCCAAATCCGTTGGTCTAACCTCAGGATAGTCTTACCAACGGGACCACCTTCTCTCACCTTAGTTTCCTGAGCAACCTAGGGATTTGATGGTATTCAATAGCACTTCAATAAATTAGGATTTATCATCTAGCACAAGTGATGTCAAGTAGTCATACATTAAACATATAAATTCAAGTTTCTTTAAAAATGTGACTACAAACAATATTATGAAATAAATGTGCAAGTGTGTTGTGTGGGATAGTAAGGAAGCCGAGAATTTCATGTATCTTTTAATACAAAATACACAAGGGTCAATACACCATACATGTTATAAGAAAACATTGTACAGAAATCACGTAAGAAATGAACAAACAATCATCAAATTCATACACAATCATGTTGAGAAACAACAAACATTCCATAATCATTTCATGTTGATTGAGATGATCTAAAATGTAAAGTCTTGCCTAAATTTTCTTTAGATTATCTAAATACATCTGTAAGACCCGTATTTTAGTCCGTACTGTTCCCTAGACTTCTGCGGTCTTATCGGTCGAATTTCAGCAACCTTCGACCCTCAACCGATACTTACGCACGACCCTAATTTGTATATCATCAACTCGTATCGACTCAACCCAAGACCATTATCATAGCGATTGCGCCATCGCTGCGGTTCTGATGCCGTGACTTACGCGCTGAGGCGATACCCTGGTCAAGAGATGTGGGCCAACGTTCGGTGCGAGGAAAACGCCGCGCGTTGCGAAACACAAGAGAATCTCTACGAGGTGTCACATCAATCCCATCAATCAATCGATCTCATCACATCACATGTCGAGTACACACACCTTTCACCTTTTCCCAAGCAAGCCTCAAAAGTCAAGAATCTCTTACACCTCTCATGCCTTTCTTACACAAAAGGTTACAAAAGTCAAAAGGTGTCTTACACACCCATCACCACCACATCAAACATCTATCACATATCTCTCTCTTCCTTTACAAGTCTCTCTCATTTTCAAACTCTCTCCCAAGCAAGAAAAAAATCCTACGTATGAGCCTCTCCCTCTCTTCCAAAACTCTAAGTGTGGCCCACCTCTCCATCTCAAGATCTCCCATCCTAGCCATCCATTTCTCATCTCCTCCATTGAAGTCGAAGCTAAGGTGTTAAGGAACCTGTAGGAGCAAGAAGATCGAACGGTGGATGCATGATAATAGTAGTTTTCCTTATTTTTGAGATGGACTAAGTGAGGCCAACCAATCAATGGTTTGGATCTTACTTAGGACTCTAAGATGTGGCTGATGGCCACTTTGATCATCAAGATCATCCATGATGGGGTCATTCTTCATGGACCCCATCATGATGTTTATTTCATTACATTTAAAGGTCATCTAGACCGTCCATATTGGTGGAGAAAGGATCTCCACCGTTGAATCCGATTTCTGTTAGTTCCACGTGTAGAGGGACCCATTTTATTGTATGATCTCTTACAAGGGAGGTCTCATAGTGGCGGAGCCCCCCATCACAAGCGTGTCCCACCCTCTATCTCTCTCTCTCTACTTCATTTTTTTTTTTTAAGATCATATTATGTTTGTGTGGCCCACTTGAATGGACCCCACCTTGAAGTATTTATTTTGTCCAAGCTTTCTTCAAGTGGGGCCCACCTTATATGTTGTACCCACATCATCCATCAGTGGTGGCCCACCTAATCAGGGCCCACCACAATGTACTTTCTTCAAGGACCACACCGTCCAGCGTTTGGGACGCTGGACGTCCCTGTAAAAAGAAAAAGAAAAGGAAGCTTTTGGGGTGAGCCACCTGCATAGGCCCCACTTGATGTATGGGAACAATCCAAGCCGTTCATCCTATTTTTTGGATCATTTTAGGCGTTGAGCCAAAGAATGAGGTTAATCCGATGATCAGGCAGGCCATACTTTTCAAAACAGTAGTCTTCACCATTTATAAAACATTTTAAACTTTTCTTCAGGCCAAAAATATTCAACATTGGACTTGATGAACTTGTCATAGCCTGTAGAAGCCAATGGACGGGGTGGATCTACTAAATGCGGGCCGCAGATGCAAAAAACCCTTAAAAAATGGGTTTTAGTGATTTTTTAAAAAAAAACCCAAGAGGCAATACCTCTGCCTCTGACGCTGCAACAGCAGCAGCGTACTGCATGCCGCACGTGAGGACGAGCAGCCTCCCACGGCTGTTGCTGTGGGCCCCACCATGATGCATATGTCAATCCAAGCCGTTCATGAGGTGGGCCCCCTCCAAGTTTCAATTGAATCCAGAACTCAGGTGGCCCACACCACAGGAAACAGTGAATTGAACCTCTGCCATTAAAATTCTTTTATGGGCCACAGAAGTTTCAGATTAAGATGAAAATTGTTTTCCCCTTTTCGTCCAGGGTTGTGAGACCTTATCAACGGGTCGGATTTCAAACAAACATTGAGGTGGGCCCCACGTGGAGCCCACAGTGATGTATATGTTTTATCCCCACCGTCCGCTGGACGGTGGAGCCCACCTAATGCATGTGTTTTCTTCACGCCAACCCTCCCCCCCCCCCCCCCCCAGGCCAGATGAAAGATGAAAATTGTAGCCCCCCCCCCCCCGGCCGGATGAAAGATGAAAATTGTAGTCCCCCCCCCCCCCTGGCCCACATGCTGGACGGATGGCAAATAAACATTACAGTGGGCACTTTGCCATTTGGATGGCAAATAAACATTTCAGTGAGCCCTTTGCCATTTTGGATAGAAAATAAATATTTCAGTGGGCCTCTGGGCCCATGGGATTAGGCCCATTTATCGTATCTTAAGGCCCATGGGATTGGACCCATTTTGAAGTATTCCAAGGCCCATGGGTCGAGGCCCATTTGATGGACATATGGGGCCCAATTGGTGTGGCCCATTTGTTACATATAAGACCCATAAGTTTAGGCCCATTTGATTTATATAAGGCCTATGGGTTAGGCCCATTTGATTTGTAAAAGGCCTACGGGTTTAGGCCCAATTGATGTATTCAAAGCCCAACGGGTTATGACCCATTGCAATGCACATAAGGCCCATTGGTGCGGCCTATTGATGTGGCCCGCTTGACGAATGGAAGGCCCATATGATATGGCCCATTTGATGTATTTAAGGCCCAATGGGATATACCTGAGGCCCATTGCAATGTGTGATCCCAACGTAGTTCACGATATTCACTACGGGTAACGCTATAGGAGTAATGTTGGTTTGACGTCCACATTACAAGTTTAATGTTGGTTAAATGTCCGCATTACAACTCTCCCTAAGGCCCATTAATAGGCTCGTACTTGTTGTGTATAAGTCGTCTAGGCCCATCTGCTTTGAAAGGATAGTGTATTATTTTATAACATGTTTACTATAGCTTCATGACTCATGATCATACGCATCATATGTATGCTTGATATGAGAAGTGACTGATCATAGCATATGCCTTCGAGCAGGTTGTTTATGGGACCCCGATTAGGCGATGTTGCCCTACATGAGTGCACGATACGCGCAGAATTTGCTGCATGATTGGGTAGTGTGATTCATGCATTTTGCATTGTGTGTTATGGTTATTGTACGCCCTAACGACATCAGGGTCGTAGCCTCCACAGACCCATCGTGGTTGGCAGGATTGGATACCGAAAATTTTATTCTACATGGGGTGCTATAGATATCCCTGGGTGAAAGTCCCTAAACCCTTATGGTACTAAGAGGTTGCTCCAACGTCTATACTGAGTCAGTAAATGAGCGTTGAGTGCCGATTACCCGATGGTTGCGCTCTCCACTGTGTCGTGTTTAGTTGGAAGGGGGTGCGGCCTTACTCGCCCGAGTGTAGGCGACAATGCTAGGCTGAGTCTGACCAGCTCGAGGAATGGGTCCGCTATCGACGAGTTGAGCCCGATATTGGCAGGCGGATAGTGAGGTCTCTTCCACTTACCTTATTGCGCGCGATGAGGCGGCGATCTGGTTTAGAGTGTACTAGACCCCGGTGATATCCCATAGTTGAACTGTATTGACATGTAGGCTTAAATGAGAATTGTATGTCTGACTTGCATCTTTCATCGCATAGCCTTGGTACGGCTCATGATATTTATGGATCCATCTGCATATTCCGCATTACTCTGATATTGCATGATCATATTACTACCTTGCGCACACACTTTCACCACCCTCTAAGCTTTCTATAAGCTTATGCACGACCGTTGCATGCGGGTGACGTTGGCTCGCAGCAGAGTTGAGGTAGGAGCGCTTAACAGATCGTTTGGAGATTTTGTTTATCATCATTGTATTTTCCCTTTATGCTCATTGTACTTGTAAAGTTTTTGATCATAGTAGAAATGTAATGGAGTTCTTGGTTGTTGTTGGTGGGTTATGCCTTTGGTTATGATTATTACGAATCAAACTGACGTTGAAAATCCTCCTCGTAGCATCCCAGGATCAGAACCTGGCGAATGGAAGCTAAGAGCCGAGAATGGAGTTCTACGAAGGCTGTCGGCGCCGGATTCGGCGACCGGGAATTTTGTGAGCCCAGTTTCTGAGTTTGGGGTGTGACAAAAGTTGGTATCAGAGCATAACTTGGGAATAACTGAGAACAACATTACATATTTGCTATGAGTGTAGAATGGCTAAGTCGCGAAGTTCGGATAGCTTGGCGATCTCCCGTTATAGACCTTTAACGTGCGTGCCTTTGAGAGCTTTCAAGTTGATAGGCACATTCACTCCTTCCTATAGGACATGGCGCGTGGGAGAGTGACCCGATCGACTCCCGTACCACCACCTGAAGATCCCGCTCCACCACCTACGGCTCCCGCATTACCACTTACGATGCCCGTACCACCACCAGAGATTCCTACTGCCCATCCTGAGTATGCTGCTCCTCCACCAGAGACCGGTGCGGACCCGACCATATCCGTGAGTGTCTCACATTTGCAGCAGATGTTACAGGCTATGACGGCTGCACTTCAGGGGCAGGGCAGACAGCCAGTTATTTTACCAGCACAGGCAGAGCAGGATCGTGCGAGTGCCCTTCTTCAAGAGTTTCGGGGGCTCGATCTCCCGCGTTTCCAAGGTGACCCAGACCCGAATATAGCTGAGAGATGGCATGCCGATGTGGAGAAGATATTTGAGATGATGGGATGCACGACTGAGTGACGAGTTCGATTAACCGTATTTCTTCTCCATGGTGAGGCTGAGCACTGGTGGGCATCAGTTTCCCGAGCAGCGGGCGGTGATTTTGTATGGACATGGAAGGATTTTGTGGATTGGTTTGACCGTCAGTACTTTCCTGATCACATCCGACGGCAGCGAGCGTTGGAGTTCGAGGCCCTGGTGCAGGGCGATATGACAATGGTACAGTACGCGGCTCGCTTTGTTGCACTGTCTAGATTTGCACCATATCTAGTTGATGACGAGAAGTGGAGAGCACGTCACTTTGAGGACGACCTACGTTACGGTCTTTGTAGCCGTGTTATTGGTCATGAGCTTCTGACTTTTGAGGAAGTGGTGTGGAAGGCCCAGATTTTTGAGGCTGAGTGGGCTGGTTCTCAGTCTGATCGCGGTCAGAGGAGAGACCGAAAGAGGCAGGCTCCTTTCAGTGATTTCCAACAACGACGACCACAGCAGCAGAGGTGTACAGGTCGCCCAGCCTTCCTTACACCAGCAGCACCTCCACCACCACCCCCGAGACAGTTCACCAGCACTTATTTTAGGTGCGGTGCGACGGAACACCTTTCATGGGAGTGTCCCAGCCCCCAATGGCAGCAGAGAGGTACACAGTAGCCTCCACCACATCCGCAGTAGAGACCCCCACAGCAGCAGCGACAGCAGCCCCCACCACCGAGGCCACCTCAGCAGCAGCATCATCACCAGCCTCCGAGACCGCAACAGCAGAGACAGCAGTTTTGACCGCCTCAGCGACCCCATCAGTAGCAACAACACGCTCAGATGGGACAGGCACCTCCCCAGCCGGCTCAGGCTAGATTTTATGCGGCTCAGTAGGATCCGCAGTCATCTGGAGGAGTCGTTGAGGGTATACTTTCAGTCTCTGCATGCATTGCACGTGTACTGTTTGATTTCGGTGCATCACACTCTTTTGTGGCTGAGAGCTTCTGCCGATCGATTGGCTTACCATTGGAGTCTTCTTGTGAGAGCCTATCATTATCGACGCCCTTAGGGAGGACTGCAGTGTTGGGACGATTTTGCTCGTCTTGCCCCGTTCTAGTTGGGGATACCTTTTTGCCTGCCGATCTGTTTATATTGCCGATGTCTGAGTTTGATGTCATCCTGGGCATGGATTGGCTCGCCGAGTACTATGCCATATTAGACTGCGCCGCGAGGACAGTCACGTTTTGTATACCCGGCGTGCCGCAGTTCCAGTTCGTTGCAGAGCCCAGAGGAGAGCGTTTGTCTTGTTTGATGTCATGTGCCATAGAGGAGCCTATAACTGTGAGTATCGACTTGTTGCCCGTGGTGTATGATTTTTCCGATGTGTTACAGGAGATTCCGGGATTGTCGTCTCGTTCTACTCACCGAGTTTCAGATTGATCTCGTGCCCGATATCGCGCCTATTTCGAAGGCCCCGTATCGCATGACATCGTTGGAGTTACGGGAACTGCAGAAGCAGTTGGACGAGTTGTGAGAGTTGGGTTTTATCCGTCCGAGCAGTTCGTCGTGGGGAGCGCCGGTACTCTCGTGAAGAAGAAGGATGGCTCGTTGAGGCTCTGCGTTGACTACCGCGAACTCAACAAAGTCACGATCAAGAAAAGATACCCGCTCCCTAGGATTGATGATTTGTTCGATCAGCTGCAGGGTGCACAGTTCTTTTCGAAGATCGACCTGCGTTCCGGTTATCATCAAATTTAGGTCCGGGATGAGGACATTCCGAAGACAGCATTTAGGACGCGTTACGGTCATTTTGAGTTTCAGGTCATGTCCTTCGGGCTGACCAATGCACCCGAGGTCTTCATGCAGGTGATAAACGAGGTCTTCCGCCCTTATCTCGATCAGTTTGTTGTAGTCTTCATCGACGACATTCTGATCTATTCGAGGACCCGTGAGGAGCATAAGTAGCATTTGGAGATCACCTTGTAGACCCTCCGCGCATATCAGCTGTATGCGAAGCTGGAGAAGTGCGAGTTCTGGCTGGAGGAGGTGAAGTTCCTGGGTCACATGGTGACGAGGGAGGGTGTCGTAGTAGACCCCTCGAAGGTCAAAGCAATGCGTCAGTGGGGCCAGCCGACGACTACGACAGAGATCCGTAGTTTCCTTGTTTGGCGGGCTATTACTGACGTTTCATTGAGGGTTTTTCTCGTATTGCAGCCCCACTGACCAGGTTGACTCAGAAGGGCGCAGAGTTTATTTGGAGTGACGCTTGCGAGCGAGCATTTACGGAGTTGAAAGACTGTCTGACGTCCGCTCCTGTCCTCACTCTTCCCTCTGGAAGTGACGGATTTATTGTATTCACTGATGCCTCGCATATTGGTTTGGGTGTTGTCCTGATGCAGCACAGGAGACCAGTGGCCTTTGCATCTCAACAGCTTAAGGTCCATGAGCTGAACTATCCCATGCATGACTTAGAGCTGCCCGCAGTTGTCTTCACACTAAAGGTGTGGAGACACTATCTTTATGGGGTTAGGTTCGAGCTCTTTCTGATCACAAGAGCTTGAAGTACCTCTTCTCGCAGTCTGAGTTGAATATAAGGCAGAGGTGCTGGATGGAGCTCCTGAAAGACTATGATTTCGATCTTCAGTACCACCCGGGTAAGGCGAACGTGGTGGCAGATGCCCTCAGCCGTCAGCCACGAGGCCTAGTGGCGCATATGATGATTCAGGAGTGGCGGATGCTTGAGGATATCGCAGCGTATGATTTTGAGTTCGGCCTGCAGTCTTTTATCGTGCAGTTATCGAGTTTGTCGATTCAACCCTCTCTTGTCGCAAGAGTGATCGAGGCTCAGCAGACTGATGAGTCGTTGCAGAGTTATATGGCTGAGGCGGCATCTGAGAGTTAGGTAGATTGACAGATTGGTGTATACGGTGGACTTCGGTTCAGAGGTCGATTATGTGTCCCGGATATTCTATAGTTACGTAGAGATCTTATGACAGAGGCACATCGATCACAATTTTCTATTCACCCGAGCTCGACGAAGATGTACCGTGATATGAGGCGACAGTATTTTTGGGCGGGGATGAAGCGCCAGATCGCCAGTTTTGTGGTCGAGTGTGACACGTGCCAGCGTGCCAAGGCCGATCATCAGAGACCTCCTGGTTTATTATAGCCGTTGAGCGTCCCGATGTGAAAGTGGGAGCATGTGTAGACTAATTTCATTATGGGTTTACTGAGGACTCAGCGTGGTCATGACGTCATTTAGGTTGTTATTGTAAGACCCGTATCTTGGTCCGTACCTTTCCGTACACTTCCGCGGTCTTACCGGTCGAATTCCGGCAACTTTCGACCCTTAATGAATATCGACGCGCGACCCGGATTCATGTGCCGACAACCCGAGTCGACTCAACTCGAGACCTATACCATAGCGACCGCACCGTCGCCGCGGTTCCGATACCGCGACTCGCGCGCCGAGGCGATACCCGGATCAAGAGATATGAGCCAACGTTCGGTGAGAGAAAACGCCGCGCGTTGCGAAAACCAAGGGAATCTCAACGATGTGTCACATCAATCACATCAATCCCATCAATCAATCACCCATCAAGCCATCACATGTCAAGTACACATCACTTCCATCCCTTTTTCCCAAGCAACCACAAAAGTCTCCCAAACCCATACCTCTCTTACACAAAAGCCAACAAAGTCTTCTCAACCCATACCTTTCTTACACAAAAAGCCACAAAAGTCAAATTTCTCTTACACCACCATCACTCACCCATCCATCCATCACTCCCTCTCTCTCCCTTTACATCACTCTCTCTCTCTCTCTCTTTCTCATTTCAAAATTTCCAAGCAACAACAATTCCAAAGGGCTCCCACGTATGGAATTTCCCATGTCCCTCTAAGCTTCAAGTGGCCCACCTTCCTACCCCAAAATCTCCAATCTCAACCCTCCATTCTTCATCCTAACCGTTGAAGTTGAAGCCAAGGTGCCAAGGAACCCCTAGGAGCGAGAAGATCGGACGGTGGGTGCTTCTATAGGGTAGATTTTCTTATTTTTATGATGGACTAGGTGAGGCCCACCGATCAATGGTGTGGATCTCACTTGGGACCCTTATTTGTGGCCGATGGACCACTTGGATCGCCATGATCATTCCATGATGGGGCCATTCTCCATGGACCCCATCATGATCCTTATTTTCATTTGAGAAGGGTCATCTAGACCATCCATATCGGTGGGGAAAGGATTCCCACCGTTGATCTTGAGTTTTGATGGTCATATGTGCAAATGACCCATGGATGTATGTTTCATTGCAAGGGAGGGCCCATAATAACGGGGTCCCTCCATCACAAGCCGTGTCCCACTCTCCATATCTCTCTCCCTCTCTCTTTTATTTTATTGTATTTTATTTTATTTTATTTTATTTTATTGTAATGGGATGGTGTGGCCCACTTGAATGGATCCCAACTTGATGTATTTATTTTATTCAAGTGGGGCCCACCTGAGATGTTATTTCCATGCCGCCCATCATGTGGTGGCCCACTTCATCAGGCCCACCACAAATATTGTGTATGAACGTCAGCCGTCCAGCGTCCTGGGACGCTGGACGTTTCTAAGAAAATGAGGACAAGAAAAGAAAAAAAAAAAAAGAAGAAAGGAAAAAGGAAGAAAAAGAAGGGAATGGGGTTTTCCCTTTGCATAGGCCCCACCCTGATATCTATGTCCTATCCAAGCCGTCCATCCTCTCACCCACGGTATTCTAGCCGTTGGGTAAAAGTTTGGAACTAATCCAATCGCCTGGTGGGCCATAGCGCCTAATATTGCGCCCTTACCATCAAAACACTAGTTCCTTATTTTATTTCACCTACAAGCATCAAAAAAATTGGAACTCTGGACTCATTTGAACGGCGTCGAGCCACTTAACGCAATGGCTGGGGCGGATTCCATTTTAGCGGGCTACATACATGAAAAACCCCAGGAAAACGGGTTTTCCTGAAATTTTCCAAGAGGCAGGGCCTCTGTTTTTTTTTGTTGGCAGGCAGCGCTGCACGCGGCAGCGTGCAGCCGTGGGACGGCGGACGGGCTGCCGTGCAGCCACCCACGGCTGCTGCCGTGGGCCCCATGTGATGTATATGTTTTATCTATACCGTCCATCAGGTGGGCCCCCTTCTCAGGTGTGCCCCCTCCAAATTTCAGGTCAATCCAAACTCTAGGTGGGCCACACCACAAGAAACAGTGTGAATGGGCACCCACCATTGAAACTCTTCCTGGGGTCCACAGAAGGGTTGGATCAAGCTGCAATTTTTACTGACCCTTCATACAGGTCTGAGTGACCTTATGAACGGGTTGGATTTCAAATAAACATTAAGGTGGGCCACATTTGTGGGACCCACGGTGATGTATGTGATTCATTTGCACCGTCCACGGCCGTGGACGGTGAGACTCACCTGTTGCAGGTGTTTTACACACGCCGTCCACCTGTCTTGATGATGGGGCCCACTGCCAGCTACCCATATTATTTTCTGTGGGACCCACCATTATATCTTTATGTATATTATGTAGTTTAAATGTATATTTTATATTATGAAAATTGTAGTGGGCCCTAGACCATGTGTCCCTATGATTAGCTTGGATGGAAATAAATGTTTTGTAAGGCCCATGAGTCGGGACCCATTGAATTTCAAAAAGGGCTATGGGCTAGGCCCATTTGATGCATTTTAGGCCTAGATCTAGGCCCATTTGATGTGTTGCAAGTCCTTGGGACTAGGCCCATTGGATGTACTTCAAGGCCCATGCTCTTGGACCCTTCTGTTGAAATTTTAGAGCCCATGGAAGTAGGATATTTGATATATGGTAGGACCTATGGTACTAAACCCCTTTTTGTTTATAAAAAGGGCCCATGGGATTAGACCCACTTGATATGCATGCAAGCCCATGGAGGTAGGCCAATTGTTATATGTAAGGCCTAGGGGTTTAGGCCCACTTGACATACGTACAAGCTCATGGATTAGGCCCATTTGAATTGTTTAAGGCCTAGGGATTTGGGACCATTCAGCTCATATAAGGCCTCTTGGTTGAGGCCCATTTGATATACGTTTGAGGGCCTAATTGGCGTGGCCCATTTGATACATATTAGACTCATATGACTAGGTCCAGTTGATACAATCCAAGGCCCACGGATTTCGACCCATTGCAATGCACATAAGACCCATTGGTATGGCCCATTTATGTGGCCCATCTGATGAATAAAAGCCCATAGGATATGGCTCATTTGATATATATATATATATATAAGATCCAATGGGGACAACCTACGGTCCATTGCAATGTGTAAATCCATCCTAGACTAAGTACGATGTTCACACCGATCGTACCTTGGGAGAAATGTTGGTTTGACGTCCACATTGCGAGCGTAATGCTGGTTGGATGTCCACATTACGACTCTCCTTAGGGCCCATCACCAGGCCATACTTGCTGTGTCCAGGCCCATCTGCATCGTAAGATAATTCATTTTATTATAACATGATTAGTATAACCATGATCATGCGCATCATATGTATGCTCGGTATGAGGATTGACTGATCATAGCATTTGCCTTCGGGCAGGTTGATTATGGGCTCCCGGTTAGGCGGTGTTGCCCTACATGAGCGCACGGTATGTGCAGGATTGGTTGCATGACTGGATAGCGTGATTCATGCATTCTGCATTGTGTGACATGGTTATTGCACGCCCTAGCGACATCAGGGCCGTAGCCTCCACAGACGCATCGTGGTTGGCAGGATTGGATACCGGAAATACTTGTTCTACATGGGGTACTATAGATATCCCTGGGTGAAAGTCCCTAAACCCTTATGGTACCAAGAGGTTGCTCCAACGTCTAGACCGAGTGGGTAGATGAGCGTTGAGTGCCGATTACCAGACGGTTACGCTCTCCACTGTGTCGTGGTCGGTTGGAAGGGGGTACGGCCTTACCCGCCCGAGTGTAGGGGGCAATGCTAGGCTGAGTTTGACCAGCTCGAGGAATGTGTCCGCTATCGACGAGTCGCGCCCGATATTGGCAGACGGATAGTGAGGTCTCTTCCACTTACCTTATTGCGCGCGATGTGGCGGCAATCTGGTTTAGAGTGTACTAGACCCCGGTGATATTCCATTACTATGAGCTGTATTGACGTGTGGACATTGATGAGTATCTGTGTGCTTGAGTTGCATTGTACATTGCATGGCCTTGGGATGGCCGATACCATTCATGTCTTGCATTGCATAGCCTTGGTACGGCTCATGACGTTTTGGTTCCATCTGCATATTCCGCATTACTCTGACATTGCATTCATATTACTACCTTGCGCACACACTTTCACCACCCTCTAAGCTTTCTGTAAGCTTATGCACGACCGTTGCGTGCAGGTGACGTTGGACTGCAGCAGCGTTGAGGCAGGAGCGCGTCGCTGATCATTTTGGAGTTTTCTGTTATTTACCATTGTATTTCCCTTCATGTTCATTGTACTTATAAAATTTTTGATCATAGTGGAAATGTAATGGAGTGCTTGGTTGTTGTTTGTGGGTTATGCCTTTAATTATGCTCATTACGTATCTGACTGATGTTAAAAATCCTCCTCGTAGCATCCCAGGATCGGAACCTGGCGAATGGGAGCTAGGAGCCGAGAATGGGGTTCTACGGAGGCTGTCGGCGCCGGATTCGGCGATCGGGAATTTTGTGAGCCCGGTTTCCGAGTTTGGGGCGTGACAGAAGTTGGTATCAGAGCATAACTTGGGAATAACCGAGAACAACATTACATGTTTGCTATGAGTGAAGAATGGCTAAGTTCTGAAGTTCGGATAGCTCCACGACCTTCCGAATCAGACCATTAACATGCGTACATTCGAGAGTTCTGGAAGTTGATAGGCGCTTTCGCTCTTTCCTGTAGGGAATGGCGCCTGTTACTCGATCGACTCCCGCACCACCACCTGAGGATTCTACCTCACCATCGGAGACTCCAGCTCTACCACCTGCGTCTCCCATCCCACCCTCAGAGATTCCTGCTTCTTCCCATGAGGATGACATTCCTCCACCTGAGACTGATGAGGAGCCGACTGTGACTGTGAGTGCCTCTCAGTTACAGCAGATGTTACTGGCTGTGACCGCCGCACTCCAGGGTCAGGGTAGACGCCCAGCTGTTTCACCAGCTCAGGCGGAGCAGGAGCGCGCGAGCGCCGTACTTCGTGAGTTTAGACGGCATGATCCCCCTCGTTTCCAGGGCGAGCCGGATCCGACTGCAGCCGAGAGATGGCGCTCCGATGTGGAGAAGATATTCGATACCATGTTGTGCACGACCGAGCAGCGCGTCCGGTTAGCAGTATTTCTCTTCCACGGTGAGGCCGAGCATTGGTGGACCTCTGTCGCCCGTGTCGCCGGACCTGATTATGTCTGGACATGGGAGGACTTTGTGGACCGATTTGAGGAGCAGTACTTCCCTGACCACATCCGTCGTCAGCGAGCCTTAGAGTTCGAGACTCTGGTGCAGGGAGATATGACCGTGGCACAGTACGCGGCCCGTTTCATGGCACTATCACGATTCGCACCATATATGGTTGATGATGAGGGGCGGAAGGCCCGTCGTTTCGAGCACGGCCTACGTTACGGCCTTCGAGGTCGCGTTATTGGGCATGAGCTTCCTACCTTCCAGGCAGTGGTGCGGAAGGCTCAGATATACGAGACTGAGTGGGCCGGTTCTCAGTCTGATCGTGGTCAGAGGGGAGACCGGAAGAGGCAGGCTTCTTCCAGTCATTCCCAGCAGGGTCGACCACAGCAGCAGAGGCGTACTGGTCGCCCAGCTTTCCGTGCACCATCAGCACCAGCAGCACCTTCGCCACCACCTCAGAGACAGTTCACCGGCACTTGCTTCAGGTGCGGTGCGACGGGACACCGTTCATGGGAGTGTCCCAGTCCCCAGCAGCAGCAGAGAGGTCCACAGCAGCAGAGACCTCCACCACAGCAGCAGAGACCCCCACAGCAGCAGCGACAGCAGCAGCGACAGCAGCCTCTACCACCGAGGCCACCTCAGCAGCAGCATCAGCATCAGCATCAGCCTCAGAGGCCGCAGCAGCAGAGGCAGCAGTTCCGACCACCTCAGCGACCCCAGCAGCAGCAGCAGCACGTTCAGAGAGGACAGGCACCTCCCCAGCCAGCTCAGGCTAGGTTTTATGCGGCTCAGCAGGATCCACAGTCATCCGGAGGAGTCGTTGAGGGTATATTACCAGTTTCTGCATGCATTGCACGTGTATTGTTTGATTCTGGTGCATCACATTCTTTTGTGGCCGAGAGCTTTTGTCGATCGGCTGGCTTACCGTTGGAGTCTGCTGATGTGAGCCTATCAGTGTCGACTCCCTTGGGGAGGACTGCAGCGCTAGGACGACTTTGCTCGTCATGCCCCGTTCTAGTTGGGGATACCTTCCTGCCTGCTGATTTGTTTGTTTTGCCGATGTCCGAGTTCGACGTTATCTTGGGCATGGATTGGCTCGCCGAGTACTATGCCATTTTGGACTGCGCCGCGAGGACCGTTACGTTCTGTATACCCGGCGTGCCACAGTTTCAGTTCGTTGCAGAGGCCAGAGGAGAGCAGTTGTCTTGTTTGATGTCGTGTGCCATAGAGGAGCATGTCGCCGTTTGCATCGACCATTTACCGATAGTTTGCGATTTTCCCGATGTGTTCCAGGAGATTCCGGGATTACCGCCTCGTCGACTCACCGAGTTTCAGATCGATCTCGTGCCCGGTACCGCGCCTATTTCGAAGGCCCCGTATCGTATGGCACCGTTGGAGTTACGGGAACTGCAGAAGCAGTTGGACGAGTTGCGTGAGCTGGGCTTTATCCGTCCGAGCAGTTCTCCGTGGGGAGCACCGGTACTCTTCGTGAAGAAGAAGGATGGTTCGTTGAGGCTCTGCGTTGACTATCGCGAGCTCAACAAAGTCACGATCAAGAACAAGTACCCGCTCCCTAGGATTGATGATTTATTTGACCAGCTGCAGGGTGCACAGTTCTTTTCGAAGATTGACCTGCGTTCCGGTTATCATCAGATTCGGGTCCGAGATGAGGACATTCCGAAGACAGCATTCAGGACGCGTTACGGTCATTTCGAGTTTCAGGTCATGTCCTTCGGACTGACCAATGCACCAGCGGTCTTCATGCAGTTGATGAACGAGGTTTTTCGCCCATATCTAGATCAGTTTGTTGTAGTCTTCATCGACGACATTCTGATCTACTCGAGGACCCGTGAGGAGCATGAGCAGCACTTGGAGATCACTTTACAGACCCTCCGTGCACACCAGCTGTATGCGAAGCTGGAGAAGTGCGAGTTCTGGCAGGAGGAGGTGAAGTTCCTCGGTCACGTGGTTACGAGGGAGGGTGTCGCAGTGGACCCCTCGAAGGTCGAGGCAGTGCGTCAGTGGGGCCAGCCCACTACTGCGACAGAGATCCGTAGTTTCCTTGGTTTGGCGGGCTACTACCGGCGTTTCATTGAGGGTTTCTCTCGTATTGCAGCCCCACTGACCAGGTTGACTCGGAAGGGCGCAGAGTTTATTTGGAGTGACGCCTGCGAGCGAGCATTTACGGAGTTGAAGGACCGTCTGACGTCCGCTCCTGTCCTCACTCTTCCATCTGGGAGTGACGGCTTTATTGTATTCACCGATGCCTCGCATATCGGTTTGGGTGCTGTCCTGATGCAGCACGGGAGACCAGTGGCCTTCGCGTCTCGTCAGCTCAAGGTCCATGAGCTGAACTACCCTACACATGATCTGGAGCTGGCTGCCGTTGTCTTCGCACTGAAGGTGTGGAGGCACTACCTTTACGGGATTAGGTTCGAGCTCTTCTCTGATCACAAGAGCTTGAAGTACCTCTTCTCGCAGTCTGAGTTGAATATGAGACAGAGGCGCTGGATGGAGCTCCTGAAAGACTATGATTTTGACCTTCAGTACCACCCGGGCAAGGCGAACGTGGTGGCAGATGCCCTCAGCCGTCAGCCACGAGGCCTAGTGGCGCATATGATGATTCAGGAGTGGCGGATGCTTGAGGATATTGCTGCGTATGACTTTGAGTTCGGCCTGCAGTCTTCCATAGTACAGTTATCGAGCTTATCGATTCAACCCTCTCTTGTCGCTAGGGTGATCGAGGCTCAGCAAGCTGATGAGTCGTCGCAGGGTTATATGGCTGAGGCGGCATCTGAGGGTCAGGTTGATTGGCAGATCGGTACAGACGGTGGACTTCGTTTCAGAGGCCGATTATGTGTCCCGGATATTCCAGAGTTACGCAGAGATCTTATGACCGAGGCACATCGATCGCGGTTTTCTATCCACCCAGGCTCGACGAAGATGTACCGTGACATGAGGCGACAGTATTTTTGGGCGGGGATGAAGCGCCAGATCGCCAGTTTTGTGGCCGAGTGTGACACGTGCCAGCGTGTCAAGGCCGATCATCAGAGACCTCCTGGGTTATTGCAGCCGTTGAGCATCCCGATGTGGAAGTGGGAGCACGTGTCGACTGATTTCATCATGGGTTTGCCGAGGACTCAGCGCGGTCATGACTCCATTTGGGTTGTTGTGGATCGTCTGACGAAGTCGGCACATTTCCTTGCGATGCGTGCGACTTGGTCTATGGACCAGCTTGCGAGACTATTCATTGAGGAGATTGTGAGACTGCATGGTGTTCCAGTCTCGATCGTTTCTGACCGAGACTCGAGGTTCACGTCTCAGTTTTGGGGGAGCTTCCAGCGTGCGATGGGGACTGATTTGCAGCTCAGCACCGCGTACCATCCGCAGACCGATGGCCAGACCGAGAGGGTCAATCAGATACTTGAGGATATGCTTCGGGCCTGCGCGATTGACTTCGGGGGTAGCTGGGATGAGCATCTGCGATTGGCTGAGTTTGCGTACAATAACAGCTATCAGGCGACCATCGGCATGGCTCCTTTTGAGGCACTATATGGCAGACCATGTAGATCACCGAGTTGTTGGACCGAGGTTGGAGAGCGCCGTCTCCTAGGTCCCGAGCTGGTGCAGGAGACTTCAGACGCTATCGACATCATCAGGCAGAGGATGCGCACAGCTCAGAGCCGACAGAAGAGTTCTGCTGATCGTCGGCGTCGTCCCTTGGAGTTTGATGTAGGGGACCATGTGTATCTCAAGGTCTCGCCCATGAAGGGCGTAGTTCGATTTGGAGCGAAGGGCAAGCTTGCCCCGAGATTCATAGGACCTTTTGAGATCACTGGGCGCGTCGGCGCCGTGGCCTATCGGCTTGCCTTACCATCTCAGTTGTCTGGCGTCCACAACGTGTTTCACGTCTCTATGTTGAGGAAGTGTGGGTCAGACATAGTTCCCGTTATTGATTGGCAGCCGTTGGAGGTTCGTGAGGACGCTTCTTACATTGAGCAGCCAGTCCGTATCCTTGATCGGAAGGAGCAGGTCCTCAGAACCAAGGTCATTCCGTTGGTGAAGGTGCAGTGGGGTCACCATTCGGTAGAGGAGGCTTCTTGGGAGCGTGAGGCTGAGATTCGAGAGCGATATCCTCATCTCTTTGATGGTTGATGATCGTGTATTGTATTTTGTACGTTGTCCCTGATTCTATATGATGACGTTATGTTTCTTATTCCTCGCGAGTTATGCTTAGTTGCGACGCTTGTGTAAATTTCGAGGACGAAATTTTTATAAGGAGGGGAGAGCTGTAAGACCCGTATCTTGGTCCGTACCTTTCCGTACACTTCCGCGGTCTTACCGGTCGAATTCCGGCAACTTTCGACCCTTAATGAATATCGACGCGCGACCCGGATTCATGTGCCGACAACCCGAGTCGACTCAACTCGAGACCTATACCATAGCGACCGCACCGTCGCCGCGGTTCCGATACCGCGACTCGCGCGCTGAGGCGATACCCGGATCAAGAGATATGAGCCAACGTTCGGTGAGAGAAAACGCCGCGCGTTGCGAAAACCAAGGGAATCTCAACGATGTGTCACATCAATCACATCAATCCCATCAATCAATCACCCATCAAGCCATCACATGTCAAGTACACATCACTTCCATCCCTTTTTCCCAAGCAACCACAAAAGTCTCCCAAACCCATACCTCTCTTACACAAAAGCCAACAAAGTCTTCTCAACCCATACCTTTCTTACACAAAAAGCCACAAAAGTCAAATTTCTCTTACACCACCATCACTCACCCATCCATCCATCACTCCCTCTCTCTCCCTTTACATCACTCTCTCTCTCTCTCTCTTTCTCATTTCAAAATTTCCAAGCAACAACAATTCCAAAGGGCTCCCACGTATGGAATTTCCCATGTCCCTCTAAGCTTCAAGTGGCCCACCTTCCTACCCCAAAATCTCCAATCTCAACCCTCCATTCTTCATCCTAACCGTTGAAGTTGAAGCCAAGGTGCCAAGGAACCCCTAGGAGCGAGAAGATCGGACGGTGGGTGCTTCTATAGGGTAGATTTTCTTATTTTTATGATGGACTAGGTGAGGCCCACCGATCAATGGTGTGGATCTCACTTGGGACCCTTATTTGTGGCCGATGGACCACTTGGATCGCCATGATCATTCCATGATGGGGCCATTCTCCATGGACCCCATCATGATCCTTATTTTCATTTGAGAAGGGTCATCTAGACCATCCATATCGGTGGGGAAAGGATTCCCACCGTTGATCTTGAGTTTTGATGGTCATATGTGCAAATGACCCATGGATGTATGTTTCATTGCAAGGGAGGGCCCATAATAACGGGGTCCCTCCATCACAAGCCGTGTCCCACTCTCCATATCTCTCTCCCTCTCTCTTTTATTTTATTGTATTTTATTTTATTTTATTTTATTTTATTGTAATGGGATGGTGTGGCCCACTTGAATGGATCCCAACTTGATGTATTTATTTTATTCAAGTGGGGCCCACCTGAGATGTTATTTCCATGCCGCCCATCATGTGGTGGCCCACTTCATCAGGCCCACCACAAATATTGTGTATGAACGTCAGCCGTCCAGCGTCCTGGGACGCTGGACGTTTCTAAGAAAATGAGGACAAGAAAAGAAAAAAAAAAAAAGAAGAAAGGAAAAAGGAAGAAAAAGAAGGGAATGGGGTTTTCCCTTTGCATAGGCCCCACCCTGATATCTATGTCCTATCCAAGCCGTCCATCCTCTCACCCACGGTATTCTAGCCGTTGGGTAAAAGTTTGGAACTAATCCAATCGCCTGGTGGGCCATAGCGCCTAATATTGCGCCCTTACCATCAAAACACTAGTTCCTTATTTTATTTCACCTACAAGCATCAAAAAAATTGGAACTCTGGACTCATTTGAACGGCGTCGAGCCACTTAACGCAATGGCTGGGGCGGATTCCATTTTAGCGGGCTACATACATGAAAAACCCCAGGAAAACGGGTTTTCCTGAAATTTTCCAAGAGGCAGGGCCTCTGTTTTTTTTTGTTGGCAGGCAGCGCTGCACGCGGCAGCGTGCAGCCGTGGGACGGCGGACGGGCTGCCGTGCAGCCACCCACGGCTGCTGCCGTGGGCCCCATGTGATGTATATGTTTTATCTATACCGTCCATCAGGTGGGCCCCCTTCTCAGGTGTGCCCCCTCCAAATTTCAGGTCAATCCAAACTCTAGGTGGGCCACACCACAAGAAACAGTGTGAATGGGCACCCACCATTGAAACTCTTCCTGGGGTCCACAGAAGGGTTGGATCAAGCTGCAATTTTTACTGACCCTTCATACAGGTCTGAGTGACCTTATGAACGGGTTGGATTTCAAATAAACATTAAGGTGGGCCACATTTGTGGGACCCACGGTGATGTATGTGATTCATTTGCACCGTCCACGGCCGTGGACGGTGAGACTCACCTGTTGCAGGTGTTTTACACACGCCGTCCACCTGTCTTGATGATGGGGCCCACTGCCAGCTACCCATATTATTTTCTGTGGGACCCACCATTATATCTTTATGTATATTATGTAGTTTAAATGTATATTTTATATTATGAAAATTGTAGTGGGCCCTAGACCATGTGTCCCTATGATTAGCTTGGATGGAAATAAATGTTTTGTAAGGCCCATGAGTCGGGACCCATTGAATTTCAAAAAGGGCTATGGGCTAGGCCCATTTGATGCATTTTAGGCCTAGATCTAGGCCCATTTGATGTGTTGCAAGTCCTTGGGACTAGGCCCATTGGATGTACTTCAAGGCCCATGCTCTTGGACCCTTCTGTTGAAATTTTAGAGCCCATGGAAGTAGGATATTTGATATATGGTAGGACCTATGGTACTAAACCCCTTTTTGTTTATAAAAAGGGCCCATGGGATTAGACCCACTTGATATGCATGCAAGCCCATGGAGGTAGGCCAATTGTTATATGTAAGGCCTAGGGGTTTAGGCCCACTTGACATACGTACAAGCTCATGGATTAGGCCCATTTGAATTGTTTAAGGCCTAGGGATTTGGGACCATTCAGCTCATATAAGGCCTCTTGGTTGAGGCCCATTTGATATACGTTTGAGGGCCTAATTGGCGTGGCCCATTTGATACATATTAGACTCATATGACTAGGTCCAGTTGATACAATCCAAGGCCCACGGATTTCGACCCATTGCAATGCACATAAGACCCATTGGTATGGCCCATTTATGTGGCCCATCTGATGAATAAAAGCCCATAGGATATGGCTCATTTGATATATATATATATATATAAGATCCAATGGGGACAACCTACGGTCCATTGCAATGTGTAAATCCATCCTAGACTAAGTACGATGTTCACACCGATCGTACCTTGGGAGAAATGTTGGTTTGACGTCCACATTGCGAGCGTAATGCTGGTTGGATGTCCACATTACGACTCTCCTTAGGGCCCATCACCAGGCCATACTTGCTGTGTCCAGGCCCATCTGCATCGTAAGATAATTCATTTTATTATAACATGATTAGTATAACCATGATCATGCGCATCATATGTATGCTCGGTATGAGGATTGACTGATCATAGCATTTGCCTTCGGGCAGGTTGATTATGGGCTCCCGGTTAGGCGGTGTTGCCCTACATGAGCGCACGGTATGTGCAGGATTGGTTGCATGACTGGATAGCGTGATTCATGCATTCTGCATTGTGTGACATGGTTATTGCACGCCCTAGCGACATCAGGGCCGTAGCCTCCACAGACGCATCGTGGTTGGCAGGATTGGATACCGGAAATACTTGTTCTACATGGGGTACTATAGATATCCCTGGGTGAAAGTCCCTAAACCCTTATGGTACCAAGAGGTTGCTCCAACGTCTAGACCGAGTGGGTAGATGAGCGTTGAGTGCCGATTACCAGACGGTTACGCTCTCCACTGTGTCGTGGTCGGTTGGAAGGGGGTACGGCCTTACCCGCCCGAGTGTAGGGGGCAATGCTAGGCTGAGTTTGACCAGCTCGAGGAATGTGTCCGCTATCGACGAGTCGCGCCCGATATTGGCAGACGGATAGTGAGGTCTCTTCCACTTACCTTATTGCGCGCGATGTGGCGGCAATCTGGTTTAGAGTGTACTAGACCCCGGTGATATTCCATTACTATGAGCTGTATTGACGTGTGGACATTGATGAGTATCTGTGTGCTTGAGTTGCATTGTACATTGCATGGCCTTGGGATGGCCGATACCATTCATGTCTTGCATTGCATAGCCTTGGTACGGCTCATGACGTTTTGGTTCCATCTGCATATTCCGCATTACTCTGACATTGCATTCATATTACTACCTTGCGCACACACTTTCACCACCCTCTAAGCTTTCTGTAAGCTTATGCACGACCGTTGCGTGCAGGTGACGTTGGACTGCAGCAGCGTTGAGGCAGGAGCGCGTCGCTGATCATTTTGGAGTTTTCTGTTATTTACCATTGTATTTCCCTTCATGTTCATTGTACTTATAAAATTTTTGATCATAGTGGAAATGTAATGGAGTGCTTGGTTGTTGTTTGTGGGTTATGCCTTTAATTATGCTCATTACGTATCTGACTGATGTTAAAAATCCTCCTCGTAGCATCCCAGGATCGGAACCTGGCGAATGGGAGCTAGGAGCCGAGAATGGGGTTCTACGGAGGCTGTCGGCGCCGGATTCGGCGATCGGGAATTTTGTGAGCCCGGTTTCCGAGTTTGGGGCGTGACAGTTATGGATCATCTGACGAAGTCGGCTCATTTCCTTGCGATGCGTGCGACTTGGTCTATGGACCGGCTTGCGAGGTTATTCATCGAGGAGATTGTGAGAATGCATGGCGTTCCAGTCTCGATCGTTTCTGACCGAGACTCGAGGTTCACGTCTCAATTTTGGAAGAGCTTCCAGTAAGCGATGGGGACTGATTTGCAGCTCAGCACCGCGTACCATCCGCAGACGATGGCCAGACCGAGAGGGTCAACCAGATCCTTGAGGATATGCTTCGGGCTTGCGCGATTGATTTCGGGGGTAGCTGGGATGAGCATCTGTGATTGGCTGAGTTCACATACAATAACAGCTATCAGGCGACCATCGGTATGGCTCCTTTTAAGGCACTATATGGCAGACCATGGAGATCACCGAATTGTTGGATCAAGGTTGGAGAGCGTCGTCTCCTAGGTCCCGAGCTTGTGTAGGAGACGTCAGAGGCTATTGACATCATCGGCAAAGGATGCGCACAGCTCAGAGCCGACAGAAGAGTTTTACTGATCGTCGGCATCCTCCCTTGGAGTTTGATGTAGGGGACCATGTGTATCTCAAGGTCTCGCCCATGAAGGGCGTAGTTCGATTTGGGGTAAAGGGCAAGCTTGCACCGAGATTCATAGGACCTTTTAAGATCACCGAGCGCGTTGGCGCCGTGGCCTATCGGCTTGCCTTGCCATCTCAGTTGTTTGGCGTCCACAATGTTTTTCACGTCTCCATGTTGAGAAAGTGTGGGTCAAACATAGTTTCCGTTATTGATTGGCAGCCGCTGGAGGTTTGTGAGGACGCTTCTTACATTGAGCAGCCAGTCCGTATCCTTGATCGGAAGGAGTAGGTCCTTAGAACCAAGGTCATTCCGTTGGTGAAGGTTCAGTGGGTTCACCATTCTGTAGAAGAGGCTTCTTGGGAGCGTGAGACAGAGATTTGAGAGCGTTATCCTCATCTCTTTGATGGTTGACCATGTGATGTATTTTATATGCTATCTCTGGTTTTATATAGTGATGTTATGTCTCTTCTTCTTCATGAGTTATGCCTAGTTGCGATGATTGTGTAAATTTCGAGTATGAAATTTTTATTAGGAGGGGAGAGCTGTAAGACCCGTATTTTAGTCCGTACTGTTCCGTAGACTTCCGCGGTCTTATCGGTCGAATTTCGGCAACCTTCGACCCTTAACCGATACTTACACACGACCCTGATTTGTATGTCGTCAACCCGTATCGACTCAACCCAAGACCATTATCATACTGACCACGTCATCGCTGCGGTTCCGATGCCTCGACTTGCGCGCTGAGGCGATACCCTGGTCAAGAGATGTGGGCTAACATTCGGTGCGAGGAAAACGCTGCGCGTTGCGAAACCCAAGAGAATCTCTACGAGGTGTCACATCAATCCCATCAAACAATCAATTTCATCACATCACTGTTGAGGGTCAAATAATGCATATTAGACCCCATTTATTACCTGAATTTACAAGCATGATACTGTTTAATAGCCCATTTTAACTATGTTTATGCTGCAGGGTACATTTACGAGCCTGGATCGAAATAAGATGCTAAAAGATGAGATTTAACGCTCAGAATTCACTAGAGCAAGGGACGGACTTCAGGGAACCAAGATCAACAGAATTACACACCAGAGATTCGAGAAAATTGAGAAACTGAGGCTCAAGTGGCCCGAAATTGGCTCAGAATGAAAGATCACAAGGTTCTCACCATCCGATCAGCTTGAAACTTCATACATAGCCTGAGGACCATAAATGAACTGTACACGTCAAATTTCAGCTATTGAAGATCTCTGAAAGTGGGCCAACGGACTGATCACCCCTTAATTCATTAAGTGGGGCCCACCTGAGTTATGGATATGCTTCAAAAGTGTTCTGGACGGATAAATCCTCTCTGCGTAAGGCAACCAGCGAACGGACGCTGGCCGTTTATTTTTTCATTGTGGGCCCCACTAATCCTTCGGTCCGATGATCTGAACCGTTAAATTATCTCAGGAGACGGCTAACGCCAACACCTAGCTTTCCTTTTGGCCTCATGCAGGTGATCGCATGGATTTTTCTTTTAAAACAAGGGATGGACGGCTGAATCAAGACTCCGTGGCCCGCACCGAAATAGACCCGAAAATCATACAGTTTTGACTATTTTTGCGTGGGAAAACCAATGGACGACATGGATTTGTCGAAAGACAATGTTCATGGGCCCCACCAATGTTCCAGCGCACGTGGGCGCGAGCTCTGTTTCGCAAACAGAGCTGCGGTCGGGTGCAGGTGGGCCACCATCATTAATCAGGGACTTGATCCAGTCCGTCTATCGTGTAGAGGGACTCAATATGTTCAGAACCATGCTGTCCCTTTTTAGCCATACAAGCATACATGTCCGTCAGAGTGATCACAAGAGGACCATTCAAATACCGTTGTAGCAGGAATTCTTTCTTGGGCTGCATCAAAAGACAGAAAAAAAGGGGTATGTCCAACCGTTTTTCCGTGCTTGTCTCAGTGAACGGAGTAGATTTGCTATCAGAACTCATTTGTGTAGGCCACCAAGCAATCAACGTAAGCACGGTGACGCACGTTATAGCAGAGTGTGTAAAACTCCCAGCCAACCTTCCTATTGCAATAAAAGGAAGGAAAACGAGAAGAGAGGGGAATTTTTCCAGGGAATTCAGCCTGGGAGCAGCAAGAGATTCTGGACATGGAACGAGCAGGAGAGAGAGAGAGAGAAAGAGAAGAGTAGTTTTGTTTTTTTTCTTTTTCTTTTTCTTTGTTTTCTTTCTTCTTTTCCTTTAATTTGTGAGGGATCTAGCTCACTCATGTGTGGCTAAACCTCCTAGCTAGGGCTAGGAGGTGAAGCTTGTAGTGAGATGGGGGGTTTTATTTTATGTTTTTAATATAGTTTTAATTGATGAATTGACGTTGATTATTATGGGAGTGTTTTTAAGTCTTTAATGGTCTATTGTGACTGAAATTATAGTGGGTCTGCAATGGCTTTCAATATTTCTTTCTCTTTTATGTATATGATGTCAGGAAGCCCTGTTGTTCACCATAGTCTCCTGGGCATGGCCGGATGTCGGTACCCTTCCTAACCTTCATACATATGATTGGTTGGTAGTTAGTTTAATTCTGTTGTTTACCATAGTCTTTTAGGCATGGTTTGGTGATGGAATCCAGTCTAATTCATATACCTTTCATCTCTTGAAAATTAGATCAATGTCAGTTCAGTTAATTTTCATAGAACATGCATAAGATCTCCCTGATCTCTACAAGTGGATCCTCTGAATCCCTAGTGCCCTTCTCTCTGAATTTCTCCTAAGTTTTAGATAATAATTTCATAATTATTCCTTGAAATTCTAGTTGATTTAGATTTTATCTCATTCTAGTCCTAATTCTACTTAATTTTAGATAACGTACGAGTTTCAGTCCCTTGGGATTCGACCTCGGTCTTACCGAGTTATTACTACATCACAACCCTGCACTTGGGGAGTGAACAATCACATCACATGTCAAGTACACATCAAGTACACATCACCTTTCACCTTTTCCCAAGCAAGCCTTAAAAGTCAAGAATCTCTTACATCTCTCATGCCTTTCTTACACAAAAGACTACAAAAGTCAAAAGGTGTCTTACACACCCATCACCACCACATCAAACATCTATCACCCATCTCTCTCTCCCTTTACAAGTCTCTCTCATTTTCAAACTCTCTCCCAAGCAAGAAAAAAATCCCACGTATGAGCCTCTCCCTCTCTTCCAAAACTCTAAGTGTGGCCCACCTCTCCATCCCAAGATCTCTCATCCTAGCCATCCATTTCTCATCTCCTCCATTGAAGTTGAAGCTAAGGTATTAAGGAACCCGTAGGAGCAAGAAGATCGAACGATGGGTGCATGATAATAGTAGTTTTCCTTGTTTTTGAGATGGGCCAAGTGAGGCCAACTAATCAATGGTTTGGTTCTTACTTGGAACCCTAAGATGTGATCGATGGCCACTTTGATCATCAGGATCTTTCATGATGGGGCCATTCTCCATGGACCCCATCATGATGTTTATTTTATTACATTTAAAGGTCATCTAGACCGTCTATATTGGTGGAGAAAGGATCTCCACCGTTGAATCCGATTTTTGTTAATTCCATGTGTAGAGGGACCCATTTTATTGTATGATCTCTTACAAGGGATGGCTCATAGTGGCGGAGCCCTCCATTACAAGCGTGTCCCACCCTCTATCTCTCTCTCTCTACTTCATTTTCTTTTTTTTTTAAATCATATGGTGTTTGTGTGGCCCACTTGAATGGACCCCACCTTGAAGTATTTATTTTGTCCAAGCTTTCTTCAAGTGGGGCCCACCTTATATGTTGTACCCACATCATCCATCAGTGGTGGCCCACCTAATCAGGGCCCACCACAATGTACTTTCTTCAAGGACCACACCGTCCAGCGTCTGGGACGCTGGACGTCCCTGTAAAAAGAAAAAGAAAAGGAAGCTTTTGGGGTGAGCCACCTGCATAGGCCCCACCTTGATGTATGGGAACAATCCAAGTCGTCCATCCTATTTCTTGGATCATTTTAGGCGTTGAGCCAAAGAATGAGGTCAATCCGATGATCAGGCGGGCCATACTTTTCAAAACAATAATTTTCACCATTTATAAAACATTTTAAACTTTTCTTCAGGCCAAAAATATTCAACATTGGACTTGATGAACTTGTCATAGCCTGTAGAAGCCAATGGACGGGGTGAATCTACTAGATGCGGGCCGTAGATGCGAAAAACCCTTGAAAAATGGGTTTTGGTGATTTTAAAAAAAAAAACCCAAGAGGCAATACCTCTGCCTCTGACGCTGCAATAGCAGCAGCGTGCTGCATGCCGCACGTGCTGACGAGCAGCCTCCCACGGCTGATGCCGTGGGCCCCACCATGATGCATATGTCAATCCAAGCCATTCATGAGGTGGGCCCCCTCCTCAGGTGGGCCCCCTCCAAGTTTCAATTAAATCCAAAACTCAGGTGACCCACACCACAGGAAACAGTGGATTGAACCTGTGCCATTGAAATTCTTTTATGGGCCACAGAAGTTTCAGATCAAGATGGAAATTGTTTTCCCCTTTTCGTCCAAGGTTGTGAGACCTTATCAACGGGTTGGATTTCAAACAAACATTGAGGTGGGCCCCACGTGGAGCCCACAGTGATGTATATGTTTTGTCCCCACCGTCCGCTAGACGGTGGAGCCCACCTAATGCATGTGTTTTCTTCACGCCAACCCCCCCTGGCCGGATGAAAGATGCAAATTGTAGTGGGCCCCCCTTGGCCCACATGCTGGACGGATGGCAAATAAACATTACAGTGGACCATTTGGATGGCAAACAAACATTACAGTGCGCCCTTTGCCATTTGGATGGCAAATAAACATTTCAATGGGCCCTTTGCCATTTTGGATAGAAAATAAATATTTCAGTGGGCCTCTGGGCCCATGAGATTAGGCCCATTTATCGTATCTTAAGGCCCATGGGATTGGACCCATTTTGAAGTATTCCAAGGCCCATAGGTCGAGGCCCATTTGATGGACATATGAGGCCCAATTGGTGTGGCCCATTTATTACATATAAGACCCATAAGTTTAGGCCCATTTGATTTATATAAGCCTTATGGGTTAGGCCCATTTGATTTGTAAAAGGCCTACGGGTTTACGCCCAATTGATGCATTCAAGGCCCAACGAGTTATGACCCATTGCAATGCACATAAGGCCCATTGGTGCGGCCCATTGATGTGGCCCGCTTGACGAATGGAAGGCCCATATGATATGGCCCATTTGATGTATTTAAGGCCCAATGGGATATACCTGAGGCCCATTGCAATGTGTGATCCCAACCTAATTCATGATATTCACTACGGGTAACGCCATGGGAGTAATGTTGGTTTGACATCCACATTACAAGCTTAATGTTGGTTAAATGTCTGCATTACAACTCTCCCTAGGGCCCATTAATAGGCCCGTACTTGTTGTGTATAGGTCGTCTAGTCCCATCTACTTTGAAAGGATAGTGCATTATTTTATAACATGTTTACTATAGCTCTATGACTCATGATTATATGCATCATATGTATGCTTGATATGAGAAGTGACTAATCATAGCATATGCCTTCGGACAGGTTGTTTATGGGACCCCGATTAGGCGGTGTTGCCCTATATGAGCGCACGATACGCGCAGGATTTGCTGCATGATTGAGTAGTGTAATTCATGCATTTCGCATTGTGTGTTATGGTTATTGTACGCCCTAGCGACATCGGGATCGTAGCCTCCACAAATGCATCGTGGTTGGCAGGATTGGATACCGAAAATTTTGTTTTATATGGGGTGCTATAGATATCCCTGGGTGAAAGTCTCTAAACCCTTATGGTACCAAGAGGTTGCTCCAACGTCTAGACCGAGTGGATAGATGAGCGTTGAGTGCCGATTACTCGATGGTTGCGCTCTCCACTGTGTCGTGGTCGGTTGGAAGGGGGTGCTGCCTTACCCGCCCGAGTGTAGGGGGCAATGCTAGGCTAAGTCTGACCAGCTCGAGGAATGGGTTCGCTATCGACGAGCCGAGCTCGATATTGGCAGGCGGATAGTAAGGTCTCTTCCACTTACCTTATTGCGCGCGATGAGGTGGCGATCTGGTTTAGAGTGTACTAGACCCCGGTGATATCTCAGAGTTGAGCTGTATTGACATGTGGGCTTAGATGAGGATTGTATGCCTGATTGCATCTTGCATCGCATAGCCTTGGTACAGCTTATGATATTTATGGATCCATCTGAATATTTCGCATTACTCTGATATTGCATGATCATATTACTACCTTGCGCATACACTTTCACCACCCTCTAAGCTTTCTATAAGCTTATGCACGACCGTTGCGTATGAGTGACGTTGGCTCGCAGCAGCGTTGAGGCAGGAGGGCTTAGCAGATCGTTTGGAGATTTTGTTTATCATCATTGTATTTCCCCTTTATGCTCATTGTACTTGTAAAATTTTTTATCATAGTGAAAATGTAATGGAGTTCTTGGTTGTTGTTTGTGGGTTATGCCTTTGGTTATGCTTATTACGAATCAAACTGACGTTGTCCTCCTCGTAGCATCCCAGGATGGAACCTGGCGAATGGGAGCTGGGAGCTGAGAATGGGGTTCTACGGAGGCTGTCGGCACCGGATTCGGCGACCGAGAATTTTGTGAGCCCGGTTTCTGAGTTTGGGGCGTGACAACATCACCCAATCAAACATAATCACTAGATTCATACTAAAATTGGTGCTAGGCCACGTAAGAATAATAGTCCACACCTTTAAGAAGGAGTCTCCGATTTTGAGCTCCTAGAGTTAAGTTTTTAGATAAAATTGTTGAAAGACCTAAACAAACATACAAGCTTATAAGATTTGGGATAAACAACTATTGAAATCCTAAATTATATTTGAGATTCAACACTTACCTCCAACCATTGTCGGAAAAGTTTCAACAACGACTCTAGCTACGGTGAAGCGGCTAAAGAGGGGATGAGAGGGCAGAGGTGCACCAACACCCACACCCCAAGGTCTCTCTCTTTTCCTTTCTCTTCCTTTTCTTCTCCCTTTCTCCATTTTTTTCTCTTGCTTTAGGGCATGAAATTCGTATGGGAGGAGGGGGTGCCTAAATAAGGCCTTTATATAGTGTCATATTTAGTGCAAATGGCCCTAAAGGTTGGATTTTTACTATACTAGCCCTATGGGAGGGTTTTTCTAGCATCTAAGGCCCATTACGGGGTGTACATATTGATATATATTGTAGGATAGTTAGGTCTAATGATGATTTACGTATGGACATATTTGGCCCTCCATTTTGATGCACCGATTGATAGATATGGTTAGAAGTCTGTTCAATGGTCACCGATGGTCGATCGGGGCCGCGGCTATACGGATATGAGCAAGGAAATATCCTTACTCTATGTGTGAATTTTGGTCGTAAACTGACGGTCCAAAATCTTCAACTTTGTATAAGAATAAACAACTCAATTCACTTAAGTTTCAGCCTCTTCCTTTAAAGGCCCTTTTATAATGTCAGATTTGGTGTAAATGGCCTAAAGGGTTGGGTTTTTATGATACTAGCCCTATGAGAAAGTTTTTCTAGCCTTTAGGGCCCACTATGGGGCGTACATATTGATATACACGGGGCATTTCTGGAATGAATTAGGTATTGAGATTTCTCATGGACAATGATTAAGGTTTGGATTAACTATGTTCATAGTGTAACTTATTTATAACTAGTGAAAGTGGAGATTTGGTCATGTGTACTTTAAACCATCGGTTTTAAGCTAAAAGAGTAATGAGGTTGATTTGGTCTATTAGTCAAGATCTGGGCCTTATTTGACTCGGCTTCGGTTAGATCTTTAATTTAGTTATGATTGTCTTGATTAGTTAGTGATGAGTCGGTTAGATTTGAGCCCTACGTGAGTAAATCATGGGGCTAAACTTGATGTTCAAGTGATCGGTCGGATTCGTTGGCTTCATATGGTTGATTAATCGGACTTATGCGGTTCTTTACTGGTATCACCTGTATATAAATTAACATTGAGTGTCAATGGTCAGTAAATGATAATATAAGTTAATTACATTAAAAAATTTAAGGATTTTTGAAAATCCAAAACAATGAAAATCCAAGATGTTACATAGGGTTTAGAGAAAAGTGATTTAGAATTTTCTACTTTAGGGTTTGATTGTAAGTTGTCCATCTATTGTGATTTTGTTTTCATAGTGGATTGCTTGTCATTTCGTGCCGTAATTTTTTTCACGTGGGATTTTACACATAAATTGGTGTGTTATCTGTGCATACTTGATTTTCTATCTTTGTACTTGTTTGATTTATGTCTAGATTACGAGCGGGTGACGCTTCCACACCCAATGGATGAGAGTTCTTATCGTGATATCATATATTGGTGATCATTATCATTTTTTCCCTTAGAATGTACGGTGTCTGCCATGAGAATTGGCTAATTTAGTGTTATTGTTACATCACTTTTAGGCAATATTCGTCTGAGTTTTTTTTACACAATTTTATGATGCATTGGCCGAATCAGTTACCGGCTATGATCGTATTTTGGTCGATACAATGAGTAATCAACTCTATCACATGAGTAAATATGTGATACACATCTCATGATAGTTGCCAATTGGACTTATCATTTTTCGATTATTCATGACTTTCACATTCTCATCAAATTCACTGTCAGAGCAGTTAAGGAGATATTTTATTTGTCTTTTATTGAGGTCTCACTACTACATAACATCATTTTAGTCGCTATATCTAACACAGTTTGAACAAGCATGAACATACTTACTGATTAGACGAACCAAATCCAAATTGATCTAGTTATAAGTGATTCACATGTGAATTAGGATATCTCTAAGTGGTGGGATTGTTTTTTTGGTGTCAGTTACTTGGTTGGATCAACCTAACTTTTAGTTTGATTGATCATCATGGTGAGATGCCCCTATTGTATGAGTTGCATGTGATACACACCCTTTGTGGACTTTACGGTACTTGGACTTCACCACTTCCTAGAAAAAAAAAATTTTGATTTTTTACCACAAAATTCCTAGAGGCCATTTAAGTAGAGAAATGACATTACTGTCCTCATTTGCTTTTACTTTACAATAAAGTGGAAAATTGAAAGTTATGGGCCCCACATGGTATGTAGGGCCGAAAGTAGGCGGGTTCAACCGGCCGACTCGTGACCAACCCGACATTAGGTTGGTCTTGGGTAGGATGAATCGGGTTTGGTCTAGGGCTTGGGCTATACAAACACCAACCCGAAAAAACTTAGGTTAGTCTCGAGTTACCCGACCCAACCCGAACCTTATCGATATATAAAGTTCCTTATAAATTATAACCGAGTGTGGATCGTCTGTGTTGAAGGCACGGGAAATTCCAATGCCTTTGGGTTTCATTGGTCCATGTCATTTCCTATCATTTCCGATGACTCAAGCTAACAAGATACACTGGATTTCTCTCTCCTAAATAGATTGTGTGCCACACAACTTGATTTTTAAAGAAGCAGTTGTCCTATCTTTTAATTTGTTTGTTTAGAAAATTGAACTTCTTTAAGATAAATAACTACATATATAATTAATAAAATCATAGGTACAAGAAATAAGACATATCTTGAAAATATAATAGACTAATATAACAATGAAAATATTAGCATATATTCACCTAACCAACCTGCCCAAGCTCGCTTGGGTTGGGTTTGGGTTGAGAATTCTCAACCCGAGGTTAGGTTAGGGTTGAGGTATAGGAATTTTGAGTTGGGCTAAGGTTAAACACCAACCTAACACAACCCACACGACTTTCAACCCTAATAAACACACCACAAGATTAACCTCCACTACTAGCAATTTAGTAAATAACTTCTATACCGTAATCATATGTGAATTGCTTTTTGCAGAAAGTTTCTGTGTTGGGATGCTAGGTGGGGCCCACCATGATGCTTGTAAGAAATTCGTGCCGTGTATATGTAATTACGAATTTACATAGCCAAAATTCTAACACCCAACACAAGGCCCATCGTACCTAATTATCATCTATGTATATTCACATACGAGACTCTTGAGGCCAGTTTGGATACCACCAAGTAAGTTACTTTTTCTACTTAGAATAATAGATAAGTGACTAATTTAAGATGAGTAAATTTAGTTTATAATCAATTATAAATATTTTTTTTATTTAAAGTTACTTAATTACTTTAGTTTAATAAGTAGAAATCAACGTAAGCTACTTAAGGCATTAGTAGCTTATCTTAAGAACTTAAGATCCAAACACCTCCTAAAAAAGTACTTATGTTTATTCATGTGAAGTGACATTTACACTTCTTATTTCTTACCTCCACTCACAGGCACATTATAGAGTGATTGGCATGCGCTTGAACTAAAATCCTTGATAGGACCCACTCAATCTACGGTTATAATAGGACTTCCATTTGGGTGGTAGGATCTGAGCATCCATATAAATTTAAAGATTTCATAATAAAATCATGGAGTTATATGGGCATCTGCTAATAACTACATTTTTTTATACTTTGGTTGAAAAATCATCCCAAAACGATGTACTCTCAAAAATTGGCTAAAATACCAACATATTAAAAAGAGAGAGAGAGAACGCCTCACACTGACCTATTATAGATTTTTTTTTTCGGTGCAATTAGTTGCATGGGGGGCCCATTATAGTGTGTGTATGCCATGTAACTTGCCGGGTCACACTACTCTGAAAATTGGATACAGAGAAACTTCAAACAGCTCTAACCATCGAGCATAACACACAAGGGTTTGAAGATTTTTGAGTGGTTGTCCATTTTTATTTTTTTTCCCCTTTTGATATAGTCTTAGCGATTGAATTTTCTTGAGTTTGGGGTGACTCTTCCCGCTGAGTTAGATGCCACACATATGGTGGGCCAACATGGGGCCCATCCTACCAAAGTATCATATATGTCCATTTGCATGAGACACTTAAAAGTGCTTATATTTGTTCATGTGAAATGACATTTATACCCCTTATCTCTTACCTCTACCTCTGGACGCATTGTAGAGTGATTGGGGCTTTTATAATTTTATTTCTAATGGGGGTTTTATTGTCAAAAGTATTCCATTTTATACAAAATGAACGCTACTTCTTAAATAATGTGATGTGACAGGTAATGAAGAAGTGAACACTTGGATTATGAAATAAATAATGCCTATCATTGAAATATGTTGCAAATAGACTGTCCACATAAATTTTTTAACAACCATGAATCTGAATTGAAGACTCCATTAAGAACTAGACCCATCACATGGGCATCGTGATAAACAATGCACCAATCTAGGGATTGTTTGGCAGCCTTTGGTTGGGGAACGTAAGATGAAATTTATTGTATGGAAAGGGACTTGTTTAAATGTTGCTAACCAAACACGGTTGAGTTGGTGAAAGAAGTTAAAATGAGGATTTTTTTATTTTTTTTTTGAAAGTTAGTACATATATGAAATTGCACCTTTATGTGCCGTTTGGATGCAGCCCAAGTTATTGGTTTAGTTCTATTGGGAGCGATGGCGGAAGATGGAAAAACTAGAATTGAAAAGTTTGATGGTTCAAAGTTTGCCTTCTGGAAGATGAGGATGGAGGATTATCTGTATCAGAAGGACCTCTACATTCCTCTATAAGGAAAATAGAAGAAACAAGAAAAGATGACAGATGATGAATGGTTTTTACTGGATAGGAAGGCTTTAGGAACGATCCGACTCTCTTTGTCTAAGAGCGTCGCCTTTAATATATCCAAGATGAAAACGACAAAAGAATTAATGGAAGCCCTAGCCACCATATATGAAAAGCCCTCAATATCCAACAAGGTTCATCTTATGAAACAGCTATTCAACATGAAGATGTCAGATGGTGGGAGCGTGGCTGAACATCTAAACGAGTTCAATACAATTACGAGCCAGTTGGAATCCGTTGACGTCATTTTTGAGGATTAGGTCAGGGTACTATTGATCTTATCCAGTCTGCCAGACAGTTGGGATGGTTTGGTGATTGTTGTGAGCAATTCTTCAGGGTCGACAATGCTTAACTTTGATGATGTGGCCGGTCTAATTCTCAGCGAAGAATCTAGAAGGAAGGCATCAGGAGTTTTAGGGGATTCAGGGAATGCTCTAAGCGTTGAAGGAAGAGGAAGATCGCAGAACAGAGGAGGCAATAAACACGGGCGTTCTAAGTCGAGGAAGAAGTCCAAGGGACCGAAAGACAGAGACGGGTGTTGACATTGCGGCAAGAAGGGGCACATGAAACGTAATTGCATGGCGCTCAAGAAACAAGATGGAAGCTCTCAAGGCGGGAAGGATTCAGTGAATCTGTCTGAGGAGAGCGATACAGAGGAGTTGATCTTGTCTCTTGATGCGATGAATGAGTCTTGGGTTATAGACTCGGGTGCTTCGTTTCATGCCACTTCATGTAAGGAAGTTCTGTGTGATTATGTATCAGGTAACTTTGGGAGAGTCTACCTGGGTGATGATGAGCTCTACAGTATTGTGGGAAAGGGGGACGTTCAGGTCAATTAGAAAAACGGAACGGTTTTGAAACTGAAGGATGTCAGACATGTACCGAGTTTGAGAATGAATCTGATCTCAGTGGGGCAGTTGGCCGATACCGGTTATGTGACGACATTCACTAGTGATTCCTGAAAGATCACAAAAGGTGCCTTGGTGATATCTCGAGGTAAAAAGTAAGGCACTTTGTACGTGACTTCAGGATCGTATAGTTCACTCGCAGTCGCATTAACTGGAGTGAATGGACAGTTATGACATCAGAGGCTGGGACATATGAGTGAGAAAGGGATGAAAGTTTTGTTGTCAAAGGAGAAGCTACCAGGGTTGAAGTCTCTTGACTTGGAATTCTGTGAGGACTGCATATATGGCAAGCAGAAGAGGGTAAGCTTCAAGAAGATAGGACGCGCTCCAAAGACGCATCTATTGGAGCTTGTACACACTGACGTGTGGGGACCGGCACAGGTATCATCTTTTGGTGGCTCACGTTATTTTGTTTCCTTTATTGATGATGCTAGTATAAAACTGTGGATTTATTTCTTAAAACATAAATCTGATGTATTTGATGCGTTTAAGAAGTGAAAAGTTATGGTAGAAAACGAGACAGGTAAAACAGTAAAGTGTCTCAGATTTGATAATGAGGGAGAATATTGTGATAAGAGGTTTGAGGAGTATTGTGCAGCAAGTGGAATCAAACATCAGAAAATGATTCCAAGGACACCACAGCAGAATGGTGTGGCTGAGCGCATTAACAGGACCATCCTTGAGCATGATAGGAGCATGAAGTTACATGCAGGGTTTCTCAAGACCTTTTGGGCAGACGCTGTAAATATTGTCATATATCTTATGAATAGAAGTCCCTCAGCACCATTGGATGATGGGCTACCAGAAGAAACGTGGACTAGAAAAGAAGTGAACCTTACACATCTTAGAGTGTTCGGTTGCACTTCATATGTTCACATTGATGCAGAGCATAGAAACAAGCTGGATGCGAAGTCCAGGAGGTGCACTTTATAGGCTACGGGCAGGATGATTTTGGCTACAGGTTTTGGGATGCAGAAAATAGAAAAATCATCAGAAGCAATAACGTAGTCTTCAACGAAAAAGTGATGCATAAAGACAGTGTGTAAGAAAATAAGGCCGAGGAAAAGAAATTCGTAGAATTGGAAGAGTTACCGGACATGGGTGTTATAGCGCCACAGGATGATCGTGCATAGGAGCATTATGAGGTAGAGCCACAGACACCGGTTGTGAGGAGGTCTACTCGGGAGAGGAGACCCACGGTCCGATACTCACCCTCCTTACATTATCTACTGCTCACAGATAATGGTGAGCCAGAGTGTTTTGAAGAGGCATTACAGTCAGATACACGGGTTAAGTGGGAGCAGGCCATGGATGAGGAGATGGACTCTCTTGAGTCTAATCGTACATGGGAGCTAGTCACTCTACCCAGGGGTAAGAAAGCTCTTCATAACAAGTGGGTTTACAGACTGAAGGAGGAGCATGATGGTTCGAAACGGTACAAGGCGAGACTGGTTGTAAAAGGTTTTCAACAGAAGGCAGGTATCGATTTCACTGAAATATTTTCACCGGTAGTGAAAATGTCTACGATTTGCATGGTCTTGAGTATAGTGGCTACAGAGAACTTACATCTAGAGCAGCTAGATGTTAAGACATCCTTTCTTCATGGGGATCTTGAAGAAGAAATATATATGCATTAACAGACAGGATATGGGCACCAGGTAATGAGAACAAGGTGTGCAGACCGAAGAAAAGTCTATATGGCCTGAAGCAGGCCCCGAGGCAGTGGTACAAGAAGTTCGATAGTTTCATGTCGAGAAACGGTTCTTCTGTACGTTGATGATATGCTTGTGACCGGTTCAAGCATGAAGGACATCTCAGATCTCAAAAGACAACTGTCTAGACAATTTGCCATGAAGGATTTAGGAGCTGCAAAATAAATCCTTGGCATGAGGATAAAGCGTGACAGGAAAAATAAGAAATTGATTTTGTTACAGGCAGAGTACATAGCCAAAGTACTTGATCGATTCAATATGAGTGGTGCTAAGCCGGTTAGCACTCCATTAGCCAACCATTTCAAGCTATCTAAGGAGCAAGGTGCAAAGACGCAGGAGGAACGGGACTACATGGCTAAAGTCCCATACGCGTCAGCGATTGGGAGTCTCATGTATGCTATGGTGAGCACGAGGCCAGACATTGCTCAAGCAGTGGGAGTTGTTAGCAGGTTCATGAACAACCCTAGGAAGGAACATTGGGAAGCTGTGAAGTGGATCCTCAGATACCTGGTGGGTACTAAGGATGTAGGGCTGTGTTATGGTGGATCGAAAATCAAGTTACAAGGCTACGTGGATTCAGATTTGGCAGGAGATATCGACAGCAGAAGAAGCACTAAAGGTTATGTGTTTACTCTGGGTAGTGCTGCAGTCAGTTGGGTCTCTCAGTTACAGAAGATAGTATCTATCAGTACGACAGAAGCAGAATATGTTGCGGCTACAGAAGCATGCAAGGAGATGGTGTAGATGCAAAGTTTTATGGAAGAGTTGGGTAAGAAGCAAGTAGATTGCAAGCTGTACAGTGACAGTCAGAGTGCAATACACTTGGCTAAGAATTAGTCTTTCATTCAAGGACCAAGCATATTGCCATCAGATATCACTTCATACGTTCGCTACTGGAAGATGGATTGATTGTTCTGGAGAAGATTCATACAAGTGAGAATCCTGCAGATATGTTGACCAAGGCGGTCACAAGGGAGAAGTTGAAGCTCTGTTCAGCTTTGATTGGTCTTCAAGCTTAAAGACAGGGAGGTGGTGCACTCCGGATGAAGAAGACGAAGGTTTATGGTAATGTGTCTCCAAGTGGGAGATTGTTGAGAATGTGGAGCCACATTGGGCCGCCTTCGACCGGTCGTATGACGTCTTTGACCGGTCGTAGGTTCGAGCCCTAGCACAATTCGAAATCCAGCGAGTTGTGCTATTTTTTTTTTCCGTCTAGGACCAGTCCTGAAATTTTCAGGACCAGTTTTAGGGGCCTAGGACCGGTCGTAGGAGGGCTAGGACCGGTCGTAAGGGGTCTAGGACCGGTCGTAGGGGAGCTAGGACCGGTCGTAGGTTACGCAATTTGTTCCGCGATTTTGCACGAAACTGCGGATTTGAGTCCTTTCGCAACTGAGATGCGTAAGGGAAGTTACCTAAACTATAAATAGGGGTTCCTAGGGCTTTTCTAGGTAGATGAGAAATATTGAAAAATATTTCTAAAGGTGTGGGCAAAGGGTTTTTTATATTCTTCCAAGGGAGAGGTTAGTATTTTACCTTGTAATCTTTGTTTCTTCATAGTGAAAGTTTACATCCGTAGTTTTTTACCTTAGTTTGAAGTTTTTCCACGTATATCTTATCTTGTGGTTTGTTTGGATTACTTTGATCTGTTTTTAGTTTATATTCTTTTCTGTTTATCGTTTGTGGGTGAGGCCTGAGATTAGATCTCGACCCACTGCGTTGTTGGCGTGCAGCGCAACAGCAATTGTGTTTGTTGATGATTTGGAGGGTTGTGATTTACTGGTGGAATGGGAAATGAAAATTGAGTTAGAGATCAAATCCACTATAAAAGCTTTGTACGTAGAGCTTAACCAATGAAGTCTTTTGTGGCTCCATCATGTGCAACCCTTGTGTTCTTCTTTGTTACAAAAAATAGGACAATCCAACCTCAGCCAGATTGGACTGTGTAAAATAATGTCTAAAATCTCTAAATTCACATTTCGTGGCCCACCTAAGTTTGGAATGGCATAATATTTAGCAGGTCCATTCATCCTGGTGAGATCCATCATCTGAATGGATTGGATGGAATATATGATCCATGGTGGGCCCCATATTCAATAGTACATCCCCTCAAGTTCTCATTAAGTGGGCCACACCGCTGGGAATACTTTGAATTCAGACACTAGCAATTAAAAACCTTTCCGATTGTACATGGGACCCACTGTATTTTGTTTATACCATCCAAACCATTCAGAAGATGCACTCTATCAGGATGAATGGACATCCCAAAAAGTTCACCCATTTCAAAACTCAAGTTGACCAAACCACATGAGGTTGTGGGCATGATGTTACATGGTCTGGCCCACCTAAGTGCTCTAGATCAGCTTAATTTTTGAAAGCCATGGATCATGGAGAACATGGTAAGGAGCACATGATGGATAGATGGATGTCATGCACCCACCATGGTGGGCCTCACACATTGCATAGTATGTTAAACAACTTAATTGCAATTTGGGTATTAGTTTTTCATCATGAATACTAAGAAACATTATCAAGTTCGTCACTTCTTTTTATAAAATTGAACTTTCACAATCTAGTTCGTTTGTGCATCCAAACATAGCTTAAAGAAAATTTTGCTAGGTAGTTAACCTGAAAACAACTTCCAAATCTTAATTTTCTTATCTCTTAGAATGTATAAAAAATTCAATAATCCGGACGGTTTGAATTCTGCCCAATGTCTTTTCTATATTGAATTTTAATTGGACATCATAGTTATCTTCTAAGCCTCATCCCAATTAATTGTAATTGGCTTCATAAATCATATTCCATATTATTTGAAGTGGTGATAGAAGTAATGACAAAAGTTCAGTTATTATGAATGGATAACAGACAACCTTTAAATGAACAATTATAAAATTATAAGCTTTTAATTATGGTGCATTTAGGACGAGGCCCGCTACGAGACATGGATAGCTGGAGGTAGGTTGCAAGGGATTGCTGATAAGGATGGACTTCTTTTGGGTATTTAACCGTTGTGCTATTGATAAGTGGTCCTGCCTAGTACTCATGTGGTGCGTTTGGATGTACTATTGAATTGGATTTCAATTGATTAATATAGTTTTATCAATGACCAAACTTCAACAAAAGACATTTTAAGTGACATTTTCGTTAGCTCACCCAAAACTATCATATTGGTTTTTTAGATGAGTGGGCTTTTTGTGCCTAGTATCGGTCGATCTTGAAACTGAAGATTTAGGGTGGATTTTCAAATAGTTGCAAAACCCTGATTTTCAATTGAGATGATATCATGATAGTCCTGTCTCCAGACTTGGGTTTTGAAAGTGCATCCAAACAAGCCAGTTGGGCTCTAGGTTACACCTTTTGAGTTGGATACGAAAGAATCAAAACCCAAATAGATAAAACATTGCTTTCTTTATTTTCCTCTCATTTCAACTGAATATTTGCAATCAAACTCACCTGTGCATCCCAATGAAGCCACAGTGAAAGTTTCAATTTGTGTGAAATTGACAGAATGATGAAATATTTATCCTTGTTACTGTGGGATCCACTACAAAGCTTTGTAGGCTATGCTCATTCTATTCCATAATGCATACCTGACACATTCCATTATTATTTTTCTCTATGTTGCACAAAAATCAAGCCTATTTGAAACTCAAGTGGGCTAAAACTCTATGAGCCTGTTTATTTTATCAATTACAATAATAATGTAAAAAAATCTATAATAATTATAAACTACTTTATCTATTTTTTGACAACATCTGCATTTAATTTAATTTAATTAATGTATTTTTTAATTTTTATTTTTACACACACACACCCCACACACTCACGCTAGTGGAATTTCACCACCCATGGGTACTCAAACCCTTGACCGGGAGTTGAAACTCCTGAGAGTCTACCACCTGAGCAAGATTAAGGATCCAACATCTGCATTTAATTACTTAATGTTTGATTTATCAACAGTATAATTGTAATGATGAAAAATTTATATTATTTTAATATCAAACCATCTACATGGCGTTTGAATTGAAGATTTTCAAAATATTACCATGAAATAGTTTAATGATTACAAATTTCTAAACCTACATCGCGAATACATTTGAATTTTAGCAACAATTCTTGTGGTTGTTATGATTGCTTAACAGTGGTATAATTATAATAATGACATATTTTCTTTTTCATTAATAATCATCCGTGACATCACATAGTTGCCGCCTCTAGGATCTTGGAAGGGTCCATTTATCAAGGCGTGGATTATCTTATAAATGGATTTGATGGGCGCGTAAAAAACATTACACAAAAGGTTTTGCGCCAAGGAGAACAAAGGCAACGTACGGATGGATTGGCTGCCCTGCATGGATTATGGAGCCATCTAAACCGTGCATCTGGTAATCCATCTCATGTTTGTGGTGATCGTGAGAGATAATCATGATCCAAAACTCATGTGGGACACATCACAGGGAGCAACGTACAATTGTGCTTAAAACCTACATATTGATATTGACATGGTGCAGGCAAGGTAAATGTTGGGATCGCGTGAGTTTTAGTGTGTCCCTTCATCCTGGTGGGATTCACCTGATGAATGGGTTGGATGACACAGAAAATGCGGTGAATCCTGCATTTCAACTGGATGTTTCATCTGCATTTCATCCTCCCATGTTCCCAGTTTGCTTTGGTGTGGCCCACGTGAGTTATGGATCGGGTTGGATTGTGGGATCTATGCTTAATATGAAGGGCGTCTCTAATAGGGGTGGTGTCAAGGTGCCGGGTTTGGGACGGGCAAATTCTATCAAGCTTGTAGCCAGTATCTTTTAATGTAAGGACGGAATTCTTATGTACCCTGAATGGCAAAAGAAAATTTGAAAAATAAAGTGAAGGACACCCTTGATTTTTTATGGGCCTCACCATGGTGTGTATGTAAGATCTTCTCACATCATTAGATGTACAATCCAATGCTAGAATAGGCCCGAAAATCTTAGGTTTAATTGTAATTCAGGTGGGCAACACTAAAAGAAATGGTTGCAAGAGAGAGACGCCCACCTTTAATTATTATTAAGCCCGCTGTCATGATTTTATAAATCACTTGGACCATTAGATGTCATACTAATATTTAGTACACCCTAATCCATAGCTCAAGTGTTAGAATGAGCAAAGATATTCTTGTTTCAACACTTAGGTCTTGGTATCCAGGGGATAGCTAATAGCATTGTGTGTACCAACCAACTAGCGAATAAATAAATAAATACTAATATTTAATTATAATGCACATAAATCTATCTCATAGTGTTTAAGGTAGGCCATACCAAAGAAAATAATTTGATGGATGACCCTTGTATTATGTTTTCTATCATAGGATGATTTGAAGATTTTTATTTTGATTTTACGCCCGTACACACTCATGGCGTAGTGGAATTTCACCACCTATGGGTACTCAAACTCTCGACAAAGTGTTGAAACTCCCGGAGCCTACCATTGGAGCAAGCGTAAGGACCCACTTGAATTACCGGCAAGAATTTTTTTAAGTGATGAACCTAACATGGTGTTACACACTTGATGAACCTTGTGAATTTTACATCAATACCGAGGTGGATCCCACAGTCATGTAAGAGTCCTAACATGGTGTTACACACTTAATGAACCTTGTGAATTTTACATCAATACCAAGGTGGATCCCACAGATGTGTAAGAGTCTGATATGGGGTTTGAGCCCAAAAGTAAGACCCATCTAATATCTAATGTTTAAGTGAACCACAGCAATGAAAACAATGGAGATTGAAAGTCTATTGTTGAATACTTCAATGGAGCTACAAAAGTTTTGGATCAAGCTTATATTTATATTTTCCCTTCATACGGGTCTATATAACCTTTCCAAGAGGTTGGATGGCAAATAAACATCAAGGAACCCTATGAAGGTTTCAATGGTGCAGGTCATTGTCACCGCTTCTTCATGTGGTGTGTCCAATCAAGCGTTCAATCTTTCTCCTATTGTGTTCATGTTTAAAATTATCTATTAAAATTGATGGACAGCTTGGATAAAGCAAATATATCACGGTGGGCCCCACAAACCCTTGACAATAACGCTACCCAATTGTCTCTGGTGAAATAATCCCTCGCCATGGCGTGAGATGGGTACCTAAAATAAATCTTCAAACACCCCCCTTTGTTTCTTTCACGAGGCCTCATGTGGTTAAGATCCACACCGATCTAATTACTTGTGATTAAGTGGGAGAGACGTTAAACTTGGTATTTAAAGAGCCCACTGTGATAATTATATAAAATTCACTTCATCTATCAGATATTACACCTAAAGGTGTACACAATCGAACTAGCTCACTCGACTCAACTTGAAAAAGCTCGATCCAGCTCGGTTCAAAGCTAAGTTCGAGCCGAGTCCAGCTGATTTTTTGAGCTCGAAAATGAATTCAAGCTGTTCCCCGGCTCGACTTGACCTAAACCTGGATCAAACCTAGCTCAAATCGAACTCGGATCAAACCAATTCGATGACTCAGTTACTTTGATATTGATGTTACTCACCAAGTATTCAATGAAATGACTTAACGAACTATGGCTGGTGGTAAAGAAGGTATGTATATGAAACCAATATCATTTTTTTCTTGATTTTTATATTGCTTATGAGGTGTTTGATAAAATACCCATGAAACTATTGCTAGTGTCTTAAATACAGTCAAATTTTGAAGGTGCACTCTAGGTGTGTGTGAAAATGCTGTACATGCGAACTGGATTCAATTTTAGCTCGAACTTAGCTCAAATTAGCCTGAGTTGTTGATTGAACCGAATCGAGCTGGCCAGTCAAGCTCAAGGACCGAATGACCATTGCTACTGTCTTAAATACAGTCAGATTTTGAAGGTGCAATTTAGGTGTGAGTGAAAATGCTACACATGCAAACTTGGCCCAAATTAGCTCGAACTCGGCTCAAACTGGCAATTGAACTGAATCAAGCTAGCCAGTCAGGCTCAAAGACCGAGCCAAGCTGAGTACGAGTAAGTGGTCGAGCTAAGACCAGCTTAACGCAGTTCGACTCGATGTACACCCCTAATTACACCAAAACTGTTTCATGTGTTGTGGTCCACCTGAGATTTGGATGTGCTTCATTTTTAGGATCATGCCATAAAAATGAGCCGTAAAAATGGATGGATGGCATGGATCTGTACATCATTGGGGTCTCACAGTCCACTCGAGCTCTGGATGTGACTCATTCCTTGTATGATATCCTAATATGATCTCTCCAAATGGATGGACGGTGTGGATACAAAACATACATCATGGTGGGGCCCACAGAACTTGATGACGTCACTTCCGTAGTGAATCTCGCTACTCGAACTCTCAGCAACTAATCCGCGTCCGAGAGAGAGGGCGGGAAGCAGCCCTAGATTTTCTAGACAGAGAGAGGGCGGGAAGCAGCCCCAGTTTTTCGAGGGAGGGAGAGGCAGAATCAGCAATGCAGGGTCTCAGGAGGAAATTCCTCTACAACAACTCCGTCTACCAAGTACAGAAATTCTCTTAAATCATTCCATTCCATTTTATTTGATTTTTTGTTCCTTTTTCTTTTGCTATTCATATCTCCGTGAAACGATTTTGTAATGTCGTTCGATTCCCAATCGCTTCAGAAGCATGAATTGCTGGTTGGGATTTTCTAAAAAAATGCAAATGATCTCATATCCATGTAAATTTCAGTCTTGTTTGACTGATTTTGTTTTATGAGTAAGGGCAACATGAATCACTACTCGGGCTTGTGCTCATAATCGAAAAGATTCGAATCTTTTATGCACAATTCTATCTAATTTCACTTGAGTTTGTTGTATAAATAAAATGGAATATGTGTTGGCTTTTTTTTTTTTTTCGGCCTAGCTTGCTTATTATGTAAAAGGAAACTTATATTACATATGTGCTCTTCCTTGACATTCGAAAAAAGATTATATTTTTGCTTTTGTAAAAGGAGAACTGTCAATTGGTTTTTCAAACTGTATACAAACTTTATATGTAAAAGAATCATGAATTGCCAATTGGGTTTTTCTCGAAACTGTACAAGATTCCAACTTTTTATCTGAATTTTGATTGAGCTTGTCGTATATGTTAATGGAAACATGAATTGCTACTTGGACTTTTGCTCATAATCTAAGAGATTCGAAATTTTTATGCAAAATTTTATTGAAGTTTACTTGAGTTTGTTGCATAAATAAAATGAAACATCAATTGCTAAATGTCCTTCTCTTCTCAAAACGGAAAAGCTATTATTTTGGTTTAACTTGCTTGGTATGTAAAAGGAACTTATATTGGCAATGTCGGGTCTTTCCTTGAAATTCAAAAAGATGAGATTGTCTTTTCTGTTGAAAGGAAATGTGAATTGCCAATTGGGTTTCTCTGGAAATTGGAAAAGATTCAAGCTTTAGATGTAAAGAAACATTAATTGCCAACTGGATTTCTCTTGAAACTATAAAAGATTCGAACTTTATCTGAATTTTGATTGAGCTTGTTGTATTCATGAATGGCAACATGAATTGCTACTTGGGCCTTTGTTCATAATAAAAAAGATTGTAACTTTTGTATGCAAAGTTCTATCTAATTTCTATTGAGGTTGTTTCATAAATAAAATGAAACATGAATTGCTAATTGTTTCTTTCTGAACATAAATTTTTTTATTTTTATTTTTGGCTTAGCTTGCTTGGTATGATAAAGGAAACTTATATTGCACATCGGGTCTTCCTTAGAAAAAAAAAATCAAAAAAGATGAGGTTGTTGCTTCCATAAAACAAAACTTGAATTGCAATTGGATTTCTCTGGAAATTGGAAAAGATTCAAACGTAATGTACAATTTGGTTTAATTTTAAATGAGCTCTTTATATATGTAAAAGAAACATGAATTGCCAATTCGGTTTTTCTTGAAACAGAACAAGATTTGAACTTGATATGAATTTTGATCTAATTTTGATTGAGCTCGTTGTATTTGTAAATGGAAAACATGAATTGCAATTTGGATTTTCTTGAAGTTGGTAAAGATTCAAACTTATAAGGGCCTAATTTTAAATGAGCTTGGTGTATATGTAAAGAAAGTGCAAATTGCTTCCCCATATTCTGTATTTGTCTACTGAATCCTCTACAGTTTTGCTCAATTCTTCATCGAGCTTCTTGAAAATGAGAAAAAGCAAGAACTAAGTAAATTTTATGTTCCATTTTACTGGTTTGTCTTTGTTTTCTTGGGTTTTTCCTACTAGGGATGATGTTTTTCTTTAATTGCTTGGTGGCTTTGCTTGTGATGTTTTCTAGAGACACAAATTCCATCTCAGACCAGTGGAAGGCTTCTGCTTTCTCTTGTTTATGCGCAATGTTCAGGCTGAAGTGCAGTGTTATGCATGATTGTGTTGGCATGTGAGTGGTGTTTGGGCTCCGTGCTACTCCATGCATCCAACTACTGAGCCTATCCTTCCCACTTTTGGTTTGGTGAAGCTGTGTTTTGTGCTTAGTGGGCTTGTCTAGAATTGCATACTATCAAAATGAAATTATGCAAATTACCTTTTGTGGTTAGTGTGCTTCACATGTGCTAAGGTGCAATGTGTGGTGGGACTGTGTCGGCATGTGAATGGTATTGGTAATCATGTATCGGCAAGTTCCCTTCTACTTTGTGGAGCCAAGTATTTGAGCATGACCCTTCATGTGTGTAGGTGCTTTGTATTTTCTTGGCGACTACCCCTTCACGACCCTAATGTGTTTACCTGTCCTTTGGAGTCTACATCTAATTGTTGGATTGGGTGTCAATACTGGGTGTGGGTGTGATTGCATTGGCATTTATGTGGTGTCAATGTGAGCCTCTGGCATGATAGTTTCCGAGAATCCGGGTGAAAGAGGAAGGTTAATGTCTTGTGGGCAGCTAAATTTAAAACTTCTGCCAATCCACCAACCAACTCCATATTTTTGGGAGAAGGGCTAAGATGATGATGAAAATAGGTTTCTTTTCTCTTTGCATTGAAACAATTCTTCGAGTGGTCATGCTCAGTGTTTCGAATAGCGCTATTAGCGTACGCTACGTAGCATAGCTAAATAGTGTAAATCCTCAGTGTTATACTATAACACCCCAAAACCCGACACCCGAGTACGAAGACTTAGCTCCCGAATTCGAGGGTGTTAACTCCATAATGATCGGGCGCACTGACACCAACATTAGCAGCGCTTCAATTTTCGTTGCTTGAGTACAATGCTCTCTCAGCGGAAACCCAGGTGTCACATAAGGAAGGGTCGCACGTGGGTGAGTTTCCCCATGTCTCTACTTAGTCAAATTCACATTCGCCCCATTAATAAGAGTCAGAGTAGCATATATTGATACAATTTTTTTTTTTTACACACCCCCACACGTACATCGATACAATGGGTATCAAAAGATGAGCAAAAATAACTAAACCACATAATAGCTGGGTAAATGTCCAAATAAAAGTATATGATCCAAAGGTGCCCAAGGGACTGCCACAAACCATAAAACAACCCAATGTACAAGATATACAAATGTCAGGAGAAAATGCTAAAAGTCTATTAGCTCGAGCTCTTGTAGCTCATCCAGGCTACCGTTGCGCCACTTAGATCATCTAACTCCCCACCAAGCTCATCATTTATCTCTATCGGGATACCTAGACTCCCTGTTACAATCTACACCTTCATCAACTATTGTTTTCAAATTCGAATCGTGACTAGTCAACTCAATGAGAGATCCCTCTAAGATTACTCAATGACATAGTAATTATGTATAATTTCAGAAAAGGAAGCATACCACACAATAACAATTATAATACAATATTGTTTAAATGCATGAATGCATGAATGCCCATCAACCTGTGGATGCACATCCGGCTAGCTTTTGGGGGTAGCCACCAGCGAAAATATCTCCAGGTACATGCATCAACAATGACTACCTACCACCCATGAATGATAGGGCTAGGAACCAATGAAAATACTCAAAAGTATATGCTACCCCAATATCAAGTCCACAAATAGCAGTGGCTAGCCGCCAACAAAAGTTAATCATGTACGTGCTCACAACGGCTAGCACACCAAAGGGGTTGTTTGACCGTTGGACTAGGAACTAGCGAAAATACTCAAAAGGGTACGTGCTCATAATGGCTAGTCTCTAGTGAAAGAAAACAATGTACATGCTCACAATTGCTATCCACTAGCGAAAATACCCAAGGTGTGTGCTACCACAATATCTAGCCACTTGATAACGCTCGCGTGTTATGGATGCATGATTAATCCAAACTTTATCAATCCGATTCGCAAACAACCCATTCAAACAATTCCTCTACGACCAGTGGCTAATCTTGATTTGATAAGTAGATCTTACCATCACCAGATTGTATATAACATCCATAAAAGGGTTCATCCCAACAAATTCAACTAGGCACTAACAAGGCCAACTAGGCACAAATAAAGCCAACTAGGCACATAGTATACTTAGGGATGCAACCAAGGGGATTCCATCCAACAAAGGCATATAGGGTACAATAATCCACAGGATGGTAAGTCTACAATTGAATTTTATTTAACCCATTACACAAGATAGCCAATAATTCGAGGTACAATCTCATATATACGTTACAACTATATGGATTACATTTTCAATATTAATATTTCAAACATGCCACATTTTCATGAGTCCCAACCCTATTAACATTCAATCACATATAATTCACACTAGCATGTTATAATTTATGTTTATGTGAATCTTACGGGGCAAAGTTATGTTTAAGTGATGGAGCATTCTAAGGTGTGTGTGTGTGTGTGTGTGTGTGTGTGTGTGTGTGTGTGAATCAATCTATAGAAAGGGCTAAGCATATTATGTGTCCTATACAAATTTCCAAAATTAACGATTCTTTCAAATAATTTTAAAATTAACACATATAACATAGATTACAAGAGTTCTCACATGGTTACAAGCAAATCAACATGATTGTTAGATATTGAGACTATCGTAAGACAAAATGTCGTAGGAAAACTTGAGAATCAAAATTCCTTAGTTCCGTTGCAACCTATGCGTAGAAAATTTAGGAGAAAACTTCCAATCCCTAGATTAATGGCAAATCTATTGTTAATAGCTTAGATCTTATCCCAATTAAACTTCTAATAAGGATTTAGGGGTTCACCTACCTTGATTTGAATGATTCCCGACTCGCTTTGGCGGATGGGGCCCGAGCTCTGTGCAAAACTGAAGCTCACACGAAGCTGTACTCAAATACGACTCTTAGATAAGAATAAGCCATCTCTAATTACTTGCCGGAACCCCAGAACCTAACATGCACAAACCCTAACAACAATGTTTCTAAGATTCGGATGGACAAGAAAGATTTTTAAAAAAATCCAACTAGATCGGAGTTACTAGAAATTGGGGAAAATGACACACATGCACAGTTAGAGGACCTCTTACCTGGCTGACCGATGGTCCGGCCCACGATCGAAGGTTTTCGGCCGGGGAAGACGTGGGACAGCTCATGCGGTCCAAATATGGGGAGAAATGGCTTGAAGCGGCGAGATCTTCACCCGGTCTCTCACTCTCGTTCTTCTCTCTCATTTTCCCTCTCTCTCTCTAATATGAGAAATGAAAGAAACGGGGCAAATGGGCTCTTGTAGCGCTAAGGAAAAGTTTGGTGGTTCGCAAGTGTATTAAGTTTTAGAGATTGTCGGTCGGATCAAAAAAGGCTATCAGTTGGATCGACAGGAATCGACAAAACATAAGTTTCACAGGTTTGCAATTTTACACAATCGGTTAGATTGACAAGTTTGTAGGTCGAACCGACAGAGCATGATCTCCTCTTATAAGTGGAATTCTTCTACTATTTTAAAGTCCCAAGGTTCTAACCCATGTGCTCCATTGGTTATTCACTCAAATTGAATATTCTGCTTAGTGCATATTGGCGTGGATTTCATCTAATCACACATCAAGGTCTAATGGACCGGGATCTGTGACTTGGGTCCCATATGTTACAATATGGTTTGACCTGTTAGGGTACGAAGTCTGACTAGGTTACGAATCGATAGGTTTAAGTTTTGGGTCCATAGCCCTTACGTCTACGCGTTTACGTGTAGGTGAGCACGTGCGATTACTTATTTTAAATCGAAAAATTCTCTAGTAACACCTGAGGACATCCAATACCTGATATTGGAGGACCAGAGTGTTACATGCGATGTTTTAAATATCGAAAATATCGGCCGATATGTCCCACGATATATCTTGTATCCCACTTGTGCGATACAAAATGCACAACTAGTGTCAATATATCCCACATATTTGATTTGGTGAGCATTTTCAATTTATTATCTCTCTATTTTTTTTTTTGTTGAAATTATTCTAAATTAGTGTTAAATGGTTACAAATCCATTGGTTCTTCATGTTTTGCATGAAAATTTATGGAGTTGGAGGCTTGGATCTTTGATTTCGATATCCATTGGTTCTTCATATTCTCTATATTTTTTTTTGAAAAATTTTCTTCAACCAACTGCCAATTGAGACTAATTTTGAAGTGTTTAGGATTATTTGATGAAACAATCATCACATACACTCAAATTTCAAATTTTAAGTGTAGGTGGTTTGATTTGGGGAAAATTCAAAATTTCACACTTTCTCGCAAATTGCTTGCAATGTTGCACTCCAAACATGAAATAAAGCATGTACGAGGGCTGACCTACCAATATGTTAAGTCCTCAATTTTAGAAAAATAAAAATCATTTTTAATAAAAAATATTAAAATATTAATTTTTGTAATTTCCTTCAACTAACTATCAATTGAGACTAATTTCGAAGTATTTAGGAGTGTTTGATGAAATGATCATAACGTACACTCTAAATGTTATGCATTCAATTTGAATATAGTTGCATTAGTTTAGTCAAACAACGCATAACTTAGGACCTTATACAATGGAAACCTATTATGTGCACTTCTTTTTTGAAATGTTATGATTTAGAATGTGTTAATGTCTTTTTTAACAATCCCTAAAGTTTCATTGAAAAATTCTACTATTTCCCCAATGTTTCCCCATGTTTCCCAAAAAGTGTGATAAATTACCTGATACAAACGATATATCCCATGTGATAACCAATACGTATTTGTATCTTGAGGATGTGAAGCATAACGCGATACCGATATTTCAAACACTAGTTACGTGTATGCTGTACGCCATGGAGGTCGTAGTGTACGCTACAGTTACGTAGTGTGTAGTGTCGCTACAAATTTTTATTTTTATTTTTCAACGTTTTGTTTGTTAAAAATTGTGTGAAACTCACTTTATTAAAAAACTTAAAATGTAAAGTTAAAATCAAACCTTTCTTTGTTTACTTTCACATAAAATGTTGGTGATCCTTTGGTAAAGTTGGTGTGAAACCCACATACTAAAAACCTTTAAAACTAAACTTAAAAGAAAAAGGGTTTTGAAAGAGGGTTTTCAGAAAACCACTCTTTGTATTGAAACAGCTTGTTGGAATTTTGTGGCTAGATAATAACGCCATCATTACTTGATTGGTTGATGTTTATTTTTTCATTTTATAGGTTGGTTCTCAAGTTGCTTCTTCCTTGCACGAGTCTATTGGAAGATTTACATATTCCACCAGAAAGGTTTTTGATGCTGGGCAGCCAACTGCCGTAACTCACCCTCAGGTGCTGCATTAGACATTCTACAAGGTTTTTCCGTTTCACAATTCTTGACTATGGATACTGTGGATTCGGACTGCTTGGATGCATGTGAACCAACTTGTTTTGGTTTCTACTTATCATGCGGTTTCCATATGATTGTTACTGTCCTGCACAAACCTTCTTCCACAAGCTATAATTTGGCACACTCTATCCATTTTTTATCAGCATAATATTTCCTTTCAAGATTGATAATCAATATCATCCTTTTCCATTTTATCCCTTTATTGTTTTATTTAGTTTTTCTTTTTTTCTTTTTTACTTCTGTTTGTAGTTATTAGAGGAAGGGGAGATAACTCCTGGAATTACATCTGACGAGTATATCTCGAGAAGAAAGAGGCTATTGGAATTGCTTCCAGAAAAGAGCTTAGCGATTATTGCCTCCGCTCCTATAAAGATGATGACGGATGTGGTGCCATACACATTTAGACAGGATGCTGATTACCTGTACATTACAGGTTGCCAACAACCTGGTGGGGTAGCAGTTCTAAGTGATGAGTGTGGCTTATGCATGTTTATGCCAGATCCAAGTCCTCAAGTAAGCTCTTTCATTTTCTCTAAGCAAATGTCATCATTTCCCCACCTTGTTTTTATCTATCTGTTCATTGTGGCCCAATGTTGTCTGAGTATGGAATTTTTCACCTAAATATGAGTGTTGAACACACAGATGGTGCGTTCAAACTGACTAGTAACATAGGACTATAGAAGGCACTGAGCATTTCTTAAGTGGAGTTCTGTTTGTTTTTAGAATTATTTGACAATTTTATTAAAGAAATCGATAATGGAATAAATTCCCAACATAAAGTGCTGAATGGCTGACACCTTTTCCTGCTAATACATTGGTGATATCATTTGCCCTTTCCCTCAATATGCACAAATGAAATTTTTAGCCTCAAGGCAATAACTAGATCTCATTGAAAGCATGCGCTGGGAGTATAAGTGCATGAGCTGCAAGTTGGCCTAAGGCACTAGATGTCACACACAATAGTGGTTGGCATTCCTATGGTTGAAATGTAAAAAAGAAGAGGAAAAATGAGAGTTTAAAATAAATAAATAAATCAAATTTGGACCTCTATGGCCTTATCTGGTGTTAATATGCTCCATAACAGTTCATATGGCCTGATATGGGTCGATGTGCCCATTTTCGTGGGGAGAGCCTATTCGGCCCCATGCTACGCATCAAATCAGGTTCATATCGATACAAAATAGCCGTATTGGCCAATATGATACCGATAGTCAAAACTATGGTCTCTATTTGACAACAATATTCTTTTGAAGAAATATTGTAACTTTCTTATGCTTATCTATGTAATCAATCCTCAGCATAGCCCATCTTTCTTGTATCTGTATCCTGAGAATTGTGTTTAGATGCTCCCCCATACCCAATTCTTGCCTTTTTTTTGGTACCTATACCTGTGCTGGATGCCATGGTAATACATCTGAATATAATTTATTACTGGATACCATTCTCTCCAATTAGTAGGCATGCCTAAATCTTATATTTTTCTCCAGGTTGTTTTTTTATATACAATATATGCTTGTAGGATTACCTAGAACTGGCAATTTATCACCTTCATGTACTTGGTACATTGCTTCATTTTCTTTGAAATTGCATATCTTTTGCAATAATTGTTTAAAGAGTTGTCACATGTCAAATTTTGTTTCTATTGGATTTGGATGCTACCCTGTTTCTTTTAATTTTTGTTCTTTCTTATGCTAGAATATGGGCTTCAGTATGCCATGTTACATGAGTGCTTCAAGTGGACCCTGGTACCTGCATTAAGGTACGGGTATGAGTGGTATGACTCTTTTGGGTCCTCCCAAAGGTTCATATTCTCTTGTTGTTGGATAAAATACATCACAGAGCTTTCTTAAATTTTCTTAAGAACCCTTTATTGGGGGGACTAGTAGTCTTCCTTGGAATCCCAAGACACGCTTGAAAAGGAATACTTTTCCGAGATCTAAGCCTAATCCCAATTAATTGGGCTGGCTATATGAATCCTGTTCCATCATTCCACCATAAAGGGACACGCATGCATAATATTTTTATTTTAAGCTAGCACATCATTGCTATCTGTTCCCTTCACTCTGTTCTTCTTTTGGCATGGTCACATCCACATAATCCATGCCGATGCCGTGAAAAATACTCCTACTCAACAAATTTTCTGACCGACTGTTTTATGAACCTGTAGGAAGTGGTTTGGCAAGGTGAGATTGCTGGAGTAGATGCGGCTTTGGATACATTCAAGGCTGAAAAGGCATTTCCTATATGCAGAATTCGTGAGGTTGGTTTATTCTTTTTTCTTTTCCCTGACACAATAGGCCACACACACGTTTGCTTTATTTAATGAATTTTGGGATTGATGAAATTAAAAACTACCCATGTCATACAATCAGACCAGATCCACATGCGCACACTTCACATTTGTCACTTTCTCGGGTCCTCTTTGTTTTGTAAGTTTTCACAATGTTAAGCCTTTCTGTTTACTGGTTCTTTTCTTGTTTAACTTGCTTATACATGATCGAGATCTTCATTCACTTGGGCTATGTCCGGTGTTCGATTGAATTGAATTTGCAACAATTTAATTCAGTCAAGTGTAAATGAACAAGTAGGATTCACAATGCATAATGAGGGACTAGCCCTCAAATTACAACTACTATCTTATGCCATATGTGGATATTCAGTTGAATCATATTGCAACAATTCAATTCAATAAAGCGTCAATAACCAAGTGGGACTCTCAATGCATAATGAGGGACTAGCCCTCGAATTGCAATTATTATCTTTTCCAGTGCAACTTGAAACAGATAGAGTTGCAACTAGGGGTTTGGTTCTCATTACAAAATAAAATTTTGTTCCAACTTTGGTTGTTTCTACTGTGATGGATTGAATGGTTGCAATTAAGTCCAATGGATCATCAAAACCACCCTAGTCTGTTAGCAGTTTAATTTGTTCCTGCTGTTATGCATTATTGGGTGCAGATCCTTCCAGAAATGATTGGAAAAGCATCCAAATTGTTCCACAATGTGAAGACAGCTTTACCGGCCTATACAGATTTGGAGGCCTTCCACACAGCAACTTATGATGGTAAAGTGAAAGATCTTTCTCGATTTACTCATGAAGCGCGATGGATAAAATCACCATCTGAACTTAAGTTGATGAGACAATCTGCATCCATTGCTTGCCAGGTAAATGGCATTTATTCTTTTCTTCTAGTCTTTTAGATAAATTTAAGATTAACTAGAGAGATTTTTGCATACTTGGATCTGTGAGTTGTGACAAATTTTCCCCTGTTAATAGAATAAATCTCATAAACTTAGAATGGAAGCATCATGCTTGAGCATGTAAACTCTGCTATTGAAAGCGCATTTTCAGGTTCATACTTATTTGTCAGTATATTTTGCACTCTTGTTTATTTACTTTACCATTTACCACTCTGGTGTAGACCAAGTTGGGTCTAACCCAGCCATATGAAAGCCCAATTGGCTAGATTCGGTCATTATTCTGATGGAACTCTATTTTGAATTATCCAAAGATATGGCTCTGATTGAAGAGTCAAATGATGTCTGAACAACAAGAATGGGTTCTTGGTACGTGGCAATTTTCTTGTTGTTATAGCATTGTTTTACCTTTAAATTAAATTGATGCTTTTTGTTGATTGGTACAACTGGAAAAGAGAATGAAACTGAGTAGGGCTGTAAATGGGTCGGATACTGCAATATCCGATATCCGTATCCGACTTGGACCTCCTGTATCTGGATCCAATTCCATACCTGTATCCAAAAATAAGTCTGTCTGATATCGGATAATCGGATATCCAATGCTACAATCCACCATGACGATCTTCCAGCGAAAAATAAAATAAAAATCAGTCTGGTGAGAGAGAATCTAGTGCTCATACTCACCATAAATCCCAAGAACCATCTTAAATTCTTAATCCAAAATTCAAGTGGGACACACCACAAAAAGCAATGCACAATCACACCTAGAGCAATGTCCCATTGTTCCCTTTTGTGACATCCACCTGAGTTATGAATTAGGATGAAATTTGGGCTATAGGCCTAACATGAGGATTTTATTTTAATGAATGGATTGGATTGGACTAACATATTAAGATAGGCCCCATGCGGCTTGACCTCGTGGCAACCAATGTTTTAAATATCGATGATATCTGCTGATATATCCTATGATATATCTTGTATCCCACTCGTGCAATCCCCACTTCCTGTCGTATTCAGTAGTGGGTAGTGGAATGGTATGCTATGAATGCTATGATTATCAGATATGGATACTGATAGGAACACGAAGTGGGGATTGCTGATGAGACTCCCCATTTCTGAAAACGAAGGACACAACACAAAGATGATTGCTGGTATATCGAAGATCTGGGCATCATATTGCAGACCAGTGCCAGATTAGGTCCCAACTATAGTTGCATGAATCTAAAGCGAAGTGGCAACATATTCAGGTGCGAGAGCGAGGAAGCGTCTGTTTCAAAATGTTAGCAAGTATAAACAGTTAGGAAGTGAGGGGGAGTTTGAAGCGCGGCTTGAAGCAGGAGCAGAACCTGATTAGAAAGATCACGCCGCGAGTCCCAGCAATAAATCAGGGTAATCAAACCGCCCATATCGAAGATTTCAACCATCCAACCATCCATATTGAGAATATAAACCATCCAACTTGTCCCCATTGAATATCTGGACTGTAAAATAGGAAGTAATTGATCATATGTATAAGATAAAGAGTTGATCGATTGATTGTATGGTTCAGATCAATCGATGAAGGGTCTGCATTGACTTGATTCAAGATATAGACCACATAAAGGGTCAGCATCGACTTGATTGACCACATGGATCATATCAAGAGTTCTATTTGTGGGTGTGTCATGCGTGCGTATGGTACACTTTTACATTTGTTTTATTAGGGTTTTATTAACATACAGCTTAAGGAGAGGGAGCCTAACAAGACTCAAGTCTTTTCTTCTTCCACATCTCTTCTCGTTTCCTCCTCTTTTTCCTTTTTCTTTCCCAATGTGAAATCTAACCATTCACAGATTGTTGCTCCTCAGAATCCTCATTTCTGACTTCATGCTTTAGGCAAATGCAGTTTTTAATGCTTGTATAATTATTATTTTTTTGTATACATTACTAAGCTTTATAATTATTAAGTTGAATAGTAACAAACTTTTATTTGGATGATTTACCAAGTGCTATTAATTTAAACGTTCCTTGTCTTGGGTAGGCTCTTTTACAAACAATGATGTTTTCGAGAACATCGCCTGATGAGAGCATGCTGTCAGCTAAGGTTGAATACGAATGCAAAATGAGAGGGGCCCAAAGAATGGCGTAAGCATTTTTAGCTTTCCTTAATGGTTCAGAATAATATGTATGCTGTTCCAAATTGAATATCATTATTTTTTTAGCACTGTGACCAGCTAATAAATATTCTCATCACCTTCATCTTCTGGTAATTTTTGTTCTTACGCATTAAAAAAAAGAATTTCATCAGAAAATACATTCTTTAAACAGTATAAGTGCCTCGGTGCCAACCATTATTTTTGGAGTCCAACAACTTGTTTTCTTTTGGAGGGCTTCGGGGTCCTCTTGTCTTTCTTTCCTGGATGGTGTTTCTCTCCTTTTTTCGGATATTTCTTGTAATGTGCTAGTAATTTAATGACATTTGGGCACTTTCCTTTTTAATAAAATTTATCTTGCCAGTAAACAATGGATGCCGGGGAAATTTGAAATTTCTGGTATATTTTGTTGAGTATTCATTTTCATTTGTTCATTGCAAATCATCGTGATAATATGTGATATCCAAGCAAACTCAATTATTTAATGCAAGAATATTTCTCATAATTCCTTGGTGATCTCCCCTCTGTGTGTATAGGTTCAATCCTGTCGTTGGTGGTGGTGCCAATGGTAGTGTCATACACTACTCTCGAAATGATAAAAAAGTATGACCATTTTATCGTATGCTTTTATCTACTTACCACTGGATGCCAAGGTTCCATTTTCCTGTACAAGCTAATGGTTTACACTTAATAGATCAGAGATGGGGACCTCGTCTTGATGGACATTGGATGCGAGTTACATGGTTATCTTAGTGATCTAACTCGGACCTGGCCACCTTGTGGTAGCTTTTCCTCTGCTCAAGTACGTACCCCACCTTCCCCAACTTATTTATCATAAGCACCTTTTAAAATTATTATTATTATTTTTTTTATTTTTTTTGAGAATCGATGATTTATTGACATAATGTAAATATAAAGTACATGGGCTAATAGCCCCCATACAAGTGATCCTCTCGTCTCTCAGGGGAGCATCTAGCCAACACAGACCTGCTTACTAAATAAACAATGGAATCCAGGCCAGAATTACAGGTAATCCTAAATTCTGAGCATCTCTATCTTTGAACATACCCGGAAAAATCTTATCTCACAAGTGCCCAATTGCTAATCTTGAGAAAGATTTTCTTTATTAACACATCTACTGATGAAGCTGTATCTTCAAATATTCTAGCATTTCGCTCCTTCCATACACCCAAAAGAATCCAAAAAAGTGATCCTCCGCAATCTCTTTGTTGTTCTTGAATGGACTGCCCCAACATTCCTCCATCATATCTTCTACAGAAACATTATCTCAACTTGATACATAGGCTCTCAGGATTTATTTTATTTTATTCATTATTATTTTTTTTGGAAGATTTAGGCACTTAGAGATTGCATGTCACAGTTCACATTAAATTAACCAAATTAGGGAAACCATTCTTGGCAAGTTGGTGTGAAAATGCCTCTGCATTAATTACTCCTGGTGAGGAGTATCGAACACGAGACCTCCCACTCTGTTACCACTTTGATGCAGGACAATTAACTACTTGCTCTGAAAGCTCGAACTAATAGAGCATGGCGAATCAATCCCTTTATTTCATAGCCCATGCCCCACATCCCATAAGTTAGGACCTCGGCCGAACCCCCTTTGTGGGCCCCACTTTACATGGGTTTTACTTCACATGAACCACCCGCTTTACACGGGTGGGGCCCTTGTGGCCCGCCTCACAAGGGCCGCCCACCCTAAGCGTGCCCCTGCATCCCACGGGCTACACCACTCGAGCCTGGTGTGAAAATGCTCCTACATTACAAGTTGCAGCCCAAAATCAGATTACTGAACAATCCTAACCTCTGGTTGTGGACGCTTGTTTGTTGAAATAGGACTGTGGGATAGGTTTCATTTTCAACCGTCCAACAATTATCCACCAATCCGTTAATCAGATAATCAACTAAGTTTTCGGTTCACAAAACATCTAAACTGGGACCTCATAATTTGGATGGTTTAATTTTAATTACTTGCATGCCATGCATGCAATTTCTAAGTAATTTGCAAGTACCTGTGTATCATCTTTTCTAAGTAAACCATACCTGTGTGCTTCTCCATTCTACTTTTTTATTTCTTCTTTTGTTTTTTTCTTTTTCCGAGTAATAATTCGGAGGGATTCCTTATCATGTAACTTCCTAGATTTACAACAAGCTTAGATGTGGATTGGCAATATGATAGAGCCTAATGCTTTGGACCTGTGGATTTCAGGAAGTGCTTTATGATCTCATTCTAGAGACGAATAAGGAATGCATGAACCTTTGCCAACCTGGTGTCAGCATTCAGCAAGTACACGACCATTCAGTATGGTTTAATGAACCCAAACTGTTTGTTTATTTCCACTACAGTTCTATCTTCCGCATTCGTACTTTATTTTTCGTTTTTATATTTTCCTTTTTGCACCCAAGTCCTGAAAAAAAGATGAGACTGATTAGAATAGCACTTTCCAGCAAATTTTCTCTAATACACAAAATGGATTTTATCCTGAGACGTGGATCTTAAGATAGGAATGTGTCCTGACACCAACAACTAAAGAGACACATAATGCATAAGCTCATCCTCAAATCCTGGGACTACCTTACAAGCATATATATCCCCAACTGCATGTATTGTTTCCCATGTTTTGAGTTTGTACAAGTGGGGCTTGTGGTTCAGTGAGCTAGACCATTGATATGGTGGCCTCTACTGTTAATGGAGCATGCCCCATAAATCTCCCACATTGGAAGTTCACATCAGAAGCTCCTGTCCATAGATGATATGAAATTATCTCGTGGTTCATGTTTCTTTACCTGTGTTGATCCTTCCAAGCTTACATCAAATTGCAGGTTGAGATGCTATGTAGAGGACTTGCAAAGCTCGGGATCTTGAAAGATGATCGAAGCAGTTCGCAATCTTACTATCAGCTGAATCCAACTGCAATAGGTCTCTTACCATCTCTTTGTCTTCATCAACACCCTGTAGTTGTTGTTCCTGGCCAATTTCAATTACATGCACTCTTAAATTTGCACAGCAGTTACTCTTCAGTCATTACGGCAATTTACAGAAATGTCTGCTAGCAGCAGGGTTGTAAATATCTGCCGAAACTAACCTGAGTTTAGGTGGAGAAGTAACAGGTTGCTCCCTCTGGGACATCTGTCTGACCGAGGGGGAACAAGTTCAGTGGAATGAGTAAAACCCTTTTTGGTGGATGCAGATTGCTTGCAGTCGGCACTGGGGAGGCCCACTGTGATGTTTTTGTTATTCCACTTGGTCCATCTGTGCCGCCAACTCATTTTACGACATGAGCCACACAATAAGAAGCAGTGGGGATGGAAACGGCCATTGCTGAAACCTTTATAGGTCCAACTATGATGTTTATATGCCATCCAACGCATTCATAAAGTGATTCTACCCGGATGATGGGAAAACAGAAATACCAGACTGATCCAAAACTTTTGTAGCCCCCAAGAAGGTTTCAACCGTGGCTGCTCAATCCCCACTGTTTCTTGCGGTGTGGTCCACTTGAGTTTTGGATCTCCCTTCTGTCTGTGCCCTCGTCCTAAAATGATCTGGCAAAATGGATGGATGGAGTGGATATAACACAAACATCACTGTGGGCCCAACAGTGCTTGAGGTTGCAGGAAACCCCTACAATCCCTGGTTGTAGGCAATCCACATCCCATTTTGGTCCCTGGGAAAGCCGCACTCCCAAACTTGCATTTAAAACCATGGCTAGTAGCTTCTTGGAGTGACTAGTCAGCTACCAGTTTTATGCCATCACATCTGATTTTATCTTCTTCTCTAATGAACCAGGCCATTATTTAGGAATGGATGTCCACGACTGTTCCATGATTAGAAATGACCGTCCATTGCAGCCAGGTGTTGTAAGTTATTATTGTTCCCATGATAGAAATGTCAACATCTTTTCTTCTTCTCGCTTTCGTTTTTACCTATTGCTATGTATTTTCATTGTGATAGCCTACATAGTGGTTGAAGTCACATTAGAGGCCACTTCTGTAAAATGCGGAGGGAAGTGCATGTCCACTACTAATGAGAATGAATGATAAGGGTCCGACCCATCATAGTTCCACTCTCATTCGGGGCACGGTTTGCAGATTGGAGCATTTAGTTCATCCGCCATCCACATTGTGGGATGCACCAAATGGCTCGGATGCTGCAAAATAATGCATGGACCAGTGTCCATGCCTTTTCATTCTCATTGGAGTATGCTTGATCTGGCCATATGCTTGTGGAAATGTGTTATGCATTTGTGGTCTTCTATTTAGTTGAATAGTGCCAGATTTCTCAGTGGTCTTCTTTGTTTTCTTAGGAAAACCATTGTGGAATGTGTAGAAATTGTGCCATCCACGGTCTAGAATCTCGGCAACACATACAGAGCATATCATAGCATTGAACTCAAAATTCTGATGTGTTGAATTAGACAGCCTTCCAGATAATACATGGGTGTGCTTTTTTTGACCTCAATTGTCACTATAAGAACTTTTACCTCAGTTCACTATAAGAACTTTTCTTTGGACAGGTGATCACAATTGAACCAGGAATATATATCCCATCTTCATTTGATGCTCCAGAGAGGTATTTACCGAGCGAGCCATGCGAAGTGTTTTTTTTTTTTTTTTGGGGGGGGGGGGGGGGGGGGGTGGGGGGTCTGCCAATACCATATATGGGCATAAGGCAGCCCATCCAAGGCCACCTCATGTGCCCTTACTGTACTTAATGCAAGATCCAAGGCATCCATCAGGTGGCCCCCACTGTCACACCATGTAGATGCCCTGTGCCAGTGTTAGCAAAAAATGGAGACAGCTTAGAAAAACTCTGCCATCTTATTGACCATTCACATGTTTCATAACCTGTGGGCCATATGGTCAGTGAATTGGGCTTAGTTTTCGGCATGGGGATGCACAAGGTGGGGCCCATTTGATGTTCGGCTTGTATCTTGCATGATCAACCTTATACACACATTGGATCTGCAAACATCTGTTAACACAATTTTCTTAACCATAAAACACACTTGAATGGTGTATTTACAGGTATCAAGGCATTGGCATAAGGATAGAGGACGAAGTTCTTATCACTGAAAGTGGGCACGAGGTAATTCAGACAATGCTATGATGTTACACTCCACTGTAATCACTCTTAGAAACACACAAGGTTTCAGCCAGGGATGCCACTTGGGCTGGTTGGGTTGGGTTGAGGGTCATCCTGAACGCGACTTGATCTCAAGAGGACCCAACCTGCAACCTGACCTGACCCAAATTCAACCTGAGGTTCCCAGCCTTAATTCCTCTATACTTGACCCAATCCAACCTGATCCGACCTAACCCCAACCCAAATGCGTGCGATTATTCCCAACCTGACCTGACCCAGCTCGATTTTGCTCAACCTGAACCTCACCCGAGGACCTTGACAATCCAACTCAACCCAACCTGACCCAAACTCGTGTTGGGTCAATTGGGTTTGAGTACAGCCACATGAGTGATCAGTGATCCAAAGTCATCTTCAATAACCTTCAGCTGATAAATGCACTTATGTCTATTTGGATGTCAAAAACAGGTGCTCACTGGGTCAATGCCCAAGGAGATTCAACACATCAAGTCCTTGCTAAACTACGTCAACGGCGGAGCGACTGAACTCCCTAGCATGAGGGCTGCATCCAGTTGAAATTCTTGTGTGATTTAGAAGGTACTCATGCAGATTTCATGGGTTTTGGAGAGGTAGTGCGCTACAACAGTGACTTCTGTTGTGGGAGGCTGAAATTCAACTATCATTCAACACCGTGAAGGGCTCAATGAATAGGAATTGTGACGGTCTTCGCGATCAGAACACTCATATGCAGACATTTATTTATACTCAGGAATGAAGACAGAATTCCTGTCACAAAATAGCCCAGCTCCTTGTTCCCATGGTGACAAATCTTGTTCTCAGCTATTCTCGGCCCAGAAATTTCTAGTGAGATGCTGGAATTTTTCTTGGGGTATTATTGGGAAAATCTCAGTGAAAATAAAAATATTTATTCAAAATTAATAAGTAAAATTTAAAATTTGATATGTATTTATATAACAGATTCCTTATTGTGATAAAAACATGGTCTTTTTAAAATTTTGCAATAATCTTGTGATATTGCAAGATTTTTAAAATATGGGTGTTCTTTGTCATGCTGCTTGTCTCCAAGTTGGATGGCCTAGGTTCGGGATAGGCAAACCCGACGCTTTCCGGGCCCACGTTTGAGCCAGGTGTGGTCCTAGTGTAGCGGGTCCAATCTGGAGCTGAAAAAAATTTGTTGGGCCCCGCGAATGTTGGTAGCCATCCATTGGGTGGGCCAAAATCAACGAAGAAATAGGCATTTAGAAAAATGGCTAACCGCATGCAAGACGCATGTGTTGCCTAATTCGGGCCAGGCTAAAATGACATGATACCTGGCAATCCTCTGCTCACAACCTGTCTTTATTTTTTAGCATTTTCTCAAAAAATACTTTATGCAATTTTTGGATGTCAACCATGAAAAAAGAAAGAGGAAGAAAAAGATGCGATGTGGATGCAATCCAAACTGTCCAGATTGTGGGCCTCATCATGGTGGAGCATTGCTAGAATCAAACTCCATTTTGAGATGTCTTAAAAGGAAATGTTATGTTCTCCAGCCTTGATCATCGGTGTTACATGCTACCGATGGACTGCTAATTAAAGAGTTTCAAACAAATGGACAAATATGGGCTTTTCATTGGACGGCTAAGATCTTCCATTCCAGCACAGTGACAGTGTGGCCCGTCAGATTTAGGTGGCAAGGTAGGAAGAAGGCTCATTGAGCTCGAGCCTCGGCATGATGGATTCCATGTATTATTATCTAATATATATGCTTTGAAAGGGAGGTCGGATGCTGTTATAGAGATTCATGGGATGATGAAGCAACAAGGAGAAGTGAAAACGCCGGGCTTTTTCGTTCTAGGATCATTTTTATGAAAGCATTTCATTTGCCCTAATTAGGAGTGCTTGGTCTTTGACCAGGAGGAGGGTTACATAGGAATCCACTGTGTCAGCAGACTTCCTTTGGATGTTTTGCTGGAAGGTAGTGGAAAGACTTCTGTACTGAAGTCAGGCCTTGTTCATGAGTTCCTAGCAGGAGATGGAACACACCCTCAAACAAAAGAGAAGTTCCTAGCACGAGATGGAACACACCCTCAAACAAAAGAGAAGTTCCTAGCAGGAGATGGAACACACCCTCAAACAAAAGAGATTGACAAAATGCTGAATGAGATGACTCGGAGATTGAAGATTGAAGGCTATGAACCATAAACTAAACTAATGAGGTTACTCTTGACGTTGAGAATAAGAGAAGGAAACCACTCTCTATAGAGACAGCGAGAAGCTCGCCATTGCCTTTGGGCTTATCAGCACAAATCCGCTGATGCAAATTAGGATAGTGAAAAATCTACGAATACGTGGTGATTGTCATTCTGCATCAACGATAATCTCTAGAGCATTTGAGCTCGAAATCGTGGTGAGGGATTGACATCGGTTCCACCATTTTAAACAAGGTGTATGTTCTTGTACAGATTACTGGTAACATGTTCATTTCTTACATGAATTGTTCTTTTTCTTTTGCCTGAAATAGATACTGATTGAAATCAATTGAAATTGATACCTTCCTTTGCTAATTAACTTGTAAAATTCATGTGATCTCTCGAAACGGCTGAGTCAACTAGACTCAGCAAGATTTTTAGCTGGCTCTCTTGGAAACTCAGTACTGTGCCTGACTTGGCCTCGACTTGGGGAGACTCGTTGAGTCGACTTTGTTGCTGGCGTCATGACTCGACTATCAAGTTACTCGGTGGGGTTTTATTATGAGCAAGATTCAAACCACCAACCTCAACTACAGGTGCAACAACCTTAACCTTGCTGCTTTTAATTACAGTATATTACTTATATGATAATTAACTATTTTAAATACACATCGACTCTTCCAATATTGAGCTTTGTGTATAGAAAAACTACATGTGCCAGCATGACACAATGAGTCCAAAGATGTCGTAGGTCAGGCCACCTGATGGATTGATTAGATCTTGCACCCATCTGCCATGTTGGAACTGGCGGCATATACACGAGCTTTATTACAGATGTGCGTGTACTTGGCAAAGCTCTCTAATATTTGCAATAATAAATGAATATCAGGTCGGGTCGGGCTGCTCATTCGAGTCAACCCAACCCGGCTGAATATCGGTCAGCCTGAATCTTTGAGTCAACCCAACCCAGCCGAATATCGGTCTAGCTGAGTCTTCGAGTCCACCCAACCCAGCTGAACAGCGAGTCGTGGTTTAGTTTAGGTTCTTTTTTTTTTTTTTTCAAGTATTGACATAATTAGAGACTCAAATGGCTTTTTCCAAGCAGGGGTTTTCTTTCTTTTAGCTAAATTCAGGTTGGAATGCTATTTGCATTGAGGCCATATCCAATACAAACGTTTCTAGGATAAGTTTAACATACAAACTGAAATGTAGAGACACCCATGATGTTTTAATGACATCCTATCCATCCATCATGTCTGGCCCCTAATTTTTTTTCGTTAGATCCCAAAATTCAGGCTGATCCAACAGTCAGGTGGGCCGCACCATGTAAAAGGATCCTACTTCAACATCTAAAATCACTTTTTGTGGATCACCAGAGTTTTGGAAGGTCCTGATTTTTGGGTGCCCATTCATCTTGGAATGCATTTTCTGAATGGATTAGATGGGATGCATAAAACATGGTGGGCCCACATACAGTCTGGAAGGTTTTTAATGGTGGGTGTCCCATCCTAACTGTGGCAGAGCCCACCTGACTGCGCACATGGACGGATTGGATTTCATTAAAGCATCAGTGTGTATACTATGGTTATCATCGAAAGGTTTGCAGTAGATTTCGAGCCCATTTGCATTTGCCTGATATCAATAAATGGATGCAACTCATCCACCGTGAACATCACATGTGGACCCATCCAGACCATCCAGATCGAGGGCCCCATCACAGGGAGCATTGCTAGAATCAAAATTAATTTTTAGATGTCTTGCAATCCCCAGACCTCTGTTCAGGTGGATAGGTATATGAAGTTTTCCATATGTAATGTTCTTAGTCCTTCAATCAACCGGGACCCACAAGTTGGTGATACAAATTCATTTACTGCTAATTGGTGGAAACAAAGCATCAGCAGTCCAATGCACTAAAGCTAAAGGATACCGGATGGCTTGGATCTCCCAATCTGGGTATTATTGGGAGGCCAGTCAGATGTACAGTCTCAATCAAAGGGCCATGCCCCACCAGGCTAAAAAAATGCAGATTATCAAGCTCTATGGGGGCAAAAACAGAAACTAAACTATCTTAAGAAAGCACCCCACAACAACAATAAGTGAAAAGCAGATGACCCATCTCTTTTGGCATTCATCACAACAAAAGATAGACTGGAATCTAAATATTCATGCAAATGCTTTCAATTCCAATTAAAAACCCCCCAACGAAAGAAAATGATCCAAAAATATCAAGGTTTAAAGTATCGCCCCAAAATTGGTGTGTGATATCTATTGGTATTGTCCATGAATGATATGCCTATAACGGCCCTTAACCACCTGATACAGGGTTGGTATAGGGCTTACTGGTGGTGAACGATATAGTACCTGATACACTGATTTAAAACCTTGAATTCCAAAAGAGTCTAATTCAAACATACAAAGAAATCCTCCTAAACTGTTTTGCCTGAGGGTGTGTTTGGTTGCACCAGATATTATGAAATTTCAGTGATATTTCATGATTAATGTCTAAGTTGGTGCAATTGTCATAAAATTTCATAATAATTGCTGCAACCAAACACACCCTCAGGCAGGGATTCTAAAACCAATTAAAAGGAAAAAACTCGCGGATTCAATCCAATCACTTTCACAACTGAAGGGAAAAAAGAGTTGGGTTATGTAGAAAATCAAACCAAGAAAAGCTTGATCAAGGAACCAAAATCCCTGCTTTAAAAACAATCAAACACATAAAAAACGGATCTTTTGACATATAAACCTCTACCTTTTGGTCTATTCCCACCCAAATTTCTCCTTCCCCCACCTTTTAAGTATTCCTATATAAACCCCTATGTTTCCAAACTAGGGTCAAGCAAGGAGAAGGATTTACGGATAATTTCCAACCTAATTATGGAAAGATAAGATCTCATACATGTGTACATGCATGTGCCATAATGACAGTTGGTAACAACTGTGGTAAAAGGTGTTATGACCCATAAATAAATACAAAGGTAGTTTTGGATTTTGAAATTACGGCAATTTTGTGTATGGCTCATCAATGGCTGGGATTTTTTTACCAACGTTTCGAAAGATAGGGGTGTGTCTGGAATACTTAAAAAGGAAAGGTATTGGGGTTCTTTGAGTATAGGCCAAAAGGCAGGGATTTATATGTCAAAAGACCCCCCCCCCCACCAATAAAATAAAATAAATAAATAAAATAAATTTCTAGTCCGATTTCCAAATGCCCCTTAAGATGTATGTATCTATACCTCCCTCACAAGTTGGTAGCATTGTGATTGGATCTAGACATCATATTCTAAAAGATGATGACTGATGAACCTTCATTGTTGTAGACTAACTATGCAAATTTAGATGATTTTGATGTGGAACTCAAGAAAAAAAAAGAAAGAGAAGTTGCCTGTACAGAATGAGCATATTTCGATGATTTCGATGGAAAACGTAAAAAGAAAGTCGACTGTACAGAACTATGTATTGAGAATGAAATGAAAATGTCTACTAATAAAAGGCCTACAAGCTAACAATATTGTTATGGTGTTTAGTGTATATTTAGATAGCTTTCATATCTATGGAAAGATCACCTGCTCTGGAGAAGGTTGATTTTGGGTCTCAGAGGAAATGGGTGCTCACCATTACTTCTTTCCCTTCTTCTTTCTCTTTCCACCATTGCTTCCACCGCTCTTGGAGCCACTGCTGGTCGAAGGGCTCTCGGATGATGGGCTGCCAGCTTCAAACATGCTCAACTGTACTGTGTTCTGCAACCACTCGAAGAATGCCTCGTCTGTCATGCTCTCATCCACGTAGAAGGCCGGCATTCCACTGCCTTTGGATGTTGAACCAGTTCCTGTTGTGCCATGCTTGGAGGCATTGCTGGCGCTGACGTGAAAGCTCGGCTTGTGAGTGTTAGCTGCACATCTGATTCCCTGCAACAAAAATGCACAGTGAGTTGAATGAAGGTGGAAAACATTATGGAAAGCTCCTAGAAATCAGGTAGGCAGACGGCCAGGCCACCATCATAAGCATTTGTAATTAAAAGATGAGGTTTCGGGCTTGAACACCAATAACAACCATGGTTTGCAAATCGGTTTTTGCATATCAAACTGTTCACCACCAACATAGGGCTGTATCGCCCTGTGTCGTCCTTGTATCGGGCTGATACAGCCGTATATCAGACAATACATCAAACCTTGATAACAACCACTTCTAAGTGATCCAATCTTGGGTTATTTATTGACCTTTGTGTAAGCATTTCAGAATAATAATAATTAGAAGTATTTAATGCTGATTTATCAAGTAGCCTCCGTAGATGAAAAGAAAAAGAAGAAAAGTTCTCACCTGACAAGTAAGCCATTCGGTTATGTTATATATTTTTCCTCCAATGCAAACGTATGCACAGGGAGCACCCACCTGTGCAAACACAACACCAAATGACACCGCATTAGCAAAACAGCACCTGTTCAAATCATTGACCATTCATAATGTCAGTAAATAATCAGAACTTTTATGTTGACTGATATTAATTCATTTCTCGAGTGGATGAACTTCATGAACATAAAAGTCTAATTCCACAAAACAAGCTACAAAAACATGATACGACAATATAAGGGTGCACATGGGTTGACTCAAGTAGAGTTCGAGACCAGATCTGATAATTGGGTCTGGATTTCAGCCGTTGACCCAATCCATTAGTTTATGGCTTGGGTCCAAGTCAAAATAAGCTGCGTGCGGTCGGGTCTAGACTAAGAGGATCCAGCTTGTCCCATTTATCTATTGGTCAGGTTTGGACTAAGAGGATCTAGCTTGTCCCATTTATCTATTGGTCGGGTTTTGGCTGGGTCTGCGTTGGGTTTGCCCAATCTCGGTCTCTTTTTAATATAATTTCCTTCTTGGCACCCTACGGCATGTTTCTTTAGGTAATTTTTTAGTTTCTAATTAAGAGTATCTATCGGTGGGTTTTGGGTTGGGTCTAAGTTGGCTTCGCATAAATCTCTAGGTTCTATATAATATAGGCTTCCTTTTAAGCACCCTAATGCATGTTTTTAGGTTCTAATTAAGAGTAATTATCAGTCAGGTTTGGGTTAGGTCTGAATCGAGTTTGCCTAAACTCTAATTCCCATCCAATGTAGGTTTCCTATTAAGCACCCTACCACATGTTATCTTTAGGTAGGATTTCAGGCTTAATCAAGAGTTATTGTCTTATTAAAGGACACTACTTAAAACAAAAGATAATTTCTTAGAATGCGAGTTCACGAAAAGGATCCCAGTGAATCAAAGATCATCATCATCATAGCCTTGTCTCAACTATTTGGGGTAGGCTCAATCTTTAGATCCTTATTAAATATAGACTTCCTTTTGTGCGACATGACGCCCGTATTTTTTAGGTAGGTTTTTAGCGAATCTATCGTTTCTGAGTTGGGTTTGCCTATTATCTAATTGACCATTTAATATAGACCCCCTATTAAGCACCCTGGCACATGCTCTCTTTAGGTAGGGTTTAGGTTTTAATCAAGATAACTGACTTAATTGAAGGATGCTACTTAAAACAAAATCTAATGTTTTTGCCATGCAAGTTCACTAGAACAATTACAGTTGATTAAAGATAATAATCATCATCACCACCTTTTTTTTTTTGAAGACACAGGGTGTTCCCACCTCTTTTTTTAAGTGAGACTAATCCCTGCAGATACACATGATCACCCACAATCATCATCACCACCTTGTCCCAGCTATTGGGGTCAGTTCAATTTCTAGGTCACTGATAAATACGGATTTCCTTCTAAGCACCCTGCTGCATGTTTTCTTTAGGTAGGTTTTTAGATTTTAATTAAGGGGTTGTTTGGATTCCTGTAAATGGTGCTAACTGTAAATGATTTACACGTAAATGGTTTACAGTCTGTGTTTGGATGATGAAAAATGCCTGTAAATGATTTCCAGCTTTCAGCCCCATTTGATTTACAGGAGAAAAATTGTGATTTCCTTTATAGGCTCTCCATTTACAGCAGCTTAACAGCTATAAATGGAAAGATCGGCTCTCCATTTACAGGACTTAAACAACTTACAGGCTATCCAAACACAGACAATCATTTACAGCTTACAGCCAAGCAGGCCAGGCTGTAAATGATTTACACCTGTAAAACATTTGCCACTTAAACCATTTACATGCATCCAAACGACCCCTAAGTGTATCTATTTGTCAGGTTTGAGTTGGGTTAGAGGGCCCATTTGGGTAGGGGGATCCCACATAATCGGGATTAAGTCTAATCCCGATTTTTGCGGGTCCCATCCTCTCCATGTAGGATGCACTAAAGCAGTGGTTTTCCTCCACATAAGTGCGATTAAGAAGGTTTTTTTTTTTAAGAAAACCCATAAAAGCCATTATTTGCATTTATGCAAGGGAAAGCGCTGCTTTAGTGTAGCAAATCCTATGTTGAGGGCTTGGGGTCAGCCAAAATCAATATTAGACTTTATCCCAATTTTGTGTGATGAGGGATTCCCACCCAAATGGACCCTGATATTTTAAGAATATGAGTTCACTAAATCAGTAACAGTCAATTAAAGACAATAGTAATAATCACCATCATTGCCTCGTCCCAGCTATTTGGTGTTGGCTCCATCTCTACATTGCCATTAGATATTGACTTCCTTTTAAGCACCCTAGCATCTAGTGATAGGGTTTGGGTTGAGTCTGAGTTGGGCTTGTGTAATCTATAATTGCCCATTTAATATAGACTTCCTATTAAGGTCATTACGTTTTGGTAACAGTCATAACCGTGACATGTTATGGGGCCGAAATGGCCGTTATAGAAAAAGGGGCTGTGACGGCCCAGTAATGGTTTTTTTCAAAAAAAAAAAAAAGAAAAAAAGAAAAAGAAAAAAGAAGAAGAGCCGTAACAGCCGTTAAGGCCCGTATCATAATGGTAATGATGGTGGCTGTTACAGCCATCGTTACCATTATGGAATACCTTAGTTTTAATCACAACTATCTTAATTAAGGGTGCATTTGGTTACACCAAAGATCATGATATTTCATGCTTAAACAGTTTAATTTGGTGACTTTTCATGATTGTTCAGTTTAATTGGGTGCAAATTTTAGTGATATTTCATGAAACCAAATGTACTCTTAAGGATGCTACTAAAAAACTAAACCTAATATTTTTAGATGCGAGTTCACTTAAAACAATAACAGTTAATTAAAATAATAATCACCATCATCATCATTATAGTCTTGTCCCGGCTATTTGGGCTGACTCTATGAATCTACTTTTTTCTATTATCAATATTCGAAACTGGGATTCTCATTATCTGCTTGGCAAGGGTTTGACAACTTATTGCCTAACTAACATTAACCTTCCATCTTTACTCGGTTACAGGGTAAAAACTACCACTAGGTAATGTTATATCAAGGTAATTAAAGATAATTAAGAGAAGAAAATCTTGGGAATTTAAAGGGTGGCGATCAAGCCGGATCCATTTTCTTGGAGTCGAAACCAGTGTTTTAAATAGCGAATAGCATGTAGCATAGTGTTCACCCCTTTGAAGCATGAGGTGTAAGCTACATAGCGTATTGCTTAAACTACACTACTTCTAGAATTTTTAATCAAGGTCGTGCTTGGTTGCACCAACTTCATAATTTTTTTCACCAAAATAGGCTGATTAATAATGAAATTTAACAAAATTTCATGATATTTGGTGCTACCAAACACAATCTAAAGTAATAAAAAAGGGTAATGATTAAGTGTAAAGGTAAAGAAAGAGAAGTAAAACTATTTAATACTCGTACTTATATAATTTTTATGTAAAACATTGAAAACATTACCTAAAATTTTTATTATTGAAAATAGAAAAATTACCTAATGTTTTCAATGATTTTAATATTATAGTGAAAAATAATTTGTAATGTGAGCTACATAGCATGTAGCGTAGTCTATCTAGCATGTAGCGTAGGCTACAAACAACTTAAGCTACATGAGTTACGTATCATTAAGGGTAAGCTACGCTATGTAGCATAAGCTACACCCAACGTAGTGTAGCTATTTAAAACACTGGTCCGAACCTGACCCATTAGAAGTCAGGTCTGTGGCACGTTGGATCTCTGGTCAACAATAAGGACGATCCAGACCTAACCCATTTAATAGTCAAGGCAGAGTTTTGGACCCAGACCTGAGCCCAACAGTCCAAATTCAGAGACCCATTTATTATTGGTCACTGGCCTATTTGCACTCCTACCTATATCAGCCTAGGGTACCAAGGTTGATAAAATATGATACGAGAGTAGTTTAGATTAAAGTTCAACTTCAATCACATCTTATTTTTAGGTGCATTGTCTTTCAGACACTCAAAGAATTTTCTCATGTTATGAATGTGTCAGATTGCCAATGTATCATACAGGATATTCATATCCTGATCCACGTTTTCGATTTCAGGCAATACAGAATAGTATCCCTACTTTAGATATCCATTTTTGTGTCAATATCAGTATTTGGTAAGCATTGGCAACAAGTGATTAACATACAAAAAATAGAATTTTTGGTGGACACGCCTGATATGTTTACAATGTATGATACACCATAACTCATGCATCAATACCTTCTGAAACAATCCAAATAAAAAGGGATGAAAAGATTGTTCAACCCATCCATCTCCGTCTTTAGCTTGATGGAAATCTTTGCAGTCCTACCAAACACAAAGCCCCAATGAAAATATTAACACCAGATAAACTCACTAATTTCTTCAACTGATTCATTCCATCAGTCGTTCTGTAGAAATGGCATGAAGTCCTGCAAAAATGCAAAATTGAAGGGGATAAAAGGAAACCTGGCACCATCTTGCTTGGAATTTTGATCTATCTGTATATTCCCACGTGTGAAAATCGCCACACTTTTTGCAAGCTATTCTTCTCGAATCTCCATGGGAGTCATTACCATCAGCTTCAGAATGACAAAACCAAGATGCAAAGAAACCACGCCTTTGATTCTGGAGAACAAAGGGTATGTTTGAAACCTCAAGCAATACACAGCGAGATGGGCATGATGATTTTGAATGGTGAGACCGTCAAGAAAACCACATAACACATAAGAACAAAAACAAATAAAAGAGACACATGTATTAACTATAATGATTTGAAGGCATGCACATTACACGACTCCGGACTGTGTCAGGTGTGGAATATGCATGTTTCCCATTACATTTATATACTATCAGTAGTTGGAAATTTGGCATCATTCTTTTGTTGATATGGACCATCAGAAATTATGCAAATGATGCAGGACCATCCGACCATCCAATGGGAGAACAAGAATGGTTTGATTGTTGGTCGATCGAAGATCAGGTCATCAGATTGCAGATCAGTGCCAGATTAGGTCCCAACTATAGTTGCATGAATCTAAAGCGAAGTGGCAACATATTTGGGTGCGAGAGCGAGGAAGCATATGTTTCAAAATGTTAGCAGGTATAAACGGCGAGGAAGTAGGAGCGGGTTTTGAAGCGCGGCTTGAAGCAGGAGCAGAACCTGATTAGAAGGATCATTCCGCTACAGTGCAAGCAATAAATCAGGGTAATCAAACCGTCCATATTGAAGATTTGAACCACCCAATCATCCATATTGAAAATATAAACCATCTGACTTGTCCTCATTGAATATCTAGACCGTAAAATGGGAAGTAACTGATCATATGGATCAGATCAAGAGTTGATTGATTGATCGTAAGGATCAGATCAATCGATGAAGGGTCTGCATTGACTTGATTGAAGATGTAGACCACATAAAGGGTCATCATAGACTTGATTGACTACATTGATCAGATCAAGAGTTCTAATGTTTATGTTGGATCAGATCAAGGAATTGTATGGCTATTTTGGACTGATCTAGTGGCCCCACTGACTGTGGGGAGCACAAAGTAATCAGATGTCCCATATCACCAACTAGTTGCATCACTGTGCCATACACCTTATTTTGCCTTATGGGCAAACACTGTACTTATACTACTCTTTAGCAGCAAAGTGGTAGTAGGTGTCCTACTTAGATCTCTTTTTTTTTTTTTTTTTTTTTGAAAGATGATAATTTCATTAAAGGCCAAAGCCAAAATATACAAAAGAAGAAGCCAAAAGGCCAATAACTACCAGCCCAATGGGAAAGAAGAAGGGCTAGCTGAATCCAAAGCCCATTCTACAACTAGAGATTTAACCCTCCTAAAAATATTTTTTGCTGAGTCGCTCTCGATCTTGAACACTCGACTATTTCTTTCTAACCAAAGCGCCCACAGAACTACTAGCCCAATAAGCCTCTGGATCTTCTCTGATTTCCCAACTCCCCCTCCGTGCCAAGCTAGAAGAAAACTGTCAATTGAGCCTGGAATCACCCATAAAACCCTGAAAAGCTAGAATAAGGAATCCCACACCTCTCTAGCGAATGAACAATGAAGAAACATATGATTTACTGATTCCACATCTTGCAAACAAAGCGAGCAGGCATTCGGAAGAACCATATTCCTCTTCGAAAGATTATCATTAGTAAACACCTTGTTCAAACTGACTAACCACCCAAAAACCTCTGCCTTCAATGGAGCACCATACTGCCAAACAAAACTTGTCAGCGCTAACCATCTTAGAGAATCCGTTCTCGAAACAACCAGAGAAGCTTTCTCCAAACAAATGGTAAGAGAAGCGAATTCTTGAATCTCTTCTTCACCCAAATTCCTTCTACAGTGGGGAGCCCAAATTGCTTCTTGAACCCTCCACAAGAAACAACTACTAACCTTCATGTTTGCTTCCTTAGCTATCCCAACTAATCTAGGAAAGGAATCTCTCAAAGAATTGTCACCCAGCCATCTATCTTCCCAAAAACAAATATTTTCCCCATTCCCCAATTCGAAGCCTATCCCTTCCCAAACTGTTTGCTTTAAAGACGCCACCGACTTCCATAAGTAAGAAGCACGATACAATGAAGAATATTTGGTCCACCACCCGGATTCATCAATCATGTATTTCTTTTCCAACAAGCTCCACCTAGCTCCCCTCTCCACCCCAAACCTTCACACCCATTTCCCTAGCAACGCTAGATTTATCTCTTTTAACTTTCTCAGACCTGCTCCTCCTTGGTTCTGCGGTTTGCACACATCTACCCATCTAATAAGGTGAAACTTATGCGACACGTCTGATCCTTTCCAAAAGAAATCCCTCAGCTTTTCCAGCTTTTTTAAGATCGCCTTAGGACATTTAAAAAGAGACATGAAATAAACTAGAAGGTACGACACTGATGCTTGGATCCAAGTCAGTCTTCTGCCCATAGATAAATATTTCAAGTTCCATTTAGACATCTCCCTCTCACATCTCTCGATCACTTTGTCCCACGTTTGTTTGGCCTCTTTACATATGCATAATAGGAGGCCAAGATATGTAGACGGTAAGGACACCTCTCTGTAACCAAATATCGATGCAAAATTTTGGGTCTCTTCAATAGAGAGCCTAACTTCGAGAATCTCGCTTTTACTGATGTTCACCCTTAGACTGGAAATCACCTCGAACGATACTATAATTAGGGCTGTACATCGAGTCGAGTCGAGTCGAGGTGGGTCAAGCTCGGCTTGACTTGTCCATGTTATACTCGAGCTCGAGCTCGCTCTCGAGCTCAACATTGAAGCTTGGCTTGTTTGCCAAAGCTTTCGAGTCGAGTTCGAGTCGAGCTAGTAGTTCGAGTCGAGTCGAGTTTACCTCAGTAGGGTAAGGGAAAGAAAAAGAGGGAATGGGGACGGGTAGGGTTTTTTAGTAAAAACTTTTAAGTTTTAACTTCTTTTTTTAAAACTTATATATATATATATATATATATATATATATATATATATATATATATATATATATATATAAAATATTTAATATTAATATAATATATATAATATATATTATTAAAATATATTACTCGAGCCGAGTCGAGCTCAAGCTCGAGCTTCGAGTCGAGTCGATTTGAAATACACCATGGTCCAACGTGGCTTGAACTCAACTCGAGCTTTAGTAAAGGAGCTTGACTCACCTTGAGTCGGCATTTCAAGCCGAGTCTATCTGAGTTGAGTCAAGCGAGCTTTTTGAGCTAGCTTGACTTGTGTACAGCCCTAACTATAATTGATTGAAGATTTTGCACTTTGAACTCATCTACCTTACAAAACAAAAGCATATCATCTGCATATTGTAAGTGTGAAAACTAAAAATTTGATCTGTCCACGCTCTGAAACAAACTCGCACGTGTCCTGCTTATATTTCTTATTTGACTAATTTCAACTTTGAAATATTTAGGAGAGTTAATCATGTGGACCAATAGAGCTTTTTAGCCTTGGCTTCTTTGCTTTTGGTTTGTATTTGGCTATGTATGGAATAATGGGGAGATTCCAATGATGATTTTTCTTTATAAAAATAAAAATAAAAAGATCTTTGTTTCTTACCATGGGATTTGGGTAAACCTGAACACAGTTAACCCAACGCGGATTCATGTTGGGTTGTCTGGGTCCTCAGGTTAGTTTAGGGTTTGAAAACTTCAATCCAACCTAAAATTGGGTTGGGTTTGGGTTCAGCAAATTCGGGTTGGGTTGGGAATATTCACATGTATTTGGGTTGGGTTGAGTCAGATTAGGGTTGAGTATAGAAAAAATTGGGTTGGTTTTGGATTGGAAACATAGGGGTGGAATTCGGGTTGGGTTGTAGGTTGGATCCTTTTGAAGTTGGGTTGGGCTTGGGTTGACCTTGAACTTGACCCAACCCAACCCACCTGAGTTGCACTCCCATCCAAAACCTAAAGAGGAGCAATGCGATTCTGGCCATTTGGTGGGCTATTTGGACGGAAAGGAACGACCGTTGTTTTAACAATTCCTCTTCTTCGACTCGTGCAGTGGGTGCTCGGGCTAAACATTTTCTTATCGAATGGGCGGCTTTTGTTCCTTCTCTTAAGGGATGTAATCTTCTGTTCTTAGGCTCTTAGTTCTGATTCTGCCTCCTCAGCAGAATCCTTTTGTTTCTCCTGCTTTCTCTTTCTAATAAATCGTTACTTCTAAAAAAAAAAAAAAACCTAAAGAGGAGCAATGCTTCAAGCAACCCTTTGGTGTTGACTCCTTGGGGCCTTTTTTGGAGCGATTCCGCATATTTTTCCTTATATAGGAGCATCTAGAAATGGAAGCAATCGTCAAAACTCACGCTTCTAGTTTGAGTTCATCTTTGGTGCTACACTATGAAAACACCCTTTAATCTACTAAGATTACAACATTGTTTATTCCTCACATGTGCTATTTGAGTCTATTTTCCTTCTACAAAAAGACCCAAAACAATTTTTTTCAAGGTTTAGTCACTAGAAAGAAGGGTTATGCATCTTGGAGCTTCTATTCTAGGCTAAGCACAGTTTTAAGACTCAGACAAGTCGCTCCCTAGGTCACCCTTGAGGCCGAGTCATGACTCAACTAGATTTCGAACAAGTTGATCCAAGTTGCCGAGTCTAAAAACCATGAGGCTAAGTGATTTAGATGAAGGACAAAACTTTCGATGTCTCTAAAGATGGGTTTGATTCAATATGGACAAAAAGGAAACCAACCTCCCAAAAACCTGAAATGGGGGAAAAAACACACCTTAGAGGAACTTTGGAACCTACGGAAATAGTTCAGCAACTCGTCCCTCCTCAATTCCATGTCATATGCTTTTCGCTTCAACGAATCTAGCAAAACCTGGATATAAACGCTCCAATTGTGTAAGGACAATTTCTAACTTGAACTGAGAAAGTGCAGCACTTATTTCAAGGGGAAAAAAAGGCAACTACAAAACCAAAGTATTAATACCTCATATGAATTTTGGAGTTTCTTGAAGGCTTCTACAGCCTTTTCATTACCCTTATTTTTATCTGGGTGGACCAGCATTGCCTACACAACCACATCACAGAAATTGAACTACAGGAATCATTGAAAGGACAAGAAACATCTATCTGCTCGTAGTAAGTTGAGAGTAAGAACTCATAAATTGCTAGGCACCTTTTTACGGTACTCCCGCTTGAGCCAAGAAACATCTATCTGCTCGTAACGGGACAAGCCCAATGCCGCATAGTGATCCTTACAGTTCAACAGCCGAACAACTTCAGCTTCAGATGTTAATTCTGCTTCAGCCCCACCTGTTGTAGATCTCCTAGAAGCAGACCAAAAGGCATCACCTGAAGGCTGCCTACCTCGGCTTTCTGCTGATCGCCGTTGGGAGCGATTGCGTCTGTGCTCATTTGGGTTATTTTTTAGAAAGTGCATCAGGCCATCACTCGAAATGAAAGAGAGATTTAATCCCAAGAGCAAGCCGAGCCATCCAACATAGCTTGTTGCACAATGTATAGAATAAAGGGTGGCAATTGAGATTGCAGGGCGTTCGAGGCCCAAAGAAAGTGCAATCACTGCATTTTAAAGCAGCAGGATCTTAGCAATTTTTGCCAAGTTCAGCGGCTAAGCGATAAAATCCAAATTTACAAGGGAAATTATAGGATCCTCAGGTTTTCAGTTGGTACTAGTCAGTCCACATTTAGATCCAAAGCATTTTTCCATTGGGCCCTACCACAGATGGACAAGTCCATGAAATTCCCCTCAATAGAAAAGTCCTTTCTTTTTAATCTGGGTCCTGTAAATAAATAGGCAAGTTAGAAGATAAATACAGTAAGGCTCCATATTCAACAGAAAAAAGTTCAAAGATTGGATTTCTGCAATACTCTGATCAGAGGGATCTTCGAGGTGTGACCCATCTACAGTAGGGACCAACAGATCAGAAGTCTGGATCAATGAGCCATTAACATTGAAGACTCGATGCATATCCTCGACTTGAGGATAATATAATTCCTCACCCAACAAAGGACAAGTGTGAACCTCCAACAAAGACGATGGATCCAGTTATCCCAAAGCTGCCATACATCCACAAAAATACAGTTGCAAAGATTCCAGTTACCAAAACTGCAAGAGCATAACCACCGAAAACTGCCACTATAGCAGCTATTACCTGGATCATGTAGAAAATTTCACTGCATAAGAAAACAGAAACTGCAACAATAAAGGCAACAAAACCGAGCAATAAGGACATGATTATCTCAAAATAAACAGAACGAGTTGAACTTTGATCTGTAAATAGGAAGTGACACTGCCAGAGTTTGACCCATATACGAGGAAGAGACACCTCCAGAGTTTGATGTCATGCTTGAAATTAATGGACCTGCTCCTTGTTGATGGACTATCATATTGGTATTTAAAATAGAATCTAGTTACAGAAAATCCTAATGGTTTGATTCTAGTATTTCCATCTTTAATACCCATAGCCTTCGAATGCCTCAAAGTATATGTTTGTTGGATATGATATAAAGAGGGGAAAGGTATGGACCTGTGTCAGATATGAGTAAGCCTTACGTGAATATCTTAAATGAAAAATAGTAATAGATAATGAGAGTGTTTGGTTGAACCAAATATGATGATATTTCATGATTAATTAGCCTTATTTTGATGCAAATTTTCATGATATTTCATGAAATTTTAATGAACCAAGCACAGCCTAAATCATGGGTCCTTGCTCATGCCTCGGTGGTAGACTCGCAAGAGTTTCAATACGAGGTCATGGGTTCGAGTACCCATTGTGGTGAAATCCCCCTGTGATGTGAGTGCGTGGGTGTGTGTGGGGTGTGAGTGCTTGTTTTTTTTTTAAAAAAGCACAGCCTAAAGCACATTTAAAAATAAAAATAAGTCAAGAAATGTTTAAATAACAAAAATACTGAAATATGAGATTGATTTGAGCACTTAGACCGTACCTGTGTCCATACCTGAGCATTGTTCAAAAAACCCAAAAACTCCACTCGATGTCTAGTGGGGTTGGGCTGACTTGAAGATTCAATCAAATCTTTAAATGACTCGACTCAGTATTTTCATAAACAAAATTAAAATAGCGGGGATATTAATGCAAAAGCTAACAAAACAAAGTCATGTTTGGTCAACTAGTTTAATACACTGGTTTAATAATTAATACTTGCTCCTGATAACAGAGGTTTTGTGTTTGAATCTCCCCTCCACACTTTAACATTTTACTTTAAAAGTGCTTGACAAGGTGAGGCACTCAATCGAGTAGGTGCAAGTCATGTTGAGTTGACCGAGTTTATAAGTCAACTCAACGATCTCTCAAAAACTCAGCCCAGTGACTTGGCTCCAAATCTCACAGAATCAAGTTGACTTGGCAAGTTTCAAGTTGAATCCGTAAGTTCTAGAACTATGTTCTCAAGTAACATCGATCTCCATAGCAATGAGAAAGGCAGAAGAAACCATTTCGATTTGCACCATCTAATTTTTGGTTTGCATTTTTGTTTATTATTATAGTGCTTATTATTAGCAATTTCCTGGAACATAACCAAGTTCGATACAAATATTTTACCCTCAAAAGTCAGGTCTCAAATGAAAAGGTGAAAAAAGTTCTGCAGCTAAAATATTACTTGGCAAATCATCTCTACTCGAAGAACAAAGAAACAAAGTACAGAGAAAGAGATGGGTCAAAACTCACCACCAACGTAAGAAATTTGGAAACTCCAACCATTCCAATAATTGAGAGAACGCTGCACCATATAACTGTGAAAAAGCATGCTGTTCCCTGGTGGAGTAAGGAACGGAAGCCCCTAAGACAGCATCCCAACCAAAGCAAGGAAAGAAGCAGCACCAACTTCCCAAAAGGCACAAGACACCTCCAGAAAATAAGATTCTCAGCCCTGAGACGGACATAATTACAAAGGTTGAATAAAATGGCCATTGAAGTATTGAATGATTGCTTCTGCCTTTCGAGCCACCTGCTGACCACTTCGCAGATAGACAAAGCTGAAGCTCCTAAACTCCTACCAGCCATCACATCCTCGGCAGCCAAACCATGCTGCAAGTGGTCCGAACCGCTTTCCATATCTTTTGGACCATGGCTACTGCCTACTGGTGTCACCTCATCTCTTAACTTGGAATCATCAGACACTGATTCATTTCCTACAGCATCTCTTGAATTTCTAGACATGGGCATTGGTTGTTCTAAATGAAGTGCTTTATCATCATCAGCCAGTTCTTCCTTGCTACCAATGGTGTCAGATTTTGGTGTGCTTTTCTTCTCATCTCCCAAATGTTTGGTGTTATTCATTCTTATGTCAGATGAACTGCTTGGCCAGCACCCATCAATAACATTTCCCTCATATGCCTTTACCTTATCTTTCTTCTCTTGTAACGATGGGCCCATTGATTCTGAAGGTGTATGTTTGGGGTTTGTAGTATTGCAATCTAAGCCATTCTTCTGTTGGTTCCCTTTTTGAGCCATGAGATAGCCGTAAGTATGCTAAAAGGAGCTATTCTAGCAGATACCTGATGTAGTCACAAGGAAGCCATGATTATCTATTAATTTACATGGGCGAATTCTATGCCTGATAGCCACAAAGAGGTGTGCTCTAATGGCACCAGTACAACCATGAGCTTAGGTAAGAGGAAGATGTGGGGCCCACATGATGAATGAAGGTCATCCAATCAGTCCATCAGACCCTTCATCTCATAATACCTACAAGTACCAAAAATCAGCTTGATCCATCACTTGGGTAGGCCACACCAAAGGGAACATCGTGCGCGATGACTTCCACCCTATACTTGTAAAGGGGCCCACCTGAATTGCAAAACAGCCTGATTTTTGGCCTGAGAGAGATGAAGGGTCTGAACAGTCTAGATTCTAGATAAACAACATGGTGGGTACTCAGAGAAAATCCCAACTTCCACCACGTGGTGTGGCCCACTTGATTCACGGATCAGCCTGATTTTCGGGATCTGTGGATATCATGTGCTAACCCATCTGATGGACAGGTTGGATTTCATTCATGCATCACATGGGCTCCGCATCTGCCTCATACCACTGGAGCATGCCCCTATAATTAATCGCATTTGTGAATCATGTGAAAAATTGACAAGAAAATGCTTAAGCACACACGAATAAAATATGCATAAAATCATCTTGCAAACGAGAGATCTAAATCGATATTCATGAAAAATCTTTTTAGAATGACTCGATAAGTTTGATTAAGTGCGTATGTCAGCCGAATACTCCAGATCGGTAGTAAACTCCATCTAGTGTGGTCACTAGTACAGGCATAATAAAGCTTGGATTATTGAGTGCTAGTTAAGTGGTCACTTTGTATTCAAACACCTGTGAGAAGACAACAGTGTTCCAGCTAGTCTCACGCCTCCGATTCTTATGATCACGATCTTTCATTTTGAATGTTATCAGATGAGCCAAATGAACATTTTATATTATGCTCATCCCACAACGTCATTGAGTAGGAAATGTTGGAAATAGGCCTATGAGACGCACTTGTGGGTGAGTACTATATGTCTTTCCTCGGATCCCTTTTTCTTTATTTAAATTTGAATGTTAAATTAGAAAGGGACTGGGATATGAAAAGTGATCACTCACTTTATAAAAAGAAAAAAAGAAATTATTCTTTCGTACAATATATCCTAAAAATGGGAGTTCCCGGAGAGAAAAAGATCGAGGAGAGTTTAACTCGGCTTGTCCATCTGGCCTGCCTCTTGATGATCAAAGCCATTGATCGTAATCTGGGCCATCCGAACCATAGAATAAGAGAGGTGATCATATCCTCTCTGCTCCTGTAGTGGTTAGGCGGACCTCTGGACGTAGACCGTGCATCTTCGGCTTTGTGCGAATGTTCCAAGATTCTATAAACCATCATATCTTGAGGGCTCACCTATTTGCGCAAGCTTAGTGGTACAGAGCAGGGAAGAGGATGGGAGGCGAGGATCCAGGGCCATGTCCAACAATGTGAACCATATTCGTGCTATAGAATGGTATGAGCTACATTGAATATACTGAGTTATCTATTGAGTCAATCATAGTCATCTCTCCATACCAGAGTTGAGAACATCCACATATGTATTTCGGCACTTAAGCATATCTATCTTAATAAGACAATTTTTATATTTGAATGATCCATCTCCAAAAAAAAATCCTCACTCAAAGAAAACCAAAAAATCATGCATCATGAGCATGCGCTTAAGGGTTGGCAATTCAACTCAACTCGTCCAGTCTCAAGTTGAGCCGTGACATGCTCGAGCAGGAGTTCAAACGACCTGACCCTTTTGAGTCTGGGGTGACTCATGGTGTCAAACCAGATTGGGTCTGACTGGATGATCATCCGAGTCATCAGTCCATGGCTGTGAGTTTGCTACACCTAAGGGAGTTGTAACAATGTATCCTAGTGCATGCAGCATGTGTGTAAGTCAATCCAGACTATCCAAATTGAGGCCCCATCATGGATGAAGCATAGAGCAAAAGTCATAATCACTAGAATGTTCTCACCTTTCAATTGGTGTCATCAACGGACAGTTAAATGAAAAAGTGATTGGCAGTACAAATTCAACAGTCACAACAGGCCCTTCATAGTGGACGGTCTAGAATGAATTGCATGCATGGCACATGTGCAATTGAGGTGTGACTACTGCTCCCAGAACTCACATGGTCAAGAATCATAGACAAACACACAAACCTGCATCACAGAAAACAGCGGAAAACTAAAAAGGTCATTTGTGATGACAGTTCTTCAATCATTTTCTGAAAATCAAGGGCAGAATCAATCATGGCAACACAAGAAACTGACCTATCACAGAAGCACAAAATCAACACTTCAAATATTCAAAATTACAACAAAAACCCAATTCAGAAAACAGGAAAAGAAAATGCAGGCCGAAATGAAGAAATAATGATTTTTTTTTTAAAGGAAAACAAAAAATTAAAAACATGAACACGGGGAAAAATTAGTGATCAGCCCATCACAGGATCACATAACCAGAACTTCAAATTTCCAAAATTCCAACAAAAAACCAATTCATAAAACAGGAAGAAAAGCAGACCCAAATAAAGAAATGCTGAATTTAAGTGAAATAAGGAAAAATAAAAACAAAAGATGGAAAATGGTGGGCAACCCATCACAGAATCACATAACCAGAGATTCAAATTTTTAAAATTCCAACAAGAACCCAATTCATAAAACAGGAAGAAAAGCACACCCAAAAAATGATGAATTTGAGTGAAATAAGGAAAATTGAAAATAAAAGAGGAAAATGCTGACCAGCCCATTCAAAATTCCAACAAAAACCCAATTCATAAAGCAGAAAAAAAGCACACCCAAATGAAGAAATGGTGAGTTTGAGTTTAAAAAAATAATAAATAAATAAATAAATAAAATAAAATTATAATACCCATCACAGAATCACATAACCAGAACTACATATTTTCAAACTTCCAACAAAAACCCAAAATCATAAAACATGAAGAAAAGAAGACCCAAATGAAGAAATAATGAATTTGTTTGAAAGAATGGAAAAATAAAAATAATAAATGGAAATGGTGACCACCCACCCATCACAGAATCTGTTATATTTTGTTTTAAAATAATAATAAAATTTGAATTTTCAAATTTTCGGTGTTTTCCCTCAACATTTGAAAAGTTGAGGTACTTTTGAGTTGTGGGTTTTGTCCCACATCGGATTTGACAAAGTAAACTATCTTGTATATAAGATAGTATTTTTGCCTAGGGCTTGAGCCCTTTTCAGGGGGCATGTGAATTCACGCGCACGACGCGACGGGTTGGGCTAGGTGCGGGTGCGGGTGCGGTGTGAGTGTACTCGCGTGGGTGTGTATGTATGGGTACTCGCAGGACTTTATATGCAAGAGTGTACTCGCACTTGCACCTTTTCGTTTTAAACCAGAGAGATGCATCCCTTCCGGTTGGTCGTCCCTGTTGGGTTTAAACCCAACGTATCTAACCTTTTGTAAAGGGTGCTTATGTACCACTTCGGAGTCTATATAAAGACTTCCGATTCCAGTTTCAAATATACGAAAAATACTCTCTCTTATAAAAACTCTCTCTGATACAGTTTTAAGCAGTTTACTGAGTTCATTGTTGAGTCAACTCAGCACTTTCGGATTAAACTGCAAGTGGTTCAGCCCGTGTATAGTGAGTGCACCGCTGGGACCAGGTCATAGTCGTTGTATCCTGGATGTCTATTGCTCTGGAAACCTGTTGCACTTGGGACGCTGTCTAAGGGGAGCAAATTCGATTTCAAGCCGAGTGACTCAGTCACACCTAGACTCAATTCAATAAGTTTTCTATCCCAAAATTTTATTTTCCTTTTTTGGTTCTCGATTTTAATAGTCTATTTAATTCAACCAATTTTCAAACAATCTTAAAATCGAATTTTGTTGAATTACATAGACCATGGCTACAGTAACAGTAAATGCTTCTACTGAGTTAGCCAAAATCGAACCATTCGCTGGACAATCCTTTAAACGATGGAAACAGAAATTGATGTTCACTCTGACCACCCTGAAAGTTTTATACATTTTATCTGAATCATTTACTATAGATCCAACAAATCAAAATGAAGTAACAGATGAAAATAATTGTAAAAATCATATTCTAAACTCTTTATCCAACGAACTATATGATGTGTATGCTTCTTACACGTCTACTAAAGACATATGGACTGCTTTAGAATACATATTGGAAGATGCAGGCGCTAAGAAACATACAATTGCTAATTTTCTTCATTATGAAATGAATGCGATAAATCTGTCACAAATCAGATTCACGATTTTCAAAGTCTAGTTCACGAACTATCGACGGAAGGAATTAAGTTGGATGAAGTGTTTTTGTCGGGAGCGTTAATAGAAAAGTTACCGCCCTCCTGGAAAGAATATAAGAATAGAATGAAACATAAAAAGAATGGTGTTTCTTTGGAAATCACTATCATACACATACGAATAGAGGAGGCCAATAGAATCAGGGACCAAAAAGAAAATAAAAATGAGATAGATTCAAAGGCGAATCTTGTGGAATCAAGTTGGACAAATAATAAGAAAAAGGGCAACTGTCATAACTATGACAAACCTGGACATTACGCAAATGAATGCAAGCTTAAAAAGAAGAATGCAAACAATCAATTCAAGAAAAAGGAAAACTGCTACAACTGTGGAAAGCCTGGGCATCATGTTAAAACATGTAGGCTTAAGAAAAACAAAGATAAGCCATAGGCTAATCTTACAGAAAAAGGAAATGAGTCTGACATGATAGTAGCTGTGGTGTCAGAAGTCTTCCTTGTAAACAACTTGGAGTGAGTACTAGACACCAGTGCAACTAGGCACGTGTGCAAGGATCATTGCATGTTTATCTCCTACCAAGTATCAGGAGATGATGAACAAGTGTTCATGGGTAATGCTAGAACATCTTCAGTTGTAGGGAAAAGGAAAGTACTTCTGAAACTCACTTCTGGAAAGACTCTAATGTTGAATGATGTCCTACATGTGCCTAACATTAAAAGAAACTTGGTCTCTGGTTCACTCCTCAATAAGGCTGGTGTCAAGTTAATATTTAATTCAGATAACCTTGTAATGACTAAGAATGGAACCTTTGTTGGTAAGGGGTACTGTAACGATGGTTTATTCATTGTAAATGTATCCAATGATAATAATAAGAAGACATCTAGTTCTGTTTATATCGTTGAACCTTTTTATCTATGGCATAGTAGATTAGGTCATGTGAATGTGGCATCTTTAAAGAAAATGAAAAGATTAGGTTTATTACCTAATATATCTAATGAAGAATTTGAAAAATGTGAAACATGTGTAGAATTAAAATTCATTAGAAAACCCTTTAAACAAATAGAAAGATCATCTGTTCTATTAGAGTTAATACACAGTGACTTAGGTGATTTTAGAAATCACATGTATAGAGGTGAAAAAAGATATTATATAACTTTTGCAGATGACTACTATAGGTTCACTAGAGTATATCTGTTAAGGAACAAAGATGAAGCTTTAGATGTTTTTTCTAAATACAAAATTGAAGTTGAAAATTAATTAAATATAAAAATTAAAAGACTTAGAACAGATAGATGAGGTGAATATGAATCTTATCAATTTAGAGAATTATGTGAAAAGAATGAATAGTTCACGAAAATATGGCTCCTTATACACCAGAACAAAATGGAATAGCAGAACTTAAGAATAGAACTCTAAAAGAGATGATGAATACTATGTTAAATAGTTCAGGCTTACCCTCAAATATGTGGGAAGAAGTAATTCTGTCTGCTTGTTATATCATAAATAAGATTCCATCTAAATCTTCTGAACAAACACCATATGAACTTTGGAAGAATTATGTTCCTAGTTATAAATATATTAAAGTGTGGGGGTGTCTTGCTAAAGTAGGATTACCTGAAACTAAGAAAAGAAAGTTAGGTCCTAAAACGACCAATTGTGTATTTATAGGGTACGCACAAAACAGTGCGGCCTATAGGTTTTTTGTTTTAAAAACTAAGGATAATATTCTAGATCCTAATACAATTATAGAAGCTAGGAATGCTGAGTTCTTTGAGAACGTATTCTCAATGAAATCTAAATCTATAGGAATAGAGGAAGTCAATGAATCAGATATTGCGTCTACTAGTAAAAATGTTTACGAGAAAGTAGTAGAAAAGACACAACTAAGAAAAAGTACTAGAGTTAGAAGAGAAACTAACATAGGAGATGATTTTTTCACCTTCTTAGTAGAAGATGATCCTACAACTTATACAGAAGCAATTAATTCTCTAAATGCAACCTTTTGGAAGGAAACAATTAATGATGAGTTAGAATCTATTATATTCAATAATACTTGAGAACTTGTAAACCTACCACTTAGTAACAAACCAATAGGCTGTAAATGGGTGTTTAGAAAGAAACTAATACCAGATAAGACTATTGATAAGTTTAAGGCTAGGTTGGTAGCGAAAAGCTTTAAACAAAAAGAAGGAATATATTACTTTGATACATATTCCCCTGTAACTAGGATTATAACTATTAGAGTCTTAATAGTGATAGCCTCCATATATAAACTAGCGGTACACCAGATAGATGTTAAGACGACTTTCCTAAATGGAGATTTAGAAGAAAAAATATATATGGAGCAACCTGAGGGTTATAAGATATCAGGTAAAGAAAACAAAGTATGTAGACTAATTAAATCACTATATGGTTTAAAACAGGTTCCTAAACAATGACATGAAAAATTTGATGGTGTTTTAAAATTAAATGGTTATCATATAAATGATGTAGATAGATGTGTATATAGTAAAATTTTTGAAAGCGATTATATTATTATATGCTTTTATGTTGATGACATGCTTATTTTTGGAACTAATATTAAATTAGTTAATGCAACTAAGAAATTCGTATCATCTAAGTTTGACATGAAAGACTTAGGAGAGACTAGTATAATATTGGGTATTAAAGTAACCAGGAAAAATGGTGTTATTATATTATCACAATCTCATTATATTGAAAAGATATTGAAAAAGTTTAACCATTTTGACTGTTTACCTGTCAGTACTCCTTATGATTATACTGTGACTCTCATGAAGAATACAAAAAATAGTGTGTCTTAATTGGAATATTGCAGAAAAATTGATAGCCTCATGTATCTAACAAACTGCACTAGACCAGATATAGCTTTTGCAGTAGGAAGGCTAAGTAGATATACACATAACCCTGGAAAAGGGCATTGGAATGCCTTGTCTAGGATTTTGAGATACTTAAAAGGCAGTATAGCCTATGGTTTACATTATAATGGTTATCCTGTTGTATTAGAAGGATATAGTGATGCTAACTGGATCAGTGATTCAGATGAGACAAAATCCACTAGTGGATATGTCTTCACTTTGGGTGGAGGAGCAGTCTCTTGGAAGTCTACCAAGCAGACATGTATTGCTCGGTCGACTATGGAATCCGAGTTTATTGCCTTAGATAAGGCTGGATCAGAAGCCGAGTGGCTTAGAAATCTCTTAGCTGATATACCATTATGGCCAAAGCCTGTATCGGCCGTGTCTATTCATTGTGACTGTCAAGTAGCTATAGCAAAAGCAAAAAGTAAAATATATAATGGAAAAAGCAGGCATATTAGACTCAGACACAACATAGTGAAACACATGTTGCGTGATGGAGTCATATCTATTGACTTTGTGAGGTTAGAAAAGAATCTAGCAGATCCTCTGACCAAAGGTCTATTTAAAAAGTTACTCAATGATACATCGAAGGGAATGAGGCTGAGCCTAATATATGAGCTGCCAGTGTCAGCAACCCAACCTATACAAGTGGAGATCGCATGAGATAGGTTCAATGGGTAAACAACAAAACATGAGGTAGACGATTGCACTGAGTTGTATAAGCCCCTTTCTATGGTGTATAGTGCGAGCAGCGACGCAGAAGGATGAGTTTTTTAGAACTCTTAATGGATTCATAGCCATATATTTGGTGGTGTATACAATTACTGCATACACTTGATGGAATTCACCTATATGGGTGTGGAGGTGGAGGCCGCTTCCTATAAGAATTTAGGCGAATTCTCTAGAGCACTCTTGAAATCTAGGTAATGGTGTATGGCCGAAACGCACCAAACCGCAGAATTACTTGCAAAGGAAGAGTTGTGTGAGTGACATGTACTTGCGATCTACATTAAAAGGATTCAGGTTCAAGACTATGGTGTCACCTGATTCCTGTAGACCTGTCATGCTTATTCTAATGTCGGTTCAAGTATATGGTGATACCGGCACCATTGCACAACTATTACGCTTTAATCCGAAAGTGTTTTATTTTAAAACATGTGGGGGATTATTATATTTTGTTTTAAAATAATAATAAAATTTGAATTTCTAAATTTTCGGTGTTTTTCCTCCACATTTGAAAAGTTGAGGTACTTTTGAGTTGTGGGTTTTGTCCCACATCGAATTTGACAAAGTAAACTACCTTGTATATAAGATAGTATTTTTGCCTAGGGCTTGAGCCCCTTTCAGGGGACATGTGAATTTGGTCCTGTGGGGAGGCTATGCCAATAGCTCTAATATATGCCTTTCACCACACGCGCGCGCGCGAGCCGAGCCGAGCTGAGTCTGAGTCCATGTGCGTGTGCGCGAAGCGATGGGCTGAACGCGGGTGCGGGTGCGGTGTGAGTGTACTCGTGTGGGTGTGTGTGTATGGGTACTCGCAAGACTTTATGTGCGAGAGTGTAGTCGCACTTGCGCCTTTTCGTTTTAAACCAAAGAGATGCATCCCTTCCAGTTGGTCACCCTTGTTGGGTTTAAACCCAACGGACCTAATCTTTTGTACAGGTGCTTATGCACCACTTCGGAGTCTATACAAAGACTTCCGATTCCAGTTTCAAATATACGAAAAATACTCTCTTATAAAAACTCTCTCTGATACAGTTTTAAGCATTTTACTGAGTTCATTGCTGAGTCAACTCAGCACTTTCGGATTAAACTACAAGTGGTTCGAGCCCGTGTACAGTGAGTGCACCGCTGGGACCGGGTCATAGTCGTTGTATCCTGGATGTCGATTGCTTTAGAAACCTGTTGCACTTGGGACGCTGTCCAAGGGGAGCAAATTCGATTTCAAGCCGAGTGACTCAGTCACGCCTCGACTCAATTCAATAAGTTTTCTATCTCAAAATTTTATTTTCCTTTTTTGGTTCTTGATTTTAATAGTCTATTTAATTCAACCAATTTTCTAACAGATTCACATGGCCATAACTTCAATTTTCAAAATTCCAACAGGAAGAAAAGCAGACCCAAATGAAGAAATGATGAATTCGAATGAAATCAGAAAATAAAATATAAAAAATAAAAGACGAAAATGGTGACCGACCCATCACAGAAGACTTCAAAATTTCCAACTCCCAACAAAAACCCAATTCAGAAAACATGAAGAAAAGCAAACCAATATGAAGAAATGATGAATTTGAGTGAGAAAAAAAAAAACGAGTAAAAGTCGAAAATGGTGACCAACCCATCACAGAATCACATAACAAGAACTTCAAAATTTCAAACTTCCAACAAAAACCCAATTCAAAAAACGGGAAGAAAAGCATACCCAAATGAAGAAATGACGAATTCGAGTGAAAGAAAACGAAAAGTAAAAAAACAAAAACATGATCAGCGACGGAAGTGGTGGAGGAAGTAGACCAAAATAAAATAACATTGCAGAAACGAGATGAAGGATTTAGAAGCAGATATGGGTGATGAGAAATACCTTGAATTCAGCTGCATGCAGATGAGAGAGAGAGAGAGAGAGACGGCAGTTCTGAGAGCTGTGTATTGAAACAGCAGCTCAGATATGCGCTGACACGAGGAGGTTTATTGGCAGTTTTTTCAAGCCGTCTACATGCACGGTGCCACGAGTATCATCATGGCACGTGTCATGTGACACGTGTGGAAAAGTGGATCGTGATCCAGGCCGTGCATGAATTGAGATCCACGGTCTAGATCCACACGTGTATATGTGCACACGATTTTGGAAGTATTGGGTCGTTTGGGGAAGATGCAGGTGGTCCACGTATGCCTGATAGAGTGGACCAGCCTGATTGTTAGTGTGGTCATCTACAAATCGTGTCCCTCCTGATGAACGGTTTTGATGTCCCACACGCACGCCAGTTTGATTCCTGGAGCCACGTGTACGGCCGCAAGTGGGCTTCGCAAGCCTCCATTTATCAAGGATTAAAAACGTGACTCGCAGCCGTGCATGCAGCCCACCATTCCACGAAGTGGAGCCATGTTTTGAAAGATCTCGTCCATTCATCATGCTGTCCGCGTGATATATGTCCTCTACCCCAAAATCCGGCCGGACCACTCATCAGTCGAGCTATATGTTTTCAGGATAGATGGATCGTGTGAGGAAAAATAGTAACCAACGGTCAATATTAAGATATTATTCTTAGGCTAAAAAATCCATGGGGGGCCCACCTGAAGAATGTTAGGGATCTCGCATGCATGTGCCACGTAGGCAAGATGGTGAGCTCTTTGTTTTTGGCGCGTGAAGACGCAGCTGCGAGTATTTGATATGGGAGATTTCCATAGAGGGCTGGTAACTTGCAGGAGTACCTAATTTGGTGCTCCCCAACTATGCTACGTAAGAAACGACTAGATCTTTTAAGGGAGCAAGGCCCACCATAAGCTGTCAGGATTGCGTAGTCGATGCTTTCTTTGTACTGTAATTCACCCATGATGAACGGTGTAGATCGCTAATAGTGAAACCACCTACGGTAGATAACTGACCGAGTCTTGGCTCTTAATTTCTTATAATTATGGATATCTGTCTTTCCCAACCTAATATCAGATGAAAAGAAGTGGAAATTCACTTAGCATGGGTAAGCGATTTTCTCAGCGGAAGCTTAGGGTACATTTGATGGACGGTTGAAATGAAAATTAGCTACCGGTTCGAAAATGCCCATCAATCAGAGCATAGGATAATTTAATCTACCCAATTTTGATACGAAAATTCGTCCATAATGGGTCCTGCAAATTGGACGGTTAAGATTGATTTATTTTATGCCACACATACAATTTTAAGTGCCTGCTAACGAACCATCTCTCTGTACCCTTGCAGAGTATTGTCAAGTAAGCTCCCGCTGTCAACGGGCTGGGAGTGGGGTTGGCGTCGGACCGGATTTTAAACTATTTCGGGCCGGTTGTCTGATTTTGGCAGGCCCGAGCCCAGCCCGTTAATCCGTTTCCCGAAAGAGATGCCAGTACTTACATTCAGGACGGCGAAATCCTTCCGCATGAGGTTCCTCCACCGAAAACGTAGTTGGGCCACCATGTTTTTTTGAAAAATCGACACCGTCCGTACGTTTTTTGAGATCATTTAAAGACCGGGGGCTAAAACTAAACCGGATCCAATACTTAAGTGGGCCGAAAACGTGAGAATTGAAGGTCTACGGTTAAAATATTCGTAGGGCCACGGAAGTTATGAATCACGCGTATATTTGTTTTTTCAGTTCTTCTCAGGAATGACGTTACGAAGAGTACGGATGGCATTAAACATCACTGTCGACGCAGGTATATTTCAACGGTAGGAATTTTCCTTTCTCGTGGAAAGAGTGCGGCCCACTTTCTCGTGGAAAGTCATAAAATGAGCTTACAAAACGGATGGACGGGTAGATTTACCACAAACATCGCAGGTACTTTATGGCTTTAGCACGAAATCCGCGTCCGTACATTCACGTGAACACAGATCACATACGCACGCACCTTGAGTCCTGAGACTCTGACAGGAAGACTATTAACATGGACTCATTATCTACTAGTTGGGCCTTATATATGGATGATCAGAACCGTTAAAAATGTAGGTCCCAGCATGGATAGGCCATTGTAAAATTACAAAAGATCCTACTGATTCGGTATATAGATAGATGTATTCACGGAATGCTTCAAGGCTCACATTCAAAATCCATTATTCGGATGATTAGATGGTCTTTACAGAAAACGAGGACCATCAATTGCCTATCATGGTGGGCCTACCTTCAAGAAGTAGGCCCTACATTGCTCGATCCAATGGCCCAACTGGCGGACTACCATTTCATCTTAGTCGGCCTATCACCAGGTTGCTTTTTCAACTGTCAAACGCTTTCTGCAATGTATCACCATCGCACGTACAGAGTATCTTGAGTAGAAATGGCAGGCACGCAATCCCGAGAAAATATATTGTGAGTTTAACACCGTTTTTAAATGGTGGTGAGTGGTCCGCTGTAGTGTAACTGGAGGTGGGCTTGGACCGAGCGATTTTAATAACCGGGTTCGTAATTTGGCCCCAGACCACTAAAACATGAGTCGGGTCTGGTTCGGATCCAAATTTCGAAATAAGACCCATTTATAAATGGGGTGGATTAGGCACAGCCTGGCCTTAGCTTGACTTGGCTTGGCCAGGCTTGAACCGGCTTGGCAATTAGCTACTTCAGATCTAACTCAGCTCAGCTCAGTCTTTGAGGCTGACTGGCTAGCTCAGCTTGATTCTGTCATCACCTCGGGCTCGATGAGAGTTCTAGTCAAAATCAAGCCTCTACAGCATTTTCACAAACACATGTCATGTAGTTTTAATTTTTTAGGGTGTATAAAATAATAGCATCTATTTACAAGTATTTTCATCAAACACAAGCATCAAAATAAAAAAAAAATGATATTTGTTTCTTATACATATCTTCCTTGCCGCTAGCCGACACTTCGTTGAGTCATTTCATCAAACACTTGGTGAGAAACATCCATACAAAAGTAACTAAGTCACTAAACTAGTTCGATCCAAGTTCAAATCGAGTTGGAGTTCAATCCGAGCCAAGTCGAGTCAAGCTCGGGCAAGCTCGAACTCCATTCAAAAATTTTTCGAGCAAAAAAAAATCGGCTCGACTCGAATTGAACTCAACTTTGAACTAAGTCGAATTTAGCTTCTTCGAGTCGAGATGAGCAAGCTAACCAAACTAACTCGGTTCATGTACACCCCTACCCAAGACGGTCCAACCCTTACCGTGGGGCCACATGATGTATGTAGTATATATCCAAGCCGTCCATCCGGTTTGCAAAATCATTTTAGAGCATGTGACCAAGAATGAAAAAGATTCAAATTTTAGGTGGGCCACACCTTAAGAAACAGTGGTGATTGACCATTAAAACCCTCTTATGGGCCATCAAAGTTTTGGATTAATGTGACATGTATTTTTTTCCCCTTCATGCAGGTTTTTGGGACCTTATCAACTAGAGGTGCACATGGGTTGGTTCGGTCCATTCAGTCCAGTTCTAGGGTGAAACTGGAACTGAACCGTTCTTAACAATTCTAGGATATTCGGAACCGGAACTGGACCTTTAGCATCCTAGAATCAAACCATTAGAACCGGTTCATGTTCGGATCGGTTCCAAAGTTCTAGGTTTTTTATAATTCATCCCAATTGCATGTTTTATTGTATTATCTAGCCCATGTCCATTTATGTTGTGATCCATTTAATGAATGGTTTAGATATTATATAAAGTGTGCAAAAATACATTTATAGAAACAATCAGATGGTGCATTATAAACCATAAATCATGAGTCAAATATGGAAACAATCAAAGGGTTCCTGGTTCGGTTCCAAGTTCAATTTTACGGATCGGATCTACGGTTTGGTTCTATGGATCGGTTTACGGTTCAGTTCAGTTTCCCAAACCGAGAACTGAATCGATATAATCAATTCTTTAATTTTTAGAACCAAAACCGAAACCGGTGCACTCTAGAATCGGACCAAACCGGACCATTTGGTCGGTTCCGGTCCGGTTCCACGATTCTACCAATTCGATGTGCACCCCTATTATCAACAAGTTGGATGACATATAAACATTACAAAAACATTATGATGGGCCCACTAAGTTTTTAATGAACCGTTCAACAACCACATTCTCTTATAACATTGTCCATATGAGATATAGATTTGCTTCATTTTTGGGCTTATGCTGTATTCTAATGTGGCAAAACGAACGAATAACATGCATATACAATACATGTATCAAGGTGGGCCGCACCTAAGGAACGCACCTAATCAACTCCCATGGGGAGGGGTGTCAATGGGCCAAGCTCGGGCCTGACAAAATTAGAATTTTGAATAAGCCCGGCCACTCGGCCCGAAATAATTCAAAACCCGGTTATGACTAGAGCTAGGCACAAGACAACTCGACTCGTCCAACTCTTTTAGACCTAATTTGATTGAATCGAATGGGTGAGTTGGTCCGAACAAAGTAGACTTCGTTCAATTCGAACTCAAATTGAGTTAAGTCCAAGTTATCTGATAACTCGACCCAAAACTCGATTCGGTCAGACTCGACTTGACTCAAATTCGGGTATATATACATATATAATCCTAATTTCTAAGTATCTCTAGCATATCTACCACACCCGACCTTGAACCGATCCCAAACTCTCTCTCTCCCTCATCCTCCTCATCTTTCAAGCCAAACAACCACCCACCACCATCACCATCATCCTCTTCTCTCTCTCCTCTCCACTCCCTCCCTCTCTCCTATTCCAAGCCTGACAGCCACCCACCACCATCACCACCCTCCTCCTCCTCTCTCTCTCATCTCCACTCCCTCCATCCCTCATCTCTCGATCCGATTTGGTGCCAACTCGACTCAACTCAGTACTTTTGATCAGGTCGGACTGGATCCAAATTAGTCCAGGCTAGACTCGGACTCGGATAGGGTCAAGCATGTTGGACTCAGTACCGAGTCGGGTCAAGTTCAGGTTAGGCCTATTTCAAAACCAGATCGAGTCGGGTCAGCCCTAACTAAGACCGACTCGACTCGATGCCCAGCTCTAGTCATGGACAACCCCAGGCCCAACCCGTTGATAGAGAGGGGTGGCAATGGGCCAGACTGTCCGGCCATATAGGTCTAGGTATTGGGCCCAAAACTTTTTCTGATGGCCAGGCCAACTTGAAATCCAAGCTTATGATTGGTCCAGGCCAACTATGTATGGCTCAGCCCGTTGCCTAATCTAGTCATCAAGTGGGTCCCAGCTATTTCCAGTAAATGGTCAACGTACATGTCCAGTTTAGTGATGTTTTAATGATAAAAGCATTTATATCATACACCTTGACGTAGATAGAAGGAATACAAACAATTTTTAGATTGGATTATTTCATACAATTAATTATTTTAATCTTTTCCATATAGGGCTAGTTTTAGCCAACCCAACTCTTAACTCTAAGGGCCTAGGGAACTAAGGCTAGGCTAGGGCTAACCCTGACTTGGCTTTAACCAGGCCCTATTACAACCCTTAGTATGCTTAGGAAGAAGAAAAGAAAAGATAATGCCTTGAAAGAAGAAAAGAAAGATGGGCTTGTTTGTTTCACTAGTTATCTCGGTAATGTAAAGAAAATTGATAATGATTATAATTTACTTTTCTTATCTTCTAACAATGCCTATATTTGCATATAATGGTTGATTCCCATATTTGATCTATTAGCAGTAAAATTATAATGATGATATTTTTTAATACTTTACGATGACTCTTGTGTTTGGTTTATTGGCAGTGGACCTGTGTGGCTGGAAGAGGAAGAGACCGTTAGAATTGAAAGGGATCTACTTGACGATTTAATAGAGATCAATTAAAAGTATTATTTTATTCATTAATGCAATGCAAAATGATTTGAGCCGTAAATCCAAACAGGCCTTAGAGAGGGAGCGAGGGCCATACAGTTGATGGCATAAATGCAATTTTAAGATGTAGGAAATAAAATGTGGGCCCATGTGATACATGGCACAAAAGCTACCTGATGTGAACCAGATATTTTCATGACTATTAATCAGATGGTTGAGATTGTGCAATCAAAGTGACTTGATGTAGAACGGGTCGCGGACAATTTCATGGCCAAGATGGATCAAAAGAGGCACGGTCGGCGACAGATGTGATCTGAACCATTGGACTTTAGATCGGGCGTATCTCGCAATCCAGAATGAGTTATCTGACGTAAAATATATGAATTTTGGGTAGAACGAGCTACTTTAGCCAACCGACCCCACTATGAAGGGTTGCGCAGCCCGGATTTGTGAGAAACCCCCCGATTGACGGTTGTTTTTCCGTTTTAATTTCGTTTTTACTATAAATAGTAAGTTTTAATTTGCTTATAGCTCTTCATCCGTTGGGCTTTAGGAGTTGTGTCCAACATGAAAAGTGCTTAGGATAATTAGGAGAACGGTTTGGTGAAGCCAAATAGGACACTTACTATTTTTGGCCGAAAACCTTGTGCACTAGTAGACATCACGACTGTCTATAAATAGTAAGTCGCGGATTCTAAAAGTTTTAGTTGTAGTTTGAGTCTGATTTCTTTCTTATTACTTGGTTCCCTTATTTAAAGGGGTGTAAACTCATTTTTATTCATTCATTAATCAATTTTGAATTTATTAGAAATTCTTTTCTATTTTCTGCTTTCTTTCCTCGTGGATTCGAGGATTTTTTGTGAGGAGTCCAGAGAAATTCCGTGGATTCGGAATATTTATCATCTTGAGGAAGATGATGCTCGACCTCATGTCTTTTCCTGCGTCAGTTTGGTATCAGAGCGAGGCTTTTTCTCGGGTAGATGGCTTCTGACGACAGGTCGGGCAACAATTCCATGGGCGGTGTTTCGAGGAATTTATCTTTAACGGCGGTAGTTTTCGAAGCAGCGCAGCAAGAGAATCGAAAAGCCATGTAAGGGCTGCAGGCTTCCGTGCAAGAGCTGCAGGCTTCCATGAACCGCATAGCGGATCTTTTGACGGAAACCCTAGGGCAACTCTGTGTTCCGGGTCGCCCTGATCGCAGGATAATACCGGCAGTGCATCCACGGGTTGTTCCTGAGGAAGGGGGCTCCAGTGAGAAGGAAATCGACGACCTAATCTTTCAACACCCCAGACAAGGCGGCGATCGAGTAGATCGGACAGATCGGGAATTCAAGATGCGGGTTGATATTCCTAACTTCAATGGCCAACTACACATTGAGGATTTTCTCGATTGGCTTTTTGAAGTTGAGCGATTTTTCGACTATATGGACATCCTTGAAGCAAAGAAGGTCAAGCTTGTGGCCTACAAGTTGAAAGGAGGAGCTTCAGCCTGGTGGGAACAACTGCAACTCGCACGAACTAGACAGATGAAAACACTAATCCGCACATGGTAGCCGATGAAGCAACTACTAGGTGTCCGATTCCTCCCTAGCGATTATGATCAGGTATTATTCCAACAATACCAAAATTGTTGACAGGGTAACCGGTCGGTGAGAGAATACGCAAAAGAATTTTATCGCTTGGCGATGCGTAACGATTTAGTCGAGACTGAATCGCAGCAAATCGCCCGATTCAACGGTGGACTCCGTATGGCGATCCAGGATCGGGTCCAGATGCAGCCCATCTGGACGATGAATGATGCGATCAAGTTGGCTATTCGGGCAGAAGCGCAACTTGAATGTTATACTACACGACCTTATTCTACTGCAAAGATCACTGCGGTGGGACCACCCTAGAGAGCTCCACAGTCTAAGGAGAAGGAACCCGTAGGAGCACGCACTCAACCTCTTATGTCTGAGAACCGAAATCAGGAAAGTAGACAAGCTAGACCCCAAAGGGGCGTACCGACTGCTGCTGGTCCAAGTTGAATCCCGAACCCCTATGTTCGACCCCGACCCGACAACTACTATCGTTGTGGCCAACCAGGCTACCTATCAAATACTTGTCCCCAACGAAAGGTGGCGAACCTCATCATCAATGATGGTAATGATGATAACGCCGATGAAGATCCAGATGTTGAAGAACAAGAGCATACCACCGAGGACAAGGCAGATGAATCAAGTTGGGTTCAGAAAGATTACGGCGAGTCGCTCGTCGTGAGGCGGCTATTATATGCGCCAAGAAAAGAAGTGCATCCACAGAGGCATAACATCTTTCGCACTAGGTGTACGGTAAATCGAAAGGTTTATGACGTAATTATTGATAGTGGCAGTAGCGAAAACATCGTCTCCAAGGTCATGGTAGAGAAATTGTAATTGAAAACGGAGCGTCATCCCTCTCCATATACAATCGGTTGGATAAAGAAGGTCAGTGAAACAAAGGTAACTGAACGGTGCACCATATCCGTTTCAATTGGTAAACATTATAAGGATGAGATGTGGTTGACATGGAAACATGTCACATACTACTCGGTCGACTCTGACAATCTGACCGTGATGCCACTCATAAAGGGCGAGATAACATATATATTTTCGTCAAGGACGGCTGGAAGACCATATTGGCCCCTATGGATCCAGAGGGACAACCTAAAACTTCTAAAGTGGAGGGTCAGTTTCTCTTAACCATACGGGACTTCGTGGAAGAATCCAAAGAAACAGGATAGACTTATGCATTAATTGTAAAAGGAGAAGAACTCGAACCTACCATCATCCTTGAAAGACTAAGACCCTTGCTACATAAATTTAAAGAAATTTGGCCCGATGACCTTCCCGATGGGTTACCCCCCATGCGGGATATCCAACACCATATCGACTTTGTCCTGGGGTCTAGTTTATCCAATCAGCCTCATTATCGAATGAGTCCGAATGAGTGCGAGATTCTTTAAGGACAAGTGGAGCAGTTGATTCGTAAGGGTCTTATTCGAGAAAGCATGAGTCCATGTGTTGTACCAGCTCTATTAACTCCAAAGAAAGATGGGAGTTGACGCATGTGTATCGACAATCGAGCCATCAACAAAATCACCATAAAATACAAGTTTCCTATACCCCGGTTGGACGATATGCTGGACATGTTAGAGGGTGCCAAAATATTCTCTAAATTGGATCTAAGGAATGACTACCATCAGATTTGAATACGGCCGGGTGATGAGTGAAAAACGGCCTTTAAGACTAAGGAAGGATTGTACGAATGGATGGTCATGCCCTTCGGTCTTTCGAATGTGCCTAGTACATTCATGAGATTGATAAACCAAGTTTTAAAACCTTTCATTGGACGGTTTGTTGTGATTTATTTCGATGATATTTTGATATACAGTTAAAACGAAACTACTCATATGGAGCACCTCAAGAAGGTCCTTCAGGTGCTTACTGAAAATAAATTGTATCTTAATTTAAATAAGTGCAGCTTCATGACTAATAGCCTATTGTTTCTAGGTTTTGTCGTAACATCCACAGGCATTCAGGTGGATGAGGAAAAGCTGAAGACAATCAGAGAATGGCCAGTTCTCACAAATATTTACGAAGTGCGAAGTTTTCATGGATTGAAGACATTATATCATCGGTTCGTGAGAAATTTCAGTATTATTGTGTCACTAATCACAGATTGCATGAAGAAATGACAGTTTCAGTGGACTGACGAAGCCGACAGGAGCTTTGCCGAAATCAAGCGCAGATTATCCACGACCCCTGTTCTTGTACTTTCCAATTTCGACAAACTGTTTGAAGTTGAATGTGATGCCTCATATGTTGGAATCGGGGGAGTTTTGTCTCAAGAAGGTAGACTGAGAAACTTAGCGATGCATGTAAGAAGTGGTCTACATACGAGATCGAGTCATACGCGGTGGTCCAAGCACTACGGCATTGGCGACATTATTTGATTCAAAGGAAATTCATACTTTATACGGACCATCAAGCTCTCAAATTTATTAATAGTCAAGCTAACATTAATCGTGTGCATGCTAGATAGATCTCGTTCTTACAGGAATTCACGTTCGTGCTAAAACATAAGTCAGGACAACAGAAAAAGGTAGCTGATGCGCTAAGTCATCGTGCGAATTTATTAGTAACTATGAGCAATGAAGTTATCGGGTTCTAGTGCCTCAAAGACATATATATCGACGACGACGACTTCAACGACGCATGAGTTAGATGCTAAGAAGGTCACTCCAGCGACTTACATATGCAAAATGGGTTCTTTTTCAAGGGAAATCGATTGTGCATCCCCAACAGTTCGTTAAGGGAACAGATAATCCAAGAGCTACATGGAGGTGGCCTTAGTGGACACCTTGGGCGAGACAAGACGCGAGCTCCTGTGGAAGAACGATATTACTGGCCGCAATTGGTACGTGATGTGGGAAGGGTAGTCCAACGTTGTTATATTTATCAGACCTCCAAGGGACAATCTCATAATACGAGCCTCTATACCCCGTTGCCCGTGCCTGATGGCCCTTGGGAGGATTTATCTATGGACTTCGTGCTTGGTCTCCCACGTACACAACACGACATGGATTCGGTGTTCGTGGTAGTAGATCGTTTCTCCAAGATGACGCACTTTATTCCATGCAAGAAAACTTTTGATGCAACACACGTGGCAAATTTATTCTTTAGAGAAATTGTGCGGCTACATGGGGTTCCCAAGACGAAATTCATCAGCCACTTTTGGCGAACTTTGTGGACTCGATTTGATACACGACTTCAGTTCAGCAGCGCCTACCACCCACAGACTGACGGTCAAACTGAGGTTGTGAATCGCACTTTGGGAAACTTTCTTCAATGTATTTTAGGAGAAAAACCGAAGTAGTGGGATTTAGCCTTGTCTCAAGCGGAGTTTGCGTTCAACAACATGGTGAACCGCTCGACAGGAAAATCTCCGTTACAGGTTATTTACGGACAAGTACCTCACCATACACTAGACTTGGTCCCTCTACCCAAGCTCCTAGGCATGAGCATTGCAGCAGAACATATGACAAACCGGATCATGGGTATTCATTCGGAGGTGTAGACCAAGCTACATGCCTCAAACGAAAAGTACAAGGAGCAAGCGGACAAGCATGGGCGGAAAATGATGTTCGAGGTGGGCGACCAAGTAATGATCCATCTACGAAAAGAAAGATTTCTGACCAGAACGTACAACAAGTTGAAGAATAAAAAGATTGGACCGGTACCAATCATCTGAAAGATCAATGATAATGCTTATATTGTTGATCTTCCCGATGACATGACGATCTCACGGACTTTCAACGTCGCGGACTTGACCGAGTATCATGAACCAGAGAAGGAGAACTTGAGGACGAGTTCTTTTCAAGTGGAGGGGACTGATGTAGAACGGGTCGCGGACAATTTCATGGCCAAGATGGATCAGAAGAGGCACGGTCGACAATAGAAGTGATCCGGACCATTGGACCTTAGATCGGACGTATCTCGCAATCCGGAATGAGTTATCTGACGTAAAATATATGAATTTGGGGTAGAACGAACTAATTTAGCCAACCAACCCCGCTATGCCGAGTTGCGCAGCCCCGATTTGCGAGAAACCCCCTAATCGACGGTCGTTTCCCCGTTTTAATTTCGTTTTTACTATAAATAGTAAGTTTTAATTTGCTTATAACTCTTCATCCGTTGGACTTTAGGAGTTGTGTCCAACATGAAAAGTACGTAGGATAATTACGAGAACGGTTTGGTGAGGCCAAATAGGACACTTATTATTTTTGTCCGAAAACCTTGTGCACTAATAGACATCACGACCGTCTATAAATAGTAAGTTTACTATTTATAGTAAGTCGCGGATTCTAGGAGTTTTAGTTGTAGTTTGAGTCTGATTTCTTCCTATTGCTTGGTTCCCTTATTTAAAGGGGTGTAAACTCGTTTTTATTCATTCATTAATCAATTTCGAATTTATTAGAAATTCTTTTCTATTTTCTGCTTTCTTTCCTTGTGGATTCAAGGATTCTCTGTGAGGAGTCCAGAGAAGCTCCGTGGATTCGGAATATTTATCATCTTGAGGAAGACGGTACTCGACCTCACGTCCTTCCTTGCATCATGACTATTGAGAAGCACTTGCAATCAAAGGTGAGGCATATATGATCAAGGGTCGAGATCCATGATCATAACTTTTCTAGTATCAGTGTGGAACATCCATTTTAGTGATCATCAATTGGATGGCTAGAATCACCAGTTGAAGTGATTGTTAGGAGTTAAAATCAACCAAAGAAGAAATTGCATGCTATAACCATTCTAGACCATCTATTTTCCTGGCCCACTGATGGGATGGTTAAAATCACTCTATCAAAGTGATTCCTAAGAGTAATAGTCAATGAAAGGTAGTCCCTACAACATAAGACTGTCTGGAGCAGCAATCAAACCTGCTTTTTTTTTTTTTTTTTTTTTGTTTTTTTTTTTCTGTTTTTGGTCATAACTAATCTAGACCATCCATTTAGTAATCATTGATTGGATGGTTAGAATCACCCGATCAAAGTGATTCTTGAGAGCCATGTTCAATCAAGGTGGGGCCTATGTGATAAAATGGCTCAGATTGTGATTAGATCAACCTCGATCATCCATTTTCTTGACCATTAACCAAATGGATGATCACCTGATCAAAGCGATTCTCTTCAGATTATGGCCAATCAAATGTGATGTGTACATCATAGACAGTTGATATCAATAATCAGACCCTTTTAGTATGAGAAATCTAGACTATCCATTTTCCTGTCTGTGGATTGGATAATCCGAATCACCTGAACTTAGTGAATCTTTATAAATTATACAGTCAAAAGGTCGGGCCTACTTTATGAACGATCAAATTCAACGAACGGACCTTTTTGGTGTAATCAATATGGACAATCCATTGGTCATTGATCGAATGGTTGAAATCATCTGCCCAAAATGGTTCTTGAGACTTAGGGTCAATCAAAGGTGCACCTACATTATGGATGGTCCAGATCAATCATTAAATTTTTTATTTTAATTTATCAGGACCATCTATTTTCTTAGCCATTGATCTGAATGGACAGAATCATCCAATCAAATGGTTGTCAAGTTTAATGATCAATCAAAGTGGGCCTACAGTATAGACGATCCGGATCAATTAGTCATTTTTTTATTTTAATTAATCTGGACCATCCATGTTCTTGGCCATTGATCAAATGGTTAGCATCAACTAGGTAAAGTGGCTCTTGAAAGCTATTATCACTTAAGCAGGGCCTACATGATAAGTGGTCTAGATCAATGATTAGATTTTTTGTTTTAATTATTCTGGACCATCCATTTTCCCGGCCATTGATATACTGGTTAGCATCAACTAGTTAAAAGTGGTTCCTGAGAGTTATTGTCAATCAAGTGGGGGGCCTACATGATAGATGGTCCAGATCAATGACTAAACATTTTCCAGTATAATAATTGCAGGCCGACCATTTTCCATCATAATAATTTTGGGCCGGCCATTTTCAATCCACTGATCAAAGGGTTAATAGTCACCTAATCAGTCGATCAAATATGGAACATACATGATGGATGGTCTTGATGAAACCTTTCTTAACATATTTATTTTGGACCATCCATTTTCTTGGCCATAGATGGGATTATTAGAATCACCCAAATCAAGGTGATTCTTAAATCAATTTTTATTGGCCATTGATCAGATGGTTGGTATGAATCTTGTGATCTCATGTATCATGTGCATCTACTGCTCTACTCGGGAATCTAAGAAAATGAATGGCTAACCAAATTGCATTTTATATTGTACCTGCCAAACACACAATGACCAAATAGCAATTTGGTGATGCAATAGCCAAACAAAATGCAGTTTGAAATACCATTTGTATTCATATAGAATTTGGTAAATTGAGCATCCAAACACTACCTAAAAGATCAATTATTCAAATATCATGTCTCCTAATGGAAACAGGTTCAAGCCTAGTAGTATTTGGGCTTGGTCGGTGGTCATTTATACCCAGCATGAACCCAAGCCAGTTCACAAAACTTCTGGTTTGAATCGAAAATGATTGAAGTAACAATCTCAACTCGGGCAGGTTGACCCCGCACCCAACCCAACCTGCAACCCCACCCGACCCAAATTCCTCTATGCTCAACCACAAACCAACCCAACTTGTCCTGACCGGACCGGACCGGACCGGACCTAACCTGACCTGATCAAAATATCTGTGATTATTCCCAACCGACCTAACCTGACCTGAATTTTCTTGACCCAAACCCAATGTGATTTTAAATTAGGTTGTAGTTTTCCAACCTGACTGGAATTCCAACCCGAGTTGCCCAAAACCCACACCGAATTCCTCTATACTTGACCTTAAACCAACCACACAACCCAAATATATGTGATTATTCCCAATGGGACTCAACCCAGCCTGAGTTTGCTCAACCCAAACCCTTTGGGTTGGGCAAAGCAAGAATGAAGCTGGCCTATAAGTGGAAAGAGGGAGCAACAAGGAAGGGGATACCTCTCCAACCCTAACCCGATCTGAGGAACCCGACAACCCAACCTGAACTCAGGTTGGGTTAGTCAGGTTCTGGCTGACCCGAACCCACCTTGCGTCCCTAATAGCCATATATAGTAACACTTCACTCAATCCCATGATCTTTGTAGTGATGTCAACATCATGGCTTAAAAACTACAAAAGAACTCAACTCAGACTCTTAAGCGTATTTGATCATGACATGAGAAAAAAACATGATTTGGTCATATGACTCACCAAAAAAAGGACTCAACTTGACAAAATTCAGAACAAATAGATGAAACTAGATTCAACACAGCAAGACTCGATGGTATTTTTTATATTTAAATATTAAAAACTGTCGTAAGAACTTCAGAAAAAACTCCAAGAAACTTGAGTAACTCGGCTCAAAAGACTCGTGAGTTTTTGAGGTCTTAGACTATGGTCAAAACTATGAAGTTCTTTGAGGTTTGTCGTGAGAATGAGATAAATAGAATAAGATGATCATCACTAGATGTGAAGTTACTGTAGTCTGGCAAAAACTCCTACTCAGATTACAATGTAAATTATCCAAAAAACAAGAATTCATCTATAATCTAACTGCAATTTAAAAGGGATTTTGCGTGGAAGTAGTCAAGCATACTTCTTTTTCTTCTTCTTTTTTGAAGAGAGGAAGTAGTTATGAATACAGGATCAGATTGAACACATACAAGTTAGTTCAAAGCTAATTGTTATTGGATTTGCTTTGGAGCCAACAGGAGATCTAGGCATAGATGGAACCCTTGCAGGTGGACTGAGAAAATTTCTCTTCATGGAAAGGGAGATCATGCTGAGGTGGAAATTTAAATTGCTTCTCAAAGGATTCCGTTCAGGATTCTCTTTTGGTCCCATCGTGGTTGATTGTGCTCCCAAGAAATGTTTCTCAACGGGCCAAAAATGAGTCCATGTAACCCTGGAGACCGATTGTTTCCTATGAGCGCTAGGAAAAGCAATGTTATGGCAATTACAATAGCCAAGGAAGCAGTTGTCGGTCTTCACTCTCTTATGGGGACACATTCCCCACAATGCAATATGTTTGCTCGTTAACCGATTTGTCATTGAAATATATAGCATATATTTAGTTTTTTCTGCTAAATTATATGCCTGCATTCGCTAGTCACTGCTATTCTACCCATCGGCATCGCACGAGTATCGTGCAGACAAATGGTCAGTTGGAACCCAAGACAGAGAAATGACGACACAATAGCTTTTTGCTTATAAATTGATGAATGGATGAGTTAAGACTGCCATAAAAGCCCATGACAAGTGAAGGTGTGAAATGAGAAATGTTCCTAGTCTTTCAGAAAACTGGGGTGTGTTTGGATGCACTATAAAATCGAATTGCAATTACTGTAATAACAAAGAAATAACTAGATTGTGATATCCTTCCTTGGCATTCATATCGAGGGTCTTGGCTGCATTTGGATGCACTATCAACTTGAATTGTAATGGCTAGTCCAATAGAGCACAATAACCAAATCGAAGCATCTTTCCTTTGCATTCACATCAACGGTCAGCACTCAGAATTTCAATTATTTGAATTTTCAACTTGGACATGAATGAAGCATAGCTGCAATTCCGACACTACTTGCTCATAGCTAGGAGTGCAATTCGGGTGAGTTGGGTCAGGCTTGAGGGTCCACCCAAACCCAACTTGACCTCAAGAGAACCCAACCCGCAGCCTAACCCTACCTGTGTTAGGATCTGTGGAGCCTGATCATTGGAAATGTACTGTTCATCCAGCCAACACTTTCACAAGTCGAGGTGCCTCCTTGCTTGGGGGTCCGGGCGCATAGTCCACAGCTTGGAGGGCAATTTCATAATTTCACACATAGTTCTTACGTAAACCCTAGTTCGTTTGGAGTAATAAATATTCTATCGTGAGAGAGAGAGCCGTCATTGTATTGAGAGCTGCTTCTTCGTTTTTTGCCTTTGAGGCATAGTGGATCAGTGTGAATCCGTGGGCATGGACGTACCAAAAGGGGACCACATAAATCTTTGTGTTGTGATTTATATATTTTCTTTTTTTTATTTGGATAGATATTGATGTGTGTGTGGTCAAGAAGAGATCTCCTCCTAACAACCCGATTCCAAAACGAAGTGCCCAACTTGAACCCGACCTGAATTCCTCTATACTCAACCCAACCCAACCCAAATACATGCGATCGTTCCCAAACTGACCCAAATTTGCTAAACATGAACCCAAATTGGGTGGGCACTTTCCAACCCAAGGACCTTGACAACCAGACCCAACCCAACCAGAACTTAGGTTAGGTCAATCAGGTTCAGGTTGACCTTAACCCAAGTTGCAGCCTACTCATGGTGAATAGGAAATGTTTTTTCTTATTAATTTCCACATTAAACTGCACATTGGCAATTCAATTCACTTGTGCACCAAAACATAGCCTCAAAAGCTAAAATCACCCAACCCAATTGACATAACTCAATGTCTAACAACAAGAATCGAGTTTTGAATACCACAGCTTTCATCACAAATTTCAACTTTGATACAACATTTTTAGTTCATGAATCTCAACACAACCACATGAGACAAAAGAAGGTTTAAATAAATCTCAAATCAATTTCTCCAACCATATGCAAGAAACTGTGGAAATCACTTTTGGAATAGAGATGCAACTCTTCATTCAACATTATCTCAAGACAAGATCAAAGGCAGGAATCTTATTTAAGCAAGCCCAAATGCATATACAAATAAAGCGAAGTCGCGGGACAGTACCATTTACAGCTAAATAGCTATTTACAACAACAACAAAAAAGGAATATACAAAGCAAACCTCAGAAGTGGATCAGAAATGGAGATCTGCATCAAATTCTCTAAGGATTCTCAAGACTACCATGGCAAGAAAGCAGTGTGCTTCTGAAAGCATAAGCCGAGAACCACAATGGATATGCAACGGCACCCATCACCGAATACACAACCTTCCACACTTTATTCTTCCGACCATATACCAATATCTGATTTTGGGTTGCCAAGAAAACAAAATCTCTGGTCTGACTTATCGGGAATGCACTTCGTATGGACGCTTTGATACACCTGAGGCTCACTCTATCCACAGTGGCCCATTCCTCTCTTTCATAATCCACCAGCACCCAAATACTCATCCAAACACCAGAAATCTGAATCACGGAAACCTTCCCTTCCAATTCCAACAAATAAACCCGGGTACTAGGACCATTCGCAATTTCATCAGGCAAACGGATCTTCCTCCAAACCTCATTGCCCAAATCCAGAACAAGCACATACAAACAGGCATATGTCAACCAATGGATAGACCCGCACGCGAAAACAGCTTGGTTCCGATTCATGTGAGTGAATTCATCGTGGCATGAAGAAGCAAACCGCCTCCACGCATTAGTCTCAGAATCAAACACCTGACAAATCAGGCAATCAAGCGGCCTGCGGCCAAATGGACGGTAGAAACCTGCCAAAACAACGTTGTATTTTCGAGCGGATTGGTCCGCTGCCAATCCTACGAGGGTGGCCTCGTTGTCTGGATGGTAACGACTGACGGGTCTTTCTCGACTTCTAGGAAGCATCCTACACTCTCTCGTCATCGGATTACAGACGTAGTAGATGCTGCGGTTCGGGACACTGGTGCAGCACAAGAGCCCATTGCAAGAGGCTCTAACTTTCACTCTATCATTCAAAAAACCCAACGAGAACTCCGAATAACAGCTCGATCGATCGACACAGACGAAATTGGACACACCCGACAAAGAACATTTTCTAATCTCGACCAAAACCATCGAATTTTTCGATGAGATTTCGTTGTAGAGCTGAATGAAGAACTTCTCACCGGGCAATCTGCACCAGAACTTGCAGACGGATTTGAATCGGAAGAGGGATTTCACAGGCAATCTCGCGAGAATCTGAAGAATCACATCATCTGGGAAAAACCCATTTCGAATCTCGGATGGATTCATCCGATTTCGCAGAGAAATTGACGTTTCTTAGGATTGAAATGAAAGGGGGGTTTTGGATTCTGCTCAGACGAGTTGGAAATGGGTGCTGGAGAAAATACGGTTTCTGGGATTTGGGGGCGGTGTGAAAACCAGAAAGATCATGATCTGACAATGGAAAATAGGAGCGACAAAGATCGTGATTTGGGCATCTGCAGATGGATTTTGATTCGGATTTCTCAGAAATCGGAGGTATTGAGGGCCAGAGATTTCGGAAAAGAGGGATTTTGCTGGTGGTATTGGATTCTTGTGTAGTCTCCTACTGGAGTTTACCACCATTTTAAAAAATGGTGGTGGCTCTTCAACCGTACACGTGGCACAGTTGTGTGGAAATCATGACCGTCTAAAGCAATTGTAAATGGAGCTTAAATAAAAGTTTACAGTGCTAATATAAATACTGATCGTCTGATTTTGTTTTATGCTTCAAATATGGAACGTTCATTTGTTTTATTCTTAACCATCAATTGGATGGCTAGGATTTTTTGATCAATGTATCCATAATTCCCTCGCAATTCGGATGGTCTGGATAGCTGTAAATGAGTGAGTGCTACATGTGAGAAGTACGAATCAACACCACTTCTAAAAGGGTGGTGAACTTTCACAGGAATCTACAACTGAGTTGGGGAAAAACAAAGAGAGTGGTGGACACCATCAATCCATAAATGGTGGTGACTCATCCATCGCATTCGTGGCTTAATAACACGAATTGAACCCCGCATTTTGTGGGAGCGGATTAGGTGCGGCCCGGGTCTAATTCAACATGGTGCGGCCCTGAATGCGGATCCCACCTTGATAAATTTATTTCATATCCATGCCGTCCATCTGTTTTTCCATCTCATTTTAGGACATGAGTCCAAAACTGAAGTGGATCAACAACTCAGGTAGACCACAGATGAAAAATGGTGAATGACCATTAAAAACTTCTTGTGGGCCATAAAAGGTTTGGATCAAGCTTATATTCTTTTATCCTTCCTTCATCCATGTATTTATGACGTTATCAACAGGTTGGATGCAAATAAACATCACGATTGGCATTTTGTGGGCCCTGGGAATTTTTAATGGTGAGCGTTCAATCACTATTTTTTCCTATGATATGGTCCTCCTGAGATTTGAATCTACTTCATTCCCAATATCATATCCTAAATTGAGTAGGAAAAAAAGATGGACGGTGTGGATATATAACATATACATCAAGGTCGGCCCCACGTTCAAGGCTGCACCGTCTTGGGTGAAGCGGAGGCCGCACGTAATCCGCTCCAACCATTTGCATGGTCTGGAAATACCCACATGCGTGCCATGGAGGCTAGGTCATCGTCACCACCATCCTTAGAAAACGGACGGACTCGATCCAGGGAGGGAGGGCTGTGGGCCACCGGGATTTATGTTTTTTTATCCACGCCGTCCATCCATTTTTCCAAATCAATTTAAGTAGATAAACCCAAAACGAGGCAGATACTAGGTGTGGAACAAAAACGTAACGGTGGGCCTTAAGAAGTTTCAATGGCGGATGTCTTATGCCCTGATATGATCTTAAAAAAATGGACGGACAGCATAGATAGATCAAACACATACACCGTGGTGGCTCCCACATAGCCCGTGCCACTCATTGGAGTTGTCCCGTTCATGAGTTCCAAAACTTTGACACTCCAGCAGAGTGTGATGCCTGATACACAGGCACTAAAGGTTGGCACGTATTTTTAAAAATTAAACTGTCCAAACTATGGTACACGTTTAATGTATCTGAACAAAAATGATTCTTATTTAATTATCCGACATTTATTAAACGGGTAAAAATGAAAAATCCAGTGGCACCATTTCACAAATATGTGTATGCCAATCAACGGGTAGGATGTAGGGCTGAAAGTTGGGCGGGTTCAACCCAACTGACCCATGACCGACCCGACATTGGGTTGGGCTCGGGTAGGATATTTTGGATCCGATATTAAGCTTGGGCTATACAAACACCAACCCTAAAAAACTTGAGTTGGGCTCGAGTTAAGATCTGGGGTTGCCCGATTCAACCCGAACTCGATCAATATATAAATTACTTATAAATTATAATTGAGTATGGATCGTTTATGTTGAAGGCACACTAGTGATGTCGAGTATCATTTATCCACATCATTTCTAAGGACTCAAGCTAATAAGATATGCCAGATTTCTCTCTTCTAAATAGACTTCTTGCTATGCTACATGACTTTTAAAGGAGTAGTTATCTTATATTTAAGCTTGTTTTTTAAAGAAAAAAATGAAGTTCTTTAGAATGAATAATCACATATATAATTAATAAAATTATAGATACAAAAAATAAATTCTATATTGGAATATAATAAACTAATGTAATAACGAAAATATTAACATGTATATACCCGACCAATCTGATCAACCCGGCCAAGCCTACTTGGGTTGGGCTTAGGTTGAGAATTCCCAACCCGAGATTGGGTTGGGTTGAGGTGTAGGAACCTTGGATTGGGTTAGGGTTGAGCACCAACCCGACCCAACCCGCCCGACTTTCAGCCCTAGTAGGATGGCTCAATCAATCTGATGTAATGACGGTTGAGCTGTACACAGTCGAACCGAGTCCGGCTTGGCATAGCTCGGCCACTGGTTGACTCCAGTCCAAACTCGTCTCAGCTTGGTTCTTAAGCTTGACTAGTTAACTTGGCTTGGTTCGGTCAGCAACTCAAGCCAATTTGATCCGATGCGATATTTCCTTGAACATATAGAGTGCATTTTCAATTTCTTATAATATAAAAAATAGTAACAGCAATTTGGAGGTATTTTATCAAACACTCAGTGGATAGTATCCAAATCAAGATACAAGGGCCTAAAACAACACTTTGTTGAGTTATTTCATCAAACACTTGGTGAGTAACGTCAATATCAAAATAACTAAGTCACTAAGCTGGTTCAACCGCTCAAAATTACTTCGAGCTCCAAGATCAGCCCCACTCAGCTCAAACTCAGTTTCGAATTGAGCTTATTCAAGTTGAGTCTATCAAGTTAACCCAGCTAAATCAATTAGTGTACAGCTTGCAACAGTTAGGCCTAAATCTTATACAGTCTGAGTGAACACATAACACGTGTATAATTCTAACGTCGAGCGTACATCACACATGGCTAGAGTATCATATTGCTCACCATTATGATATAAGTACTGATTCTACGGACATCATAAGACCCATGTCTGGTGGGGTTGGGAGAACGGAGCGGATTAGGTGTTCCCTTACTGTGGGGCCTACCTTGACGATATGTTGTATATCCACACCGTCTGAAACTTTTTTCAACTCATTCTAGTACGTGGTCCAAAAAATTAACCGTGGACCACACCTTAGGAAACAGTGTTAAGTGAACGCCCACCATTAAAAACTTCCCAAAGTTCCACTGTTGATATAATCTCAACTAGACCACACCTGAGGAAACAATGGTGATTGAACACCCACCATTGAAAACTTTTCAGGGTATACAGCAGGAAGAGCCATACTGTTTATGTTTCATCAAACTCATTGATAAGGTAAAAGAGGCACATATAAAGAGAAAATACACAGTTCAGCTTAATACAAAACTTTTGGGGCATAGGATGATCGTGCACAAGAGCATTATGAGGCAGAGTCACAGACACCGGTTGTGAGGAGGTCTACTCGGGAGAGGAAACCCGCGGTCCGATACTCACCCTTCTTACATTATCTACTGTTGACAGATAATGGTGAGGCAGAGTGTTTTGAAGAGGCATTACAGTCAGATACACGAGTTAAGTGGGAGCAAGCCATGGATGAGGAGATGGACTCTCTTGAGTCTAATCGTACATGGGAGCTAGTCACTCTTCCCAAGGGTAAGAAAGCTTTTCATAACAAGTGGGTTTACAGACTGAAAGAGGAGCATGATGGTTCTAAACGGTACAAAGTGAGACTGGTTGTAAAAGGGTTTCAACAGAAGGCAGATATCGATTTCACTGAAATATTTTTACCGGCAGTGAAAATGTCTACGATTTACATAGTCTTAAGTATAGTGGCTACAGAGAACTTACATCTAGAGCAGCTAGATGTTAAGACAGTCTTTCTTCATGGAGACCTTGAAGAAGAAATATATATGTATCAGCCGACAGGATACGTGGCACCGGATAATGAGAACAAAGTGTGCAGATTAAAGAAAAGTCTATATGGCCTGAAGCAGGCCCCGTGGCAGTGGTACAAGAAGTTCGATAGCTTCATGTCGGGAAACGGTTTTAGGAGATGTCATGCAGACCACTGTTGTTATTCGAAGAAGTTTGATACGTCGTACATCATTCTTCTTTTGTATGTTGATGATATGCTTGTGGCCGGTTCAAGCATGAAGGACATCTTGGATCTCAAAAGACAATTGTCTAGAGAATTTGCCATGAAGGATTTAGGAGCTTCAAAATAAATCCTAGGCATGAGGATAAAGCATGACAGGGAAAATAAGAAACTGATTTTGTCACAGGTAGAGTATATAGCCAAGGTACTTGATTGATTCAATATGGGAGGTGCTAAGTCGGTTATCACTCCATTAGCCAACCACTTCAAGCTATCTAAGGAGTAAGGTGCAAAGACGCAGGAGGAACGGGACTACATGGCCAAAGTCCCATATGCGTCAGCGATTGGGAGTCTCATGTATGCTATGGTAAGCACGAGGCCAGACATTGCTCAAGCAGTGGGAGTTGTTAGCAGGTTCATGAATAACCCCGGGAAGGAACATTGGGAAGCTGTGAAGTGGATCCTCAGATACCTAGTGGGTACTAAGGATGTAGGACTATGTTATGGTGGATCGAAAATCAAGCTGCAAGGCTAAGTGGATTCAGATTTGGCAGGAGAGATCGACAACAGAAAAAATACTACAAGTTATGTCTTTAATTTGTGCAGTGCTGCGGTTAGTTGGGTCTCTCAGTTATAGAAGATAGTATCTATCAGTATGACAGAAGCAGAATATGTTGTGGCTACAGAAGCATGCAAGGAGATGGTATGGATGCAAGGTTTTATGAAAGAGTTGGGTAAGAAGCAAGTAGATTGCAAGCTGTACAGTGACAGTCAGAGTGCAATACACTTAGCAAAGAATTTAACCTTTCATTCAAGGACCAAGCATATTGTCATCAGATATCACTTCATACGTTCGTTACTGGAAGATGGATCGATTGTTCTGGAGAAGATTCATACAAATGAGAATCCTGTAGATATGTTGACCAAGGAGGTCACAAGGGAGAAGTTGAAGCTCTGTTCAGCTTTGATTGGTCTTCAGGCTTGAAGACGGGGAGGTGGTGCACTCCGGATGAAGAAGACGAAGGTTTTGACGATGTGTCTCCAAGTGAGAGATTGTTGAGAATGTGAAGCTACATTTGGCCGCCTTCGACCGGTCGTAGGGGCCTGGTCGACCGGTCGTGGACCGGCTCGACTCAAAGTCCAACGATGCTGTTTTTTACTGTTTTGGGCCCTAGGACTGGTCGTAGGGACTGTAAGACCGATCGTAGGGATCCTACGACCGGTCGTAGTTCTCCTAGGACCAGTCGTAGGTTACGCAGATTGTTTCCCAAACTGATACGGATTGCGGATTTTGGTGTCGCCTTTTGTAAGGGTGTAGAAGGGAAGTTACCTAAACTATAAATAGGGGTTCCTAGGGCTTTTCTAGGGTATGAGAAAGAGAAAAAAGTATTTCTAAAGGTGTGGACTAAGAGTTTTCTATATTCTTCCAAGGGAGAAGTTAATATTTTACCTTGTAATCTTTGTTTCTTCATAGTGGAAGTTTGTATCCGTAGTTTTTTATCCTAGTTTGGAGTTTTTCTACGTATATCTTGTCTTGTGGTTTATTTGGATTGCTTTGATCTGTTTCTAGTTTATATTCCTTTCTGTTTATCGTTTGTGGGTGAGGCCTGAGATTGGATCTCGGCCCACTGCGTTGTTGGCGTGCTGCGCAACAAGTCCGATCGTTTACCTTCATTTGGGGAAAGGATTTTGTTAAAATACTACCTTCTGTATGCTGTTAATGGGTTTGAGAGTTGTGTGGGTGTACGAATTTTTTGATATGGACAGTGTGGATTCTCAGTTGCATGTTAGATTACTGGGAAGATGAAATTGGTTTATCAAATGAAAGGAGATGCACCGATTTTGCATGTTGACCTTGGAGCCTATTTGATTTTGCATGATACATGTAAATCACAATAAACAAGTAATTATTACTTTTTCACCTTGTTTGAAAATATGAGAGTAATTCCACCTCGAAAATCAAAACAAAAGTGTTGACTTAAATATATGGACCCCACCGTAAATGTATATGATATATTCACACCATCCATCTATTTTATTAGAACATTTTGGAGCATTAACCAAAAAATGAGGCAGATCCAACACTCAAATGGCCCACACGAAAGGAAATAGTGGCCTTAATTTGTCCACCATTGAAAGTTATTTTCTTCACTGGGCCCACATTGACTTTTTTCCATCATCTAACCCATTCATAGGGTCACACAGGTGTAGATAAGGGGAAAACACAAATATCAATTTGAAAAAAAAAATTTAAGGGCCCCAAGAAGTTTTTAATGGTAGGCATTCGATTCCCATTGTTTCCTATGGTGTGGTCTACTTGACCTTTGGATCTGCATCATTTTTTTACTCTTGCCATAAATTTGTCTGGCATGACAAATGAGCGATGTGGATAAGTAACATACATCAAGATGGGCCCCACATTGATGTTGTAAATTTCTTGATTCAAGTGTTGAAAAGATAAGTTGTCACATCTGCATTGAGAAAGATGCGGAAATTACCTAGGTAAATAATTATGATCCATTTACATGGTAATTACACTTGAGCTGGAAAATCAAACAGGCCCTTATATGAACATCGGTTGCTTTTGGGTTAATTCCTCTTGAACATCAGTTTTTTTTTTTTTTTTTTTTTTTTTTTTTTTTTTTTTTTTTTTTTTTTTGATTTTCTCGCTTATTAGATGAAAGAAGGTATCGGAAGGACTGTTGACATGAAGAGGATAACATTTTTATCCAAACATGATGTCCAAGAGACGTCCGGCATCCTGGTAGACATTTTATCCTAGATTGTTTATCACGGTTGGATTTGGAATGTCGTAATACTATCCAAGAGAAGATTTCTCCAAATGGTCATTGTGCATCTACAAAGGTTTAGTTTCCTACAATGTCTCATATTTGACCGTTGTTGGGGTTTCGTACCTGCGGAATCACACAGATCTAGATCTAGCAATACAATGGCACCAAGCAAATACAAGAGAACACATAAATTTAACATGAAAAATCCTTTCGAAAAAAAAATCATGACACAAAGTAACAGAATTCCACTATGAAAAGAAATTACACAGAAAGAGGACTTACTCGATTCGAACAACCTCGAATCTCATCCTTGCTACACCCTTTGATAACCTTAGAACCCTTTAGAATACTTTTAGGAAGCCTTATAATATATTAGAATAGCCCTATGGACCCCTATTTATAGTTTAGGAAGCTTCCCTTTCGCACCCTTGCAAAATCGCCTCAGATTTCCGCAGTCCGCATAAGATCCGAACTCGAATCTGTGTAACCTCGACTGGTCGAGCCATCCCCTCGACTAATCGAGTAGCTCAGACACCTAAAACCTATGTACGCTGAACTTCGAGTCGAGCGGACCTTGACTGGTCAAGTGGACCCTCGACTGGTCGAGCCAGGCACTCAGCTGGTCGAGCAGCCCAGACATTGTCAGATTTATAACATTCTGACAACAACCGTCACTAATTTTGGTCTTCAACGGCCTATTCATTCAACTCTTTAAGAAAAGGAATGAGCATCTAGCTCAGAAGTGAGTACTGTAGGAAACCTCACCACAACAAGTGCCATTGGAGGTGGCAGATTGCATTTGGAAGTTTTCTCCAACATCCCACCTTATCATGATTTCCCTACATGTACAAAAGCAAAGAATGTTGAAATTCTGCTTCATTCCCAATGACGTATCGTAACTGTAGTCAAGGATACACTCATAATCAACTTTTGTGGTGGTCAATGTGCAACAACCTCCCACTTATCTCTAACCATATGCTTCTGAGTGGTCTCATGTTCTGTTTTCTCTGTCAGTGTTCTTGACAGGGTCTGCACAGATGGGTTAGATATTTTGTTAAACTTTAAGATATTTATATGTTAAATATGCAATATTCGAATGTTTGAATTTATGAGATATATGTACTTGATGATATTTTGAAAATCCTGAGATATTATCATGATATTTGGATTTGCTTAAGCTTTGAGACGGCATAAATTTCTTATAAAAACCTTTCCCAAGAATGGGCTATAAACCTAGGTGGGCTCCACCTTATGTTTGTGAGATATCCAACCCATCTAATCATTTTGTGAGATCACTTTAGGACATGATGCCAAAAGTGAGAATGTGGGTGAGGAAATTACTACCATTGAAACCTCCCTTAAGTTGACAGTGAAGTTACATGCCATTGATATTGTTCATAATGTGTTCATAATATCATTTCTACTTAGAATGAACTGAATACACAAATATTAGCTTAATTCAAAACTTTTGAGACCTCATGAATATTTCAACTGTGGATGTTCAATCCTGCCATTTTCAGCTTACTTGAGTAGGATCTAGCTTCATTTTAGCTTTGTAACTAAAATGAGCTCACAAAAAAGATGAACAGGGTGAATTTCTCACAAACATCACGGTGCGTCCCACTTAGGTTCCCAACAACGGTAACTACTTTCCATAGGCTTTCACAAGAAATACTCATCCATTTAAAACAACGTCCTAAAATGAGCTGAAAAAACAACCCGATGCATTTATTAAGGTGAGCCCACGATAAGAGTAACACCTGATCTACTTTGGATCACCTAATTTGGTAAAGCTATGACATGGCGAGATGTGATTGGTCCAACCATGTGCCACAGTCGCATATGCATGCATAGCATGTTCGAAAGTCAGGTCTACTCAAGTGGCTTCCAGGCCAAATCCTGTCACGAAATCCCTATCATGTCAGATAAGTTAATTCAACCCGAACTTAGTCAACCCACACATTTAAAGCATATACCAAAAAATAGAAAGACCCATGTGAGCTGCACCACGTGAAATCGCAGTAATTGAACGACCACCGTTAAAAGCTTTCTAGAATTCATTATAACATTGATTCGCAGTCTAACCTATTAATAGAGTTACAAAAACCTAAACCTGTTTGGGAGCGTGGATTTGGAACTCCTTAGATTCAAAACCCCTGGATTGGCAATCCTTCCAGTATGTTTGATACCCTAAAGTTTGAATCAACTTTAATTCAAAAATACCTGTCCATGGTATATTTACAAGGGTTTGAATTTAATTACTAAATCAATTTTAATATCCTTAATTAATGAGATATATAATTTTTGACACTATGGTTGTGATAAGCCTCCTGAAATATATGATTTGCCTGAAAATGATGAAATTCCAAGTCTCGGATGGACCGCAAGCACAAGATCATGTTTGAGTGAATAACCAACGATTTTAATTGTTGATTAATATGGACAATGTTTGGATGGTGCTGGACAATGTTTGGACAATGTTGATCATCATTAGTGGGTCATGTGCCTAATAGAATGATAGTGTATAGTGACACACATGTTACATCTGCAACTATTGAAATGATTTTAGGTATAATCCAAGCTCTCGCCATGGATAAATCCCCTCAAAGAGGGGATTAGAAACCTGCTGGATTTGAAACCCTTGTTACTTGATGCTGCCAAACAATCAAAGGGATTTGAACCCCCCCTCCAATCCACTGTGCCAAATGACCCCTAAATGAAGAGAAAATATAAATATCAGCTTAATCCAAAACCTTTTTATAGTCAATCCCATTGTTGGATTTTAATTGTTTCATTTTTTAACTCATGCCTTAAATTGAGCCGCCAAAATGAATGAACCATTTGCATATACAACCTATACATCAAGGTGAGCCCATGGTCGCGGCCTGGCCAAACTCGGTGTTACCTTGACCTAGCCGAATCTATTAATGATACATCGAAGCTTCCAAAATGCATCCTTAAAAACTCGAATAAAAAGAATAAAAATTATCGATTGGATAAATCCTGTCCCTTAATCCATTGACGCCACTGGAATAGGATTGTTGGAATTTTTTAATTTCACCCACCCCAACTAGGACCGACAATTTTATTAGTTTAGATCGAATAATATAATAATACACACACAACATTTAAAATTTCTTCATGCCTGTGTATCATCTACCCCCCCTCCCTCGGAGTAAAAGGCTTTCTTCATTTGTAGACCGTTTATGTATTTATTTTTTTCCATAACCGTCTAAATTCTCGCCACTAATACAAAGGCTAAGACTTTCCAATTTGTTGTATGGACCACTAGAAATATCTTGAATTTATGAATCATGGGATCCACTTTTACAAGCTAAAGGCCCCAACGGCTTAGAAACTCTTGGGCCCACCATCCAAGTAATAGGAATTGATCCAATGGCTCCATGAAAAATGAGATATGGATGGATAAGATCAAAACCGTTCATTCAGGGACATCAAATGGAAAATAGGCCATCCAATAAGGTGTTAATGTGCTGGCCCAGTTGGGCTAAGGTTCTAGCTTAAGCCCATTTTGTTGTATGCTCGCCCATTAGGCATCAAATCAAAGGGGAATTGAATAGAGTCTAGCTCTATCACATCAGCTGAATCGTAATTCTGACGTGTTTTTAAAGTAAACTGATGGACCCGTTAAGACCTTTAATAAATAAAGGGCTTTAGATTCTGTTAGACTCTATTTTCTTTTTAAATTTTGAGGATGAGTGGCAGATCCTAAATAACATCATTTATGAGGAGTGGGATGATGAGGCTTGGTACAAATGGGAGCGGATTAGGTGTGGCCCACCTCACTCTAGAAAGTGTTACCATGGCCCACCTTGATGTATTTAATTTATATCCATGTTTTTCATTCATTTTGCCAGATCATTTTAGGATTTGACCTGAAAAATGAAGCAGTTTGAATTCTTAAGTGGACCATGCTATAAAAAAAAGATGTGAATGACCATTAATCGGCCACATAAGTTTTGGATAAAGCGGATGTTTTTCTTCTTCTTTTTTTCAAGTTTATTTGACCTTATCAATAGTTTGGATAGCAAATAAACATTATGAAAACATTACCATGAGCCTAGTAAGTTTTAAATGGTACGACGTTCGATCACTACTCTTCTATATGGTATGGTCCACCAAAGATTTGGATTTTCTTCATTTTTAGGCTCATACCTTGAAATGTTAGAGCAAAATGGATGGACTGTGTGTAGAGTGGGTATTGGACGACTCGATCCGACTAACTTGACTTGTCTGATCCGTTCAGATCTGACTCGACCCAAACCGAATGGGTAAATCAGTCCGAACTGAGTAGGCTTTGCCTAATTTGAACTCAAACCGAGTCAAGTTCGAGTTACCTAGTAACTCGATCCAACTCGATCCGAAACTCAATCCAGTTAGACTCGACTTAACCCGACTAGACCCGACTCTCTAACCTATCCGCCGCACCCTACCTCGACCCAATCCCAAACTCTCTCTCTCTCTCTCTCTCTCTCTCTCTCCCCCTCCCTCATCCTCCGCCTCTTCTAAGCCTGACAACCACCCACCACCGTCACTGTCCTCCTCTCTCTCCTCTCCACTCCTTCCCTCCCTCATCCTCCTCTTTCGAGCCCGACAACAACCCACCGCCATCACCCTCCTCCTCTCTCTCCTCTCCACTACTTCCCTCCCTCATCCTCCTCTTTCGAGCCCGGCAACAACCCACCGCCATCACCCTCCTCCTCCTCTCTCTCCTCTCCACTACTTCCGTCCCTCATCCTCCTCCTCTTCCAAGCCCGGCAACCACCACCATTAACATCTACCTCCTCCGGCGCCTCCTCTCCCCTCTCTACTCCCTCCCTCCCTCCCTCATCTTTCAATCTGACTCGGTGCCAACTCAACCTAACTCGGTACTTCTGACTAGATTACACTTGGTCCAGATCAATCCAAGCCAGACCAAACTTAGATCTAGTCAAGCATGCAGGACTCATTATCGAGTCGGATCGATTTCGGGTCAAGCATATTTCAAAATCGGATCGAGTTGAGTCAACCCTAACTCGGTCCGACTCGACTCAATGCCCAGTTCTAACTGTGTGGATATAGAATACATATATCAAGGTAGGCCCCACAGTAAGGGCCATGCCATTTTGGATGAAGCCCGATGGGCCACCTAATCCGCTGATCCCTGGATAAAGATGTCTCTGACACAACTATCTTGCCTGAGCCCAATCCAACCACCCAGTTTTGTGCAAGATCTGGGCTCTTAACCCAGCTAGATTTAAAAGGGGCTAAATTTAATTAATGAGCCCAACTGGGCCAGGCCCACAGCCCACATACCAAGCCGGCCCATTAATAGCCCTTATGAATAGTGCTTGATGCACCACCATGTATGAATTGGGCCCGTGGTTAGATCATCCAAACCGTTGATTCTAACCATGAAAAAATGGTTAAGAGAAAGGTAAAGGAACGTACCAAAAAAAAGGACCAATGATTTGATGTCTAGGATCTCCCACTTGGAGCATATTTTTGGTCCATGCACCATCTGCACTGGGGTCCACAAATCAACGGTCTAGATTGATGAACTATGCACTCCCCTTGTATGAAACGGGATCATAATGAGAATCCTTGGCTTAGAGATGGGCAGCGTCCTGGAGTTCTCAAATTGTAGTTGTGCGATGCATGGTTCAATAGTTCATACCATTGAGCTGATGGACCCACTATCGATGGATCGTGCCCCTCAGTTCATTGGATTGGCATATCATAGACATCCAACGGTTGGTTTCAATGTGGACCAGCAGCACACCCAATATTGTTGTAATTCCATTTTTTAACCGTCTATTACAGGCCACCGGCCCAAAGATTAGGGTTGTCTTGATCAAGGAGGCTTCTGAGGCACCGTCCATCTGCAATAAGATCCATCAGACCAACTGTCTGGATTTCTGAACCATACGATATTATGCATTTCCTGTGGTTAATATCCAACAGTCATGATCACATAATTCCTGAAATAAAAGCAGATTTAAGGTCGTAAATGATCCGGGCCAGCCCATGGGGCTGAATCAAAGAGCCCAATGGGCCGGCCCATTTAAGGTTTCAAGTGCATTTTTGTCATGTACCGAGCATGTTAGAACACATTGAATGAACGGCCCAGATCTTACACAAAAGAGGGTGATCATGCTCGGGCCTGTTTTTAATCCCATCAGGACCGATCTTCGGTCTAGGTTATTTTTGGGCTGGGCTTGGTACACCATGGCCCATCAAGAGCCCATCCCATGACAGCGTAGCTTACTGAGGACCCACCGTGATGTACCTGTCATATCCACTCCGTCCATCCGTTTTATCAGCTCATTTTAGGGCATGAGCCTAGAATTTAACCATATCCAAATTTCAAGTGGACCACACTACAGAAAACAGTGGAAATTCTTGGGGGCCACAGAAGTTTTAGAACAAGCTGATGTGTGTTTTCCCACATTCATGTTTGTGTGACCTTATTAACATGTTTGATGGTAAATAAACATCCATGTGGGCCCTTAGAACGTTTCAACGGCTGACGTCATTATCCACATTGTTTCCTGTGGTGTGATCGGCTTGAGATTTGGATATGGTTCAATTTTAGGTCCATGCCCTAAAATGATCTGAAAAAAACAGATGAACGGCATGGATAAGACACATACATCAAAGGTGGGCCCCACAGAATTCACACAGTACTCTTAATGCACGGTGAGATCCATGCCAGGTTGGGCCACATCTAGTCATTGATGGAGTGAGTGAAGGACTAGTATAATTGAGAGGAGTTGTTGAAGGTGATTGTGAAGTGGTAGTTAAGGTGTGGCGTTGGGATGTGGTTGGATTTGACTGTAAACTTGCATTTGTTAGGAACGGCCACTCTCAAGAACAACCTAATCATTTTAAATGGTCCTAAGTTAGGTGATGACCTACTTATTAAAATGACATCGAGAGATTTGATTGATGGGTACCACACAATTAAAAATGAGTTGGCTTTTTTTCATGGCCCATGGCCGAGCACATATTCAGCCAATCTTTGATAACGGATCTACTAATTAAACTTAGCCATTATATTTCAACACCGAGGTAGGTGGTGAGATCTTTACCACTTAGTCTGCATCTCTTTCAAATATAGTACATGGCCTTATCTTTGACAGCAACGCATGGCCCAATGTAATGAAGTTATTTCCACCTATTTGACACAATTTATATGGACAAATGAAATGCTGACACTAGTTGGCATTACACGAATGATGTACGAAATCTCATATATGGTATTTGGATATCTTCCAACCCCACTTCCTTCGTGACACGTTGTCGGCAAAATCAGAATGGGCTAGTAAGACATTACCAGAATGACATGTGGTCATCGCATGAATGACACGTGTAGTCCGATAACCTTCTCAGCAAGCTTATAAAGAAATGATGAGATTGAAAATCTTGTGATAAAAGATACATACGACAAGGTTGTATTACACAATCATGTTGAAAAGAAAAAATTTTCAAGGATGGTTAGTACTTTCATGGTAAATAATGAGTATTAAGAAGCAGATTCTTCTTCTATTAGAAGGAGATCAAGGCATGCATAGAGGAATCCAAGTTTGATTGGGATGCGGTCCCATTACCTTAAATGATAAAATGTGAACTAGCAAGGAAACCCTGATATAAGCACCGCCCTTCTCACTATATAAACAATGCCTAATGAAGAGCTCGAGACGATAACTGAGACAACACACAATCTCTCACATTGCAATGTTGTTTATCCTAATTTTAACATTAGGTCTCGCAATAAGTCTGGAGTTTAATATAGCTTAAATCAACTATTATCTAGTGTCATTACTGTAGTATAGAGTTGTACGCGAGCAACATATACTCGGTAACTCGCTCGACTCGGCTTGAAGTGAGTTTGAGTCAAGCACGAGCTGAATTTTGGTACTCGAAATGAGTTCGAGCCGAGCACGAGTTGAATTTTGGTACTCGAAATGAGTTTGATCCGAGCACAAGTTGAATTTTGGTACTCGAAATGAGTTCGAGTCGAGCACAAGCTTGACCCTACTCGACTCGGCTCGACTTGAATATTACTCAGAATCGACTCGTACGGCTCGACTCGTACTCGACTCGGTACAATGACCAGGGGTATATATACCCTTCTATTCCAAAACAAAAAACCCTAACCTCCATCCTAGCGCCCGTCGCCCGTTCAAAAAAAAAAAAAAAACCAACCCTTCAAAGAAAAAGGCTCGATTGGGAACGGACAACCGATGGATTTTCGTCTTCCTCCTTTCTCTTCTTCTTCAAATCCACCGCCATTTCTTCTTCCTAATTTCTCTTCTTCTTCTTCAGATCCTCCACAGCCGATGGATTTTCATCGAGCGGTCGCTTCATCTCCTCGATTGGGAACGGACAGGGATCTCTATAGGAGGTTTTTCTTTTTCCCTCTTCCTCTTCCTCTTTCTCCCCAAATCTGCCTTTTGATCTTCGAAAAAAGCTTGAAGACTCAAACTCAGATGAGCCGAGCACGAGCTGTTGTTCCGAGCTCGAAGGCCGAGTTGAGCCGAGCACAAGCTGGGCAATGCTTAACTCGGCTCAACTCGTGTACACCTCTATTATAGTATGCTTAGGAGTAGTTTAAATATCCATCACCTTCATTGTCAAATTCTCGATCAACTAACGCCAACGCACACATTATCTCTCTCACTGTGCAATGCTATTTATCCTAGTTTTAACCTTAGGTCCTCCACTTCTGTCAAGCTATTATTAAACCAAGTCCAAAGTTTAATATAAGCTTAGATCCGCTACTATCCAACACCATTGATAAAGTAGGATTAGGAGTAGATTAAATATCCATAACCTCCGTCGTTAGATTCTTAATCAATCGAGTCCATACTTAAAAGATCACACTAGTCGCGTCCTACAAATTGTATATGTAATGTCTTGAATTTTCACTCATTTGGATTTCAAAAATCCTCAAAAAAATTGCTAGAATTAGCTTATTTTGTCATTTACTAATATTTAAAAATCGATTTTAACTTATATGTAGGTATTAGCAATAAAGAATCACACAAATTTAATTAATTAACCGTAGAAAGCTAGTGAATATGCCTGATCACTAAAATATTAGGAATAACCTTATGATTTATTCATCTAGGGCCAAAATCTGGACGACTCACAGATAATTAATTGGAATCACCACAGTTTAATAAAGATACACATAAAACCAAGATAACTAATTAATTAGATCTTGATTATTTCGCACGCTTAAACTAGATTGACTTAATCACTCTTTTATCAAAAATCAACGATTTAGGATGATTAGAAGTAAATCATCATTTCTGCTAATTATAAATAGGACATATTATGAACTTAGCTAATCCAAACCCTAATCACCACACACAAAAAATTTCATCGCTTAATTCATTCCAGAAATGCTTGAATTAACCAACAGACTTTAAACTACTTGTTAGTAGGCTGCTAAACACAAAACTACAAAAGAATGTTAATCATGACAAGCTTGAAATCCATCGTGAGATATTGAGTAGAAATCGCACCTCAAATGGTTCAACTTAGGCTCACAAGTGAGCTTATGAGTTAGGTGGATACTCTTATTGTCAAAAACCTAAGTTAATTATTGTAAGACCCGTATCTTTGACCATACCGTTCCATAGTCTTTTGCGGTCTTCTCGGTTGAATTCCGACAACTTTCGACCCTTAAACATTATTTACGTGCGACCCTGATTCGTATGTTGTTAACCTATATTGACTCAACCCAAGACCTTTAACATAGCGACCGCGCCGTCGCTGCGGTTCCGATGCCGCGAATTGCGCGCCGAGGCGATATCCTGGTCAGGAGATGTGGGCCAACGTTTGGTGCGAAGAAAATGCCACGCGTTGTGAAACTCAAGAGAATCTCTACGATGTGTCACATCAATCTCATCAATCCATCAATCCATCACATGTCAAGTACATGTCAAGTACACATCACCTTTCACCTATTCCCAAGCAACCACAAAAGTCAAGGTTTTCTTACACCCATCACTCACCCATCACACCCATCTCTCTCTTACACCTCCCTCTCTCATCTCTCACCTAACCTCTCTCTCATTTCTCCCAAGCTCCATGGGAGCAACTCCCGTCCAAGCTCCATGAGAAAGTAGTGTGGCCCACCTCTACCATCCGATTCCACCATCATAAGCTCATCTCAGCCGTTGAATCACACTCATTCGGGCCCTAGATTGCATTGACGGATGAAGGAAGCGAAGATAAAGGTGGGTGCTTCTCCCTTTCCTCCCTTCATTTCTTTTTATACTTTGTGTGGTGATTTGGGCGTGTGGCCCACTTGAATGAAACTCATCATGAGGTGTTTTATCCAAGCCGTCTATGAGTGGGGTCCACCTTATGAGTGTTGTATCCACATCATCCATCATGTGGTGGCCCACTTGAATATAGCCCACCCTTACCGTGAGGTCCGTCCAGCGTCCAGGGACGTTGGACGTCTCTGTGAAAACCCAAATACTTGCTGGGTTACAAGCTTGTGGGGTGACCCACTCATGCACACTCTACTTGATGGATGTGTTAAATCTGCATCGTCTATCCTATGCACCAACTCGTTTGAGGCGTTAAGCCAGAAAATGAGGTTGATCAGAGCATCGGATGGGCCATGCTACTTGTGAAGCGTGATCAGACGTGGGCTCAGTTCCACAGCTCAGGTAGCAGACTGGGTGATAGATACATTGTTTCAACGCTGAGCCCACTCAGCTCCGCAGCTCGACTGATAGACGGAGTGAGAGATGCCTCATTTCAACACTGAGGTCTTGACATTCATCCCTAGTGGGGGCAGCTATCATGCCCACTTAGCTCCGCAGCTCGACTGATAGACGGAGTGAGAGATGCCTCATTTCAACACTGAGGTCTTGACATCCATCCCTAGTGGGGGCAGCTATCATGCCCACTCAGCTCCGCAGCTCGACTGATAGACGGAGTGAGAGATGCCTCATTTCAACACTGAGGTCTTGACATCCATCCCTAGTGGGGGCGGCTATCATGCCCACTCAGCTCCGCAGCTCGACTGATAGACGGAGTGAGAGGTACCTCATTTCATCACTGAGGTCTTGGCATCCATCCCTAGTGGGGATGGCTATCATGGACACCTAGCTCCATAACGTAACTGGTTGGTGGGGTGGAGATGCATCGCTGCAACACTTGAGGCCTTGGTTTCTATCCCTAGCCAGGGTACTATCGTATATCCAGACCCCTTTTTGCTTAATTAGTAAACTGAGTGGAAAGATACATTGTTTCAATTCTGGACGGACTCACCCAGCCCATGGTTCTGGTAGTAGGCAGAGTGGTAGATGCCCCGTTCCAACTCTTGTACTCTTGATAACGTTTTCTGTAGTGGTGGTTAACATGGAGCGTGTATGGACTTGAGTGGACTGACCATGGGGGTCTATGGGACCCCTCCACTCCCTCCATTCGTCCAGATGGCCCACACCATGGTGCTTGGGTCTTGTCCAAACCGTCTACTACCCCTTGACAGTGGGGCCACGTCCGTGTAGACCCTCTTTGATGCATGTTCAAACCCAGACCTTTTGCTCAACTAGTAACTGAGCGGAGCTACCTCATCTCAGCGCGGAGGTACTGGCATCCACCCCTACTAGCGGTGGCAACTGAGTAATGTAAGCTGGCATGGGGTCAATGGGACCCATCCATGCCGTCCATCTATTTTGGGTAGTGCTGGTATACCTGGATAAGTTGAAATCAATGTCCGAGCGGTGTTGGTCCTCTCTAATGCGCCGTGAGCCTCATAGATCTCCAGTATATGAGGGTATATGTTATGGGTAAGCATGGTCGGGCTAAAGATGAGGTCGACTCGGACAGCTCTGTGGGACGTGAGGTCAGCCAGCACCGGTCATGACTGATGAGTTCCTCTATGGCCAAGTATAGATGTCGGCCACAGTCAGGTCGGCTCGGATCAGCCCACCTGCTGTTATTGTTCAGTCAGGTCGGCTCGGATCATCCCACCTGATGTTATTGTTTAGTCAGGTCGGCTCGGATCAGCCCATCTACTGTTATTGTTCAGTCAGGTCGGCTCGGATCAGCCCACCTGCTGTTATTGTTCAGTTAGGTCAGCTCGGATTAGCCCACCTGATGTTGTGTGCGGTCAGGTCGGCTCGGATCAGCCCACCTGATGTTGTGTGCAGTTAGGTTGGCTCGGACTAGCCCACCTAATGTTGTGTTCAGTCGACTCGGCTCAGCTCCATGTGATGGTATTGTTAGACTTGGTGGGGTGGCCTAATTGTTACATATGAGACCCATGGGATTAGGCCCATTTGAGGTATTCTAAGGTCACAGGTTAGGTTATGACCCATTGCAATGTACATAAGGCCCATAGTTGTGGTCCATGTGATGAGAAAAAAAAAGCACATTGATATGGCCCATTTGATGTATTTAAGGCCCAATGGGATATACCTAAGGTCCATTGCAATGTGTGATCACAGCTCGAGTTATGTAATAATGTTTATGACAGTCGTACCTTAGGAGCAATGTTGGTTGGACATCCACACTACAATTATAGTGTTGGTTAAATGTCTGCATTATAATTTTTCTTGGGCCCATTATTATGTCCATATTTGTGGGCCGTCTAGGCCCATCTTCGTTATGAACAACATCCCTTATCTTATAACATGCTTAGTATAACTCCTGGACGCTTAGGCTATTTGGTGTAACTAGGGCTTACTTGATAAAGCCCGATTCGATGTATTTGGAGGCCCATTTGACTTGACTCATTTGATTCAGCCCTTTGTATAGGTCCATCTGACCGGCCTGTTTGTATCGGCCCATATGATTGATTAAGCCCATCTTGGTGTACTTGTGGCCTGGTGCTGAGGCCATATATAAGGCCCATGTTAGGGGGCCCACTTAGATACACTTGTGATCCATTTAGGCGGGTATGTTATGAATGGGTCCACTTCCTGCTTATGCAGGGCCCACCTGTTGTATTCGTAGTTTTTTTATAGAATTTATGGTGACGCACATCAAACCCTTATATGAGGCCATGGGCCCACTGTGTGATTGGCCCTAGGAGGGCCACACCTTAGAGTAATGATGGTCGGACATCCACATTGTGACTGTCCCGTAGGCCCTATTAGGTCTTTTCTCATCATTCCCTTAGTGGGTTAACCCAAACGAGTGGGACCCATTTGCCGTAGACGGATGGCTCCGTGATATCGGATTTAATATGACCACGACTGAGTGCCGATCTTTATACTATAATTGATCGACCGATCATTTATGAACCCCGCATTGTATGTTTACTGAATTATCAGTGCCGATTATCGAGGCTGGCTACCGATCGCCGATTAGCGATCGAGGCCGACCATCTTGACCGATGTGTATGAGGCCCGTTGTTGAGGCCCACCTTGATGTGTATGAGGCCCACCTATTGTGGTGGTGGTTGACCCGGATATGTTTGAGGCCTATGGGTAAGGCCCATTGTGATGTGTTAGGCCCATGAGCAGGGCCCACCTGATTCGTATATTTGGCCCCTGTGTGAGGCCAAGTGCCCATTATATGTTTGATTCTACATGGGCTATCCCTTAGGGGCAATGTTGGTTAAAAGTCCACATTGTCGAGATTGACGGTTGATATCGATTATGAGTATGAGAATGCATAACATCATGATATATGCCCATACGCATCATCTGCATGTTTGTTATGAGATATAGTTGATCATTGCATATGTCATCGAGCATTCGGATATGAGACTCCCTGATAGGTAGAGGTTATCTCATGAGCGCACGGCATGCGAAGGATTGATGCATGACTGGATTGTATGACTCATGCATCATGCATTATGTGTTATACGCCCTAGCGACATCAGAGTCGTAACCTCCATAGGTATTTCGTGGATGGCCAGATGGGGCACCGAAAATCTATTCGAGCATCGGGCTGCCATAGATGGCCTTAGGTGAAAATTCATAAACATCCTCTTGGTACCAGAGGATGCTCCAACGTCTATACCAAGTGGGTAGATGGGCGTTGAGTGCCGATTACCAGATGGCTACGCTCTCCACTGTATCGTGGTCGGTTGGAAGGGGGTACGGCCTTACCCGCCCGAGAGTAGGGAGCAATGCTAGATTGAGTCTGACCAGCTCGAGGAATGGGTCCGAGATTGGATCTCGGCCCACTGCGTTGTTGGCGTGCTGCGCAACAACTGGTATCAGAGCTATTGGTTTAGTTCTATTGGGAGCGATGGCGGAAGATGAAAAAATTAGAATTGAGAAGTTTGATGGTTCAAACTTTGCCTTCTGGAAGAGCAGATGGAGGATTATCTGTATCAGAAGGACCTCTAAATTTCTCTAGAAGGAAAAGAGAAGAAATCAGAAAAGATGACAGATGATGAATGGTTTTTACTGGATAGGAAGGATTTAGGAACGATCCGACTCTCTTTGTCTAAGAGCCTCGCCTTTAATAAATCCAAGATGAAAACGACAAAAGAATTAATGGAAGCCCTAACCACCATGTATGAATAACCCTCAGCATCCAACAAGGTTCATCTTATGAAACAGCTATTCAACATGAAGATGTCAGATGGTGGGAGCGTGGCTGAACATCTAAACGAGTTCAATATAGTCACGAGCCTGTGGAATCTGTTGGCATCATTTTTTAGGATGAGGTCAGGGCACTATTGATTTTATCCAGTCTGCTAGACAGTTGGGATGGTTTGGTGATTGCTGTGAGCAATTCTTCAGGGTCGACAAAGCTGAAATTTGATGATGTGGCCGGTCTAATTCTCAGCAAAGAATTTAGAAGAAAGGCATCAGAAGTTTCAGGGGATTCAGGGAATGCTCTAAACGTTGAAGGAAGAGGAAGATCGCAGAACAGAGGAAGCAATAAACACGGGCGTTCTAAGTCGAGGAAGAAGTCCGAGGGACCGAAAGACAAAGACGGGTGTTGGCATTGTAACAAGAAGGGGCACATGAAACGTGATTGCAAGGCGCTTAAGAAACAAGATGGAAGCTCTCAAGGTGGGAAGGATTCAGTGAATCTGTCTGAGGAGAGCGACACAGAGGAGTTGATCTTATCTCTTGATGCGAGGAATGAGTCTTGGGTTATAGACTCGGGTGCTTCGTTTCATGCCACTTCATGTAAGGAAGTGATTATGTGTTAGGCGACTTTGGAAGAGTCTACCTGGGTGATGATGAGTCATGCAGTATTGTTGGAAAGAGGGACGTTCAGGTCAATCAGAAAGATGGAACAGTTTTGAAACTGAAGGATGTCAGACATGTACCGAGTTTGAGAAGGAATCTGATCTCAGTGGGGCAGTTGGCCGATACCGGTTACGTGACGACATTCACCAGTGATTCCTGGAAGATCACAAAAGGTGCCTTGGTGATATCTCGAGGCAAAAAGGAAGACACTTTGTACGTGACTTCAGGATCGTATGGTTCACTTTCAGTCGCATCAACTGGAGTGAATGGACAGTTGTGCATCAGAGGTTGGGACATATGAGTGAGAAAGGGATGAAAGTGCTGTTGTCAAAAGGGAAGCTAACAGGGCTGAAGTCTCTTGACTTGGAATTCTGCGAGGACTGCGTATATGGCAAGCAGAATAGGGTAAGCCTTAAGAAGACAGGACGCGCTCCAAAGACGCATCTATTGGAGCTTGTACACACTGACATGTGGGGACCGACACAGGTATCATCTCTTGGTGGCTCACGTTATTTTGTTTTCTTTATTGATGTTGTTAGTAGAAAACTGTGGATTTATTTCTTAAAGCATAAATCTGATGTATTTGATGCGTTTAAGAAGTGGAAAGTTATGGTAGAAAACAAGACAGGTAAAACAGTAAAGTGTCTCAGATCTGATAATGGGGGAGAATATTGTGATAAGAGGTTTGAGGAGTATTGTGCAGCAAGTGGAATCAAACATAAAAAAATGATTCCAAGGACACTACAGAAGAATGGTGTGGCTGAGCGCATTAACAGGACTATTCTTGAGCGCGCCAGGAGCATGAGGTTACATGCAGGGTTATCCAAGACCTTTTGGGCAGATGCTGTGAATACTGTCGTATATCTTATCAATAGAAGTTCCTCAGCACCATTGGATGGTGGACTACCAGAAGAAACGTGGACTGAGAAAGAAGTGAACCTTACACATCTCAGAGTATTCGGTTACACTTTATATGTTCACATTGATGTAGAGCACAAAAATAAGTTGGATACGAAGTCCACGAGGTGCACGTTTATAGGCTACGGACATGTTGATTTTAGCTACAGGTTTTGGGATACAAAAAACAGAAAAATCATCAGAAGTAAGGACGTAGTCTTCAACGAAAAAGTGATGCATAAGGACAGTGTGCAGGAAAATAAGGCTGAGAAAAAGGAATTCGTAGAGTTGGAAGAGTTACCGGACATGGGTGTTATATCGCCATAGGATGATCGTGCACAAGAGCATTATGAGGCAGAGTCACAGACACCGGTTGTGAGGAGGTCTACTCGGGAGAGGAGACCCGTGGTCCGATACTCACCCTCCTTACATTATCTACTACTGACAGATAATGGTGAGGCAGAGTGTTTTGAAGAGGCATTACAGTCAGATACACGAGTTAAGTGGGAGCAAGCCATGGATGAGGAGATGGACTCTCTTGAGTCTAATCGTACATGGGAGCTAGTCACTCTTCCCAAGGGTAAGAAAGCTTTTCATAACAAGTGGGTTTACAGACTGAAAGAGGAGCATGATGGTTCTAAACGGTACAAAGTGAGACTAGTTGTAAAAGGGTTTCAACAGAAGGCAGATATCGATTTCACTGAAATATTTTCATCGACAGTGAAAATGTCTACGATTTACATAGTCTTGAGTATAGTGGCTACAGAGAACTTACATCTAGAGCAGCTAGATGTTAAGACAGTCTTTCTTCATGGAGACCTTGAAGAAGAAATATATATGCATCAGCCGACAGGATACGTGGCACCGGGTAATGAGAACAAAGTGTGCAGACTAAAGAAAAGTCTATATGGCCTGAAGCAGGCCCCGAGGCTGTGGTATAAGAAGTTCGATAGTTTCATGTCGGGAAACGGTTTTAGGAGATGTCATGCAGACCACTGTTGTTATTTGAAGAAGTTTGATACGCCGTACATCATTCTTCTTCTGTATGTTGATGATATGCTTGTGGCCGGTTCAAGCATGAAGGACATCTTGGATCTCAAAAGACAATTGTCTAGAGAATTTGCCATGAAGGATTTAGGAGCTGCAAAATAAATCCTAGGCATGAGGATAAAGCATGACAGGAAAAATAAGAAACTGGTTTTGTCACAGGCAGAGTATATAGCCAAGGTACTTGATTGATTCAATATGGGAGGTGCTAAGTCGGTTATCACTCCATTAGCCAACCACTTCAAGCTATCTAAGGAGTAAGGTGAAAAGACGCAGGAGGAACGGGACTACATGGCCAAAGTCCCATATGCGTCAGCGATTGGGAGTCTCATGTATGCTATGGTAAGGACGAGGCCAGACATTGCTCAAGCAGTGGGAGTTATTAGCAGGTTTATGAACAACCCCGGGAAGGAACATTGGGAAGCTGTGAAGTGGATCCTCAGATACCTGGTGGGTACTAAGGATGTAGGACTATGTTATGGTGGATCGAAAATCAAGCCGCAAGGCTACGTGGATTCAGATTTGGTAGGAGAGATCGACAACAGAAAAAACACTACAAGTTATATCTTTAATCTGTGCAGTGCTCCGGTTAGTTAGGTCTCTCAGTTATAGAAGATAGTATCTATCAGTATGACAGAAGCAGAATATGTTGCGGCTACAGAAGCATGCAAGGAGATGGTATGGATGTAAAGTTTTATGGAAGAGTTGGGTAAGAAGCAAGTAGATTGCAAGCTGTACAGTGACAGTCAGAGTGCAATACACTTAGCTAAGAATTTAACCTTTCATTCAATGACCAAGCATATTGTCATCAGATATCACTTCATACGTTCGTTACTGGAAGATGGATCGATTGTTCTGGAGAAGATTCATACAAGTGAGAATCCTGTAGATATGTTGATCAAGGCGGTCACAAGGGAGAAGTTGAAGCTCTGTTCAGCTTTGATTGATCTTCAGGCTTGAAGACGGGGAGGTGGTGCATTCCGGATGAAGAAGACGAAGGTTTTGACGATGTGTCTCAAAGTGGGAGATTGTTGAGAATGTGAAGCTACATTGGGCCGCCTTCGACCGGTCGTAGGGGCTTGGTCGACCGGTCGTGGACCGGCTTGACTCAAAGTCCAACGATGCTGTTTTTTGCTGTTTTGGACCCTAGGACTGGTCGTAGGGACTGTAAGACCGATCGTAGGGATCTTACGACCGGTCGTAGCTCTCCTAGGACCAGTCATAGGTTACGCAGATTGTTTCCGAAACTGATACGGATTGCGGATTTTGGTGTCGCCTTTTGTAAGGGTGGGGAAGAGAAGTTACCTAAACTATAAATAGGGGTTCCTAGGGCTTTTCTAGGATATGAGAAAGAGGAAAAAGTATTTCTAAAGGTGTGGGCTAAGGGTTTTCTATATTCTTCCAAGGGAGAAGTTAATATTTTTCCTTGTAATCTTTGTTTCTTCATAGTGGAAGTTTGCATCCGTGGTTTTTTTACCCTAGTTTGGGGTTTTTCCACGTATATCTTGTCTTGTGGTTTATTTGGATTGCTTTGATATGTTTCTAGTTTATATTCCTTTCTGTTTATCGTTTGTGGGTGAGGCCTGAGATTAGATCTCGGCCCACTGCGTTGTTGGCGTGCTGCGCAACAAGTCCGATCGTTTACCTTCATTTGGGGAAAGGATTTTGTTAAAATACTACCTTCTGTATGCTGTTAATGGGTTTGAGAGTTGTGTGGGTGTACGAATTTTTTGATATGGACAGTGTGGATTCTCAGTTGCATGTTGGATTACTGGGAAGATGAAATTGGTTTATCAAATGAAAGGAGATGCACCGATTTTGCATGTTGACCTTGGGGCCTATTTGATTTTCCATGATACATGTAAATCACAATAAACAAGTAATTATTACTTTTTCACCTTGTTTGAAAATATGAGAGTAATTCCACCTCGAAAATCGAAACAAAAGTGTTGACTTAAATATATGGACCCCACTGTAAATGTATATGATATATTCACACCATCCATCTATTTTATTAGAACATTTTGGAGCATTAACCAAAAAATGAGGCAGATCCAACACTCAAATGGCCCACACGAAAGGAAATAGTGGCCTTAATTCGTCCACCATTGAAAGTTATTTTCTTCATTGGGCCCACATTGACTTTTTTCCATCATCTAACCCGTTCATAGGGTCACACAGGCGTAGATAAGGGGAAAACACAAATATCAATTTGATAAAAAAATTTAAGGGCCCCAAGAAGTTTTTAATGGTAGGCATTCGATTCCCATTGTTTCCTATGGTGTGGTCTACTTGACCTTTGGATCTGCATCATTTTTTTACTCCTGCCATAAATTTGTCTGGCATGACAAATGAGCGATGTGGATAAGTAACATACATCAAGATGGGCCCCACATTGATGTTGTAAATTTCTTGATTCAAGTGTTGAAAAGGTAAGTTGTCACATCTGCATTGAGAAAGATGCGGAAATTATCTAGGTAAATAATTATTATCCATTTACATGGTAATTACACTTGAGCTGGAAAATCAAACAGGCCCTTATATGAACATCGGTTGCTTTTGGGTTAATTCCTCTTGAACATCAGTTTTTTTTTTTTTTTTTTTTTTTTTTTTTTTTCTGATTTTCTCGCTTATTAGATGAAAGAAGGTATCGGAAGGACTGTTGACATCAAGAGGATAACATTTTTATCCAAACATGATGTCCAAGAGACGTCCGGCATCCTGGTAGACATTTTATCCTAGATTGTTTATCACGGTTGGATTTGGAATGTCGTAATACTATCCAAGAGAAGATTCCTCCAAATGGTCATTGTGCATCTACAAAGGTTTAGTTTCCTACAATGTCTCATATTTGACCGTTGTTGGGGTTTCGTACCTGCGAAATCACACAGATCTAGATCTAGCAATACAATGACACCAAGCAAACACAAGAGAACACATAGATTTAACATGAAAAACCCTTTCGAAAAAAAAACCATGACACAAAGTGACAGAATTCCACTATGAAAAGAAATTACATAAAGAGAGGACTTACTCGATTCGAACAACCTCGAATCTCATCCTTGCTACACCCTTTGATAACCCTAGAACCCTTTAGAATACTTTTAGGAAGCCTTATAATATATTAGAATAGCCCTATGGACCCCTATTTATAGTTTAGGAAGCTTCCCTTTCGCACCCTTGCAAAATCGCCTCAGATTTTCACAGTCCGCACAAGATCCGAACTCGAATCTGTGTAACCTCGACTGGTCGAGCCATCCCCTCGACTAGTCGAGTAGCTCAGACACCTAAAACCTATGTACGCTGGACTTCAAGTCGAGCGGACCTTGACTGGTCAAGTGGACCCTCGACTGGTCGAGCCAGGCACTCAGCCGGTCGAGCAGCCCAAACATTGTCAGATTTATAACATTCTGACAACAACCGTCACTAATTTTGGTCTTCAACGGCCTATTCATTCAACTCTTTAAGAAAAGGAATGAGCATCTAGCCCAGAAGTGAGTACTGTAGGAAACCTCACCACAACAATTGCCATTGGAGGTGGCAGATTGCATTTGGAAGTTTTCTCCAACATCCCACCTTATCATGATTTCCCTACATGTACAAAAGCTAAGAATGTTGAAATTCTGCTTCATTCCCAATGACGTATCGTAACTGTAGTCAAGGATACACTCATAATCAACTTTTGTGGTGGTCAATGTGCAACACCCTCCCACTTATCTCTAACCATATGCTTCTGAGTGGTCTCATGTTCTGTTTTCTCTGTCAGTGTTCTTGACAGGGTCTGCACAGATGGGCTAGATATTTTGTTAAACTTTAAGATATTTATATGTTAAATATGCAATATTCGAATGTTTGAATTATGAGATATATGTACTTGATGATATTTTGAAAATCCTGATATATTATCATGATATTTGGATTTGCTTAAGCTTTGAGACGGCGTAAATTTTTTATAAAAACCTTTCCCAGGAATGGGCTATAAACCTAGGTGGGCCCCACCTTATGTTTGTGAGATATCCAACCCATCTAATCATTTTGTGAGATCACTTTAGGACATGCTGCCAAAAGTGAGAATGTGGGTGAGGAAATTACTACCATTGAAACCTCCCTTAAGTTGACAGTGAGGTTACATGCCATTGATATTGTTCATAATGTGTTCATAATATCATTTCTACTTAGAATGAACTGAATACACAAATATTAGCTTAATTCAAAACTTTTGAGACCTCATGAATATTTCAACTGTGGATGTTCAATCCTGCCATTTTCATCTTACTTGAGTAGGATCTAGCTCCATTTTAGCTTTGTAACTAAAATGAGCTCACAAAAAAGATGAACCGGGTGAATTTCTCACAAACATCACGGTACGTCCCACTTAGGTTCCCAACAACGGTAACTACTTTCCATAGGCTTTCACAAGAAATGCTCATCCATTTAAAACAACGTCCTAAAATGAGCTGAAAAAACAACCCGATGCATTTATTAAGGGGAGCCCACGATAAGAGTAACACCTGATCTACTTTGGATCACCTAATTTGGTAAAGCTATGATATGGCGAGATGTGATTGGTCCAACCATGTGCCACAGTCGCATATGCATGCATAGCATGTTCGAAAGTCAGGTCTACCCAAGTGGCTTCCAGGCCAAATCCTGTCACGAAATCCCTATCATGTCAGATAAGTTAATTCAACCCAAACTTAGTCAACCCACACATTTAAAGCATATACCAAAAAATAAAAGACCCATGTGAGCTGCACCACATGAAATCGCAGTAATTGAACGGCCACCGTTAAAAGCTTTCTAGAATCCATTATAACATTGATTCGCAGTCTAACCTATTAATAGAGTTACAAAAACCTAAGCCTGTTTGGGAGCGTGGATTTGGAACTCCTTAGATTCGAAACCCCTGGATTGGCAATCCTTCTAGTATGTTTGACACCCTAAAGTTTGAATCAACTTTAATTCAAAAATACCTGTCCATGGTATATTTACAAGGGTTTGAATTTAATTATTAAATCAATTTTAATATCCTTAATTAATGAGATATATAATTTTTGACACTATGGTTGTGATAAGCCTCTCGAAATATATGATTTGCTTGAAAATGATGAAATTCCAAGTCTCGGATGGACCACAAGCACAGGATCATGTTTGAGTGAATAACCAACGATTTTAATCGTTGATTAATATGGACAACGTTTGGATGGTGCTGGACAATGTTTGGACAATGCTGATCATCATTAGTGGGCCATGTGCCTAATAGAATGATAGTGTATAGTGACACACATGTTACATCTGCAACTATTGAAATGATTTTAGGTATAATCCAAGCTCTCGCCATGGATAAATCCCCTCAAAGAGGGGATTAGAAACTTGCTGGATTTGAAACCCTTGTTACTTGATGCTGCCAAACAATCAAAGGGATTTGAACCCCCCCTCTAATCCACTGTGCCAAATGACCCATAAATGAAGAGAAAATATAAATATCAGCTTAATCCAAAACCTTTTTATAGTCAATCCCATTGTTGGATTTTAATTGTTTCATTTTTTAACTCATGCCCTAAATTGAGCCGCTAAAATGAATGAACCATTTGCATATACAACCTATACATCAAGGTGAGCCCATGGCCGCGGCCTGGCCAAACTCGGTGTTACCTTGAACTAGCCGAATCTATTAACGATACATCGAAGCTTCCAAAATGCGTCCTTAAAAACTCGAATAAAAAGAATAAAAATTATCGATTGGATAAATCCTGTCCCTTGATCCATTGATGCCACTGGAATGGGATTGTTGGAATTTTTTAATTTCACCCACCCAAACTAGGACCGACAATTTTATTAGTTTAGATCGAATAATATAATAATATACACACAACATTTAAAATTTCTTCATGCGTGTGTATCATCTACCCCCCCCTCCCTCGGAGTAAAAGGCTTTCTTCATTTGTAGACTGTTTATGTATTTATTTTTTTCCATAACCGTCTAAATTCTCGCCACTAATACAAAGGCTAAGACTTTCCAATTTGTTGTATGGACCACTAGAAATATCTTGAATTTATGAACCATGGGATCCACTTTTACAGGCTAAAGGCCCGAACGGCTTAGAAACTCTTGGGCCCACCATCCAAGTAATAGGAATTGATCCAATGGCTCCATGAAAAATGAGATATGGATGGATAAGATCAAAACCGTTCATTCAGGGACATCAAATGGAAAATAGGCCATCCAATAAGGTGTTAATGTGCTGGCCCAGTTGGGCTAAGGTTCTAGCTTAAGCCCATTTTGTTGTATGCTCGCCTATTAGGCATCAAATCAAAGGGGAATTGAATAGAGTCTAGCTCTATCACATCAGCTGAATCGTAATTCTGACGTGTTTTTAAAGTAAACAGATGGACCCGTTAGAGCCTTTAATAAATAAAGGGCTTTAGATTCTGTTAGTCTCTATTTTCTTTTTAAATTTTGAGGATGAGTGGCAGATCCTAAATAACATCATTTATGAGGAGTGTGATGATGAGGCTTGGTATAAAAGGGAGCGGATTAGGCGTGGCCCACCTCACTCTAGAAAGTGTTACCATGGCCCCACCTTGATGTATTAAATTTATATCCATGTTTTTCATTCATTTTGTCAGATCATTTTAGGATGTGACTTGAAAAATGAAGCAGTTCGAATTCTTAAGTGGACCATGCTATAAAAAAAAGATGTGAATGACAATTAATGGGCCACATAAGTTTTGGATAAAGCGGATGTTTTTCTTCTTCTTTTTTTCAATTTTATTTGACCTTATCAATAGTTTGGATAACAAATAAACATTATGAAAACATTACCATGAGCCTAGTAAGTTTTAAATGGTACGACGTTCGATCACTACTCTTTCATATGGTATGGTCTACCAGAGATTTGGATTTCCTTCATTTTTAGGCTCATACCTTGAAGTGTTAGAGCAAAATGGATGGACTGTGTGTAGAGTTGGTACTGGACGACTCGATCCGACTAACTTGACTTGTCTGATCCGTTCAAATCTGACTTGACCCAAACCGAATGGGTAAATTAGTCCGAACTAAGTAGGCTTCGCCTAATTTGAACTCAAACCGAGTCAAGTTCGAGTTACCCAGTAACTCGATCCAACTCGACCCGAAACTCAATCCAGTTAGACTCGACTTAACCCGACTAGACCCGACTCTCTAACCTATCCGCCGCACCCTACCTCGACCCAATCCCAAACTCTCTCTCTCTCTCTCTCTCTCTCTCTCTCTCTCCCCCTCCCTCATCCTCCTCCTCTTCTAAGCCTGGCAACCACCCACCACCGTCACTGTCCTCCTCTCTCTCCTCTCCACTCCTTCCCTCCCTCATCTTCCTCTTTCGAGCCCGGCAACAACCCACCGCCATCTCCCTCCTCCTCTCTCTCCTCTCCACTACTTCCCTCCCTCATCCTCCTCCTCTTCCAAGCCTGGCAACCGCCACCATTAACATCTACCTCCTCCTGCGCCTCCTCTCTCCTCTCCACTCCCTCCCTCCCTCGTCTCTCAATCTGACTCGGTGCCAACTTGACCTAACTCGGTACTTCTGACTAGATTACACTTGGTCCAGATCAATCCAAGCCAGACCAAGCTTAGATCCAGTCAAGCATGCAGGACTCATTATCGAGTCGGATCGATTTCGGGTCAAGCCTATTTCAAAACTGGATCGAGTTGAGTCAGCCCTAACTCGGTCCGACTCGACTCAATGCCCAGCTCTAACTGTGTGGATATAGAATACATATATCAAGGTAGGCCCCACAGTAAGGGCCATGCCGTTTTGGATGAAGCCCGATGGGCCACCTAATCCGCTGATCCCTGGATAAAGATGTCTCTGACACTACTATCTTGCTTGAGCCCAATCCAACCACCCAGTTTTGTGCAAGATCTGGGCTCTTAACCCAGCTAGATTAAAAAGGGGCTAAATTTAATTAATGAACCCAACTGGGCCAGGCCCACAGTCCACATACCAAGCCGGCCCATTAATAGCCCTTATGAATAGTGCTTGATGCACCACCATGTATGAATTGGGCCCGTGGTTAGATCATCCAAACCGTTGATTCTAACCATGAAAAAATGGTTAAGAGAAAGGTAAAGGAACGTACCAAAAAAAAGGACCAATGATTTGATGTCTAGGATCTCCCACTTGGAGCATATTTTTGGTCCATGCACCATCTGCACCGGGGTCCACAAATCAACGGTCTAGATTGATGAACTATGCACTCCCCTTGTATGAAACGGGATCATAATGAGAATCCTTGGCTTAGAGATGGGCAGCGTCCTGGAGTTCTCAAATTGTAGTTGTGCGATGCATGGTTCAATAGTTCATACCATTGAGCTGATGGACCCACTATCGATGGATCGTGCCTCTCAGTTCATAGGATTGGCATATCATAGACATCCAACGGTTGGTTTCAACGTGGACCAGCAGCACACCCAATATTGTTGTAATTCCATTTTTTAACCGTCTATTACAGGCCACCGGCCCAAAGATTAGGGTTGTCTTGATCAAGGAGGCTTCTGAGGCACCGTCCATCTGCAATAAGATCCATCAGACCAACGGTCTGGATTTCTGAACCATACGATATTATGCATTTCCTGCGGTTAATATCCAACAGTCATGATCACATAATTCCTGAAATAAAAGCAGATTTAAGGCCGTAAATGATGCGGGCCAGCCCATGGGGCTGAATCAAAGAGCCCAATGGGCCGGCCCATTTAAGGTTTCAAGTGCATTTTTGTCATGTACCGAGCATGTTAGAACACATTGAATGAACGGCCCAGATCTTACACAAAAGAGGGTGATCATGCTCGGGCTTGGGCCGTGTATAATTATTACGGGTCAGGCTCGGGCCTGTTTTTAATCCCATCAGGACCGATCTTCGGTCTAGGTTATTTTTGGGCTGGGCTGGGTACACCGTGGCCCATCAAGAGCCCATCCCATGACAGCGTAGCTTACTGAGGACCCACCGTGATGTACCTGTCATATCCACTCCGTCCATCCGTTTTATCAGCTCATTTTAGGGCATGAGCCTAGAATTTAACCATATCCAAATTTCAAGTGGACCACACTACAGAAAACAGTGGAAATTCTTGGGGGCCACAGAAATTTTAGAACAAGCTGATGTGTGTTTTCCCATATTCATGTTTGTGTGACCTTATTAACATGTTTGATGGTAAATAAACATCCATGTGGGCCCTTAGAACGTTTCAACGGCTGACGTCATTATCCACACTGTTTCCTGTGGTGTGATCCGCTTGAGATTTGGATATGGTTCAATTTTAGGTCCATTACCTAAAATGATCTGAAAAAACAGATGAACGGCATGGATAAGACACATACATCAAAGGTGGGCCCCACAGAATTTACACAGTACTCTTAATGCACGGTGAGATCCATGCCAGGGTGGGTCACATCTAGTCATTGATGGAGTGAGTGAAGGACTAGTATAATTGAGAGGAGTTGTTGAAGGTGATTGTGAAGTGGTAGTTAAGGTGTGGCGTTGGGATGTGGTTGGATTTGACTGTAAACTTGCATTTGTTAGGAACGGCCACTCTCAAGAACAACCTAATAATTTTAAATGGTCCTAAGTTAGGTGATTACCTACTTATTAAAATGACATTGAGAGATTTGATTGATGGGTACCACACAATTAAAAATGAGTTGGCTTCTTTTCATGGCCCATGGCCGAGCACATATTCAGCCAATCTTTGATAACGGATCTACTAATTAAACTTAGCCATTATATTTCAACACCAAGGTAGGTGGTGAGATCTTTACCACGTAGTCTGCATCTCTTTCAAACATAGTACATGGCCTTATCTTTGACAGCAACGCATGGCCCAATGTAATGAAGTTATTTCCACCTATTTGACACAATTTATATGGACAAATGAAATGCTGACACTAGTTGGCACTACACGAATGATGTACGAAATCTTATATATGGTATTTGGATATCTTCCAACCCCACTTCCTTCGTGACACTTAGTTGACAAAATCAGAATGGGCTAGTAAGACATTACCAGAATGACATGTGGTCATCGCATGAATGACACGTGTAGTCCGATAACCTACTCAGCAAGCTTATAAAGAAATGATGAGATTGAAAATCTTGTGATAAAAGATACATACGACAAGGTTGTATTACACAATCATGTTTGAAACGAAAAAATTTTCAAGGATGATTAGTGCTTTCATGGTAAATAATGAGTACTAAGAAGCAGATTCTTTTTCTATTAGAAGGAGATCAAGGCATGCATAGAGGAATCCAAGTTTGATTGGGATGCGGTCCCATTACCTTAAATGATAAAATGTGAACTAGCGAGGAAACCTTGATATAAGCACCGCCCTTCTCACTATATAAACAATGCCTAATGAAGAGCTCGAGACGATAACTGAGACAACACACAATCTCTCACATTGCAATGTTGTTTATCTTAATTTTAACATTAGGTCTTGCAATAAGTCTGGAGTTTAATATAGCTTAAATCAACTATTATCTAGTGTCATTACTGTAGTATAGAGTCGTACGCGAGCAACATATACTTGGTAACTCGCTTGACTCGGCTTGAAGTGAGTTTCAGTCAAGCACGAGCTGAATTTTGGTACTCGAAATGAGTTCGAGTCGAGCACGAGCTGAATTTTGGTACTCAAAATGAGTTCGATCCGAGCACAAGCTGAATTTTGGTACTCGAAATGAGTTCGAGTCGAGCACAAGCTTGACCCTACTCGACTCAGCTCGACTTGAATATTACTCGGAATCGACTCGTACGGCTCGACTCGTACTCGACTCAGTACAATGACCAGGGGTATATATACCCTTCTATTCCAAAACAAAAAACCCTAACCCCCATCCTAGCGCCCGCCGCCCGTTCAAAAAAAAAAAAAAAAAAAAACCAACCCTTCAAAGAAAAAGGCTCGATTGGGAACGGACAACTGATGGATTTTCGTCTTTCTCCTTTCTCTTCTTCTTCAAATCCACCACCATTTCTTCTTCCTAATTTCTCTTCTTCTTCTTCAGATCCTCCACAGTCGATGGATTTTCATCGAGCGGTCGCTTCATCTCCTCGATTGGGAACAGACAGGGATCTCTAAAGGAGGTTTTTCTTTTTCCCTCTTCCTCTTCCTCTTTCTCCCCAAATCTGCCTTTTGATCTCCGAAAAAAGCTTGAAGACTCAAACTCAGATGAGTCGAGCACGAGCTGTTGTTCCGAGCTCGAAGGCCGAGTTGAGCCGAGCACAAGCTGGGCAATACTTAACTCGGCTCGACTCGTGTACACCTCTATTATAATATGCTTAGGAGTAGTTTAAATATCCATCACCTTCATTGTCAAAGTCTCGATCAACTAAGGCCAACGCACACATTATCTCTCTCACTGTGCAATGCTATTTATCTTAGTTTTAACCTTAGGTCCTCCACTTCTGTCAAGCTATTATTGAACCAAGTCCAAAGTTTAATATAAGCTTAGATCCGCTACTGTCCAACACCATTGATAAAGTAGGATTAGGAGTAGATTAAATATCCATAACCTCCGTCGTCAGATTCTTAATCAATCGAGTCCATACTTAAAAGATCACACTAGTCGCGTCCTACAAATTGTATATGTAATGTCTTGACTTTTCACTCATTTGGATTTCAAAAATCCTCAAAAAAATTGCTAGAATTAGCTTATTTTGTCATTTACTAATATTTAAAAATCGATTTTAACTTATATGTAGGTATTAGCAATAAAGAATCACACAAATTTAATTAATTAACCGTAGAAAGCTAGCGAATATGCCTGATCACTAAAATATTAGGAATAACCTTATGATTTATTCATCTAGGGCCAAAATCTGGATGACTCACAGATAATTAATTGGAATCACCACAGTTTAATAAAGATACACATAAAACCAAGACAACTAATTGATTAGATCTTGATTATTTCGCACACCTAAACTAGATTGACTTAATCACTCTTTTACCAAAAATCAACGATTTAGGATGATTAGAAGTAAATCATCATTTCTGCTAATTATGAATAGGACATATTATGAACTTAGATAATCCAAACCCTGATCACCACACACAAGAAATTTCATCGCTTAATTCATTCCAGAAATGCTTGAATTAACCAACAGACTTTAAACTACTTGTTAGTAGGCTGCTAAATACAAAACTACAAAAGAATGTTAATCATGACAAGCTTGAAATCCATCGTGAGATATTGAGCAGAAATCGCACCTCAAATGGTTCAACTTAGGCTCACAAGTGAGCTTATGAGTTAGGTGGATACTCTTATTGTCAAAAACCTAAGTTAATTATTGTAAGACCCGTATCTTTGACCGTACCATTCCATAGTCTTTTGCGGTCTTCTCGGTCGAATTTTGGCAACTTTCGACCCTTAACCATTATTTACGTACGACCCTGATTCGTATGTTGTTAACCTGTATCGACTCAACCCAAGACCTTTACCATAGCGACCGCACCGTCGCTGCGGTTCCGATGCCGCGACTTGCGCGCCGAGGCGATACCCTGGTCAGGAGATGTGGGCCAACGTTCGGTGCGAAGAAAACGCCGCGCGTTGTGAAATGCAAGAGAATCTCTACGAGGTGTCACATCAATCTCATCAATCCATCAATCCATCACATGTCAAGTACACATCACCTTTCACCTATTCCCAAGCAACCACAAAAGTCAAGGTTTTCTTACACCCATCACTCACCCATCACACCCATCTCTCTCTCTTACACCTCCCTCTCTCATCTCTCACCTAACCTCTCTCTCATTTCTCCCAAGCTCCATGGGAGTAACTCCCGTCCAAGCTCCATGAGAAAGTAGTGTGGCCCACCTCTACCATCCGATTCCACTATCCTAAGCTCATCTCAGCCGTTGAATCACACTCATTCGGGCCCTAGATTGCATTGACGGATGAAGGAAGCGAAGATAAAGGTGGGTGCTTCTCCCTTTCCTCCCTTCATTTCTTTTTATAATTTGTGTGGTGATTTGGGCGTGTGGCCCACTTGAATGGAACTCATCATGAGGTGTTTTATCCAAGCCGTCTATGAGTGGGGTCCACCTTATGAGTGTTGTATCTATATCATCCATCATGTGGTGGCCCACTTGAATATAGCCCACCCTTACCGTGAGGTCCGTCCAGTGTCCAGGGACGCTGGACGTCTCTGTGAAAACCCAAATACTTGCTGGGTTACAAGTTTGTGGGGTGACCCACTCATACACACTCTACTTGATGGATGTGTTAAATTCGCGCCATCTATCCTATGCACCAACTCGTTTGAGGCGTTAAGCCAGAAAATGAGGTTGATCGGAGCATCAGATGGGCCATGCTACTTGTGAAGCGTGATCAGACGTGGGCTCAGTTCCACAGCTCAGGTAGCAGACTGGGTGATAGATACATTGTTTCAACGCTGAGCCCACTCAGCTCCGCAGCTCGACTGATAGACGGAGTGAGAGATGCCTCATTTCAACACTGAGGTCTTGACATCCATCCCTAGTGGGGGCAGCTATCATGCCCACTCAGCTCCACAGCTCGACTGATAGACGGAGTGAGATTTGCCTCATTTCAACACTGAGGTCTTGACATCCATCCCTAGTGGGGGCGGCTATCATGCCCACTCAGCTCCGCAGCTTGACTGATAGACGGAGTGAGAGGTACCTCATTTCATCACTGAGGTCTTGGCATCAATCCCTAGTGGGGATGGCTATCATGGACACCTAGCTCCACAGCGTAACTGGTTGGTGGGGTGGATATGCATCGCTGCAACACTTGAGGCCTTGGTTTCTATCCTTAGCTAGGGTACTATCGTACATCCAGACCCCTTTTTGCTTAATTAGTAAATTGAGTTGAAAGATACATTGTTTCAACTCTAGACGGACTCACCCAGCCCATGGTTCTGGTAGTAGGCAGAGTGGCAGATGCTCCGTTCCAACTCTTGTAGTCTTGATAACGTTTCCTGTAGTGGTGGTTAACATGGAGCGTGTATGGACTTGAGTGGACTGACCATGGGGGTCTATGGGACCCCTCCACTCCCTCCATTCGTCCAGATGGCCCACACCATTGTGCTTGGGTCTTGTCCAAACCGTATACTATCCCTTGACAGTGGGGCCACGTCCGTGTAGACCCTCTTTGATGCATGTTCAAACCCAGACCCTTTGCTCAACTAGTAACTGAGCAGAGCTACCTCATCTCAGCGTAGAGGTACTGGCATCTACCCCTACTGGCGGTGGCAACCGAGTAATGTAAGCTGGCATGGGGTCAATGGGACCCATCCATGCCGTCCATCTATTTTGGGTAGTGCTGGTATACCTGGATAAGTTGAAATCAATGTCCGAGCGGTACTGGTCCTCTCTAATGCGCCGTGAGCCTCATGGATCTCCAGTATATGAGGGTATATATTATGGGTAAGCATGGTCCGGCTAGAGATGAGGTCGGCTCGGACAGCTCTGTAGGACGTGAGGTCGGCCAGCACCGGTCATGACTGATGAGTTCCTCTATGGCCAAGTATAGATGTCGGCCACAGTCAGGTCGGCTCGGATCAGCCCACCTGCCGTTATTGTTCAGTCAGGTCGGCTCAGATCAGCCCACCTGATGTTATTGTTCAGTCAGGTCGGCTCGGATCAGCCCACCTGCTGTTATTATTCAGTCAGGTCGGCTCGGATCAGCCCACCCGATGTTGTGTGCAGTCAGGTTGGCTCGGACCAGCCCACCTGATGTTGTGTTCAGTCCGCTCGGCTCAACCCCATATGATGGTATTGTTAGACTTAGTAGGATGGCCTAATTGTTACATATGAGACCCATGGGATTAGGCCCATTTGAGGTATTCTAAGGCCACGGGTTAGGTTATGACCCATTGCAATACACATAAGGCCCATAGTTGTGGTCCATGTGATGAGAAAAAAAAAGGCACATTGATATGGCCCATTTGATGTATTTAAGGCCCAATGGGATATACCTAAGGTCCATTGCAATGTGTGATCCCAGCTCGAGTTATGTAATAATGTTTATGACAGTCGTACCTTAGGATCAATGTTGGTTGGACGTCCACACTACAAGTATAGTGTTGGTTAAATGTCTGCATTATAATTTTCCTTGGGCCCATTATTATGTCCATATTTGTGGGCCTTCTAGGCCCATCGTCGTTATGAACAGCATCCCTTACCTTATAACATGCATAGTATAACTCCTGGACGCTTAGGCTATTTGGTGTAACTAGGGCCTACTTGATGAAGCCCGATTCGATGTATTTGGAGGCCCATTTGACTTGGCTCATTTGATTCAGCCCTTTGTATAGGTCCATCTGACCGGCCTGTTTGTATCGGCCCATATGATTGATTAGGCCCATCTTGGTGTACTTGTGGCCTGGTGCTGAGGCCATATATAAGACCCATGTTAGGGGGCCCACTTAGATACACTTGTGATCCATTTAGGCGGGTATGTTATGAATGGGCCCACTTCCTGCTTATGCAGGGCCCACCTGTTGTATTCGTAGTTCTTTTATAGAATTTATGGTGACGCACATCAAACCCTTATATGAGGTCATGGGCCCACTGTGTGATTGGCCCTAGGAGGGCCACACCTTAGAGTAATGATGGTCGGACATCCACATTGTGACTGTCCCATAGGCCCTATTAGGCCTTTTCTCATCATTCCCTTAGTGGGTTAACCCAAACAAGTGGGACCCATTTGCCATAGACGGATGGCTCCGTGATATCAGATTTAATATGACCACGACTGAGTGCCGATCTTTATACTATAATTGATCGACCGATCATTTATGAATCCCGCATTGTATGTTTACTGAATTATCAGTGCCGATTATCGAGGCTGGTTACCGATCGCCGATTAGCGATCGAGGCCGACCATCTTGACCGATGTGTATGAGGCCCGTTGTTGAGGCCCACCTTGATGTGTATGAGGCCCACCTACTGTGGTGGTGGTTGACCCGGATATGTTTGAGGCCTATGGGCAGGGCCCATTGTGATGTGTTAGGCCCATGAGCAGGGCCTACCTGATTCGTATATTTGGCCCTTGTGTGAGGCCAAGTACCCATTATATGTTTGATTCTACATGGGCCATCCCTTAGGGGCAATGTTGGTTAAAAGTCCACATTGTCGAGATTGACGGTTGATACCGATTATGAGTATGAGAATGCATAACATCATGATATATGCTCATACGCATCATCTGCATGTTTGTTATGAGATATGGTTGATCATTGCATATGTCATCGAGCATTCGGATATGAGACTCCCTGATAGGTAGAGGTTATCTCATGAGCGCACGGCATGCGCAGGATTGATGCATGACTGGATTGTATGACTCATGCATCATGCATTATGTGCTATATGCTCTAGCGACATCAGGGTCGTGACCTCCACAGGTATTTCATGGATGGCCAGATAGGGCACCGAAATCCTGTTCGAGCATCGGGCTGCCATAAATGGCCCTAGGTGAAAATTTCTAAACACCCTTTTGGTACCAGAGGATGCTCCAACGTCTAGACCGAGTGGGTAGATGGACGTTGAGTGCCGATTACCAGATGGTTACGCTCTCCACTGTATCGTGGTCGGTTGGAAGGGGGTACGGCCTTACCGGCCCGAGAGTAGGAGGCAATGCTAGGCTGAGTCTAACCAGCTCGAGGAATGGGTCTGCTATCGACGTGCTGGATAGGTATTGGTAGACTATTGGCTAGGCGGATAGTGAGGTTTCTTACGCTCACTTGGACTGTGCGGCTAGGGAGAGCGGCAGTGCCATTTGAAGTGTACTAAACCCCGGTGATGATTCCCCAGAGAGGAACCATACTGATTTGTGGACTTATTGAGAGTTGCATACTCATTCATTCATCCATTCACTATCCACTCGGGCTGGTGGTGCACAACTGATTGTTGTGTATCTTCGTTATGGCAAGGATTTCGGTTGGGTGCGTGACTAACCTGAGATCAGAAGTTTACCACATTGAGTCAGACTATCCAAATTTAGGTATGAGACTGGTTTGGATAGAGGTTCCTTGTGGTGGACCCCGTAGCCTATGATACTACGTACTATCATCCCGACATCATACTCCAGCATGATCATTCTATTAGCACCATATACTGCATAGTCCACTACATCTTTGGCGTGTGGCATTGTGGGTTGTTATATTTCTGTATTCTTGTGACTTAGATGAGAGTGATGATATTTGTTAGCTCTTTCGAATTGTGTGTTACATTATACCCTTGTCATTTGACATTTGATTATCTATGACTCATCATTTGTATAACTGTCCTATATTGCGTATTCTGATATTGATTAACTTATGGACTTGTTCATACTTCCGCTTATTCTGTTACCGCATGATTATAATCTTGTCTGTATTTCTATTTATGCTGATAATTCCTGCTCTTATCAGTGTTTCTTCTTATTCAGTCAATGTATGGTTTATGGATTAATAGCTTTTCGGTATTGTATGATTATGATATTGTATTGCATACTTAACACTTATCTCGTGCACACACTTACACCACCCTCTAAGCTTTCTATAAGCTTATGCACGATAGATGCTTGCAGGTGATGTTAGGTTGCAACAGCATTGAGCTTGGAGTGCGCGGCTGTTTTCTGGAGCTTTGATTTTGATATATGTATTTTTCCTTTTAGCATTGTATTCAAATGATTTTTATTAGTGGATATGTGATGATGATGTTGCCTTTATGATTTGGGTAAACTTGTGGTTATGCTTATTACTAGTTAAATGTATAAAAAAAAATCCTCCTTATAGGATCCGAGGATCGGAAATCTGGCATATGAATGTTAGGAGCCTAGAATGGGGTACTACGGAGGCTGTCGGCACTGGATTCGGTGATCGGGATTCCTGTGAATCCGATTTCCGGGTTTGGGGCGTGACAATTATCCTCGTCTGATATTTTACTAAAGTTGTGGCTTTCAAACAGTTAGATCGCGACCAAATTTAAGGGACCATCATATGTTAATATCTAACACAGATTCGTATAATTGCAACCCCAATTGATAATCGGTAACTATTGAATTGGCTTCTAATCATACATGTTAATCATCACATCCAAATAACGGGCCGATCGTATTCATATGTAGATCATCACTAGGGATAATTATCTTGTGGCATATATCGACATGTACACACCATAGTAGACCCCAAAAGCTAGAATCAACCCCCCCCCCCCCCCCCCCAAAAAAAAAAAAAAAAAAAAAAAAAAAATGGTTATAAAAGTAAATACCTAGTCATTAAGGCTATTCACACAACATTTAGCACTATAAATACCTATTTATTTCACTCTCACTCTCTTCATATGAAGTCGCCTTGAAAAATGAGAGAAATAGAGGGAAAAAAAAAAGGAAGAGAGAGAGGAAGTGAAGGAGAGAGAGAGAGAGAGCAAGAGAGAGAGAGAGAGAGAGAGAGAGAGAGAGAGAGAGAGAGAGAGAAGGGGTTCTTAGTATTGCCTTTCCCGAATTTTCTCTTGATGAAAACCCTTATAACTATCGAATTAATCATCCACCAAATTCATCCCTATTCACGATCGGATATACGATTTGCATCAAACCTTCCAATTCTATAATTTTATTATAGATTTCTAGTTGGTAACAAGTTTTCCGTGATCTTGATACAGGATTTGGTGTTTTTCTCTAAAACTCTAATCCTAAGTACTTGAAAATTAGAAAGTTGCTTCCTAAGGTGTAGACCATTCTTATGAGTTTTCCTTTTATCAATCTTTGATCGCATTAAATAATTTTGTTTTAGTTGTTGTTAGGATATCATATGTTATTTGTAATTGAATTGATTTATTATTGTAACTCTAATGTTATATGTTGTCAGTATTTAATATGTTCGATAAAATGCTTGAGCATGATGTATATGTTTTATCAACTTAGTTCATTAACATAATTTTAGTGCATGAACTCAAAAATGAGATAAATCCAAATCTCAGATGGATCACACCACGAGATATAGTGGTGATTGAACGCCTACCACAAAAAATTGTCTGTGAGCTACAAAAGTTCTAGATCCAATTGATATTTGTGTTTTTCCTTCATCTAGGTCTATGTGACCTAATTAATAGTTTGGATGGCAAATAAATATTTCAATGGGCTCAGAATTTTCTTAATGGTGGCCATTTAATTACTTTTATGTCCTCTGGTGTAGTTCACTGTGGACTCAAATTTATCTTATTTTTTGAAGCATTCCCAAAAATGATGTCATAAGGTGAATGAATGAAGTAGATAAAACATATGTATTAAGGTGGCGCCCACGCAACTATTCCAGCATCAACCAATTGTATCCAAGTATGTTTGAAGGACTAGTTTTATTTAAATTTTTCTATGAGCCTACCTAAATGTATGTGTTGTGTATCCATTCATTTTTACATATCATTTTAGAACATGGGCTAAAAAATGAAGCAATTCCAAATCTCAGGTAGCCATACCATAGGAAATAGTGATCATTGAATGACCATCATTATAACTTTCCTAGGTATATTGTATGTTTATTCACCATCCAAACTACGGATAAAGTTACACAGACGTAGGTAAAAGTGATTGGCCATGAAATACTCTGTGCGGGCCATAGGAATTTTAGATAAAGTTGATATTGGCACTATGATTATTTCAATGGCAGTCATTGCATGATCAATGTTTCAAGTGGTATGGCCCACCTGATATTTGGATCTACTTCATTTTTTGGCCTATGCCATAAAATGAGTTGGAAAAATGGATGGGCAGTGTGGATATGTATCACATACACACATACATTGAGGTGCCCCACCACAGGAAAATGGCATTGATCCCAAACTTTGTCCCCAATAAGTTTGGATCATGTGTTCGGGTCTATTGAAGGTTTGGATCTTCCTTATTTTTGGTCTTATACTATAAAATAAGCTGAAAATTTTGATGGACAGCTAAATAAAACACATATATCATGGTAGGGCTCACATAACTTTGACACTAGCTACAAGCCAGGTGTTAAGGTCATCATCCAATTTGAATCCCGCTTTAGCATATTGACTAAACTTTATAGGCCCACCATCATATATATATGCATTATCTATACTATCCATCCATTTTTACAAATCATTTTAAGACATTATCTAAAATTGAATCATATCCAAATCTCAAGTGGACCAAACCATAAGAAACAATGGGCATTCATATATATGTATTATTCATGTCATTATGTATATATATTATCCATGTCGTCCAACCGTTTTTACATATCATTTTAAGACATGATCCCAAAATTAAATCATATTGAAAGCTCAAGTGGATCACACCACAGAAACAGCATGCATACGATTTACAAGCCAAATCAAGCTCAATCAAACTGAGTGAATTAAGCTGAGCTTCGAGCAGAGCCCAGTCAGCACTGCCCTGTTTTGAGCTTAGTTTATTTTTTAAAAAGAAAAGCTCGACTCCAAGGCTCCATTTGGTTTGAACTTATATGCTTTTGAATTGAGTTGTTATTTTTATTTTCCCCCTCATCTAAGTTTATTCGGCCTTACATGCTGTTTTCAATTGTGTGTGGTTCACTTGAGCTTTTGACATACCTCATTTTTTGGCCCATACCTTAAATGATGTAAAAAAATAAATGGACGGCAGACACTATAGAGCCTATGCTTAACTAAATTCAATTCCTTGTAAAAGTGAGACATAGAAGAAGGCTGGCCCAAATAAATCTCACTACAGGCCATCCTTGTAAAAATGAATGGACGGCGTGGATAAAACACAAACATCATGGTGTGGCCCACAGAGCTTTGACTACAGCTAGCTGGCTGGTGTTGGTTTCATGAGCTAAAACGCGTCCAACTCCCTGTACCCGGAGCCACAGGCAACCGGCGTCCCCAATTAATCATATTGATTGGGTAGTTGAATAAACACGCATATATTGTCGGCAAGATCTGAACCGTTAATAGTGTGGGCCTTCAGTTAACTGCCTTTAACATTTGTAAATCTCCCACTGGACAATCCTGACCGTTGGATCATTGTGCTACAAAAATACCCATAGAGATAATTCCGAAAAAAAAAAGGAGGAGAAAAAAATAAAAATAAAAATAATGGATGGTTATGATTGTCTGATCAGATCAACCTTTGGGCCAATGGATATCTAAGGTGGGCCCACTCTGGGCAGTCCACATCAATATATGCGTCTTATCATTCTTCAGGACTTAGATTAAAAGCTGTTGAAATAGTTTCTGGAGAAGTCAATTGTTTTAAATGATGTGAACCCTTCTCTTCCAAGTAATAGTGCATCATGAAGGGTTTGCTAGGATACATTCGAGCATGTATCTGAATTCGAGACGTCGCAGAATTTAGTGTTAGATCTACATCTTTGCAATGATCTAAACTGTTTATAAGATGGGCCTCACCGTGGATGGGTATATTCAAGAAAACCCTTAGATTGAAATATTCCAACTATTTGATTATTCAAGGGATTTTTAGACCGTCCATATTCAAAAGAAAAAGGTAAATCATCTAACGGTTAAATATACCTTTCTAAGCGTTTTTATTTTCTGACAGTTCCACATACAATATGGTGGACATCATATAAACGATTTAGATTATTGAAACGTGACCAAAATTCAAAGGATAAAGTTCAGACGTGTCATGCAGCGATACATCGGGATGTATGCTAGCAAGCCCCACGTCACGATACATGCTTAGCTTTGTTAAGTACACACGCGTGTAAAGAGAGCTCATCTACGCGCCACCATAAATTGCTGCTGCGACAACATTCTTGTACTTCATCGAATCCGTCCATCAGATGGGTCCCAAACCAACGGATGGCTGTAAACTTCTTTGCCAAGTTTCATCCTGGCTTGTTTGATGAGTAGGCTGGGCTGATTTACAGGCTGGGTATTTATCACGGGAATTACTACCAGGAGACGATCAAAGCATCCCTGAATTAGAAACAAATAATAAGAGATCAAATAAATCATGCACATATAGAACACAAGCTTTTACATGAAGAATTTATTGTGAAAAAAAATAAATATAATAATAAATGAAAATAAATCAATTATGATAATCAAGATTTTTAAAAAAAATACCAATACAATAATGCACTTTGAAAACCACAAAAATCTTACTTTTAAACTTCATTTGTTGACCAAAAGCTTTAATCACATTTTTAATATCCTAATCTTTAATCCCCAATTACAAATTCCTAAAAAAAGATTAAAAATGAAATAGGAAATAAAACCAACAATTCTACAAAATTACATAAGTCACTTGATGGGAGATTCAATCATATCAAGTGTGGATTACCCATTAATGGCATCAAAGCCACTTTAAATTAGATTGATGTGTACCAAAAAAATTGTCCAACAAGCAAAGTTCAAAATACGAAATTTTCTCAATGGGATCGCATGGGCTATCGATAGAATCAAGTAAGTTGTCGTCAATGGGATCGACGATTGCTTGATAGGATCGATTGGTCTGTCAATATCATCGATTGACCTGGTTACAAATAAACTTAAGACATCTGATAATAATATTCATCATATTTTCAATTATCACAAACTACAATTCTAAGTTTCATATCAAATTGTCTCTACCACAGCTCCATCGTCATCGTCGTATCTCGTTCACGCTTCGCCTTCGTCAAGTCATCACTAAGCTTAAAGAAGTCACACATAATTTAAACTTTTCTATACAAACCACCTTCTTAAGCATATTTACCAGATTTGTACTTCTGTGAATCTTCCTAAGAGTCACTTCACTTTCCTCGAGCAATTATTAGATAGAATAATAATAAATATCAATATATTTAGTATGACAATAGTAAATTAACTTCTTCATCAAATTGATTGTACTTTTACTATCATAATTTATTGATATGTATAACTTCATGTTAAAGGTCACGTTGTCTATCGCAATCAGATATCTTATTTAAATACTTCTTTTGGTTGTAAAAAGAACCATCTTATATTAAAACTTCAACATTTAACTGGTAGTTCTACCCATTAACACAAATAAGTAATTAAAAATTAATATCATTTTATTCATCTTATGTGCATAATCGATATCCACATGTCCTATTAACTTCTCCTCAGACTTTTTTTTTAAAAAAATCGATATATATATATATTTTGTATCCACACCATCCCTCTATTTGGAGAGATCATATTTGGACATGGTCCAAACAATGAGTTAGATCTAAATCTCGAGTGGACCCCATCATACAAAACATTGGAGAAAGCAATGCCTATCATTAAAAAGTTTTAAGGGCAACAAAAGTTTTTGGTCTAATTGTTATTTGTGTTTTTCTTCTTTCATCTTTGAGTTAATACATGAATAAGTTGGATCTCAAATAAACATCACGGCGGACCTTCAGAAGGTTTCAACGGTGGGCATCACTCTCCCACTATTTTTAGTGATGGGTCAACTTTAGCCTTGTATCCGACTTATTCTTTGTACCATACCCTAAAATGATTCCTCTAAATGTACGGACCGTGCAGATAAAACACATGCATCACAAAACTCGGCGACGTTACTTTAATGGCGACTCTCGCTACTGTACCTCCGCGAACAGAAAAACGTAGAAAATAAAAAAACAATTAGGAGACGGTTGGAGTTCTCTGTAGACGCGAGCTAACGCCCCCGTCTAATGACGTGGCCTCGTTCCTTCTGGCGTAATCACTTACCACCATCCAACGAGCTACAATCGAGCCTGTCCCGAGCTCCAGGCGGGCGGGGTAGTACCTAAACCGCGCCCAAAAGGTCACATGTCAGTGTATCACCTTGAATGCGAACAGTCCTCTATCTTCCATGCCGGAGATGGTACGGTGGACCTGAAAGAGCCGGTATACGTTAGAGCCATCTCTCTATAATACACGTGGCTGGGTGAAATAGGGTCCGTTCATATGCAAGACCCTAGCATAGATGGTTTAGATATAAAAAATTACACCTATTAAACAATTCTATGCATTGAATTATGAGCATTAAATGGACGGTGGAAAACAAAAACAGTTAACGGTCAAATCAACAGCCGTTTAACGTAGAAATTAGGCAATGCGTAGAACTGTCTTCTGGGTATTATTAACCATTCGTTCTGGTTAGAGTGCATGGGTGGACCCCATCGATGCATAGCCCCGCCACGTGTCCTGTGGAGAGATGATCATTTTAATGGATTGCAGATGGCCTGATTTTATATTTTCTCGCCTAACAAATGGATTGACCTTATTTTTATCCCAAGTGAGATCCTTGGTGGGGCCCACGTTTCCAACGGTTCAGATGTTCTTCACAAGCGAGAATTTGGCGGGAAATACGGCGTTGTCTGTGAGCATTTATAGTTAGAAATTACACATGATTTAATTCATTTCCCATCTGCATCTGCTGTTTAAAGGAGGTTCTGATACGACACCTACTGCATGACACGTGGCGCACTCCTATTGGTCAATGACCCAGCCCACCGCTCCCATTTAAGTTAGCTTTTATTTCCAACTGTTTACCATAAAACGGTCTTCAAGACCCACAATGCCCCTACTTATCTATAGAAACTACCAACATGCCACTAATCACACCATAACTCACCTACAGGAATGTTTGTTAATTCCACGCGCGTTCACGCGTGCCAGGATGAACACGTGCGTGAGATCTGAGCTATCCATCAAGTGGGCCACACGATATTCTAAAAATTAGCCTTTCCACACCTCGGTTGGGTCTCAGCATACAATACAAATGGAAGGCCAGAGAAAGCTGTTTGAACCGTCAGTTTTACATTGTATATTGTGGTCCACTTAAGGAGTGAAACAGCCTAATTTGTCTTGAAAAATATCTCAGCATTTTTTCCAATCAGATGGAAAGCTTAGATCTTGAACACGTGGAATTAAACATTATTTTTTTTAAATATGGCTGTAAATGGGTCAGGCCACGCCCAGTACAAACTCAAAATGGGAGCCCAAATGAAAACCAGGCCCAGCTCTGGTAGCCCAATTTACAATGAAAAATAGATCCAATGCAAGCATGTGCGACTCACACGTACACACCACATTTGATTCAAATGAGATTTTTCATCCAAACAGGACACACGAACATATACCATGGAAGGCTGTTAAGCTGCTCATAAATCCCGAAGTCCTGGTTCATAGATAGATCATATCCCAATCTACAGTACACCTGGAATAAATCCACCCCACTAAAATCATTCACCCAATCATAGATAGATCATATACAAAAAAACCACACCGATCGGATCCAATCCTAACCATCCAATCGATATCCCATAAAACAGGACAATCGATGGAAAATCCGACGGGCAAAATCAAGGACACCCATAACGACAACCGTTCGATAGGTCCCGACGACGAGTATCAAACCCAAGAACATAAAAACACCAAATCCAGACCATTAAAATCATGCGCCTGATCCTAAACACATCATATCCCCAAAACCACAGCGATTTGATCCGATCCGATCTGATCCAACTGTCCGATCAGTACCCCCAAAAATTCGACACTTGAAACCAGGAACGATCAACGGACAGATCTGACGGCCAAGATTAAAACACGCCCACAATCACAACCGCGCGAATACAACAAATACCCAGGAACACAAAAATGGTAATTCTTGTACAAAACCAAGGGCAAATGCATAAGGGCCACAACTATATGAACTCTATCCAATGCAACCACACATCACAATTTCCAAATCAAGGACACCCAAGATGGCTCTAGTCTCAGAAGAAGCCAAGGCCAAAGCTGAAATCTACTATGGGGATGAGATTGGAAGAGAGAAATCAAGGTTCTTGCTTCAAGAGGTGGGCCTTCCAAGGGGCCTCCTGCCCTTACAAGATATAATAGAGTGTGGTTATATTGAAGAAACTGGGTATGTTTGGCTGAAACAAAAGAAGAAAACAGAGCATTGTTTTGAAAAAATAGGTAAGAATGTATCATATGCAACTGATATTACTGCTTACGTGGAGAAGCTTAAGATCAAGAAGCTTACTGGGGTCAAGGTAAAGGAGCTGATGATGTGGCTTACACTAAATGAGATTACTGTCGATGACCCGCCGACTGGGAAGCTGACGTGTAAGACGTCAACTGGGCTGTTCCGGACATTCCCCACATCGGCGTTCGAGATCGAAGAGGACAAGAAGTGAGATGGGTGGCTTGGATCCGGGCTTAAAAGAAGGATTAACGGTCCGGATCGTCTCATTTAAGCATGTGTTTACGTTAGTTTTAGATATGTTAGTGTGATGTTAAAGAGTTTGTGTTTGCTTTTCTTATGAAAAATAAAGAGTAATTAGAGTTTTCTGATGGTATTAATGAATGGTCTATGATTGCCTATGATCATAGAATCAATGGCAGCGATCACCTGCGGGCCCACTAATCAGGGCTGACTGAACATGATTGTGGGTCCACTTGGGCCCCACATGTAAAACTCAGATATCAACAAGGTGCTAAAAATAATTCATACTGGATAATAGCTCTTTATCTAAGTTCCTCTCTCTATTCTTTATTTAGTGGTATTAATGGTACGAGATATTGACACGTGGCTTCATGATCGGAGGATCCATGCCATCCATCTATTGGGTCCTATCGTATATTTGGATGCTATCAATCAGGTACATATATTCGGATAGATCAACCGGCTATATGCGACCTTTTGACCGTTTGATGCGTCCATCTTCCCTGTGATTCCTGACAGGTGATCATCCACCGTTGATGATGCTTTTTATCATATTAATCACTTTCTTATTTTAATTTAAAATGGGGTGGTGTTTGGATGGTTGCGATCGACTGATATGGGCCAATCACATCATGACCGTACACACGGCCACTGAATCTATTGTACGCATGTGCACAGGCAGCCCTTTCAACCCAATCGTAACTCCTAATGCGTGTATGTACGGTGGGCCGTTTATTGATGGGCCCCACAATAAATGTGAATGAACCGACACTACAGCTTGAAGTGCGGAGAATCAGATATCCCAACCTGTATGGGACAGGTTGGGATATCACCCACGGGCGAGCAACGAACGGTGGGGGACCGGACTGGAATCCTCTACACCGCCTGTTTTTAGATATGCGTAAAACACCCAAGTTTTTGGGGCCCACCATGTTGTGTATGTAAAGTCCACTCCGTCTATCAGGTTCTATCACAGATGTAATGCTATAAGGCCAAAAATCAGCTAGATCCACCACTCAGATGGGCCACACCACATTGCACAGTGGGGATGGGATGCCAACCATAGGTTTGTAAGTATTTGGGACCACCATGGTGTGCATCTTTCATCAAACCCGTTAATCTCGTGTAGGTAGTTAGAATGAAAAGAAGATACAAAAATCATCGTGATGCAAAACTTAAATCGGCCACATCGAGTGAACTTAACAGTTGCGGGAGAAGTTTTATATTGTTCCTATTGGTGTGGTCCGTATGAGTTTTTAATCAGGCTTATCATATGTACCTACGGTCCAAATAATGTTACCCACCTGATGGACGGAGTAGATTTTACGTATACAATATTGTCGATCCCACGGGACACGGATTTCGCAGGAAGTTCTTGCACCGGGATGCTAGGTGGGGCCCACCGTGATGTTTGTAGGAAATCCACCCCGTCCATCCGCTTTGAGAGATCATTTTAGGACATGTGGCCGAAAACGAGGTGGCGGACCCAAGTGGGCCATACGAGAGGGAAAAATGGGGAAGGAGTTTCCCACGGTTGAAACCTTCCTGGGCTCCACTTTATATTCCATCCAACCGTTTATAAGCTTATTCCCACTGGGATGAAGTGAAAACACGAAAAAAATTAGTTTCATATGAGACTTCTGTGGCCTAAGAATGTTTCAACGATGCTCACTGAATCCCCGCTGTTTCCTCTCGTGCGGCCCACTTGAGTGTTGGATCCACCTCATTTTCAGTCACATGTCCTCAAATGATCTCTCAAAGCGGATGGACGGGGTGGATATCTCACAAACATCACGGTGGGCCCCACTTAACATCCCAGCGCAGGAACTTGTCCACGTCCCCATGCAAGGGCCACATGAACTTCAAATGTGGACCATTTGTCTTTTTTCAAGAGGAGAATACGGTAGAGCTCGAAGGACTGGGATATGATACAGTCGTCACCCCCGCTGTACACGTGGCAGGGAGATGCACCGTATAACCCGTGATCTGATGGGCTCTTTCATGCATGGGCCATGATTCAAAATCACACCAAAAAGGCAATCCTGTCCACCACATTTCTCCAATTTCCCTTGAAAGACTTTTGGCCATTCGCTATTTTCATCCTGCACCGTCTCTTTGGATGGCCCATTGTTTGTGCATTCAGAGACACTATCCATCCAAAGTTAGGGCAACTAGATAAACGTACCTGATCGTTTGATTACCTTAAAATACTAAGGTTCTACCAGCTCGACCTGGGCAGGGTGTGGGGCCCACCAGATTATGACACTCATGAGTTCTAGATCTGCCTCGTTTGTTTATTATTTTTTGCTCGGGTCCTAACATGAGCTGACAAAACGGATAGATAGGGTGAATTTCTCACAAACATCAGTGGGCCCACCTAGCTTCTGCCCACAGGCAACCTGCATACTTCAATTTCAGAGGGGCAGCTTCAATGTCTAACCACACATCATCCATTCAAAACCAATCTACAATCACAGCTACACACCTTCCATTCACATCATGCATGACCCAAAATGCAAAATTCTCCATACAATGTTTGCATGACATTCACCAAAATTTTGCAGTGTTGTGATTCAAGCATCATCAAAATGCAGGAATGATCGGTCCCGACTGAGATCACGGCATTTCTCCTGTGTAACGCCATCTGCCTTTCTCATTTACTCTTTCCTTCGCTAATCATACAACTTCAGTGCCTGAAAAAGATCACAAAGTTAGTCGCTATTATCGACCGTGATTTGATTAGCAATGGAATTGATGCCAGGCCTTAATAGAAAATGTTGTCAAATCCAAGGGAGAGTCCGGCCCCCTGATAGCCTTATCGGGCAGGATGAAATGATTCATATGAAGATCATGAAAGCTGATGCACCAAATGAAATTCATGAAAGGCAGCCCACCATGGGATGCAATCGATTAGTCATGAGCAAGAAGGAAAAAAATGCAGTGCCTATGCAAGCAATGGTGCGTTCCGAGTTTAGAAAATAACCATAGAGTGGACTCGGGGTGGGGTGGGGTGGGGTGGGTCCACAGTTAATGTGGGCCGCACCCAATATGCAACTGTGGTCGATTGGGATTGAGAGCCTAGCCAATATGCACGTTGTGAGTAGACAAATGAAATAGCATGCTTGTATTAGTGACTGAAGAACACCCATGGAATCATGGGATGGAAGGGTAGTATCCATGTCCAAACACTGACTCATGATTCATGTGAACGACTGTATTTCTAGGCTCCAAACACATGGAAGAAAATTCAACAAAATCAGAATAGGCGAATTATGCATTTTTTGTCAGATTAAACTCGAAAACCGATAGGCTGATTTTTGGGTCAGATCCATGCTTTTCTGGAGCTGAAAGTATAGATAAGGATACCTCAACGCTTGTCCTTGGGGCATTTTGCCTACTTTTCAAGTTAAAAATCCGATGGTAGACCCAAATGCCTATCCTATAGACACTTTGCCCACTTCTCCACTTAAAAATTTCCACAAGGACAATTAAAAATGCTCATCATTGAGGAAATTTGCACACTTCTCAAGTTGATGGAACCTAAATGCCTATCCTAGAGGTATTTTGCCCACTTTTATTTTAAAAATCCAAGTGAAGGCAGTTAAATGCTTATCTTTGAGACATTTTGCCCTGAGGCACCTGAATGCCTATTCTTGAGGCATTTCGCCAACTTTTCTAGTTAAAAATCCTAGTACTTAAATGGCTATCCTTAGGCATTTTTCCAACTTCTCAAGTTAGAAATCTCAATAAGGGCACTTAAATGCCTATTCTTGAGGCATTTTACCCACTTTTCGAGTTAAAAACTCAAGTAGGAGAACCCAAACACCTATCCTAGAGGACTTTTAGCCACTTTGCAAGTTGAAATCTTTATGCGGTTGCTTAAATGGATATCCTAAATGCATTTTGCCCCCTTTCCGAGCAACAAATCCAGGTCTTGACCTAATTAGTTGGGATAAAGCTCTGGAGGTGGTGATGCTGGTGATGATGATGAAGTTAAAATTTTCTAAAAGGGCATCTAAATGCCTATCCTTGAGGCATTTGGCCAACTTTTCAACTTAAAATCCAGGTGAAGCCATCTAAAAGCCCATAATTTGGAATTGTTTCCGATTATGGAGACATTTTGCAAACTCAACCATGAAGAAGAAATGAACCATTCCCACAATACCTTGACCTGAAAATGGATGAATAGTAGGACCCTCATTATGAGGTGAGGGTCTTGTGGCATTCGGCCAACTTTCCAAGTAAAAATCCAGATGAGAGCACCTAAAAGCCCATCCAGAGGCATTGTAAATTGGAATTGCTTCCAATTAAGGAGTCATTTTGCAAACTCAACCATAATGAAGAAGAAATGAATCATTCCTGCAATACCTCAATCTGAAAATATATAAAAATTAGGACCCTCGTTATCAGGTTTCCAGTTCTGCACAAGTAGGACCCGTTGTACTGATCCAGACCATTGGCGTGTGAGAATTGTACAGATGGACCACACCAGAAGTTCTCCTTTATCAGATACTCCTAACCGTTCAAAATGTGCCCAGATAATTGACAGTTGAGGAGAAAAATACAGCATTGTGTCCACATTCAACTGACAAAGGGCCTAACATTATTGGCTAGGTGGCTAAGATCATTCCATCTATGAGGTTTTTGGGCTAGGTCTACTTAAAGTGGGGCCCAACAGTCCAGTCTAGGTCATGGAACCATGAAACCCACTTGTACAACTAAAAGCTTGAGTATACAAGTGAATATCGACCGCTAGTGTCTGACATTATGGTAAAATGTAGCACGAGCTTTAGAAACAATGATTTTAAGACTCAGACGAGTTTGATGCAAGCAACTAGTCCAAGTCAACTTGAACTCAGTCGGACCGCATTCGATTCAATATCCTGAGTTGCATCAGACTGGTCTGGATAAAGCACACCAAGATTGGAAGCGAGAATGTTCTTTGTGATTGATTAGGAAAAGAAGACACAACCTGAAAACTCATACCTGAGAAGCACGGACCCATCTGCCATCGATCCAGTCCTGATGAAGCCTCAATTCAGAGTGCTGAAACTCAAGCTCTTCTTTCGAATGTCGGAAATAGACAATGTACTTGGAACCTTTCAGAACTTTCGAAATCACCCCTACCCACCACGCCTCATTGTACCAAGCATCAACTTCTTCGAGGCGAGCAAAACTTTTGACCTTCGAAGTGTCAGGAGGGATGGGCCTGATGAGCTTGGAATCCACAGTTTCTCTCAGGAGCTCAGCCTCATCATCCGTTCTCAAGTTTTGGTACTCCACCAGGAAACTGTTCTTCCCAGTTGGATTAACAATCACTGCAGCAAACCAAGCGCCACAGAAACCTTCTTCATCACTACTTACTTCGACAATCATCCCATCGCTGAACTTTGTCTCTGACTTCCTCTGCAGAACCTGAGATAAAGGAAAATGACCAAGTATGTGTAAAACCAAGAAAACGGAATGGAAATCCATGGCAGAGAGAGCATCAGAACGGAAACAGGTATCCAGGATTTGGACTGAAATCAACAAATCTCCAGAATCACAATATTATGCAGGCTGTTGGTCTTCAACACAATCCAGAAACTGTCTGAATCTCAAGATAACACAGATGTTGGTGTTTAGCACAAGGACATGCACATACATGTACCATCATGCATCTACAGAAATTCTCTACCTTTTTTCCACACATTCCTCAGTTTTCATATGTGAATATGTGATTATATTGATATTAACATTTAAATCACCGACCATATGATATATATATATATAAATATAAATATAAAGAGGAGAAAATAATAGAAAAAAGGGGAAGAAAATCGAAACAAGATGAAAATGTTAAAAAAAGGCCGAGGAAATAACCCATAAAGTAGAATGAAAACCATCAACTGGGATTTTTATAAAGCTCATCATTCAAAGTAGGTCCATGTAGGAAGCAGCGGATACTTCTCTTGCCCTTGCCAGCAACAAGAGGCTGTGGTTCCAACTTTCATGGAAATTGAAAAATATAAGTGCCCAACCATTTTTCCAAAATTCCACAGTGAGGACCAACTTCCACAACACCAAAAAGCACAAGCAGTGGTTGTGGCGTGTGGCACGTGCATGTGCATGTGGTGGTTGTCGGGTGTGAGTGTTTGCACATGCCAAAGGATATCTTGTACACACACAACTTTTTCAGTGGCTGTGTTGCTATTAATTTTGAAATGTCCACAACGTGAAAAAGAACTACACAAAAAATGGAGTAGAAGGTGGACTTCATGAAGTCGTGGAAGGGGCAGGCAATGAGGAGGGAGAAGTGAGAAGAACATTTATAACTGGATTGAAATCTAAAGTAAAAGCACAATGAACACATCGGGTAGAAGATTCCTGCTACTTAGATACGACATCAATTCAAAGAAAAAGTAAGTGGAATTTGTGTATGTGAAATGGAAAGAAGAAGAACCATGAAACTTCTATATCACCAGAAATAGGTAAACAAACACCTTCTCACCAAAGTATAGACATGTGATTAAAAGAAAGCCTTAGATGCTATAGTATGAAGTTTCTTTCTACAAGAAGAAAATCAAAGAACCTCCAAAACTCAACTAGCATGCAGCACAAATACCATCAAAAAGAAATTACACAAAAAACAACAAAGGGACAACTAATGACCTTTGGACTATACTTAACAAGGAAAAACTATCATTTTGACCACTAGACGAGACTCATAGTCACCAAGGGGCTGTAGCTAAACTATGAAAATCATGCTTAACATTCCAATACTCTTCCCCAATCACTTGCAACTCCTTTTGCAATTCGGCAATCTCATGGTCATTGCTCTCCTTTCGCTTTAGAATCAATGCTCTTTTTTCGTGCAATAGGGTGAGATAATGCTCAAGTTCAAAGATATCCTTGTTGAATTGATCGATATTTGTATGAAGACTATCTTTCTCATGTTCTCTCTCAATGATTTTCCCTTTCACCATAGTTGTCTTCTCCTCAAATTTTCCGTGCTTATTTTTCAGGTTTGACATCTCCCTAAGGCGAGCTCGTACAAGTTGAACATCAAATCCATGCTTTTCCAACTCAGTTAGGGCCTTCAACCTTTTCTCAAGAACACTTGGAGGATCCTCAAACTGTGAGTTGTGTGTGCTAGCCACCAAATTGGCAAAGGCGAGCATGTGGCCTAAAGCCATTGCTTCACGATACTCTTCGCAGTGTTGCTCTAGGAGACGGAAATGAGGACGTTGTGGCATTATGTGAAATGCCTCCATAGACTCGACCATTTCCCATGCTGGAGAGCTCTTCACAAATGGCAAGCTTGAGTCTGTTGGCAATGGCTTATCAAAGGTGGTGGCAATCACATGGCTTCCCTTATCCATTATAACACCCTCTGATGGTTCGAATTGACCTCCTAAAGATTGCAAGAGAACAACATCTTGCTCTTTACATCTAGCCTCATCGCTTCGGATGCAGAAAGTTGTCAAATCCTCCAACTTACTAAATGAGGAGCTCATGATCATCTTTGCTCGTTCTTGGGCTTCAAAGTCCTTCTGCAATGCATGTCCCTGTATGATCTGCTCTAGCATTTGCGAGATTGGTCGACTTTCATTCAGTTGCTTCCCCACCTCGTTGTTGGACGACTGTTCTTCCACTCTTGCAAACTTATGATCAATCCCAATTGGCAAATCTCCTGCACAAAGCTGATGATGGTAAGAGAAGTTGGTTGAGTAATGACTATCATTACAAAGCCTTTCTAGCATACCCTTCCCACAACTTAGTTCTCCATTTTCCATTGATGGAGATAGGTCATTCTCATTGGAAATGCCTGACAACCACCCTGGGTCAAGCATTTCAGATATGTTCAATAGACACTCTTGTTCAACAAACTCATTAGTCATCCCTCCAGCCGTAGCTTTTTGCTCCATGTCTAGAAAGCATCCACTGAGGGTATTATTTCGCTAGCAAATAATAATAGCCAACAAGTACAACTAAAAGTCAGGACCCACCTGTAATTGGGGGTTTTATGTTTAGAGCCTTTGCTTTCAATCTTCCTTTTCTTTTGCCTTTCACTCCACTTTGTTGCTCCACTGCCTGTAACAAGAATAAAGCACCTACAATGTGATTAGGTTTTTTGGTCAAGGAACATAATCAAATTAAAGGGAAAGACGAGAAAAAGGCCCACCATTCCATGTGAGGCTTTTCTGTTCTTCTGTGGAGATCTTGGGCCACATTTCTCAAGTTGTTGTTGCTCTCCCGAGCAAGTAGCTCCGCTTGCTTCTTTCACTGAAGTGGCAACATCAGATCGTGCCTCCATTCCAATCAAGGCTTTGATGCCTTCAGACACCACCCTGCATGCAAGTAAACAAGGACCATCTTGTACTTCTTCTCCAATTTTTGACTTCTTACAAGGCTGTGATGACTCAACCTCAGTTTGAGGGCTTGACCTTCCTGTCTTCTTGACGTTTGAAAGTAAGGTACAGAGGGGCAGTTCCTCTTCATCTCCAGCCTTAGCGTCCTCCGATATTACAAGTTGAAGTGACACCGTGGGGTTTTTAGTGATGTCACCAGCTTGCCACTGTTTGTGACCAGCTGAATTAATACCATGTATGCTTTGCAGTGTCATAAATATTTCCTGAAATAATTACCCATGATTTGAAATACACCCACACCACACACAGACAAATCTCTTGCAAATTAAGGAAAACATGTTTTAAGTATTTGTTTCCAGATAAGGTTTCAGTGAGTGGAACTTATAGTGCTGCATGCACATGGTTCTGTAGCAGTGATACTAGAGACATCTCAAATTTGCCACAGAAATGCAGGAGACATTGCCACCAGTATATTCATGCATGCAGAAACAACATGCAAAGCAAATGAATGTGATAATAATAAACATAGTAACACTAAGGCGAGTTGACGCATTAAACCAACACGTCCTCTGTTCCAGACAGAGGCAGCGAGTGGGAAATAAACACTCGTGGGGCCCATTGGGATCTCTGCGTGAAATCCACTCTGTTCACATTTGCAACAAAACATTGTAAGATTTCACCCAGGAATCAGGGCCATCCAAAACTTAAGTGGGCCACACCACAGGGGACAGTTGGATAGGATGCACAACATTGAAATCCTTCTGGGACCCACTGAAGTCTTGGATAGGGAGATATTTGATTTTTCCCTTCATGCTCCATGTACTCACCTTATGAACAGGTCAGATGTCATATAAACATCAAAGTGGGCCCTGGAAGATTTCAACGATAAACATCTCTACTCACCCGTTTGCCTATGGTGTGGCCCACTTGAATTTTGAATTGACAGGATTTTCACGCTCACCTCCAAAAATGAGCTGGCTTAAACGATGGACAGATATTTATGTTGCCCGAACTGGAGGAGAGGGCATGTGCTGCTGTAACAGGGCAAATTGCCTCCGAGCAAATCGGAGTAGACTCGAATAAACATGTTCAATGACACCAGGACAAAAATCATTAAAACAGAATGGACACATATGGAGAATTCAAGCAAGGATTAAAGTAAAACTCACAACCACTGATTAATAGAACTCAGAGGATGAAAAAACAACATGCCAAATACATCATTCAAACTACTTTCTTCTATAAACAATCAAAAAAAATCTACGATCATCCTCTCTATTATCATTTCAGAATCATAGCCGCCACAATCAACCACTGGGGGGGGGGGGGGGGGGGGGGGGGGGGGGGGATTGTTGTGAGAAAGAAAAAGAAAAGGGGGGGAAAAGAGAAAAGCAAGGAAGAATCTAAAATCCCATTTCCTTTTTTCTTTCTCCCAGTAATCAAATGCAACACCGAGAACGGAAGAAAACCCAAAAATCCCATTTCCCATCAACAGAACAAACTGAAAGAAAATCATGTCCCTCCCTCTCTAAAACCCACAACAGAGAGAAAAAACAAAAGCAATATGGTAAAAATCGCAAAGAATCAGAAAATTAGAAAAAATCAAAAGAAACCCAAACCCCAATTTCCATTTATTCTTCTCTTCTCACAATAATCAAATACATTTACTGCAGAAAGTAAAACTATATATATATATATATTTTTTTTTAAAAAAAAGGATCGGAAAAGCGAATTACCGTCCTATCCTTCAAAACCCATTTCCTATCAATCCAATCCAGATGGTGCCGCAGGTCCGATGTCCCAAACTCCATCTCCTCACCTGTCCTCGAGAAATGCACGACGTACTTCGAATCCCCAACAGCCTCCTTGATCGTGCCGTCCCACCACCCGTCATTGTAGAATGCGTCGACCTCATCGCCCGGTTCGAAGGCTGCTACGGCCTCGACAGGTGGGAGAGGCCGGACGTGGGCGATGTCGACGACCGCTGTCAATGCCTTGGATTCGTCTTCTTCGGACATGAGGCTGTGGTACTGGACGGAGACACGACCAGTCGTGGACCTGAAGCGGAGGACGGTGGCCGTGTACCAGGAGCCTTCGAACCCAGGCTCTTCGCTCCGAACTTCAACCTCCGTCCCTTTGCTGAACTTCACCTCCTCCGCCATTTTCTTCTGTCTCCTTCCAGAGAGTGAGAGAGTCTTTCTCCGGTTTTTTCTTCTTGGAGGGAGGGAGGGAGGGTTTAAGGGGAAGAGGATTAGGTGCGTCCCCGGCCTTACTCAACACGGTGCATACCTGGAAGTGGGGCCCATCTTGATGTATTTATAGTATATCCACTCCGTCCATCATTTTTTCCAACTCATTTTAGATATCATAAAACAAGTAGACAGATCCAGATCTCCGGTGGACCACACTATAGTAAACAGTGACGACTGACCATTAAAAACCTATTGTGGACCAGAAGAGTTTTAGATCGATCTGATATTTGGTTTTTTTTGTTTCCGTATTTTTGACCCTATCAACAGCTTTGAGGGGCAAAAAGCATTGAGATGGCCACTACGGTGGTCCACAGGAAGTTTTTAATGGTGTGCGTTCAATTATCACTGTTTCCTTTTGTATAATCAACTTAACATTTGGATATTCTTCATCTTTGCCTCTTATCTTAGAAGGAGCCCGAAATGGATGAACTGTGTCGATATACGATACATACATCAATGTGGGCCCACATTCAAGGACGTACCGTGTTTACTGAGGCCGGGGCCGTTCCCAATCCGTTATCGATTCAAGTTATAGGGAAAACTTTGATACACTGTCAGAGTGAAACGGATGATACGCAGCCACTTTTTTGTTTTTTTTTTTAACACACACGCGCACACCACGCACGCTCACACCACATGGCCTGTATACCACTGAGCCATTGAGCCGGACCCATCGCAGCCACTTAGAAATTAGTTTGAAATTGCATGCATATACGATATTATTCAATTAAATTGACCAAGTTGTGGGTCCCACTTCGGATGGAAGCGGATTGGCTGGTGTACCACACATCAGCTATATAGCTGCTGTAGGTAGGCGTCGTGCGAAGATGTGTAGCGGCTCTCCTCGAGGTCTGAGGTGTACGAACGGTTTAAACGAGGTTAAAGTTACTTGGCCCAATGTGATGTATTTATTATATTTACAATGTTCATTTATTCTTAGACGACATTTTAAAGCATTATCCACGAATAGCAGCAGAGATAATGACCTTCACCGTTAAATAATTCATAGGGCCCACTATAACGATTATTTTGCATCTAATATGATCGTAAGGTTATAAAAACTTAAATGAAAAGGAAAAGTAAATTTTATATTAATCCAAAACTTCTAATTTCAAAATAAATTTTAATTGTAGACATTTAATCCCTTACTATTGTTTGTAGTGTAGTCCACCTAGTAGTTAGATTTATTTTATTTTCCATCTCAAGCCTTAAGACCAGCTCTCCAGATGGATTGACGGTTTGAATATAGCACATACCTTGTGATCGAACCCACATAACTTGTTGGCGTGAATACGGCAGCTATATTGTTGGCGTGAGGTACACCAGCCAATCCGCTTCCATTTCAATTGTATCATTAACTAAAAATTTTGCTCATTTAGTTATCTGGTCCTTCGTTTGGTGGACATTTATCGGACGGTTAAAGTGAAGAATATCCAATGGTCTTATTTCAACTAACATGTATTTACGAATAACATATTAAGATTACTAAAAAAATCTCATTTCGATAATGGGTTCCACAAATTTTCTGTTTATTTTGATTTAATAAATGCGCACGTATAAAATTTATGGGTGCCTGCGTATCAATTGCCATACTCTCCCACAGTATCAAATAAGGACTATTCGAGATTTAGGATTGAATCCATGTGCTGCAGCCCTATGGGGCCCACGTAATGAAATGGTACGATGATCTTAACTTGTCTGTTTTCTGTTTGCTACTACGACTAAGAAATTTTGAATTGATGGTTTGGATTACTGTAATTTAGGTCCCATTTGAAGAAACTGAAAATAGGCGTATCGTAAAAAATCTCTGCCCGAGCAATGTACGTGGGGTTTTTGGCGGGAAAAAAGTGGGAAATCGTAGCGGTACGGTCCTATCACGGTTCGTCGCGTTGGGCCAGTTTGTGGGAGCAGCGAGCAGTATCGCCATGTGGCCGTTAGTCAGGTGAATCCAAATCGTCCATTTAGTGGTACCGACAGTGGTTAATCCAACAGGAAAAAACAATATCCTTCTAACAGTTCATCTGTTTGATTCGTAGGATTTCTTTCTACGAATGGAGCAAGTTAAATGCTTTTGCTTTGATCATACATTTGAGTGGAAATTATTATTTAGCTATAATCTACTGTAACAATCCGCAGAAGGTACACGAAATGGACGGTCTGGATTAACTCATTATATAAGAAAATATACTTTAGGGAACAACGTAAACCTAAGATGCGTTCGTCACGAAGAATGGGAGAGGGCCTCGGTGGTAACGCCGGAAGAGGATTAGGTGCAGACCTTACTGTGGGGCCCACCTTGATATATGTATTCTGTATCCACGCCGTCCATTCGTTTTTTCAAATCATTTTAGACGTAGAAACAAAAACTGAAGCAGATCCAAAACTCAGGTGGACCATATCATAGGAAACAGTGATAAATGACCGTTAACAATTTATAATGGGCCAAAAATGTTATAGGTTTTGTTTTTCCTTTAATCCAGGTTTATGTGACCTTACCAACAGGTTCGATGGCAAATAAACATTACGGTGAGCCCTATGAAGTTTTGAACGGTGGTCAATCATTACTGTTTCCTCTAGTAATGTCAACTTGAGATTTGTATCTGGTTTTTTTTCATCGTGCGGTTTAATAATCTCGAAAAAACGTGTGGACGGTGTGGATATAAAATACATGAATGCAGGTGGGCCCCACGGTAAGGACCGCACCTAATCGGCTCTTGGCAACGATGACATGGCATGATAAAGAGGAAAACTTTGATACTCAGGCACAAAGCGGTATATGATACATAGGCGCTTAGAAATTGCATACGTGGCATAAAATTAATTAAACATAAACCGTTCAAATTATGATGCACAGTTTATTTGCTTTAAAAACCGAAAATTAGGTCTATTTGATTATATTACTGTAGGATTGTGGCTATTTATTCAACGGGTTAAAATAGAAATATGCAACGGTTCTGTTTCAACAAAAAAATTTATCACATATCCGAAAAAATTATTTATTTAACTAATATTATTTTAGGATTTTAACTTAACTACAGTGGGTTCCACAGTTTAGCCGGTTTTAAAAATGAGTTATATATGCCACGTGTTCAATGCTTAGCGCCTGCGCATCAAGCGTGCTACTATGCCTCAGTATCTAACAAGTGGGAACAGATTAGGTGCGGCCCGGGCTTCACCCAAGACGGTGCAGCCGTTACCATGGGGTCGACCTTGATGTATGTATTCTATATCCACATCGTCCATCATTTTTTTCAGATAATTTTATTTTAATAAACCAAAAATTAAGAATATCCAAGTCTCATATGTCCCATGCTATGGGAAACAGTGGTAATTGAATCATCCACCATTAAAAACTTCCTAGGGCCTATTATAATATTTCTGTAATTTTTATTTACCATCCAACCTGTTTCTAAGATCATGAAAGTATGGATGAATAGAAAATACAAATATAAGATTGATCTAAAACTATTTTGGCCCACAAGAATTTTTTTGATGGTCAATCAGAATGTATTCCTATTTTATGGTCATCTGAGATGTGGATCTGTTTCAAGTTTTTTTTCATGCCTTAAAAGGATCTGAAAAAACGGATGGACGGCGTAGATATATATTAAATACACCAAGGTGGGCCCCACGTCAATTGCCTCAGTGTCTTGGGTGTGGCCAGGGCCGCACGTAATCCACTCCCCTTCCTAGTTCCGACTTTGAAATGACTGGTGACAAAAATGGGCAGGGACTTGTAAGGATCTTAGCGGGATATTAAATGGTATTTTTGTTATTCTGTACAAAAGTTAGGGCATTTGTTTTCTTTCTATTTTCCTGTTGATCTGGATGAAACATTTCCGTCACTTCTCATCGCGAGATTCGCGACAGAGGCGGAATGCGTGTAACCCGGGCACAGAGATATTCCTGTGCCCGGGGCTGTGTGGGGCCCGCGCAGATGTCCGTGACAAATCCACTCCGTCCATCTGTTTTGAAAGAAGACAGTAGGACAAAAGAAATTAAAAATTAGGTAGATCCAAAACTTAGGTGGGCCACGCCTAACAAAACAGTAGGAATTGAACGCTTGGGAGTGACAGAAGTTTTTTATCATGACTAAATTTGTGTCTGCAGTTTATCTGGGTGGTAATAACCCTATTAACGGTTTGGATGGCATATAAACACCATGGTCAGCCTCAGAAACGTATCAACGGTGAAGGTTTCCAATCCTACTATTTAGTTTGGTGTGGCTCACCTGAGACTTGGACCTGCCTGATTTTCAAATTCCACCCTACCGTGGTCTTTTCAAAACAGATGAATTGAGTGGATATGGCACAGACAACTCTGTGGACCCCACACAGCCTTGGGCACAGGCATCCCTCTTCCTAGGGTCGCATGCAATCCGCTCCCTTTCGTGGGAGCGTGGCTTAAGTGGACCCCCAATCCCTGACTGTGGGGCCCACCGTGAAGTATGTGCCTTACATCCCCTCCTCCATCCGTTTTAACCGTTTGTTTTAAGGCATGATCCCAAAAGAGCTGGCGGATGGGATGGACGGCACGGATAAGTCACATACATCATACATCATGGTGGGCCCTACAGTTCAGTTTTTTTTAAAGCAATTTTTACTCGGGGTTTAGAGATTAATAGTCTGCCCGTGGACTCAAATAAATATAAATGAAAATAATTAATAGTCGTTTATAATAAATTAATACTCATTCGGGGCTGATTTTATCTCATGGCCCACCAATTCATATCCAAAATTAACAACTGATTTCATCTTGAGTGCCCATCTCGTTTATTTTTGGGATCATGTCGTATAATGATTCGAAAAAATGTATGAACGGCGTGGATATAAAATACATGAATGCAGGTGGGGCCCACTGTAAGGGCCGCACCTAATCAGCTCCGGCAACGATGACATGAGAAGAGAGATTGGAAAATTTTGATACTCTGGCACAAAGCGGTATACGACGCATAGGCACTTAGAAATTGCATATATTAGCGTAAAATTAATTAAATATAAACCGTTCAAATTATGATGCCCATTTTATTTGCTTTAAAAACCGAAAATTATTTGCTTTATTTGATCATATGACTGTTGGATTGGGAGTATTTAACACTTTAAAATGGAAATATCCAACGGTTCTGTTTCAACAAAAAAAATTTCCACATATGAGAGAAAACTATTTATTTAACATATATTATTTTAGGATTTTGACTTAACTACAGTGGGTTCCACAGTTTAGTCGGTTTAAAAAACGAGTTATATATGCCACATGTTTAGTTCTTAGTGCCTGCACATCAAGCGTAGAGGTGGGCATCATGAACCCGATCCGAAGAATCCGACCCAATCTGGCCCGACTCGGTACCGTTCCAAACAAACCAACGGCTTAGATCGGCCTGATCGAGTCTGGCCACCCAAATCCGTTCGTCTTTCGGGTCAGGTGTGGATAGAGATCTTTCCGGACCGATCCGACTCGGATACCCGAACCGAACAGACTCGACCTGGCGGTACTAAAAATACTCATTTTGATTTTTTACCCTATCTCATCCCCTCTTTTCTTACCAAGTTATCCTACCGAAGAACGAGCAAGCGGCGAGCCTCTACTTTTCTTCTTCCTCTCGGACCTCTCCAGTCTCCAGACTCTAGATCTTCTTCCTCTTTTCTTACCCTACCTGATTTTCTTCATCTCCAGTCTCCTCTTCTTCTTCAGCGCTCGTCGTCCATCATTGTCCCGCCGTCCGCCACTGTCCCGCCCGAACGAACGCACGATCCGAACCCACCAGTAGTGACGTCCCTATCTGCATCGAATCGGGTAAGTATTGTGCGGCCCTGGCTCGACAGTGGTCTGAAAGCATGGCTGTTGATCTGTGTAACTTTCAGTAATCGTTTCTCCGTATGCGTTTGCTTTAGTATTTTGTTTAGCATCGATCTATTCTTTAAATAGTTCAGTATCCTAAAAAATAAAGAAAATAGATGTAGTTTGATAATCTGTTTTTTGTTTTCCTGATGTATTCTCTCTAATCCGGATTGTTGATTGTTTGTTTTCCAGATAAAGAAAATAAAGAAAGCATGGTTGTTGATTGTTTATTTTCATATTGATCTGTTTTTTGGGGGTTTAATTTTATAAAGGTTCCGAACTGTCCCATTTATTAAGAGAAAAGTCTTCAACGCTTTTGACCGGTCGTATGGATTGCTCGACCGATTGTGGGAGCTGCTCGGCTAGTCGTGGCTTGCACGACTCGAAGTCCGGCGAGCTAAGTTTTTTCATGTTCGGACCTTTCGACCAGTCGTAGGGATAGTTCGACCAGTCGTAGCTCGACTGGTCATAGCTTCTCTTCGACTACTCGTAGGTTAAGCAGATTCATTATACGATTTTGCGGATTGCGAAAATCTGTGTCCTTTCGCAACTGGGATGCGGAAGGGAAGTTGCCTAAACTATAAATAGGTGTTTTTAGGGTTTTTCTAGGGTATGTGAATGGATGAAAAATAATTCTAAAGTTTTGTAAAGGGGTTCTAGAGAAATTAAAGGGTATAGCAAGGGTGAGATTCGAGGTTATTCGAATCGGATAAGTCCTCTCTCTTTATAATTTTTGTTTTCATAGTGGAGATCTGTCACTTTATGCCGTGGTCTTTTCCCGCAAGGGTTTTCCACAATAAATCTGAGTTCTCTTGTGTGTGCTTGGCGCCATGGAATTGTTATCCTAGATCAAGATCTGTGTGATTCCGCAGGTCAAAATCCCCAATAACTGGTATCAGAGCTATCATTAGGGCACGGATCTAAATATGAGGGATTAGTAATAATGGCGAGCGCTAAGTATGAGATTGAGAAGTACTCAAGAAAAAATAATTTTGAGTTATGAAAAATCAAGATGATGAGTTCCTTAATTAAGCAAGGCGAAGATGGTGCTCTTGAGGAGCAGAAGTCTACTATGACTGATGTTGATTGAAATACTCTTGATAAGAAAGCTTTATCATCGATCCGTTTATGTCTCATGGATAAGGTTCTCTACAACGTCATGAGGGAGAAAATTGCAGCTAAGTTATGGGCGAAGTTAGAGGATGTTTATGCGAAAAAATCCTCTGAAAATCGCCTACACTTGAAGTAGCGGTGATATAACTTCAAGATGACAGAAGGTGGAGATCTGGAGGCTCACATCAGCAACTTTAATAAATTAGTTTATAAATTGCTGGATATGAAGGAAGTAATGAAAGATGAAGAACAAGCATATATGTTGTTGAATTCTCTTTCGACGTCATATGAGTCATTCAAAGACACTATGTGCAACATGAATAAAACCCTGAGTATCGACACAGTTATCTCAACTCTTCAAGAGAAGGCTATGAGACAACTGAACAACAATATGAGGACATCTTCTGATGCGCTGTTTACAGTGGGTAGGAATTCTGGACAAGGTATAGGTTCTTTAGATTATAGATTCAAATCCAAGGGCAAGGGCAAAGGAAAGGTAAAGTGCTGGAACTGTGGGAAAGAAGGACATGTGAAGAAGGATTGTGAAAATCATAAATCGAAGAAGGAAGATTCTGAGTCTCCATGCAGGGAGGCCAACGTTGCCACGTCGAATGGATGTGATGGTGATGTTTTATTTGTGTCTTCACTTAGACGGTCATACGATGATCGTAAGGACGAGTGGATGCTAGACACAGGGGCATCTTTTCACATGACTCCTCATCGGAGTTGGTTCACCAGCTACAGGGAGTGCGATGGTGGACAGGTATTCATGGGTAATGACATTGTCTATAATGTTGTAGCTATTGGTTCAGTGCGTATCAGGATATTTGACGGGGTGGAGCGTACCTTGACAGATGTAAGGCACATTCCTGATTTGAAACAAAATCTGATTTCTCTTGGTGTGCTTGAGGCAAAAGGATGCAAGTACAAAGGTATTGATGGTGCTCTTAAAGTATCTAAGGGGGCACGGATAATCATGAAAACGCAACGACTCGGTAACTTATACGAGTTGATCGGGAGCACTTCAAAAGGTGGAGCTACAGTGGATGTAACGGATTCCACCTCTGCGCGTGTGTGGCATGTTGGGCATGACCACATGAGCAAATAGGACAGGAAGGCTGAGATGCGCGGACAGGGTTACAGAGCAGGTGGAGCAGCCACCTGTGAGAAGAATCACACGGCATAATTGCAGGATATCGGCGAGGTGCATGGACGACTCCAATATCACAGGGGATTCATCTTCTATTCAAATGGCTCTAGGTGAGCCTGGTGCTAAGAAGTGAAAGGTGACTATGGACGATGTGATGGATTTGTTGTACCAGACCGATATTTGGGAGTGGGTGGAGCTTCCAGTGGGCCAGAAAGTGGTTGGATGCAGGTGGATCTTCAGGAGGATTCAACATCGATACAGGGCAAGGTTAGTAGCGGAGGGTTATGCTCAGAGAGAAGGGATCAACTTCTCAGAGATATTCGCACCAACGGTATAATAAGTATCTATTAGATCCGTGATTGGCACTGGTTAGCTAATGTGATCTTTGGTTGGAAAGATGGATGTGTAATCTGCACTTCTGTAAGGGAAAGAGAAGAGTAGATCTACATGAAGCAACCAGAGCGGTTCGAAGTTAAAGGGACTGAGAAAAGACTTTGCAGGAGGTCGTGGTTCGATCTGTCACCTAGGCAGTGGTTTGATTCCTTCATAGATGAAGGATCGGAGGCTGCAAAGATGGTTCTTGGCATTAAGACTAAAGGAGGAGTAGGCTTTGGTAATCACAGGAGGCATACCTTGTGTGTAGGTATTGATCAAGGATGTGATGGGCCGAGTAAAGCCGGAGAGCGTTCCCTACTCATCTCTCCTCAAGTTTTCCTCAGTACATGTCCGAAAACATACGAGGAAAAGCAAGATATCTCATGAGCCTTATTCGAATGCGGTTGATAGTGTATGTCAAGGTCTGGATTAGATCGGTTATTTCACAGGTTATCAGTGTTGTGAGCAAGTACCCCGGCAAGCAATATTGGGTAACGGTGAGATGGTAAGAAGACTACGTCTTTTCTTTTGAGAAGACAGGAGCAAAGGTGGTTGAGCTTATGGATTTTGATCCGGCAGACATGCTCACCTAGATCGTTCCTGCAGAGAAGTTCAAGTTCTGTGTAACTTCTCTAGGCTTGGTGATGGCATAAAAGAAGAACGGAGTGTACACAAGAAGCTATGATGTGATACAGAAATAAGAGAAGAGGTCAAGAAGTTACACGGTTGAAGGTTGAAGGTTGAAGGTTGAAGACTTGGTGGAGATTGTGAGAAAAAAGTCTTCATCGCCTTCAATCTGTCGTGGGAGCTGCTCGACTGTTCGTGGCTTGCACGACTCGAAGTCCAGCGAGCACGGTTTTTTCATGTCCGGACCCTTCGACCAGTCGTAGGGATTGTTCGACCAGTCGTAGCTCCCCTTCGACTAGTCATAGGTTACGCAGATTTGTTACGCGATTTTGCGGATTGCGGAAGTTTGTGTCCTTTCGCAACTGGGATGTGGAAGGAAAGTTGTCTAAACTATAAATAGGTGTTCCTAGGATTTTTCTAGGGTATGAGAATGGATGAAAAATAATTCTAAGTCTTTCTAAAGGGGTTCTAGGGAAATTAAATGTTAGAAAGGGTGAGATTCGAGGTTGTTCGAATCGGGTAAGTCCTCTCTCTTTGTAATTTCTGTTTTCATAATAGAGATTTGTCACTTTGTGCCGTGGTTTTTTCTTGCAAGGGTTTTCCACAATAAATCTGAGTTCTCTTGTGTGTGCTTGGTGCCACTGAATTGCTATCCTAGATCTAGATCTGTATGATTTCGCAGGTTAAAATCTCCAACACCATTTAGTAGTCCAGTTGATTATAACATATCAAATGTTAAACCCTAGGTCAGATTATGGTTTCTTCTACCATGTTAAACCCATGTTTTCGGTGGCTTTCAAATCTCCCATGTAATGTGTCTCACTAATATATGCATGAGAATCCAGCTCTATATGTTGTAATTTTTTATTTACATGGTTATTGGATCATTCTTTAGTGAGATTCTGGTTGCTAAAATTCCGTCATCACACTATGAAATGTAGAGATGGTGAATTAGGTTGTTTGTCTTGGGCCATGCATTACTTTAAATGGTGGTTTTGAATTGGGACTTTCCTAGAGATCAAAATTTATATGAGTTTCCCAACTCATTCTGCTTTGCACTGCAGCCTTGTTTTGCTGCCAACAGAGACTGCAGTTAGAGGTGGGCAATGAAGCAAGTAATTTTGGACTGCTACTGGCCTAGACACTGAAACTGTTATGACCTGTTTTGAATTTTTTTCTTATTATTTTGGCCTTTTTTTTGGCAACTTGTTTCATTGTGCACCAAAATAATTTGTGATTTTTGACCATGGTTGTGTAACAATTTGTGTACCAAAAAGTAAAAGCTCCATTTTCTCATACAACACAAGGGAGCTCCATTTTTTGTTGAATTATATGAATACCTATTTTGTGTTGATCTCAGAGCTTGCAATTTAAGCTTGTAAACTATGTTAAAATTAGAAAGCTTTTTCATGATTACAATACAGGTTTACTCTATTATACTCTCCTTTCAGTGTATTTTATTATATTCCTTTGTATTCTTGGTGACCATTTTTGTCACGTCCTAAACCCGAAAAAATGGATTCACAGGAATCCCGATCGCCGAATCTGGTGCCGACAGCCTCCGTAGTACCCCATTCTCGGCTCATAGCATTCATATGCCAGATTTTTGATCCTAGAATCCTACAAGGAGGATTTTTTTTGTACATTTAACTAGTAATAAGCATAACCATAAGTTTACCCAAATCATAAAGGCAACATCATCATCACATATCCACTAATATAATCATTTGAATACAATACTGAAAGGGAAATATATATGTCAAAATCAAAGCTCTAAAAAACAGCTGCACGCTCCAAGCTCAATGCTGCTGCAACCTAACATCACCTGCACGCATCTATAGTGCATAAGCTTATAGAAAGCTTAGAGGGTGGTGTAAGTGTGTGCACGAGATAAGTGTCAAGTATTCAATACAATATCATAATCATACAATACCGGAAAGCTATTAGTCCATAAACCATACAATGACTGAATAAGCAGAAATACTGATAAGAGCAAGAATTATCAGCGTAAACAGAAATACTGACAAGATTATAATCATGCGATAACAGAATAAGCGGAAGTATGAACAAGTTCATAAGTTAATCAATATCAGAATACGCAATATAGGACAACTATGCAAATGATGAGTCATAGATAATCAAATGTCGAATGACAAGGATATAATGTAATACACAATTCGAAAGAGCTAACAAATATCATCACTCTCATCTAAGTCACAGGAATAAAGAAACATAACAACCCACAATGCCACACGCCGAAGATGTAATGGAATATGCAGTATATGGTGCTAATGGAATGACCATTCTGGAGTGTGATGTCGGGATGATAGTACATAGTATCGCAGGCTACGGGGTCCACCACACGGAACCTCTATCCAAACCAGTCTCATACCTAAACTTGGATAGTCTGACTCAACGTGGTAAATTCCTGATCTCAGGTTAGTCGCGCGCCCAACCGAAATCCTTGCCATAACGAAGATACACAATAATTAGTTGCGACCACCAGCCCGAGTGGATAGTAAATGGATGAATGAATGAGTATGCAACTCCTACTCAGTAGCCTGTCAGCACAATATCCTACCAACCGCTGGTAGCTCGCCCAGTGTGGTAGCTCGCCCAGGCCTCAGCCCCGCCCACATTAGCGTCCGCCCACGTGCGCCCGTCCACATGCACAACAGTGACGGGGTGTCATAATATCATGTCAGTCCTCATATCAGTACGGTTCCTCTCTGAAAAAATCACCGGGGTCTATTACACTTCACACCACCTGTCGCCCCAATTAAGCACACAACTGGGTAAGTGAAAAAGACCTCACTATCCGCCTGTCAGTAGTCTGCCAATACTTACCCGGCTCACCGATAGCGGACCCATTCCTTGAGCTGGTCAAACTCAGCCTAGCCATGCCTACTCCCTCGGGCAAGTAAGGCCGCACCCCCTTCTAACCGACCACGACACAGTGGAGAGCGCAACCATCTGGTAATCGGCACTCAATGCTCATCTACCCACTCGGTTTAGAAGTTAGAGCATCCTCTGGAACCAAGTGGGTGTTTAGAGATTTTCACCCAGGGCCATCTAGGGCGGCCCGATGCTCGAACAGATTTTTGGAGTCCCATCTGGTCATCCACGATATGCCTGTGGAGGCTACGGCCCTGATGTCACTAGGGCGTACAGTAATCACAACACAATGCAAGATGCATGAGTCATACAATCCAATCATGCATCAATCCTACGCTCATGTGAGATAATCTCCACCTATCAGGGAGTCTCACATCATCCTGCTCAATGACATATGCAATGGTCAATCACATCTCATAACAAACATGCAGATGATGCGAATGTGCATGTATCATGATGTTATGATGTCACATACTCATAAACGGTATCAATAACCGGCGTCGACAATGTAGACTTTTAACCAACATTGCCCCCAAGGAATGACCCACATAGAATCAAATATATAATGGACGCATGGCCTCACACAAGGGCCAAATATATGAAACAGGTGGGCCCTGGTCATGGGCCTAACACATATCACAATGGGCCTTGCCCATAGGCCTCAAATACATCTGAATGGGTCGCACCCATGAGCCTCAGATATATCACAATGGGCCTCAAATATACTTCGCAGGTGAGTCACATACCTGGGTCTAATACACATCAGTATGGGCTACATCACATAGGCTTAATATACATCACTATGGCCACAATCCAAGGGCTTTAAATACACAATAGGTGGGCCCTACACATGGGCCTCAAATATATACCACGGGTGAGCCTTAATGGACGGGTCACCAATACAACAGGATGGGCCTAATGACATGGACCCTATAAATATATCGAATAGGCCGCACCAATTGGGCCTTACATACATTGCAATGGGCCATGACCCATGGGCCTTGCATACATCACAATGGGCCTTGTAATATGGGCCTCATATATATTTAAGGTGGGCCTCAACAACGGGCCTCATACACATCAAAGTGGGCTTCAACAATGGGCCTCATACACATCAAGGTGGGCCTCAACAACAGGCCTCATATACATCAAGGTAAGCCTCAACAATGGGCCTCATATATGGCCTTAGCAACAGGCCACAAATATATTAAGATAGGCCTAATCAATCATATAGGCTAAATCAATCAAATGGCCGATACGAGCAGGCCGATCAAATGGACCGATACAAATGGGCTGTGCGTTATGGAGTTATACTAAGCATATTATAAAGTAATGCCCTATCCTTACAACGCAGCTGGCCTAGACGACTTGTATACAACAAGTACGGGCTTACCAATAGGCCCTAGGGAGAGTCACAATATGGATATTTAACCAACATTATACTCGCAATGTGGATGTCAAACCAACATTGCTCTCAAGGTGTAGCCCGTAGTGAATAACATTACGTAAACCAGGTTGAGATCACACATTACAATGGACCTTAGGTACACCCCATTGGGCCTTAAATACATCAAATGGGCCATGCCATATGGGCCTTTTACTCATCAAATGGGCCACATAAATGGGCCGCACCAATGGGCCTTATGTGCATTGCAATGGGTCATAACCCGTGGGCCTTAGATTGCATCAAATGGTTCTCGACCCATGGGCCTTATACATATCAAATGGGCCTAATCCCATGGGCTTTAAAATACATCAAATTGGCCCAATCCCATGGACCTTGGAACACATCAAATGGGTCCACTCTATGGGCCTTAAATTACATCAAATGGGCCTAATCCCATGGGCCTTGGAACACATTAAATGGGTCCACTCTATGGGCCTTAAATAGTTCAACAACTAGCTACATTCATGGACCCAATTAAATTCAACTGTAGTGGGCCTCAAAAGTGCATTTATTAAACCCAACATTTAAGGAACTAAAGGTATAAATCATTTCCTCTAAGATCTTTATAATATGGTGGGCTCCACTCCTCAAAATTTCAGCCCAAGGCCAGCATAATTATAACATGTTGCTGTCCTAAATTTGGGCACTCCTTTGGAGTGGGTACAAGGCCTCTAAAACTCTGAAAATTGAGGGCCAAGGTCCCTCATCATGCATACAATGAGAGGAAACCCAAAAAGGTGGCCCACCATCAGAAGAAATATTTTTGAATTATGGTTTTTTATCAAGGCATATTGCTGGACTGCACAGCATAAACAATCTGGGAGTCCAACCATCTTAGACCATTCTTTTGGATACCCAAACGGGGTCACTTGAGGCTAAAATTTCACAGAGTGATACTTCCATAGGTGGGCCACACCTCCAAAAAATTTCATAATTTTTAGATATCTCTAAGTATTTTAATTAATTTAAACAATACAAACTGTCCAGAAAAATTGGACAGACCTGGACGTCCCAAAGCGGTAGGCCAGTCCGGCCGTCACCACGGTGTGTACAGGGGTCCATTGGCCCTGAAATTTGGTAGGTGGGTTCTAACATAAGTGGACCACATCTTAAAAAATTTTAAAATTTTTGGACATCTGTAAATATTTTAATTCATTTACATAAATCAATCTGTCCTAAAAATCGGACTGATCTAGACACCATATTATAATGGGTCGGTCCCACCATCACCATGGTGTGTACAGGCGTCCATTGGCCCCAAAATTTTATAGGTGGGTCCTACCATAAGTAGGCCACCCCCCTGAAAATTTTTAAACACCCATTGGTATTTTAATAAAATTTAAAAATCCAACTGTCCATGGTGGAATGTTGCTGAAACAGTGCAGAAAATTCAGACTGTCCACCTCACTTGGACCACACCTTTGGGACCCCAATGAAGGTCAGTTGGGGCTGAAATTTGGGGAACATCAAGATGAGATCCCCACCTTTCAAAAAAGTATATTTAATAGGTATGAATAGTCCTCCAAATAGTCCCAAAATCTGGTCCAAAAATAACTAGAAACTGTCCAGAAAATTCTGGACAGCAACATGTACTTAGATAAAATTTATTATATAAGTTAAATAAAAAGGGAAATACATTAATGGGCCAAACACATCAGAAAATAAAATGAGGAAAAACAGAGATAGAAAGATAATCCGGCCATAGGAAAAGGGGCTCCGCCACTATTGAGCCCTCCCAAGATTAATCACACCCGCATATCATATCTAGATCTACATTTACAACATGGATCTTGCACATGCATGGTCTATAATTAAAATGCATGGTGAGGATGTCATCCCCACCATGGTTATAAGGTCTAGATGACCCAAACATAATATGATATGAAATAAAACTACCATGATGGGGCCCATAGAGAAAGGCCCCATGCATGGATCATGCGTGCATAAGGTAGGCCATTAGGCCATAACCATGGGATTGTGTGGGATCTCCACCATTGATTGGTGGGTACTACACTTCCCTCATAAAAGAAAGAAAATATCTAGGCTATAAAAATCAGATTTTTTACATCTAGAGGAGCACCCACCATTCGATCTTCTTGCTCCTATGAGTTCTTTAACACCTTAGTTTTGATTCCAATGGAGGAGATGGGGAATGGATGGTTAGGATGGGAGATCATGGGGTAGGAAAGTGGGTCATACTTGAAGTTTTGAAAGAGAGGGAGAGGCTTGGAGAATTCTCATATGTATGGGATTTCTCTCCTTAGATTTTTTTGAGTTTGAAAATGAGAAAGAGAGAGAGAGAGAGAGTTGTAAAGGGAGAGAGAGATGGGTGATGGATGTGGTGAGTGATGGGTGTAAGAAAATCTTGACTTTTGTGGCCATTTATGTAAGAAAAGCATGGGTGGTGTAAGAACTTTTTGACTTTGAGGGCTTTTGGTGTAAGAGAGGTATGGGCTTGTAAGAGATTCTTGACTTTTGTAGTTGCTTGGGAATAGGTGAAAGGTGATGTGTACTTGACATGTACTTGCTATGTGATGGATTGATGGATTGATGGGATTGATGTGACACCTCGTAGAGATTCTCTTGGGTTTCGCAACGCACGATATTTTTTTCGCAACGAACGTTGGCCCACATCTCTTGATCAGGGTATCACCTCGGCGCACAAGTCGCGGCATCGGAACCACAACGACGGCGCGGTCGCTATGGTAAAGGTCTTGGGTTGAGTTGATATGGGTTGATCTCATACGAATCAAGGTCGCACGCAAATATTAGTTAAAGGTCGAAGGTTGCCGGAATTCGACCGGTAAGACCGCGAAAGTCTATGGAACGGTACGGTCTAGGATACGGGGCTTACAGTTTTACACTCACTTAATTATACAAGCCTACAAGCTTTCCTATAAGGCTATAACCACATACCTGTTTTGTGTATCTTTTTTCTCCACCATAAGGATTTCAGTGTCTAGAGGAGAAAGCACCCAGCATTGCCTTAGACACTGATGAAAGCAATGTACATACTTTCATCAGTGTCTTGGGGCCTACCTCAGCAGTTGGCTAGATTTATTTTTGGAAAAATATCGAAAAGATGAGACTAACCTTGTGGATAGATTAGATCTCGACCACCGTTTGTATGTTGATCTATATTGGACACAAGTGTGGGCTTAGAAAATCTCCAACATGGAACCAATGAATAGGGATTTGATGGGCTTGTGTTAGATTTTGCAAAGCCTGGTAGAAGTAAAGAATTTATTGCAACTAACAGTAGAAGTATAGGAATGGACGGTAATTATCATTTTATTGTAACTAATTTTCACACCACAACTCATGAATCAAATGGCCCACTGATTCGACAACCATGTGCAGCGATTATAGATAAAGTTGGTCTGACTGTCAAAATCACCTACTTTATGGGCCAGGCTCTCTTTTTTAGTCTTGCATTACAAAAATGGCAGTGACCATTCAAGTACAAGTGGCATAGTTTTATGACAAGCTGGACTGTCCAAATTGCTAACCAACTGTGAATGGAGCACTACCAAAAATTGCATAGAAAACCATCTATTAATTCATTTATTTTCAAAAATCTAAATGGTGACATGCTGTATTAGTACATGCATCTTGATTACTTTTGGATTAAGACTTCCAAATCACATAACTTACTTGACTACTTTTCATACAATCTAAATATGCAGCCCCAAAAGGGTGGATCTTTCTATTGTAAGACAAATGTGTGAGTTATTGTCGGCTTATATTGGAGTTGGCGGGCAATGGCCACCAAATTAAAAATACCCATTGATGAAAAAGAGAAATATCCATGATTGTCTACTTGGCAAGTCCTTGTCAGCTTATGTTAGGTGGTAGTGGGTAATGACCACTAAAATAAAAACACTCATTGATAAAGAAGAGCAACATGGAACCAATTAATAGGGTTATATGCTTGACATTGCTTTCTTTTAATCATTTATCCCAATATATCAATCTTTATTTGTTTTTGTTCCTTTCTCAGGTTGAAGGCTTGAAGAAGAGGAACAACATAAGATTTCTGAGTCATATTCAGTTTCAGTAGTCCCTTATTTCGCCTTTTGTAAGGTCAGTTATTTTTATTTTTGGCCTCTCTTTATTTCTTATCTTAATGTAAGAAAATACTGCACGCGTAACATTTGCATGTAGGTTGCACTCTTGAATGGAATTGCAATCACTATCCTAATTGTAGTTTTCTTGCATTTGTAACTACATTAAGTTGGACTTCAAAGAAACATAGTTGTAATTTGAGGGCTACTTCCTGATTTATGAATGCTAGGAAAATATAACTTGACTATTGTCATTTCTTCTTGATAAATATGAATGATTACAATGCAGATTGCAGGTTGATCTAACAACCCATAGATTGATTACTGACTATGTACTTTAGTCTTAATATGTACATTGCTTTCTTTGCTTAGATTATCTCATTATTGCTTTCTTTGCTTAGATTATTATTGTGACTTGTGATTGTGATTTGTAAGTTAGATTATTAGTTACCCGTTTGAGAATTTTTATGTGGCCATACATAGATATAGTGTATTTTTGGTAGCATAGAAATCGCTCAAATTGTCCCTTTGTGGACAGTTTAAGGTTAAATGGATAGTATACTTTCATATAACCTATTTAAATGTCCATGCCTAATCTGTGGTCCATCTCCTCGTTTCTCTATAGATATGTTTCTTTTGTTTCTTATCCAATGCTAAATATCTTCACATTGTTTTAGATATTTAACATCGAAATGTAACGTAGGATTAACTTATCTGAGAAGCATGGGGAGATGCTACTGGATTTTCGGCACAGACGTTTAAATGAGAATATGAAAGTATTACAATCTATCCAAGCTTGAATGAGTAATTAATTTAGAATTTAATTGTTACTTGTAAGTTAGATAATTAATTACTCGTTTGAGGATTTCTATGTGACCATATATAAAAATTACTTAAATTGTCCCTTTTTGAACAATTTAAGGTTAGATGGATAGTATGCTTTCATATAACCTATTTAAATGTTCATGCCTGATCCGCGGTCCATCTCCTCGTTTCTCTCTACATATGTTTCTTTCGTTTCGTATCCAATACCGAATATCTTTACATTGCTTTAGATATTTGGTATCAAAATATAACGTAAGATTAACTTATTTGGAGAGGCATAGGGAGATGATGTCAGATTTTCGACGTAGATATTTAAATGGGAATATAAAAGTATTGCAATCTATCCAACCTTTGATGAGTAACTAATTTAGGATTTAGTATAACTCTGCTAGCATTAAAGTGCTAATGCTAATATGATTTAGTATATTTCAACTATCAGATGAAAAGTAAGGGTCTTTCCAATACCCTGTCCCCGACCCCTGGTGGTCGGTCAATTACATCACCGATGATCCTTGAAGATGAAAGATTAGGTCTTGAACATGAAGAGGTGCCCGTCGGCGTCGTTGATATGAGTACCACACAGTCACGTATTACAGAAAATACGAAAAAGAGGTTGGCAGTATGAGAAGATTTTGAAGAAGTAACCTTGAAAAACGGCTAAGTGAAGATATAATGTAAACATTGCAAGAGTTAGTACACTAAGCAAGCAGATGCTTCGACCACAACGTTGAAGAAACATCTAGGAAAGTATTTTTAAAAAGTGAGAAGTGCGTCAAGGCAACAAACACTTTCATTTTCACAATCTGCAGGGGGTCCATCAGTGTCCGTCTACAATATGACAAAGAGTCAGTGAATGAGTGGACGGCTAAGTTAATTATTTCAGATGAAAGACCATTTAAGATGGTGAGAAAGTCCTATTTTTGTTAGACTAGCTAAATGCCTTAACCCCAAATACGAGAAGGTCTCTCGTACAACAATTAAGAGGATGTTTATGAAAATGTATGAAGGCAAGAAGGTCAAGTTGAGAGGAGAGTTGGCCATGATTTTTCAAATTAGCCTGACATCAGATTTGTGGACGGCATTCAATCAATGAAAGGAGTATATGTCCCTAACTGATCACTACGTTGATGCCGAATGGAAGCTTTGCAAGAGAATAATAAACTTTCATTATCTTGCGCCTCCTCATATTGATTTGATGATTTCAGACTGCATACATAGATGTCTAATGGAGTGGGAAATTGAGAAGAAGATCTCAACAATTACATTAGACAATGCCTCTACAAATAATAGCTTGATAATGAATTTGCGCAACTAGTTTAAGGCCACCAGTGACCTATATTTTGGTAGAAAGATATTTCATGTTAGGTGTTATGCCCACATCCTAAACTTGATTGTACAAGAAGGCCTTAAATAATCGATCCCATGATCGAAAGCATAAGAGAGAGTGTGAAGTATATATGGGGGTCCCCTTCATGATTACATGCATGGAATGAGATCGTGAAACGGTTGAATTTGTCAACTCAGAGAATGATGAAGTTGGACGTCACGATACGTTGAAATTTAACTTTTGAAATGTTGGATTCAGCGATAGATTTGAGACCTCCTTCTCTCTCTATGAGGAGCGTGATAGTGCGTATGTTTGACTGCCTTCTAAAGATGATTGGTCAATAGCTAAATTAGTTCGTAAGTTCCTTTCTGTTTTTTACAACAGCATGAATAAATTTTTGGGTTGTAAGTATCCAATAAAAAATATATTTTTACCTGAACTTTGGAAAGTAAAAGATGTCTTACACAAAAGTAGTAATGGACAAGACATTTTACACTTCATGACCATGGGTATGCAGGTAAAGTTTGATAAGTATTGGTCTGAGTGTAGTCTGGTAATGAGTGCTGCGGTCGTTCTTGATCCCCGATACAAGATGATTATGGTTGGCTTCATATGTAATAAGTTGTATGGTGTGATGGGTGTTACTGAGGCCGAAAAGATTTCTAGTACAGCCAGTGAATTGTACAGTTTGTATGTATGTGCCGTAAAAGAACAATCTCCTCGTGTGGGTTCTAGTTCTATTGTTGATGAATCGCAAAAAGACACGATAGATGATTTAATGTCTTACTATGTACAGCTGAAAGGGACTCAAGTACGGATGGCTAGATCAGAACTTAAAGACTATCTCGATGAGGATCTTCTAGTTCTAAACAAAGATGATGATTTTGATGTTTTAGAGTGGTGGAAGACGAGATCTGATAAGTTACAGTACCTTGTGCTCTTGTTAATGGCACGCGACATATTATCAATTTCAATTTCAACTGTGGCTTCAGAATCTGGCCATTTTTAGTACGGGAAGTAGGGTCGTAAGCAAGTATAGAAGCTCACTTAGACCTGAATCGGTTGAAGCGCTCATTTGTACTCAAGATTGACTGCGTCTTATATGGGAGAAAGATACCTCTATTAATGAGGAGTTCGATGAAGAGGAAAGTGACAAGACTGATGAGACAGTACCTGCAACTGCAATATGATTTTGATGCATTCTAATTTTGTTATATCATGTTATTTGTAATTTTTTTAAAATAATTACGTTGAAGTTATATAGTTGTGTCTTATGGGTGGATGAATATTTTACTTTTTTCATTAGTACTATTCAATTAGATAATGTTGTTTAAATCTCTTATTATATTGTTGGGTAATTGTGTTCATTCATAACGTTATTTTTTTTGTCCTAAGCTAACCAGATATATACTAGATATGTCATCGGAAGATGATGCATCGGCGGATATTTGGGATTATGGAGTTCAAACCTACTCCCAGGATAGAAAGATTAAGTTGAAATGTAAGTTGTGTGGAAAACAGTTGGTCAACAAAACAAATCGATTCAAATTATATTTGGCTTATCGGGGAGGAAACGTCGCACCATGTAGCAAAGCTTCTCAGGAGGTCCGAGATTTATTTAGAGTTATTCTCGATTCTAATACGAAGACTTCCTACACCCCTCACCTTGCAATTACAACCAATACAACTAACCCAAGAATATATAGAAGTAGGCCTATTAAAAATGAAGAAGGGTTTAACAGAGGAACTGCACCTGCCTCTGGCTCTAGTTACATGCCTTCCATAATCACAATTAGTAGAGAAGAAGAACAAGAGATAATTTTAAGGGAGTAATAAGAACGAGATTATAAAGATGCCGTCAAAGAAAGCATGCAAATAGCATATAGATCAAGAAGTACCATACAACAGCATCCACCTCCGAGACAATATGGTGCTGAAGCAGGCACAAGTAAATCATCAAAGTTTATTAAAAGTCTTGCAGCATTTTATAGGTGGTTTGGAATCCCGTACGAATCGGATCATAAAAAGCATCTGAAAAAACTTCTTGCATCTGTAAATGAGAACGATGGGAAGGGATCCCCACCATCTGATTCAACAAAGGTGAACGACCATTTTTTATACACAACCGGCTCGGAGTCGCTCAAGATTTCTCCTACAGTTGAATCAATAAAAAGAGAACCGAATGATGAATATAACAATGAAGGTGGAGGTGGAGGAGGGGGTTACTATTACGGACAAAGTTCATTTAGTTACATACCACAAAGACATTAATCATATAGAGGGTATTGAATGTATGAAATATTTACCTAATGTATATGTTAGTATGTGCATGTTAGGTTTTTTTACTTTTGATTTTGGACATGATGTTGGACATGATTTATTTACTTTTGAAGTAAAGAATGTTCTTTCGTTTGGATGCTACTTTGCTTTTCTGGCCTATTATTTTTCTTTTTCTTTCTTTTTTTCTTTCTTTGTTTTATAAACTTTAGCTTAAAGTGTGTTTGGTACCAAATTTGATGAAAATCTGCACCAAATTAGACTGATAAGTCATGAAATTTCATGGTATTTGCAGCAACTATAACAAATTTTTATTCATACAACTTAACATCTTAGTTGCACTAAATATCATGTCTAATGTTGCACAAAATATCATGAAATAATGGTGCAATCTAACACATTGTCTCAATAACTATTGTTTTGTGGGCAATTGATGGTGATTTTTAAGGTAGCCACCATCATCTTTCAAGATATTTTTCTTCTTAGAAAATGTGATTGAATGACATAGTGCTAGCTATAACTGTAAGGTTGTTTCTTTCATGTCTGGTAGATGGGTGTTATTCTACTTATAGTTGGTCTATATAATACTTACATCAATGAGAAAGTTGCATAGTACATTAGCCATGTCCCTCTTGTTGGATCTAAAACCCAACTTCTGCTGACGTGTGGCTACAGCCACCTTAAAAAAGAAAAATTGAAATTTAGAGGAAGAGAGAACTGCTGCTACTCGAATTGGAATTGAATGAAAATCGTATTACAGTGCTGCCTTTTTATAGGCTTTCTTATTCATGGAAATGACTAAACTATCCCTGTCTAGATTCATTCTAGGGGCAGCTAAAGAATATAAAAAAATCTAGAAAGAAATTCTGAAAATATACTGTTTATCTTCACCCACCTAGCAAAACTAAACTTAGAAAAAATCTCACAGCTGGAAAAATCTCACAACTAGCAAAAAATCCTTCTACGGTTTTGGATTTGCACAAATCCTCCACCGTATCCAACACTCCCCTTCAAACCAAAACCGGCTTCATTCCGAGCATCGTTCTTAGTCGTTTGAATGCGTCTGTCGCCAATGCCTTTGTGAAAATATCAGCCACCTGTTTCGTAGTATGACAATATTCTAATTTCATCATTTTCTGCTTCACATGATCTCTCAGAAAATGATATCGGGTATCAATATGTTTGCTTCTTCCATGCTGTACCGGATTTTTGGCTGGCTCGATTGCCGACTTGTTGTCCACATATATGACTGTTGAATCTTCCTGCGGATGCTTCAGCTCCTTTAGCAAATTTCTCAACCAAATTTCCTCACAGACGGTGGATGATACTGCCATGTACTCTACTTCACATGTGGATAGGGCGACCACACTCTGCTTCTTTGAATTCCATGTGAAAGCAGTTGTTCCGAGATAGAATCGTAGCTAGTGGTGCTCTTTCTTTCATCTTGATCACCTCCCCAATCACTGTATGAGTATCCATATAGCATTGCTTCATCATTGTATGGATAGAAAAGACCAAATTCCATTGTTCCTTTAATGTACCTGAGGATTCTTTTTGCAACTAGCCAGTGTGATTCTTTTGGTGCTTCCATATAAAGACTTAGAAGCCCAACACTATAGACTATATCTGGCCTAGTGATTGTGAGGTACCTTAAGCTTCCGATTAGGCTCTTGAATAGGGTTGAGTCGACGTTTCTTCCTTCTCCATCTTTTGTGAGTTTCAGGCCTTTTGTAATAGGTGTATTTACGGCTTTACAATCGTCCATCTTAAACTTTTCAAGTAATTTCTTAGCATACTTTTTCTGTGATATATAGATACCACCATGTTGTTGTTTCACTTCAATGCCCCAAAAAAGGACATCATACCTCCGTCTGTCATCTCGAACTCCTTAAACATGGCCTTTTTGAATTCTTCAAACATTGTCTGGTTGTTCCCAATGAACAGTAGATCATTAACATATAAGCAAGCGATAGGCATATCACCATGGGCATTCTTCTTTGTGTAGACGGCATGCTCATATGAACATTTGACAAAACCATTCTCTTGAAGATAACCGTCGATTTATGCATTCCAAGCACGAGGAGCTTGTTTCAACCCATACAGGGCTTTCTTCAGTCGATACACCTTGTGTTCCTCTCCTTGCATGACAAAACCTTCAGGCTGGTCAACGTATACTTCTTCTTCTAGTATCCCATTTAGGAATGCGGATTTCACATCTAGTTGGTAGATTATCCGACTGTGATGAGCTGCAAGGGAGATAATCATTCGTAAAGTGTCAAGGCAAGTAACTGGGACGAAAACTTCTTCATAGTCTACCCCATATTTCTGTTTGTAACCTTTTACTACGAGCTTTGCTTTATATCGTTCAATCTTACCATCGGCCTTTCGCTTGATTTTGTACACCCATTTGAGACCAATCGTTTTCTGGCTTTTAGGGAGTGAGGTCAACTCCCATGTTCAATTCTTCTCAATGGCATGAATCTCTTCTTCCATTGCCTTTCTCTAACATTCTTTATTCACAGCTTCCTCGAATGTGAGAGACTCGTGATCCGCATACAGGCAGAGTAAGTTCACTTCTTCAGTCTTTGTATAGATGTCATTCAGGCTTCTCATTTTAACATGAGCCAAGGGTGAAGGAGAATCGGATGAAGATATGCTGGATGAATTTCGATTTGATGAAGTACTTCCAGGAGATATGGAGCGTACTCCTGGACTTCTGCGATCCGAAGGGGGTGATGTAGGTGTCTGTTCTTGCTTCTCATGTCTCTCTTCTTTGTATTCTTCGACCTCGACCTGCTTTTCTTTGGCTGAGTTTCCCTCGTTCCATTTTCATGCTTCTTCCTCACAGAATACAACATCTCTACTCACCACCAGCTTATTGGTTAGTGGGTTGCAGAGCTTGTATGCCTTTAACTCTTCGCTGTAGCCGATGAAGATGCACTTCTTGCCACGATCATCAAGCTTTTTCCTTTTCGCTTCTGAAACTTGAGCGTAGGCGACACACCCAAAGATCTTAAGGTGCACCACGCTCTGCTTGTATCCACTCCATGCTTCTTGCGATGTCTGGAATCTGACACTCTTAGTTGGACACCTATTGAGCAGATAGGCAGTACAGGCAACTGCCTCTGCCCAGAATTTTTTTAGCAGATTTTTCTCCTTCAGCATGGTCCTCGTCATGTCGAGGATGGTGCAGTTCTTCCGTTCTGCAATTTCATTTTATTGTGGCGTGTACGCTGTAGTGTGTTGTTGCCTAATGCCATGTTCCCTGCAATATTCTCGAAAAACATTTGAGGTGTACTCCCCACCTCTGTTAAATCGGAGGGTTTTAATTTTAAGACCACTTTCTTTTTCAACCAGGGCCTTAAAATTTTTAAAAATAGTAAAAGCAACAGACTTCTCTTTGATTACATATACCTACAATTTTCTACTGAAATCGTCAATGAAGGTAATAAAGTATTTATTACTTCCTAGAGAGATTGGCTCTAATGGTCCACAAATGTCAGTGTGAACCAACTGCAACGGTCCTCTTGCTCTTCGGGATACTCCACTCGGAAAGGAGTTCCTTTGTTATTTTCCAAGTGTGCACGCCTCACACACATGTTCTGGAGCTTCAATAACAGGTAAGCCATGCACCATACTTGATGAGGACAGAAGTTTTAGGCCACTAAAGTTTAGATGGCCAAAGCGAAGATGCCACATCCAGGAATCAGTCTTTGCTGTTTCATAAAAACACTTCCCAAGCATTGTATTTATATGGAGAGGAAACATACGATTCTTCGCCATCTGGACTTTTACAATCAAACGTCCATGCATATCTCTTATGGAAAGAGAAGAATTCTCCATGTGTATTACATACCCTTTTTCAAGGAGTTGTCCGAGACTCAGTATGTTACTTTTCATGTTGGGCACATAGTACACATTGGAGATATAGTTTGGAACACCATTCTTCTGAAAGATTTTGATTTTACCTTTACCTTTCACTGGTGTTTTTGATGAGTCTCCAAACGTTATATCGCCATAAACTCCTTCTGTGAGTTCCATAAAGAGTTTCTTGTCGCCGCACATGTGATTACTTGCACTTGTGTCGAGATACCATACATCTTGTTGATCACTGCATTTCTCTTGTGCAAGGAGAAGTGTAGAGCTTTCTTGTTCATGGCCTGATGCTTCGGCATAGTTGGATAGCTCGTCTTGAGTCACCGGCTTGCTCCAGCAATCGGATGCATAGTGGCCAAGCTTATTGCAATTGTAGCATTAAACATTCTTTATACTTCCTCGTCCACGCATAGATCAACCTCTACCATTTCCTCTTCCACGAAAATTGATATTTTTCTGCTGGTTTTGGCTTTGGCCGTGGCTTTGTTGGTATCTGCGCCCTCTGCCTCTTGCGCGATTGTTAGCAAAACGTCCACCACGTTGTGAACTTTCACGTCCACCATTGTTATCATTCAGAGTCAATCTTGACTCCAAAGCTTGTTCCATCGGCATGGAATTGGTATTCTTCTGCATTCGTTGCTCATGAACTTGCAACGATCCTATCAACTCCTCAATGGAGAGTTTCTCAATATCTTTTGATTCTTCGATCGCTACAACCACATGTTCAAACTTGGTTGTGAGGGATCGAAGTATCTTTTCAATAACTCGGACATCTTCAATCTTTTCATCATTCCTTTTCAGATTATTTACAGTTATAAGCAAACGCGAAAAGTAATCAGTAATATTCTCACCTTCTTTCATGTGAGTTGCTTCGAACTCGGCTCTTAATGTTTGAAGGTGAACCCGCTTCACTCGATCTACACCCTTGAAGATGGTGCTAAGGGTCTCTCATGCTTGCTTACATGATGTTACTTCAGTGATCCGTTCAAAGGTGGAATCATCCAACCCTTGATAGATGAGGAAAAGAGCTTTCTTATCTTTCTTTCTTTAATCCTTGATACTGGCTTTTTGTTCGGCGGTGTAGGATGCTTCTTGTTCCGTTGTGGGTTCTTCATACCCGTCAGTGATGATCTCTCAAAAATCTTGAGATCCAAACAAGGCTTTCATTTGAATGCACCAGTTTTCGTAGTTGTCCTTAGACAACTTGGGTATTTGAGGATGTATTGTGCTGGCCATCTTTTCCTATTTATAAAAATGATTGATTTTTTTTTCGAAACAGTGGAATCGTGGACAGATTCTTGGCCTTTTGCAATCTGAAAAAAAAAAAAAAAATTTCGCTTTAATCTGATTTTTTTTGAAAAAACAGATTTTTCCAATCTGATTTTTTAAAACAATTTTCTGAAAAAACTGATTTTTTTTTGTAAATAGATTTTTTTTTAACCTGTGGCTGCGGCTGCAATCTGATTTTTCAAAAACAGAAATTTTTCTGAAACCCTGTGGCTGCAATCTGATGTTTCAAGACAGATATTTTTTAAAAATAGATTTTTTTAAAACCCGTGGCTGCAATCAAAACAGTTTTTTTTTTTGAAAACAGGGAGTGCAATCTGATTTTGAAAACAGATTGTTGCTGCAATTTGATTTTTTTTAACAGATTGTTGCTGCAATCTGATTTTTAAAAACAGAATTTTTTTTGAAAACAGGGAGTGCAGCAGGACCTTCTTCTCACGACTGATCAGGCCCACGGATCAGCAGCTCTGATACCACTTTGTTGGATCTAAAACCCAACTTCTGCTGACGTGTGGCTGCAGCCACCTTAAAAAAGAAAAACTGAAATTTTAGAGGAAGAGAAAACTGTTGTTGCTCGAATTGGAATTGAATGAAAATCATATTACAGTGCTGCCTTTTTATAGGCTTTCTTATTCATGGAAATGACTAAACTATCCTTGTCTAGATTCATTCTGGGGGCAGCTAAAGAATATAAAAAAATCTAGAAAGAAATCCTGAAAATATACTGTTTATCTTCACCCACCTAGCAAAACTAAACTTAGAAAAAATCTCACAGCTGGAAAAATCTCACAACTAGCAAAAATCCTTCTATGGTTTTGGATTTGCACAAATCCTCCACCGTATCCAACACCTCTAGCAACAATGTTTACTTCTCGTAATGGACTTGAAAAACTCCAGGAAGACTTGCATAAAGGTTTCCAAAAATAAATGAAATAATCTGAAGACCCGGTCAAATGGCTTCGTGATTTGACTTACTTGACTCTAAACTACACCCGTTGGAGTCCAATTCAATTTCCAAGATGATGTTAAAGAGAGGATCTTTGTATCGGCGACTCGTTTAATGTATTGTTTTTCATTTTCTCGTTTGATCAATTAACCAGTATTATATTTCATGTATATGATATTAACAGTCATGTGTAATGCATAGATGTAGAGGAAGCTAATGAAAATGCCAACAAGAGGATATCTCGCGGCAATGAAAACCAAGAACCTGAGAAAAACTTGCAAAACACAGTCCCAGTTTATGAACTACAAAATTTCCAATAGAAGATCTGAAGTGAATCATAAGAAAGGAGGAAATATGCCAGCGTCAGAGAGGTATTCTACTCACCCAGTCTCAGATATATAACCAACCCAAAGTTCTACTTTATCCCAATGCACGTTTGGGTGACCCCATTCAATCCATGCCATCCTCTTTCCATTTGGGTTGACACGTGAAAAGGTGTAGAAGTCATTGCCACGCTGACTAATACTTTTGATTCTAAAAGTTACAGGATCCAAAAGAAAAGAGTCAATGGCAAAAGTGCATTGCATGTTATCAACAAAGCACCTATATCATGCAAACTAATCACTATGTAATCCTGAAACCATTCATGATTTACCTATCTTTACCTTAAGGATTCCCATCCCTGAGGTCGATAGCTACAATTGTTGTTGTTGGATTTTGAGTACTTTCTATAAAAAATTTCACATGAAAATTCTTCTATTTCTTTAGCATTATTTTTAGATTTTCTAAGTGCAAAATACCCATCTTACAATGCAGTCCTTGACATGAATGCTCATTTGTTTTAACTGGGAAGGGAACGTCATCATTACAGCTCAAACTCTCCAATGACATGCCAGACATAAAAATGGATGTACAAATCAAAAGTAAGCTGGCTCCTTAATGCGTTTGGAGGAGCTCACAGATTTCTGTTCCAGTGCAAGCTGCCCACATGCTTCTATGAATTACTGTGCAATCTTTATCCTAGAGAGTCCCAGAACCTGATGGAGTTCATTTGGTCGTATAAAGGCCCACCCATGGTCATTGCTTTTGTATGGCTGGTGGGTAACAACAAAGTACTAACAGTTGGTCTTTGGAAAAGACATGAATATAACAAATGCATGTAGCATTTGTCCTTGGGATGTTGAGTTGTTGGAAAAGACATGAATATAACAAATGCACTGCATTCGGAAAATGCGGAAAGCACATTCTTCATTAAGCGGAATGGCCAATAATTGCCATTGAGCTCGTGTCTTGTTGGACGAAGAATGGGTTTGATGGAAAACTGGGCCTAGAACCATTTAAGAATTCCCAAATGCACCCTTACTTTTTGTAGTGGCATGAGTTGATTTGTATTTTGTAGTGCTTTATCCACCTCATCTGCTTAATGGATGTGCAGTATGGTATTATGGCCCTGTTGTCTAGTTGTTGGCTATTAGAATAGAGTGCGGATTCTCTGTTTCCTGGAGTCAGGAACTCCGTGACTCCAGTGTTTTCATTGGTCAACGTTGTGGAAGAAGATTCCTCAAAAGACATTCTAACCACGCATTAGTTGATACCAGATGCATCTCCAACCGACATTATAAGAACTACGTCTTAGCGAAGATGTTGTTGCTCGGGAAACGGTGTTACCCCAATTGCGTGAGGCCTAAATTGATGTATTTGTTGTATATTAACACTGTCCATCTTTTTTTTTCCATATCATTTTAGGACAAGATACCAAAATTTAAGAAGATTCAAATATTCGGTGAACCATTCCGCTGGAAACAGTGATGAATGACCATTAAAAACTATTTGTAGGCCACAAAAGTTTTGGTACAGAAGGAAAACAACCAATCTGAACCTGGCCCAATCCGATCCAACTCGGTTTTTCTGACCGAGTCGGACTCGGATCCATCCAGGGCAATACGTGTTAGGATCGAATCGAGTCAGATGACCCGGACTCGGTTCCGGATCGGTCTGAGTTCAGGTCAGGCCATGCAGAACTTGGACTGGGTCAAGTTAAACCTAATCCAATTTGACTTGGTCCGATGCCCAGCTCTAATCAAGCGTGATACTGTGCCACAGTATCTAAGAAGTGGTAACATATTAGGCGCAGCACCCGAGACGGTGTGGGCCGTTACCATGGGGCCCGCCTTGATGTATGTATTCTATATCCACACCGTCCATTCACTTTTCCAGATCAATTTATATCAATAACCCAAAAATTAAGAATATCCAAATCTCAGATTTCCCATGCTATGGGAAACAGTGTAATTGAATCTTCCACCATTAAAAACTTCCTAGAGCCCACTATGATATTTCTGTAATTTTTATTTGTCATCCAACCTGTTGCTAAGGCCATAGAAATCTGGATGAATAGAAAATACAAATATAAGAATGATCCAAAACTATTTTGGCCCACAGGAAGATTTTAATGGTAAATCAGAACTGTTTCCTATATTATGGTCACCTGAGATGTGGATCTATTTGATTTTTTCATTCATGCCGTAAAAGAATCTGGAAAAACGTATGGACAACATGGATATAGAATAAATACACAGATGCATTCATCTTGAGTCCATCTAATTCTTATCCCATGTTGTTATAAATCTGTAAGTGGCATGGAGAGCCACCAATTTGTTTTTTTTTTTTTAAATAATAATTAACTAATTAAATTTATTTTATTTATTTTTTTAACACACGCATACAAACTACCACACACTCACACGGTAGTAGGATTTCACCACCTATGGGTATTCAAACCTCCGTCCAGCTGTTGAAACTCCTAAGAGTCTACCACCAAATTTGTTCATCCTTTGTCATGGACGATCAAAAGAACTTGGTTTATTGGACGACAATTGCATGTAAGTAGGGTTACAGGACCTCTAATGTATCTAGAAAAAGGTATTGTGCATAGGGGTGTACAACGAGTCGGACTGAGTTGAGCTGACCTTGGCTTGACTGGGTTCAGCCACTAGCTGACTTCAGCTCGAACTCGGCTTGGTTTGGTCCTCGAGCCTGATTAGCCAACTCGTCTCCGTTCAATCAACAACTCGAGCGAGTTTGAGCCGAGTTAGATCTAAGTTCACCATTGCAGCATTTTCACAAAGACTCAAAATCTCATTATATTTGATACAGTATCAATGGTTTTACAAGTATTTTATCAAATACATTTTAAGCAACATGCCATGCTTCTTTAAGTCATTTCATCAATCACTTGGTGAGCAACCTCAATATCAAAGTAACTAAGTCACCAAAGTGGTTCAATCCTAGTTCGATTCCAGCACGGTTTAATCCAAGTTGGGTCAAGTTGGGGCAAGCTCGAACTCAGCTCATACTCATTTTCAAGCTTAAAAAATCAGCTCAGCTCAGCTCGAACTCATCTTATTACTGGAAATTTATGTCCAGCAATATTTCTTTAGCCGTCCATTTATTCTATATTGGTCCCATTGGTGGATGCACCATCTGCTTCCGGGCCACATGCACATGTAACGTAGGACACCAAAAAGAAAATTAATAATAATAAGCATTCCATTTCATGATCCACCATCTCCATCTTCAAATTTGGCAATATCCAGCCGTCTATAATTCAGATCTGGTCCGTCAGTCATCAAATCCAGCATCTGACACTGTTAGTCGCCTACAACTCATCACCACCACCATTGATCTTGGCCGTTCATTAGCATCATCTGATGCATCACCAGTGTTGATGAATTCGTCTTCATCATTGTCATCCTCATCTCCATCACCACCAATCTCCATTGCCCTGATGACCATTATTTCTAGTGCCCAACTCCATCTCTTGTTGTCTTCTGTAATGAAACCCACCATTGGATCTCATCTCCTCCTTTCAACTCCAAAGCCACCAATGACTACAAACCCAACACCAAATCCTATGTATGTTGAAACTAATCCCACAAATCAAAGACCGAAAAGCCTACACCCTTGATCAGCAATCTTAGCATGTTTGTCATCCCCATCCATCCATTACAATCGAAAATGCTATTACATCATTCATCAATTATATCTTATGAATTATTAAAAGTATTTACTCATCTCATGCTACTAGTCATTTCATCACAATATTACCATTGAATTTTTCTTTTACAACATCCACTACCTCCAAAATTCAAGTTACTCTTTTCAAAGCACCTAATGTCATTTGCTAATGAAATAAATAATTTACATCTTCCACAATATAGTATCTATAACTTAACAAATTAACTAAAGTTCTTATTCATCTAAAGTAAAAGTAGCCTAAACAAATAACATCCGTCCATCTTTTCTCTTCAGTCGTGTGTGAGCGATGGGCCAAACCCAAATCGGTTGAGCCGGGCAGTTCGACCATGGTTCATTTATGTGTGGTGGGAAGGGGTTGACCCCATAAGAAAGAATTGATGAGCAAAAGAGCCTCACTAGGCTTGTTAAGAGGCACCAAGTGACCAGCTCCTCTTACTGTTACAAATGTTAGCGACTCATGCTCCACAAATCTCCCTCCAACCTGCATTTCAATGGCAATCTGATCCATTAATCATATCGTGTCCAAAACTAACAATCCACGCATCTTCTTGTTATTTTAGATCATCAATGGGCTGATCCATGGTATTAAAGGGCATGAGACCTGTTGTATGTGATCCTTGATCAAGGACATGTAGTCATTGATTTTGAGCACATGGGGCCGGAGGTTTGGCGATCCAGACCATTGATTAGATGGGTAACGATGGATATAACGTGCCCCAAAATCTCCCTGATGGTATGATGCAGAACTTTGATTAGTAGCCTGCCAATGGACGGTTAAGAAAAAGATTGGACGGGTCTGATCTTCTGGTCCTGGAGATATTTGGAGCATGGCTTATCCACTCTGGATACCATCAGATCAATGGTTTGGATCAACAACCATGGGCCTCACTGGTATTGACTCAAGTAGGGAACAAATCACAACGTACAAACCATCTCTACCATCCAATTAGCACACACCCACACTGATCTGGACCTTTTGATTGATGGACCCAGAAATCACACTAAAACCAGATGATCCCAACCATCCTCAATCGCCTTTTCTATGGACGGTTGTCCGTAGCTTCCTCACCCGATTCTTGGGTGTGGATCGACAGGCATGTGTACAAAACGAGGGGAGATGGTTTGCACTGAATTTCAGTGTATTAGACATGATAATTACACTGGGGACCTGGGAAATGGAGAATTTGATCTTTTCACTGAGCATACACCTCAGTCTGGTGTATAAACCATCTCTAACACATACCAATTGATCTGATTTGTCCAATCAGTGGGCCACAGCATAGAAAACAATGTACAACCACTGATTCACTTGGTGGCCCACATGACATTTGAATCGTCCTGATTTTTGAGGCATCATAATTTCATGGTAGGTCAATCCTTTTGGACGGTTTGGATTCCATGAAAATAGTCAACATGGCCCTTCATACAACAGTTGTAGAATATACTGGAGATTGTATGTATATACAACCCCTACAGAGATAGACGGACTGACCTGATTGCTGTAGTACCAAGAACGCCATGGAGTTTTGAGGGGCAGCCCCAAAGCCTCTGTCCAATATCTAGAGCCAATCACTGGGACCCTGCCATCTGTGTCCCCACTGTAGTGGGTCCCACCCAAGCCACATGAAGATTAGCCACATGAAGTTTTTAATGGTCGACATTCACTCAACACTTTTTCCTGTAATGTGGTCCAGTTGAGATTGGGATATACCTCGTTTTTGGTCTCATACCATAAAATGATAAAAATAATATATGGACGGCATGGATGAAACACATACATCATGGTGGGCCTCAGAGCACCGACCACCAGCCATTGGCTGGTGGCAGGGGACTAGCCAAACCGTTTCCTAAAAATCCCATCCCCGTCCCACGTGATTGTATCACGTGAGTGTCACACACGTGATTGTATCACGTGAGTGTCACACACGTGACTTTTTGTCAGACACCGCTCAGTCAGACCCAGCTTTTTCCATGCAGTTCTGCACCGTCAGATTCTCTGGACCGTCGGCCTTTCAGATCGAGAAAGACTTCGAATACTCTGGCAGAGCGTTACGGACGATACTCGGGCACTTTTAAATCGACTCGAATTTAATTGAGTACTTCACATGTAAGTCCAATAAACTGTCCGGATTCTGGATCAGAGTTTAGATGCATCATGACCCGAAAATTAGAATAATTTTATAATTAGACTATCAGATCGGTGGACATTTATTGGACGGTTAAAAATGAAATATCCGATGGTCCGATGTCATCAAACGTCCACTAATCAGATACCAGGATTGTTTAGACGATCTGATGGGATGTTGAGTTAGTAACATTCAAGTTAATATGACACGTGTACAAGTCATCAGTACCTGGGTATCAAGTGTGATACTCAGCCGGAGTATCAAAGATGATAGTAGAACTACCATGGGCTCATGCAATACGTATGCGCACCGTAAACTACCTTTGGCGCACTGGCCCATTGATCCTGACCGTCTAATCAAGTGGGTCCACCTCTTGGATGTGCCAAAACAAAAATTCAGCGATGGACCGATCTCAACCATCTGATCCGTAGCTTTTGACTGGTCGGGGAGATAAGAACATCCCATCCGTGAAATTTTCAGAGTATGGCATATGTAAGAAATGTTCCATCTATTAGACAGTTCAGATTAATGGGTTTTTGCGTTAGATAGACTGCATACACTCATTTTTATGAAAATTTGTGATAAGTGATAGTGTAATACATAACCCCCAACCACTCGTGTGCTTGAAACATCCAACCCTTCCAATAGATTGGGCCCACCATGTGGATTGACTTGTGAAAAAATTAACCCCATCCACTAATTATAGAGGCCACACCATAGAAAAAGATGTCTTATCTGCTGTAAATAACAAAATACAAGTGTGGCCCAACTGATGAGTGGTTGTGGCTATTTTTTTGGATGAGGTGATTCTTGTTATTGGGCCAACCCATTGGACGGGTTGGATGTCCCACACGCATGACAGATTGGAAGTAAATGAAAATTTAATAGTGGAAGCGCACCTGTAGACCCAGATCCTCAGCCCACCTTTGATGAGTTTCATGTAGATTGGTAAAACAGAAAATACTGTGAAATCATATGTCCGCAGTATGGAATTACTGAAAAAATTAAAAATAATAAAATAATATTAATAAATAAAATGAAATTATAGAAAGATTAAGAGCTTTGCCAAGCCCACACGTGTGTGCAAGGTACACCAAAATAGTACTAATATCCAAGCCATTCATCAGATGTATCTGATGGTATAGATGTTTTTTGCCTAAAAATAAAGCTGGGCCACTTAACAGGTGAACCACAATATTAGAAATTTGTGGACGGTTAGAAAACTTCGGCCCAGCTCTGTTTATTCATTCGTGCATTTTTAAAAATATAAACTATGGCGTAGGGCATCTACATAATGGTAACTCTCTCATGGATGGATGGATCCCGTACCTATTTGCACGTGTGGAGTCTAGACGAGCTGCCCTGCACGTGCTTAGCAAAGCTCTCAGAATAAAACATCATAGATAAATGCTCTGGTGTTCTCAGAGCATTAGAAGTTATAATGCTCCTAGTTGCATCGATTCACTTGGACAGTCCAATCGACCGATCCAAACTGTCCATTCAGTTCATAACACATTTCATGGGCTACCATGAAAAAATCACACTGATCGGATGATCTAAGCCATCATTAATTTAGCCTTATCTTCTGTATCCATCCATTTTTCCAACCCACGGATCGGATGGTTACAGTTGCTTAACAAGAGTAATTCTTTGGAATCATAAGCAATCCATGATGATCCCTAACAAATAGATGTATCAAATTGTTGATTGGACCTATTTTTTCATAAATGATCTTGACCGTCCATATTTAAGTCCATTGATAAAATGGCTAATATTTGTTAAATCAGTGATCTGTTTCCATGATAGCCCATGGAATACGGGCCATACCTAATGAACAGTCTAGATCAATAGATTGGATTAAGTATCTCAATAAAACTAGGAGCAATATAACTTATAAATTCATTTTATGTGTTCGTTTTATTCTTACTTGCAAACCTCCCATTTTCCATTAATATTTCCTGTTACATTTGCATGAAGTGATGTTTGGACGTCCAACCGATTGAAATATTCTTCAGCATACTTTGAGTAACATGGGTCATATCCCCCATAAATTCTCATCCTCCTCAAACTATTTTTTTGTACCTGAAAAAAAAAATACATTTTATTTTATTAAGAAAATATTTCTGAATTTATATAATTCATTTTTTTCCAACGATCTCTCTCTCTCTCTCTCTCTCTCTCTCTCTCTCTCTCTCTCTCTCTTTTTGTGGCCCACCTGATGCGTAAAATGGCTGGGATTTTAGGCCAAAAGATCTAAACAGTGTGGGCCACTTGATGGAAAGATCTGATCAAGAATGCATATTCCATATAGGCACCTGTGGCCGCATGTGGATGGCTGGACAGAGCTCCCGCTGCACACCCATGGAATTAGCAAACCTCCATTTATAATTTTAATTATTTACCAAGTTAAGTTTGTGTGAGAGATCCATTCCGTTCATTAGGTGGACCCCGCATTGTAGTGTGGTGACTTGGCAAATCAGGCTAGTTTGTACAAAAAAAGATGGTCCAAATTCGAAAATGATTGATCAACGGTCCATGTTTGGTGTGCCTACGTGGGCCACATGATCAACAACCCAGCCTGACTTTACTAAGGCAGCTTATACACATCCTGGCCCACCTAATGACCGGCTTGAATCTCCCACACGTGTCGCATCAACCCATGAGACTACCTGTATCCTCAAGCATGGATCATCAACGAATTTAGAGAACATAAATCAAAGAGCATAAAACAATCACCTTAGGATTAGAACCATCCATGCGGCCCCCAGCCGAAGAATCTGAACCGTCGATCACGCACGTGGGCGCATAGATATTGTAAATATCAATCTCTCTGTAGTGTTGGTAGACATCAGACATGGCCCCATTGCATTCATCTGTCCAATTTGTGAGCTTGAAATCGCAGACTCGGTTCACACGCTCGTAAAGCTGGTCTGATATGACCGTATGGCTCCATGCATACTCTACTAACCCCTTTGAATCATGATAATCATCTGTCTCCGGATTACCCACCTGAAATCTCCCATGTTAAGATCCCAAATTCACACTCTATGCATGCATGCATGTACTCATGAATGGATACATGTGAGCTGTAGATTGTGTACTACCGTTTCTTATATTGTCATGCATTTGATCAGATGGTAGGTCGCTATCAAAGATGAGGGCCTAATCAAATACATACATACAACTTTCAAATATGTTTTCGGTAGACTCATCTATAATAGGAGTGTGTCATCCAATCAAATTCCAAAATTTGTCATGTGATGCCTTACATCCATATAGGCAAGAGCAATATTGAATTTATGTCTGTACTAATGCATGTACATATGTGTGTAGTTGTACTATATATAACCTTAATAGTTAGGGATGTGAACAGGCCAAGCTCGGGCATGCTAAAATCAGAATTTTGCAAAATTTGGGCTGAGATCTACCCCTTGGCCCGGCTCGTTGATAGCCCTACTAATAGTTTTGGATATTTATGCGTACACTTAGTTTTCAGAACTTTAGTTTTTAAACCATCATTAAATTATAATTGGTTGGTAGGGATAGTTCAATTTATATCATACATAGTGCCATGAACAGTTTAAATTAACTCAACTACTACTTTAATGAGTTTAGCCCACACTAACACAAAGTCTCTAATTAAGAAAACTCTACTATAAAAATTATAAGCCTACATTGATGACGGTGTAATATTCACTCTATACATTTTTTTTATCAGTTGTTAAGTAATAAAGATAATGAGTCCACATTAATGACGGTGTAATACTCACTCTATACATTTCTTATATCAATTATCAGGTAATGTTACAACCTTCACTTCAAATTAAAAGGACCAAGGACTTGAACAGGACACAATAAAGAAATGCACTGAGGATAACATTCCTCTCTCTCTCTCTCCACAAAGCATGCACCTGCCTTTAGCCCTCACCTCTCTCTTAGATTTTTTTCATTTCCTTCTCTTCTTTACATGTACATCGCACATGCACATGCCATGCCCTTTTATTAATGGATAAAGAGGGATTAATGGTCCTCATTCATCAAAATTCATGTAGGGTCTCTCTTCTCTAGTTTGTGTAAGGACTATGGTTTAACTTTTAAAGATCCTAAGCATTGATTAGATTGAACATGTAATGGATGATGATGCTGAAAAAGATTTTAAGATAAAAAAATCCTAGCCCTTCCATCAGTGGCCTCAAATATAAATGGTCCAAACTAAATATAAGAACATCTTCTTGAATATTTATTGGACCTAGTCTATGTATGGTGGGGCATGTCTTATCAATGGCAGGGACAACCACCGGTGCAAAAAGTAGATGCGTTACGACACTAACATTATAATAGTAAGAAACAGATACACTGAGTTCCATCAAACCATGACATGGCGCTATTTCATTGGTCCGCCAGACATGATCAAATCACAGCGTGTCACAGCCTAATCTGCTCCCATAATCAACCATCCATTGAGGTTTGCTAATTTCCCAAACATGCATATCCAGCTTATCTCAGCCATCCATTTGGTTTGTAAACCATGGCGATCCATTGATCAAGTGGGACAGAGAGAAACAAAAAAAATGGAGGGCTAGAATAAACTCAGGTACCAAGCTTATCTCAGCCATCCATTTGGTTTGTAAACAGTGGCCAACCTGATGCATGGACCAGACTAATTCTTGGTTCTAGGCATCTACATGGAGGGACCCACCTGAGGTCTCGATCATACCCACGTGTGTATTGAGAATAATTTTTGTATATTTGTGTGAAATTAGCAAGATTTCAAGAAGGGCTTACCATGAAACCTTTGAGATTAATAGAAGGGTAATTCTTTTCATCTTTGTTCCTGTCGTACACAAGCTCAGCTAGTTGGGGCACGTAATGACCTGTAACAAGAAATAGCAAGTCTAACTGATCAATCTGGACCGTCTGTTGTGGCCAACAGATATTTTGCGAGCCACCATGCAAAATTCACACCGATCGGAAGATTCTAACCATCTGTTCAATATCCTACAAAATCAACGGTCAAGATCATCAATTTCACCCATATATTTGTTGGGTCACCATGGATTGCTTAGGATTTATCTGGACAGATGGCTATTAAAAGAAAGGCAACCTACGGATGGATGGACCGGATCATCCTATCAGTGTGATTTTTCATGGCAATCTCTAAAATGTGTATGGACCTAATGTACAGTCTAGATGCATTGATTGACTGTCCAAGGGAGCACTGGGCCATTTCTTCTGACCTACAGTGCAAATACAATGTACTGTAGTAAAATTTTTAAAAAATTAAAAATTATATATATATAAAAAAGAACCTGACCTGCATAACTCTCTCCTGATATATAGAAATCATGGCTTTGATACTGTGGAAATCTTCTCAGCCAATTCACCAAAAAATTGTATGCATCCTCAGCTAATAAGGTTATTAAAAAAACATTATAAAGAAATAAAGGAGACAAAAAAATAAAAATTAGATTATGTTTGGCTATGATTGTAATAAAAATAATTTGTGAGAATTGGGATTTCTACTCTCACCACATAAGAGCTCTTTCTTTTGGGTCATGGTTTTAAGACACCGACTCAACTCGGACTCTGTTAGACCTAGGGCTATATACCAAACCGACTCGAGGTAGGCCAAGCTTGGCTTGGCTGGACCATGCTCTCCTTGAGCTTGAGCTCGCCCTCAAGGTTAACATTGGAGCTTATCTTATTTGCTAAACCTTTCGAGGTAAGCTCAAGGCAAGCTAGTGGATCGAGGCGAGCTTATCTCAAGTTGAGTCAAGCCTGCTCCCGACTCAACCAAGTTGAGTCAAGCCTACTCCCGACTCGGCCAAGTCATGACTCAACAATAAAACGAGTCAGTCTGAGTCACCCGAGTCTAAAATCCATGGTTCTGATACAACAAAAAAAAGATTCATTTTATTGATTTTTTTTTTTTATAATTATCATATAAGTAGAAATTCCAAAAACACAAATTATTATTCTTCACTCCTGAAATAGCCATTAGTCGAATGTGGCTGCTTAAACTAATGTCGAATGTGGCTGCTTAAACTAATGAGACTATCACAAAGTTTAATTTTAATTAATTAAATAAAAATTACCAACAAATGAATCATTTAGATGAGTGAGATCAGAGGATGTGTTGGTGTAAGAGAAGCCAACTCCAACTGGGGATTCCAAAAATAGCAAATTTGCTTCTGAAAAGAACAAACAATGAAACGTCAGCCATTTTGCTAGGAGATGTTGTAAAGGCTCCTCGTGCTTTTAACATGATCAAAATACCCTTTCTAGACTTGAAATCATATATGGGTAATTAGGGGTACTTTTGTCGTTTTATATCTTTTATGTGACCCTTGGGAAAATTAAATTAAATTCTAAAGAAGACATGGTCATTAGATAATGGTGATAAATGATAATGCTCCTGATGTTTTTGACATGACCCAAATGCCCTTTCCAGAACTGACATGATTGAAGGGTTAGTGGGGGTGCTTTGGTCATTTTGTCATCTTTTATGAGATCCAAATACCCTTGACTTTCCCGATTAAAATTCTAAAGAAAACATAGAGAATTCAGCCATTTGCTTGCATAGTCCATCAATAACGACAAAATGCCTCCTCGTGTTTTTGACCTGTCCCAAATGCTGAAACTTAGAATGATAGAAGGGTAATTTGGTCATTTTATTATCTTTAATGTGACGCATATACCCTTTGATTTTTCCCATGGCCAATAAAATTCTAGAAAAAACAATGAGATTTAAGCCATTTGCTCGCATGGTCATTGGATAATGATATTTTTGACATGACCCAAATGCCCTTTTCAAAAATTGAAATGATATAAGGATAAATAGGGGTGCTGCTTTTGTCATCTTGTTATCTTTTGTGACCCTAATACCCTTGCATTTCTAAATTAAATAAAATTCCAAAGAAAACACCAAGATTTCAGCCATTTTGCTCGTTTAATCAATAGATAATGATGAAAATACCCCTCTTGTTTCTTTTACATGACCAGAAGTACACTTTTAAAACTTAAAATGATAGAAAAATCATGAAGGGTACTTTAGTCATTTTGTTATCTTTTTAATGACCCAAATACCCTTTATTTTGCTCCAATTAAATAAAAATGTAATGAAATGGTAACATTGAGAGAAAATGCAATTAAATTACTTTAATGAACTTTTAAGAAGCTAATAATTACATCCACCCATCCTTTTTGTACACACACCATTATTTCTACTTTTGGGTTGTATCTATCAAAAAGGGTGGGTGTAAATATCAATTTCCAAACCTTAAAAAAAAAAAAAAAAAAAAAAAAATTAACACACGCACACACACCCCACACACTCACGCTGGTGGAATTTCCAAACCTGTATTCCAAGCATATTTATTGAATTCAAGGCCAGTTCCATTCCTTCGAACCGTCAGAGGACCCAATTCCACAGCTGCTCCATACCCTATAGATGAACAACCAGGTCCTACACACCCAAAAAAAAAAAAAAGAATTATGTACTACTTCAATTCCCATAAGTGAAAAAATCGTGCAGAAATCAATCAAAGTGGGTGGAGATATAAAAAATCTAGTACAAGGAATAGAAATTACATGTGGGGTGTGAGGGCACATACTCTCATGTTAGTGTGTATAAATGCTACTACATACCTCCATTAAGCCATAAGAGGAGGGGTTTTTTGGACGGCTGTGATTGAGCTTCAAAGAACCAATAAAAGAGGGCCCTTCCATGGTCTTGATTAACATTGATGAAGCCTGAGAAGTGTGAGATGGGTGGGGTTGAGGGCTGGCCAGGGAGATTTAAGACTCTATCAGACTCTTGGGATGCTTCAATGTTAATAAAGAAGCTAAGGTATGTAAGGAAGAGGAGTAGGCAGGTGGGCATGTTTGGGTGTGTAATCTCTCCAAATTGGAATTGCATTTACTCGAGGCTTCATAAATAAGAGGCGGAATATATATTCTGGAAAGGTGTTTGTGTGGGCCGTGGTGGACATTTTCACGGGCGCACTTATTTGATACTCTGGCTGTGTATGATACTTGATACGCAGGGACTTAGAAATGGTAAATGCTGGATATATTAATTCAAGTTAAACCGACCGAAGTGTGGAGTCCACTCTGTCTAAGTTATGGTTTTAAAAAGAAGATTGGTTGAATAATCCTAACCTTTGATTCGTGGGGATTTGTTTGTGGAAATAATACAATTAGATCTTTTTCATTTTTAACCGTCTAATTAATGTCTAGAAATCAGATATGAAGAGTATTAAATGAGTAAAAATTTTTTTATTAACGATATATATGAAATGTTAAAAATAATTTGGACGGTTTAACTATATAATAAATATACCTTTTTCAATTAACTTCTAAGCGCCTTCATATCATCCATCATAATCTTCCACAGTAGCGAAGTTTTTCTCTTTCACGGGTAGAATGAGATGTTGCATGATTCTCGCGAGATGAGATCGGAATTTAATAATAGTAACTTCTCGTGATACGTAGCAATTCTTTATGGGAGGGATTAGATGGCATGTGAGCACCATTTCAGAATACACCCTGGTATCAATTCTGGCCACTGGGGCCAACTTTTCAGTAATCCAGACCATTGATATCATTAAAAATAGAATTTATGTGATCATACCCAACATTTACCAAGATCCTAGCTGCAAATATTGGGACGATTTTCAGTTGAGTGTGGGATGCTTGACGTGCCACTCTTCTTAACCATCTATTTCCGGTCCATCTATGCTGGGTGCGAATAGCCTACATGTGTAGCCCAGAGATGCAAGTACCCTTCCATATAGCTTAGAATTCGTAAAAGTGGGGTCCACGTTCGGGTGAACCGTTAAAACTTCAAGTGGTGGCCTATAATTTGAGGTGCACACGAACTGGGCTAGCTCGATTGACTTTCGACGACTCAAATTTGTAAAACTCATTACGTTTGACTCGGTTTGAAATTGAGTTCAGGTCCAGTTAAGCTGATTTTTTGAGCTAAAAAATGAGTTCGAGTCGAGTTCAAGCTAGTCTCTGCCGGACTTGACTTGGCTCGAATCAAATCCAGCTCAAATTGGACTTAGATTAAGCTAGTTCGGTGACTCGATTACTTTAATATTGATATTGCTCATCAAGTGTTTGATGAAGTGATTCAATATAGTATCGCTAGCAGCAATGAAAGTATGGGTATGAAATCAAGACTCTTATTTTCTTAATTTTTATCTTGCTTAAAAACTGTTTGATAAAATACTTGTAAAATTATTATTTAAAACTCTTGCTATTATTCCAAATATATTGAGATTTTAAAAATGTAGTTCAGATGTTTATAAAAATGTTATATAAATGAATATAACTAGCTTGAATTTGATTCAAATTAGCCCGAGCTGGTGATTAAATTGAGCTAAGTTGGCCAATCAAGCTCAAAGACCGAGCCAACTGCAAGCTAAGGTCAACAAATGGCTGAGCCAAGTGCAAGCTGGGGTCAACAAATGGGCGAGCCAAGTTAAAGGGAGGCTAGCTGGACTCGGTGTATACCCTTACGTGTAATTAAGGAGCCTGTATACCCTTACGTGTAATTAAGGAGCCTGAGAGAAAATACATGGTACACATTCAACTGAAAAAATCCAAACACGGGTTTCTATGATCTACACATGTCAAGTTATGTTTTTGGAATCCTATTCCACGTTGGACCCTATCAACGGTCTGGATCAGGGAGCCATGGGTCCCAACTGTAAAAACTCAAGGCCCTAAGCATAGCGTGCATATGGTCCGCTCCTGAGACATGATCCGTTCTTTTAGGTAGGCCACACCTTGAACACTGCCCAAAGTGGACGGTCCAGCTGTCCATAGAGGGTTGGGATTGGGATGGTATCATTTCATCGTCATGGCTCGTGGAATTCCCGGGGACAATAATAGATTCCTGCTTATCAGTTACAGTATGGTGATTCATGGCATTTGTGGAGCCCATCATCCAGTGATCTGAACCGTGTATCTGATGGCCGTCAACGCGGATAAGCATTTCCAAAGAAATATCAAAGTTGGATGGCCACAAACGTTCTACTGGATTGATGACCAACTAATAGACGGTCTAGAGGAAAGGTGCAACAAACGTACTCAAGGGTTTGGATCAACCAGACTGTTAAAATTCTGGGTTTCCCACAAGCATGATAGGACCCACATGTCAACGGTTTGGATCACTAAGCCATGGGGCCCACTTGCAGAAAATACTGTGCGGCAGGAAGCTGATGAATCTATGCCGTACAATACCTCTGGATCACCGTAAAAAGGCTCCCTTTCCTTGCGAACGTGCAGCTGCACTCAAAGTGCACGTGGGAGCTGCGTATAGAGCTTGATACACAGGCACTTAGAAAGGGTACACGTGGCAGATATTACTCAAATTAAACTGACTAAATTGTGCGAACGTGCAGCTGCACTCAAAGTGCACGTGGGAGCTGCGTATAGAGCTTGATACACAGGCACTTAGAAAGGGTACACGTGGCAGATATTACTCAAATTAAACTGGCTAAATTGTGGAAACCACTATCTTCAGTTTCAATACGATAATCATATTCGTCGTTGAGAAAATGACCACTGTAGGTAAAATCTTTTATCCAGCAGTTTTTATGAAGGAATATGAACTTATGTTACCAACCTAGACTCGCACCTGCGGACAGCGACTTTGCGGACGAAACTACCCTTCCTTTTCACTGCGAAGACGAGCGCGGACTCTCCTTAAACTGAGAGTTGTACGAACGGCTTAAAAGAGATCAAAGTTACATGGCCCCACAGCTATGTATTTATTATATCCACAAAGTTCATCCGAGATCATTTCCGAGCATTATCCAAAAAAAAAACATATCCAAAGATCAACTGGACCCCACTACAACGAGCAGCGAGGAAATTGATTTTCACTGTTGAAAATTTTGTAGGGCCCACCGTAACATTTATTTTCCATCCATTCTATTCATAAGGTCACAAAGGCCGGGATGAAGAGGAAAAAAAAATTTCATAACGATCCAAAACTTTTATAATCCCTAAAACGGTTTCAATGGTAGACATTAAATTCCCCACTGCCTTTAACATTGTGGTCCACTTGATAGCTATTACTGTCTTATTTTTCATCTCAAGCCTTAATCTGAGTTCTCCAAATAGATAAACGGTTTGAATATAACACATATCTCATAATAGGACCCACAAAAATTGATAAGAATTATATAAGGAGAAAAAGAAGAAGAAAAGAACAGGAAAGTAAACCAGCGTGTTAGAGCTAGGCCTATGGCTACGGATTATAACCATAGCATAACTATAATGCCTTGCACCTTTTTCTCTTTTTATTTTTATTTTTTACATGGAAAACTTCATTCCACCTGCATTTTTCTCATATATATATATATATATATATATATATATATATATATATATATATATATATATATATATATATATATATATATATATATATATTTCTCTCTTCTTTTTTTTTTCATTTCTTTCTTCATTCATTTAATAAGAATATCTTTTAAACTAAAATCAGTTACTTGACATCCCACATATGATTTTAGGATAGGAGAAGCTACTTTAGCTAACCAACCTAGTTATTTTTCAAGATTCCATTAGGTCGATGGTCGAAAATACATTTCATTCACTTTGTAGTCAATTTCCGCCACTTCGCAGTCAAACTAAAAATTGAGCGGGGCAAACATGAAATTGAGTGGGCAAATTAAAAATTGAGCAGGACAAGGTAGGAATTGAGCGAGGAAACCTAGAAATTGAGCGAGGCAAGGTATGAGTTCAGTAAGGAAATCTAGAAATTGAGCGAGAGAAGCTAAAAATTGAACAAGGCAACGTAGAAGTTAAGCGAGGCAACGTAGAAATTAAGCGATGGAACCTACAATTTGAGCTAGGCAACCTAGGAATTGAGCGAGGGAAGTTAGAAATTGAGCGAGAGAAACTAGAATTTGAGTGAGGGAATTTAGAAATTCAGCGAGGCAACCTAAGATTTGAGCGAGGGATGTTATAAATTGTGCGAGGGAACCTAGGATTTGAGCAAGGTAATGTAGAAATTCAGCGAGGAATCCTAGGAATTGAGCGAGGGAAGCTAGAAATTAAGCGAGGGAACCTAAAAATTCAGCGAGACAACGTAGGATTTGAGCGAGGGAAGCTAGAAATTAAGCGAGAGAACCTATAAATTGAGCGAAGCAAGATAGAAATTCAATGAGGAAACCTAGGATTTGAGTGAGGCAACCTAGGAATTGAGCGAGGGAACCTAGAATTGGGGCGAAGGAACCTAGAAATTCAGCGATGCAACCTAGGAATTGAGAGAGGGAAGCTACAAATTGTGCGAGGGAACCTAGAAATTGAGCGAGACAACCTAGGATTTGAGCGAGGCAACCTAGGATTTGAGCAAAGGAACCTAGAAAATAAGCGAGGCAATGTAGAAATTTAACAAGGAATCCTAAGAATTGAGCGAGGGAAGCTAGAAATTTAGCGAGACAAATTAGGATTTGAGCGAGAGAAGCTAGAAATTGAGCGAGAGAACTTAGAAATTGAGCGAGGCAAGGTAAAAATTCAGCGAGGAAGCCTAGGATTTGAGCGAGGCAACCTAGGATTTGAGCGAGGGAAGTTAGAAATTTAGTGAGGGAAGCTAGAATTTGAGCAAGGGAACCTACAAATTCAACGAGATAACCTAGGATTTGAGCGAGGCAATGTAGGAATTAAGCAAGGCAACGTAAGATTTGAGCGAGGCAACCGAGGAAACCTAAGAATTGAGCGAGGAAAGCTACAAATTGAGCAAGAGAATCTAGAAATTGAGCGAAACAACCTATCAATTGAACGAGGCAACCTACGAATTGAGCAAGGGAAGCTAGAAATTGAGTGAGGCAATCTATGAATTGAGCGAGGGAACCTAAGAATTGAGCGAGGGAACCTAGGAATTGAGTGAGGGAACCTAGAAATGTAGCGAGGAAACCTAGGATTCGAGCGAGGCAACCAAGGAATTAAGCGAGGGAAGTTAGAAATTGAGTGAGGGAAACTTGAATTTGAGCGAGAGAACCTAAAAATTCAGCGAGGCAACCCAGAAATTGAGCGAGGCAACGTGAAAATTCAGCGAGAAAACCTAGGACTTAAGATAGGGAAGCTAGAGGAAGCTAGAAATTAAGCGAGGGGAGCTACAAATTAAGAGAGGGAACCTAGAAATTTAGTGAGGGAATCTATAAATTGAACGAGGCAACTTATGAATTGAGCGAGGGAAGCTAGAAATAAAGAAGAAAATAACCACTGTAGACAAAACCATTTATCTAGTGGTTTTTATGAGGGAATACAAACTTAAGTTTTTACCTCGTTGAATTTCTAGCTTCCCTAGGGGAAATTGATTTTCACCGTTAAAAATTTTGTAGGCCCACCATAACATTTATTTTCCATCCAATCTATTCATAAGGTCACAAAGGCCTGGATGAAGAGAAAAAAAAAAAATTCATAATGATCCAAAACTTTTGTTGCCCCTAAAAGGGTTTCAATGGTAGGCGTTCAATTCCCCACTGCCTTTTATAGTGTAGTCCACTTGATAGTTAGATCTGTCTTATTTTTCGTCTCAAGCCTTAATATGGGCTCGCCAAATAGATGGACGGTTTGGATATAACACAAACCTCATGATGGGACCCACAAAAGCATACACAGAGCAAAAAAAAAAAGAAAAAAGGGTGGCACTATCGCGGGAGCTTGACAGATTTTATTTTTTATTATTTTTTTTACAAGGAGAAATTTTTTCCCCTTACATTTTTCTCCATACATAATTATGTAAATATGTCTATATGAGTATATACAAATATTTTTCTATCTTTTAATTCATTTCTTTATATATTTATTTAACAAGCATATCTCCTAAACTAAAATTAATTACTTAACGTACAACATATGATTTTGGGGTAGGAGAAACTAATTTAGTCAATCAACCTAGTTATTTTTCAAGATTCCATTGGGTTGATGGTTGAAAATCCATTTCATTCACTTCGCGGTCAAACTAGAAATTGAGTAAGGCAAACATGAAATTGAACTAGCAAACTGAAAATTGAGTGAGGCAAGGTAGGAATTGAGCGAGGGAACCTAGAAATTGAGCGAGGCAAGGTAGGAATTCAGTGAGGGAAGCTAGAAATTGAGCGAGGCAAGGTAGGAATTCAGTGAGGAAAGCTAGAAATTGAGCAAGGGAAGCTAGAAATTGATCGAGGTAACCTATGAATTGAGCGAGGGAACCTAGAAATTGGGCGAGGCAACCTAGGAATTGAGTGAGGTAACGTAGAAATTGAGTGAAGGAACCTACAAATTCAGTGAGGAAACTTAGGATTTGAGCGAGGCAACCTAGGAATTGAGCGAGGGAAGTTAGAAATTGAGCGAGATAAGCTAGAATTTGAGTGAGGGAACCTAAAAATTCAGCGAGGCAACCTAGGATTTGAGTGAGGGAAGCTACAAATTGTGTGAGAGAAACTAAAAATTAAGAGAGACAACCTAGGATTTGAGCGAGGTAACATAGGAATTAAGCGAGGGAACCTAGGAAATAAGCGAGTCAACGTAAAAATTCAACGAGGAATCCTAGCAATTGAGCGAGGGAAGCTAGAAATTAAGCAAGGAAACCTAAAAATTCAGTGAGATAACCTAGGATTTGAGCAAGGGAAGCTAGAAATTGAGCAAGGGAACCTAAAAATTGATCGAGGCAAGGTAAAAATTCAGCGAGGAAACTTAGGGCCTGTTTGATTTTCTATTTCACGGGCATTTACAGTTTCCCTAAGCATTTATTACATGCTTAGGGAAATACATGGGGTTTGCAGCGGGTATTTATCACATAATTCTTTGTTTGAAAATAACCGGAGTGAATGCAAATGCAGATACGCACGTTTAGTTTTTTTGGCAATCACCCTGGTATGAAGATACCATCTGTAGATGTACAACAGTCTCCTAATAACTGAAGAGACGTCACAGGCATGATATATAGGCCCAACATGATGTACGATATGTATCCATGCCGTCCATCTGTCTGGATAGATCATTTTTAGGGTAATATTCAAACAATGAATCACATCCAAAGCTTCAGTGGACCCCACCATAGATCGAGGTGGGAAGAGTGACACCATCGTTAAAAATATTTGAAGGCTAAAAAGGTTTGTTGGAATATTTCAATGGTGGTCAACAGTGGCATCCGCTGATATGGGTCTGCCTAATTCTCCATCGATATGAGGTGAAGCAAAATGTCCAATTGGATGGATGTTGCGGATATAACACATGCATTATAGTGGGGTCCACAATGATGTGACGTCTCTTCAGTAGCGACTGTTGCTACTCAAGCTGACAGTATCTACTCCACGTGCCCCATACAAGTCGTCCGGTCCACTTGGGAAGATCATCAATATGGCGTGTTCATTCCATTCAAGTATTGCACGTTTAAAATCATAAAAACAGACCATCAGTATGGGGCGGTCATTCCATTCAAGTATTGATGTCACTTCAGTAGTGAGGTCCAGTTGCGTGGGGCCAATAGAGATGCCTATTGTAAAATCCATTCCGTCCATCAGTTTTTCAAGACATATGACAGAAAATTTAAAAACATGATTTAAATAAAATTAGAGAAGACACCTGCCTGATGAAACATCTACTATCATAAACCTACTGAATCTGACAATTACAGCTAAGCGCAAAAATCCACGCTAGCCACAAATTCAATGTCCAAAATTGGAGAAGACATTGACCTCCCTACCAACATACGCATTTTTAAACATCTACTTCATGTCCAAAAATAGTACTATTTATAGACGATAAGAAGAACCCAACTGAAATAGGATAAACTGAAACTACAAAGTTCATATCAATCCATCCACTGCGGTGTAGCGCCAATACATGACTTGAACGGTGATAATGAAAACCAGACAACCAACAATTATCCGAAACAGTGCTACAATTGCATCTAGTGTATCTTCCACAGCTTTTTGATGTTTCAGTGTGTAATAGGTGTACAGACTGAAACAGGATGGTCTAGGTGTAGTAGCTGGAGGGATCATGTAATCGGTAGTGGGATACAGTCCACTGTTCAATGTAGGATAATCCTGTTCCTTCTCGTTTGACTGTACAGGTATACTTGTACGCTCTAAAGACTCACAATAAGCTGACCAATGAAAGAACGCCTGTAACGCCCTGGAAATCGGGAGTCATGTATACACTCGACTCTCGAGTCCTTGAGTGTCACTTTCATCAATTTTATGGTTTTATGATTAATCATGTTTAATTGCGCAACTTGAAATTTCCTAGAACATGACGCATAACCACATAATCCACTGAAATGAAAGCAACTCAAATATATATATATATATATATATATATATATATATATATATATATATATATATATATATATATATATATATATATATATATATATATACATGTCCAAAAGAATAGAAGGGTCGCACACAGCGACACCCGATAAAATCATAAAAAAATAAGATGTCCAAAAGATTAAAGCCGAGCCCACTGCTCAGCGATCTAATCCCACCTATCAAGTTGGTGGAGAACCATCCATCATTTAGAAGTATGATAGCTCCTCTTCCTCGTCAAGAGTAGCATCACCATGCTCCCCCTGCTTCGCATCACCTGCATTTATGAGAGGGTTTGGTTGGTGTTTTAAAACACCGTCCCAAAGTGAGAGTGAGTGATCAACTCAGTGGGTGCTATTAGTCTTAAGTTTTAACAGGTATCAATTACAATATGAACTTAATAAAAAATAAATAATCATCAACACCTAGCAACTCTTGTTTAAAATGTATGCATGTGGGATGATATGATGCATGCCCTCGCCACAACGCTCCCTCGAGCGACTCCATCTAACGATTGCGTATGTCAGCACTTCCTCAGAGCGACCTCGACTTACGAGTCGCCACCCTAACTAGTGTGATGTAATGCGATCATGTTAGCCAAGTTATTAATTAAGTACAGTCATCCAGTAGGTTTAAAAATTTGATGCACCCCACGTATCAATGCCCTAAGCTGGTTGCGAGGCCAGGACCCCCCAATGTGTGAGGCCGAGACCTTGCGGTCTGTGATCCCATCGTTTCTCATCCCCGACTTCAAGCACACGAGGAGTGCCGAGAGAAAGGGATCGCTCGGGTCACTATGCGGAGGCGCGACACCCCAGCGTAGGCCGACAACTCAGAGACAGTGTCTCATTCCACCATGCCCGTCTCACAAGGCTGTAAACCAGTTTACAAGTGGGTTATTGATGGGCTACAATGGTTGTAAGGTGGTTCATGTTTCATACATATGTGAGAAAATAGGGTTAACAAACAGGATTGGTCAGACGATAGACTAGGCTGCACGAATCCAGGCAAGTACGTGGCGAAATGACATCGGGTGCAAGCAACCCATGTAGTCTAACTACTGTCACCCACACGCACTTGTCTTAATTCATGAGTTAGCCTCGAAGTGGTCCTACTGACGGAACCACCTTCGGTCTCCTCATGTTCCTGACCGACCCAAGCGTACGAATAATGATTCATAGGATGTTGTCTACCAATGTATCATCTAACATAAACAATTTCATATTCTCATACATCTCAAAATATAATTTTAATTCTCATATCAAGCAAGGCCAATCATGTCATGAAACAAGTGCATGTGAGGTGTGTGTGTATGTGTATGAGGAAGTTAAGCACTTCCTCATCTCAAGAAGTCATATATTCAAGAGTAAGGCGATCATGCATACTATGAAACAACAATGTATGAAAAAGATCAATTAAGCATGAGCATGGATCCATGCATTCACCAAAATCATGTGAGAAGCAAGAATAACATCATGAGGGATAAACATGTAAATCCATACGATTTCAACAAACGCATATCTCCTAGGGTTCCTCTAAATCTTTCCAAACATAGCATCCAAGCATTCAAAATCATTAATCTCATACTAAAATTAATGCTAGGTCACCTAAGAATAATAGTCCGTACCTATGGATCGTTGGAGATTCAAAAAATGACCTCGGAGTGAGGGCTTGCGGTCGATCGGCCGGAATCCCTAGAACAAGCTCTTGCATATTAGAATTCCAAGCCAATCTCTTCTTAATACATGAATTTTCAAGAAGAATGGGTGAAAGATCTTACCTAGACGACCCATGGACGATTGTTGAGGTTATAGCGGAGGATTTTCTTTGGAGAAAGGATAAGGAGTTGAAAGGGTTGATTTCCTTGGGCCCCACCTCGATCTAAGGTCCACCTTAGCTCTCCTTCACTCTCTCTTTCACTCTTTCTTCCTCTCTTTCTCTTTCTCTCTTTCTCTCTCTTTTTCTTTCTTTCTTTATTTTCCTAGGGCAAAAATCGTATGGGGAGAAGGGTGCCTAAAAGAAGGCCTTTTTATAATGTCAAAATTGATGTAAATGGCCCTAAAGGCTAAGTTTTTACTATACGAGACCTATGGGAATATCTTTCTAAGATCTAGGGTCCACTGTGGGGTGTACATATTGATATACACTGCAGGATAGGTGCTTCATGGCCCGATGAAAGGCCATGCAAAATTTGAGAACGATCGGATATGGGGTTTGGTCGTACAGGTCAAATTTGTGATCAACGGTTGTCGTGCCACGATCGGGTCCCAAATTTTATAGACGGGCATAGAAAAATATATTAGGCCTCCATTGTAACTTTGGAAGAAATCTGACGGTTGAAAAGTCTTATATCTCAGTTTCATTTACACATACCAGATTTCAATCTTGGCCTTGGGTGGGTTGCATTTGGCAAGTGCCGCTGGAACGGCGCAGATAATTAATTTTTGGGCATCCACTGAGTTCGTGGCCCGCGATGGACCACAAGCCTAGTGAGATAAACATTACTATATAATTTTGTAACTAGTGGCCCACCAACGAGCGGTTTAGAGCTTGTTCGGAAAATCGGAGTATTTCTGGAATGAATTAGGTATTGAGATTTCTCTTGGATAATGATTAGAGTTTGGATTAACTATGTTCATAGTGTGGCCTATTTATAACTAGTAAAAGTGAAGATTTAGTCATGATCACTCTAAACCATCAGTTTTAAGCTAAAAGAGTAACGGGGTTGATTTGGTATATTAGTCAAGATCCGGGCCTTATCTGATTCGACTTTGGTTGGATCTTTAATTTAGTTATGATTGTAATGATTTATTAGCGATGGGTTGTTTAAATTTGGGCCCTACGTGAGTAAATCATGGGGCTAAACTCGATGTTTGAGTGATCGAGCAGATTCGTTGGCTTCCTACGGTTGATTGATCGAATTTGTGCGGTTCTTTACTGGTACCACCCCTATATAGACTGATATTGAGTGCTAATGGTCATTTAAGTGATATTTATAAGTTAATTAATAAAAAAAATTCAAAGATTTTTTGAAAATCCAAAACAGTGAAAATTCAGGACGTTACAATGCCTTCGACGCAGATTTGTAACCCCAGAAATGAGCATTTGAGTAACCATCAACGTGCTCTCGACACTCTTCCCATGAATAATACACCCCAGGTCGCCAGCAATTGAAAACAACATAAATCTTTTTTCTCATCCGCACATGTAACGAAATAAAGCATACTGTAATCAATCAGATGATATTACTGACATAAAATATTCATATGAATAATCGAAATTTCTTTCCAACTATAGAAGAAATCAACATTGTGTAATTAGCCTATCATACCTAGAGAACGGAATCACATATTGAAGTACTTGTCAAGTTATCTTATACATCGTGCACGTCAAACATGCATGTTGTTCAACTTAGTTACAATAATCCAAAAGTATGCACATGCTTACTAGCAATGTGTGATATGTTATCCAAAAATGCGACAAGATAACTTATACAATTCCAAAAAGTATTATAGTTAAAAATTGCTTAAAGGTAAAGCCTACGTTTGACGGCTTCCAGCCAGTCAAACTAGGCAAAATATTCATTCATACTTGGGGTCCACCCCCATTCAACAGCATCCTTATGAATGATATTCTCTTCTCTTTGGCAAAATTAAGGAAGGAGGCCCCATACGCTTCTTCTTTTGATAGCAACTTTGTCGCTCATAAGACCTCATCATTCGTAAGTCCCTCTAACTCCTCCAAAGCTAGTATAATTTGTGTCATTCGACCAAATTTCTTACCCTTATCGATTGAAATAGCAATAGACTTCATGGCACCCCCAATATCAACCATACAAGTGCCAATCATGTCAACAAGTCACTCTCCCCTCGGTCTCTTTTTAGAATTAACCGTAGAATTCGTATTACCGAATGCATTCACATGCTGTGTCGGACTCGGATGAGGAATGTTGTTGCCTCCACCGCTAGTGTCAGGCCAATGGATAAGCGGTGCATCATCGCCAAGATCTTCAGAAGATATTATGTTAATATCATCATTCAGATCAACAATGTGGTTGGACGACGCATTTGTATCTCTCCATCAATGAGTGGTTACATAGGGAGGAAAGTTGTCAGTGGCACATGATTTACCGGTAGCCTTGTCGTTTCCGAAAATGAAGTTGAGATCATCATATCTGGGCATGGGTTTGCCACGGAACTGAGTAACATCTGGATGAGACTACACACAATACAAAAATAGTTCAAGTCATTAACATCGCACTTTGTATGATGACATATGATATAACTGGTAAACGAGTATTGCCTTAATATAGTCCATCCACACTTCATCTGATGCGATTACGATTAGTAGGTCTGGTCCCACCCGAAACCAGACGCACTCCGTAGATCTTTCATAGTGAAGAAGTTTTTTTTTTTTTACTGTTCGGATGCGATTCTTTACGTTCGCCTTAGTGACCTTGAGGCCTAACTTCAACAACATATTTTCAGCGATTCCTGTAAATGATTCTATTTTGAAGCCAACGCCACTTCTTCTTCCCGAAACGACTAGCTCCATTAGTCCATCGATGAGGATGTCATCCATGTCATCTGTCCACCAAAGAACACCTCCATAGGATTGTTCCTCAATTCCACTGTTCAGTGTATGCTTGCTTGGTGATCTCCATGGGATACTACTAGATGATCCTAGGTAATTTTTGGTCGGAGTAGATAGACCAGATCGTCTATTCGATGACATGGACCCACTTTGGTCTACCTCAATCTGTGAGAAGATAAATTATGAATACAAGTTTAAAACTTTAATCTACCCCATGATTAAATATTATGAACTGAATCGTAGACTGTTCAATAAAAAGATTCAAAAAAAGAGCTTGCATATTATATATAAATATATATATGGAACAGTCAGCACTGGTGATCTAGTTGGGTCATTATTGAACGCCAATCCAAAAACCATCGGTGATGTTCGTCTTAATACAATGTATTTAGTTTGTTCGACTCACTGGATGAGCTTCGTTCCACATTCTAAATGCTATTTCATCGCGTTTTCTGACTCACTCATCTCTTTCTTGTGGAGTTACATTCAAAAGTACACGACCTTCATCGAGGACAGATACTTCTGTAGGTGATGGGGTCACACCATCGGTATCACAACTTAATGACCCCTCAACCTCAAACATGTCATCGTCTCGAGATATAATTATGAAGTTGTGTAACACACAACAAGCTAGCATTATCTTCACTTGAGTTTGTATAAGATATTGTGGAGCAGTCTTTAGAATTGGGAACCTGGGTTTCAAAACTCTAAAACATCTTTCAATTACATTCCTCAGTTGTGCATGACGATAATTGAATAACTCCCAAGCATTTGATGGTTTTTAACCGTTACGATACTCATTGAGATGGTAATGCACACCGCGATATGGGGCCATGAATCCAGGTGAGTGTGCATATCCTGCATCCACTACATAGTATTTACCTACATTTTGAAAATAATTTCTGATCAATATCAATTCTCGTTCATTTGATGTTATAAAGCCATCAGAGTACTTGATGTCCATGGGTTTACCATGTGGTATTATGAAAGGATTGCTTGAGTAAGTCAAAGCACTTTGCAAAATGCGTGCATCTGATGCGGAACCTTTCCACCTCGCTAAGACATAAACAAACTTCATGTCAAACTTTCAGGCTACCATAACATTTTGGAAAATGATTCCTTTCCTATTTCGATAAACAACACTATTTGCTTTATTTTTTCCACGATTAAAGTAATCTACGATACTTTTCACATTTTGCTTGAAAACTGTCATATTTCTAATCGCTTGCGGACCCTAAAGAAGCTGTACTGGGCAATAAAAGACATGCTCAACACTTCGAGTTTTGGATGAGACAAATAAAACAAGATGGTTCTCGCTACAGAGGATGTATGGGATGGATACCTTTCAGTATAATCTTTACATATAAATACATTTAAAGTTTGTACAATTTACTTTTACAAAATTGATGCAAAAATTTTCTATCTTTATTTATACATACACACCCCTACGTCGAACGGGTGCGAGGCAAACATATTGACAGATGGGACGACCTCGCGTTCATGTTTGGTAACGATTGTGCCTACGGTGAATGTAACACCCTGAAAATCGGGGGTCGTGTATTAACTCAACTCCCGAGTTCCAGACCGTCACTTATGCAGCAAAAATGGTTATGATTCAATGTTGTCTGATTTAAAGCATCCACATGAGTAAAAGTATACCAAAACTGCAATTCATACTTCAGATCCAGTGATAAAAGCAAGCGGAAGACTAAACAATATATATCACTGTATGAAAAAAAAAACAAAGTACTCTCAACTGTCTCCAAAGTATGACTACATCTCTGAGTCTCATATACATATAAATAGACAAAAAAAAATAAGTCCAAAATAGTCCCACTGAAGTCCCCCTCGATCCAGGTCACCTACGGGAAGCCGTCGTGGTACTGCATATAAGAGAACTCATCCTGGTCCTCGTCAATCTCCGGCTCCACGTCCTGGATCTCGTCGCCACCTGCAACTACAACAGGGTCTGGTGGGTGTTGCAAACACCATCCCGTAACGTGGGAATGAGTGATCAACTCAGTGGAATCATAGAGCAAAGATTAGCATGTTCACAATTCAATCACGCGATAATAGTAAAGCAGTAAATCAGACAAACCTAATACTGTTGTTTAATGCAAGATGATATGACATGATGTATGCCCTCACCGACGATCACCCTCATGCGGCAACATCTTACGACCGCGGCATGCCACACTCCCTAGAGTGCTCCACATCTTCCAGGCACATGCAATGCTATGGTGATATGATTACCCAGTTGTTATTAGTCCATTCAAACAGCAGGATTGGGAAACTAAGGTACTTCCCTTGTATCAATCCCAACACGGATCCTGTCTAGGGTCGTCACTCCTAGTAATCTCATACGATGTACATTTCGTAGGTCACTGTAAGGGCTGCCAGGGCTGTTGCTCGCACTCGTTGCACCGCTCCCCCATCACCTTATCAATACAGGCCTACTGTACTCTACTGCACGGAAGGGTCGTCGCCTCCCGTGAACTCAGAATACGCTCGCGGTCACTACAAAGGGCTCGTCGCCTGATCAGTGTAGGCCGACAGCTAGAATATAGTGTCCCATACCACCATAATCTGCTCACGAGTCAAGGTGCTCATTGGTCACTACGGGGAGGTTTGTGGCCCCAGCGTAGGCCGACAGCTCGACCACGGTGTCCCATACCACCATGCCCGGCTCATGAGTCTTCGTGGATCAAGGTACCACGGTTAATAGGGTTTACAATGGTAAGTTCAGTACCCTAGGTTCAAGCAGTTATGATACGTACAAGGTGAACAAACATCGGCCAGTCGGGTTACTTGACGGGCTCGACTAGCGCGATCGCATTTCGAATTGAACGACATGAAGTGCGTAAAACACTTCGCGTGGCCTAACCACTGCCGCCAACTCTCAACACGAATCACATTCATCAACGCGTCGTTCGTGGCTATGACCAGTCAGCCACGAATTCGCTCGGTTACCGACTGCCTGGACTAAATCAAGTCCCACACATCTATGGAATTTCATTAATACGATACAAAGGTATTGGAATTGAAATACATCATGTGAGCATGTTAGCACATGTTATAACATTCAATTTAGGCAAATCTTCAAGGCATGCTTTCCAAGCATATTCAACTTAGGCAATTCTTAAGGCATCATTTCTATGCATACGATGCAATCATGCATAAGGTCAACATATAGGAAATCGTTTAGGTCAGCCTATTAATCATGAAATCAATCTCAAACTACTACATAACATCATTCAATACAATACATACTAATACAAGCATTTATACAAACACATACACTACACCCTTAAGTCCACATATAGTATGTCGACCCAAAGTGCGCAACTTGGCGAATCTCTTCACCAAACTGATTATGCAGGCATTCCTAACTCTCTAATGCGGCGACAAATCATGTCAATCATGTCAGCAAAATATGCATGGAGACCGTACTTCCTACAAATGACTAAAATGCCCTAAATCTCATATTCTTCGTTAATTTACGAAACAGGAAACGGAGAGCATGTTGTACATGTCAAACGGCGATGCCGTCGATAATCTACTATTAAACGACATTGAAAGCGTTGTAAACCGTCAATCAAAGCGTCTAAAATTCTCACCTAATCTCTTACGGTCGCGAGAATTTGAACGGAGCGTGTAGGCTTCGTCTACGACAGTAGGAGAACCTGATTCATGGATTTCGTTAGCTAATACGTTCAGAATCTACGTGAACCCTAAATCAGCAAGTTTTTAGGGTTTTTCTATACCTGAAAAAGCGTAGAAATCACCAGCCAGGTGATTGGAAGGAAGCGTTGATGCAGCAACTGTTGGCGGCTCGGAAGCGGGAAAAATCTCCTCTTCCCTTTCTCTCAAACTCTCTCTCTCTTTTCTAGGGTTTAGGGAAATTTGTATGCAAGGAAGGAATGAGGGTTTCAACCCCTTTTATAAGCTTGGAAACGCCCGAAATAGGCTCCGGGACGAAGTTTACTTATTGCCTATCCATTTCGGGGCTGTTTCGGTCCAAAAACTGATTTCTGGTGGTCCCCTGGTCGATTGCGATCAGACTTAAGCTCATGGGTACCAGATGTACCTCGTATTAAGTTTTCAGTCTGGCAGGGTTCACAGATCGCACGTGGCGGACCAGTTTTAGTTCAGCGGTCACCGCACATAGATCAGGACTGAAAGTTCCGTGACAATAATTAGATATTTTTCCTGATCCGAGGGTGTAATCTGGATGAATTCTGACGGTCAGAACGCTTAATACTGACGCGTCAAGTCGTGTGCCAGATCTAAATTTGAAATTCCCAATTCGTCCCTATTCGCGGTCGCTTCAGTCCAGTTTCAACGAAATACTCTGTGATTATCGGTTTGACTTGATTTTCGAGATGATTGTCAAGTCCAGCTGGGCGGTTCTAACGGTCTAAGATAGGAGGTATCAGACCTTCGACGCGCGGTCTAAATCCAATACAAAAGTTCCATATGGTCCAGAGGACAAACCTGCTTAGAGTTGGATCCAAGGTTATAGAGTATTGTAGAGTTGTCTGTTCTACTCGATTTGGGTCTTGTAGAACGTATTTAAAGTGATCAGGGACTATTTCCCAGCTACTCTAGCGTTGCGCTAGCTAACTTACGTAAAATTTTCATGGAAATTATTTATACGCGATTTCGGGTCAAATCGGTACTCGATTCCAAGTACGGATTTTTCACGGGCGTTACAGTGAATTCGCTAGTACGACCTATTCTTCTTCGATATCAGGGAAACGGCGCGACCGTGACGAGTTCAACTCTGACGATGACTCGAATGAGGGGGCTTCCCAGACGGTTCATTTGTCATCCTCGAGGATGAACGGAGGCCCCCTCCCCGAGTTCAAAGTGGTGATGGATCCATATTAAATTGGGCAAAATGTGCTAGTAAGAGCCCAATGGAAACCACTTCAGCTTCTCGTCATAGCCAGATAGATGGGAGTGAGATAAGTCATGGGCAGAGGGGCAGGTCGAGTGAACATATTGGTGAGAAGATGGGGGAAGTGGCTGAAGCCATTAATAACCTAACAATTACTTTGGGTCAGGAAAAAATCATGACGCACGTTCAGCAGTTGCTGAGTATATTGGAAGAGGTGTCTGGTCTTTCAAATGAAGACCAACTCTGTGCTGCAAGGTTCTTGTAAACTGATGTAGTAAGTGTTGGATTTTTAAAAAAGATGGGTAATAAACACAGGAAGGAATGGATAGAAAAAGTGATCCTTCCTCGTTGTGGCACGGATTGAGAATGTGGCACGTGGTTCATATCAGTTGACTTTTATCTTTTTGGAATCAATAGTTTTTTGGATGGTTTGGTATATTAAATTTATTTTTCCTGAGTCTGTGATGGATTGGTTTGGAATTATTAACTTTTATTTGCTTTGGATGATACATATGCTGCTGGAACAGGACTACTAATTGTTTTATTTTATCTGTTTGGATGAAATTGCACTGGATGAACTGTTTTATTATAAGTGGTTGCGAAGCTGTTAGCAGGTTGAAACTACTTGCATGTTGAAACTGTTCATACTATTTGCAGGTTGAAAATCTGGACTGACACAGTTTTTTTCAAATCTGTGATGGCTCGGTTTGAAATTGTTAATTGTTATCTACTTTGGATGATACATATGCTGCTGGAGCAGCACTGCTAACCGTTTTATTTTATCTGTTTGGATAATACATATGTTGTACTGGATGAACTTTTTGATTATAACTGTTTGCGAAGCTATTGGCAGGTTGAAACTACTTGCATGTTGAAACTGTTCATAATATTTACAGGTTGCTATTATGTCACTAACCTGAAATGTCACTTCCTTTGTTGTACATTGGTGTAGCTGTTACTGTTATGAAAGCTATACTGATATACCTTTCTCATGGGTAATTGACATGTAGTAAGATGCTCCTCCTTTTATGATTATCTTAGATTGTTACTGGTAATGTATCTACTTTTGAGAAACCCGTAAATTTCATCTATCAAAATTTCCTGATACTGTAACTGGTATTGTCCAAGATTATATTCCATATAAGGTTTAATTAGTCTGGTTGTAACTGTCATTACACATATCCGTCTCATTTAAGGTCCTAACGTAATCAGTACCACGCATGCAGCAATCGTTCACGACTGATTTGAACAACACTGATACGGTTGTTGTTATTGGTTAGGTATCTTCACTGTCTCAAGTTGTGAAGAAATGAATCTGCATGATTTATCTGCCCCATCCACTAAGTTTTACAAAAAAAATCAATTTTTTTTCTTTTTTTACCTGTTACATTCAGGCCTCATACAGAATAAGACATTTGTTTCTTCGTACAGCGAAATGAAACAAAAGTATTATGTGGTGTTTGTGGGAAGGAATCATGGGATCTATTCAACATGAGATGCATGTAATGCTCAAGTCAACGGATTTAGTGGGTGCAGACACAAGTTGTTCATGACTTTTGAAGATGCTATGAAATCCTGGAATGAGTATCAGGTTTGTAGGATTTTTTCTTATTGTTTGTTGTCTGAATTTTTGTTAATCGCAGTAAAGAATGCATCATATCCTTCTCTTATATCTGAAATTTATTTATTATTTTCTATATCATTTAGGCATCTTTCCTCGATCTCACGGTGCAATATACAACTATAAGCGGGGTTGCTCGTGCGTGTTATCGCCACTCAGCAATGGATAGTGGCAATTGTGTACCGGCTCTTACAGATTGGACCAAAATCAGCACGAGGAATGTCCAGGAAGATGGCAGGGCTGAGAGATTGCCGGTTGTTGAAGTTGGAGAGGAATATTGCATGGCTCGGCTTCTTCGTATGCTGCTTGGATTGTTGATTTTTTATGTTGGTATCAGGTTGTTTTGTCGGGTAGGGTATATGTAGGGCTAATTGGGATGCAATAGCTTCATTTTTTTTTCTTTCTAGACTTGTTATTTTTTGTTTCTTCTTCTTCTTTCTTTGTTTGTTTGTGGAACACGATGGTTAGGGCCTCAGGTATTATGGTAGACTATTTTCTCATAGACATTCAAGAGGGGTTGGTACACCGATCACATATTCACATGTTCATCTTGATGAAACATGTTGGTGTTTTTTTTTTTAAAAAAAAAAATTTGCAATGTAGTGTGAAATATTATCATTGATATTTGATCTTCACCGTGGAAAAGGTTCGTATGATGAGGATAATGTATCCTCTGATGAAATTGTGCCAGTGGATGTGACATCCAGGCCGTTTATCTCGTCAATCAAAGTAATTGATACTGGATGAACGGTCAGGATACTTCTAAATGGTTGATAACCCATGTGGGGCCCACAGTCTTCTTAGTCATGAAAAATCTATCCCCAGCATGCAGGTACGGTTCAGAGGGTATAATTTGATGTGTACCATGTGTTAGATTGTAAGGACGCTGAGATATTTTTGAGGACATCCATACCGTTAAACAGGTGAATGGAAGTGGGGACAGTGATAGAACGGTCATCATTCATGTCCCAGAACGTGATGGAGTGCAGTGATTAATCACAACTATAAGACTGGGCCCCGTCTGAGACAATATGCACATTTGCATGTACAAATATGCTTTATAGTACAAAGACTATCATATCAGTATGTATACACAACGTGTGCCCCTTTTAAGTCGTTTCTAAACATTGATCTGTACTACAAATTGTATACATGGAACGACAATACGTCCTATCCAAACATTGCTTATGGCACGTTTTTGGTGGATATATTCTAAAAATCGCCCAACGTATACGTGAACAATATCGGAATACAATACAATATAACCAAAACGTGTATCCAAACATGCCCTTATAAGTTGCCTCGCTAAATTTCTAGGTTCTCTCGCTCAAATTTTAGTTTCTCTCGCTCAATTTCTAACTTTCCTCGCTCAATTCCTAGGTTGCCTCGCTCGAATCCTAGGTTTCCTCACTGCATTTCTAGGTTCCCCCGCTCAATTTCTAGGCTCCCTCACTCAATTTCTACGTTGCCTCGCTCAATTCCTAGGTCCCCTTACTCAATTTCTAACTTCCCTCACTCAATTTTTATATTCCCTCGCTGAACTCCTACCTTGCCTCGCCCAATTTTTAGATGCCTAGCATTACAATTAGGTTATTCTACTACGGTTATAATCCGTAGCAATAGGCCCAGCTCTGACCCGACCTAGTCGACCCTAGCATGCTGGCTTATGAATTTTTTTTTTTTCCTTATGTAATCCCCATCACTTTTTGTGGGTCCTATTATGAGGTATGTGTTATATCCAAACCGTCCATCAATTTGGAGAACTCATATTAAGGCTTGAGATAAAAAATAAGATAGATTTAGCTATTAAGTGGACCACACTGTAAAAGGCAGTGGGGAATTGAACGTCTACCATTAAAACCCTTTTAGGGGTTACAGAAGTTTTAGATCATTATAAAATTTATTTTTTCTTCTTCATCTAGGCCTTTGTGACCTTATGAATGGATTGAACGGAAAAAAAATGTTATGCTGGGCCCTACAAAATTTTTAACTGTGAAAATCAATTTCCTCGCTACTCTTTGTGGTGTGGTCCATTGATCTTTGGATATGATTTTTTCTTTTGGATGATGATCCAAAATGATCTCGAAATATAGATGAACGTTGTGGATATAATAGATACATAGCTGTAGGGCCATGTAACTTTGATCTCTTTTAAGCCGTTCGTACAACTCTCAGTTGGAGGAGCGTCAGCGCTCGTCTTCGCAGTGAAAAGGAGGGGTAGTTTCGTCCTCAAAGCCACTGTCATCACGTGCTTGTCTAAGTTGGTAACTTAAGTTTGTAGTCCTCCATAAAAACCGCCGGACAAAAGGTTTTGTCGACAGTGGCCATTTTCTGTTGGTCTTTGGATACTTGTTTGTTGAATTAAGACCATTGGATATATTTATTTTTATCCGTCCAGTAAATTTTCACCAATCTGATAGTCAATAGCGAAGTGTGGCCCACAGTCTCAAAACGGCCCAGATTAGAAGATCCTACCCACTCAATTGGTGCCACTTACGAACGAACGGTTAAGATCAGCTGGGCAGCGAATAATTCTACTTTTAAATCATTTGCTGTCAATTTCCTTGTAACTGATCAAACGGTTAAGATTTTCTGATCAATGACATCTTTTTGTAACTGGAATTTTCTATAATATTAACCGTCCAAAAAACTATGATGAAATTTCCAAAAGCACACAAGTGGGACCCACTGCCAAGGGAAGCTCCACATCTTGGTGCCTCTAGATCGTGTAGCATACACGTGGCTCATGTATCTAGTGATCCGAACCAGGCATCCTGTGGTCTAACCCATTAACTAGGCACTACTAAGAAATTGCAGCGATCGGATCATCTTAACCGTTTAATTAATGGACCTTTACTCTTTGAATGTGAACCAATGATTTTTGTCTTCCTGTGGTCTAGTTTTATGCCCTTGTTTAGAAGGTTATAATCGTCAAAACATTCTGATCTTCGGCTGATGGACTTTCCCTTTATTTGGACTATAAAATGAACGGTTCCGATCTAGTTCACGTATGCCGCGTGTAGGGAAAACGATGGGGTACTCAACATTACACAACAACTACAGTACTGGTGCCTCCTACTGTACACGTGGAATGTATCTCGAATCGGAACCGTCCAAAGAGTGGGGCATACCATAAGTGGACATGCCGCAAAAGTTACGCTGAAAACATGCACCTAACTGCCCGGTCTGGCCCGCATCCAGTGGACGGTTCAAATTCGACAAATAAAAGTAAATCAGTCAAAGGTCAGGATCGTCTAATCAAATCTGACTCTGGGCATTTAAAAATCGACAAGCGTCTCACTATTTGGACGGTTTGGATTTCGAAGTACATGCCACGTGTAAAGTGAAAGAGTCCACGCACTGAAGTTGCCAGACAAAAGACCAGCTGTCTCTCATTCTCCAACGACTGAAGGTATCTGTGCTAGGTCCACACACACCATCTCCACTCAGACCTTTACACGCAGCACATGTGCAAACACGGAAACTGCGTTTATCATTGCATATGGTGGACCCCACGTAGATATTACGTGGCAAAATAATCAGGCCAGTCAATATAAGGTGGGCCAGGGCTATATGTAAAGCGTAGATGGCTGAAAAATAGTTGTTAGTGGTCTATATTCAATGTGTAAGTAAATAATTATAGTGATTGGAGATACCATGCTTTCATCCATGGTGGGCTCCACCTTGGGAACGGCTACGATTTCTCATAGAATTTACAGGTAAGCATATGTAGTGCGTGTGAAGAGAGCGCGAGTGGGGTAAGCAAACCTCACAGATTGGTGTTTCTCTAGGCACCCGCACGGGGCATTGCATGCGCCACACGTTCTAATGTGTCCACCGAACATCGGTCGTCTATAATTTTTATCCATGTCATTAAATGGCGGGGCCCACATGATGTACGTCTCCAATTTCATTCCAAACGTGTGGAACTCTATAGATATGTGTATTGATAGTCGCGTGTGAGCTTGCAAAAGTCTAGCAAAAGAAAGGACTGGCTGGCCGGTCGGATGATGCCGACACGGGTTAGGTGGCGTTGCCCGCATCACCCCCACCGGAGGTGTGGCGATGTGTTGGGCGCTGTGGGACCCACATTTATTTATATTTATTTATATCCACTCCATCCATACTTTTTCACAGATTATTTTAATTCATGGAACCAAAAATTAATAGTATATGAAGTTAAAATGGACCACACCACATGAAACAGTGGGGATAAATGACACCCACCGTTGAAGCCTTTATAGGGCCCACTATATTTTTTTTTTCCATCCAACTTGTTGATAACGTCACACAGACATGGATGAAATTTAAAAACAAATATCAGCTTGATACAATACTGTTGTAAACCCTAGAAGTTTTTAATGGTGAGCATTCAATCGTCACTATTTATTGTGTTGTGGTCCATTTAAGATTTGGATTTACTTAATTTTTGTTCTAAGGAAATAAAATGATCTGGAAAAACGTATGGACGGAGTGGATATAAGAGAAATATATCAAGGTGAGCTCCACAGCACCCAACACATCATCATGCCACGGGTGGGGTGGTGTGGGCAACACCACCGGATCGACGTCCGCGTGATGCACGGAGAAGGATGCCCCATCCCGTCAGTCTATGCACAGAGCAACGGAACACGGAGAACATATGTGACTCAATCCAAACCGTCCAAAATTTAAGAAAAATGCAGATAGGGATGCCTGTGCCTGATTGGGTCATCTTAACTTTTGTTTGGTGGACATTTCTTTGATTATTCTAGACGACGTTACATTATTCATCTGAACCGTTCATTTGAGTGGCAATAATAATCCAAAATTTGTCATTGTTTTAGAGGGACTTTTGGTATACCACTCATCTGCAGTGAGGCCCACGATTTGGACGGATTGGATTGGTGTACTTGTCAGCCAGAATGCGGTAACTTGGGTAATGATCCAACCGTCAATGCTTTGGCCCCATATGGTTGATGGGCCAAAAATCTTGTACATGATAACATCCTTACCTTTCAATCAGGGCCCCGCGAATATACGGTTAGAAAGAAAATACAGCAACGGTCCACATCCGAATAAAAACAAGGCTTAATATTTGATGGCCGGGATCTTCCAATCTTGGAGATCTTTTGGTGCATGGACGGTCCACAATGTATTACATCTAATTCCTACCCCTACTTTGGGTCCTTACTCTTGCTTGGGTGATAGACTCTCAGGAGTTTCAACTCCCGGTCATGGGTTCGAGTACCCATGGGTGGTGAAATTCCACCGGCGTTGAGTGTGTGGGGGCGTATGTGCGTGTGTGCAAAGAGAAAAAATAAAAGAAAAGGTTCCTCCATTTTGTGGAGAGGTTTACCGTCGTGAACCTCACATTTTACCCAACAACTTTCTAAGCACTCTCAAACTTTACTTTCCTAAATTAAACCACTACGTTCGGTTAGCCATGCTCTGATTTCATGGTGCCGCGAGAGTATTTTCGTGCGTAAATGGTATGTTCGTACAGAATGGTTTAATTTAGAAAAACAAGTTTGGGATTACGTAGAAAAGACGGTGGGTAAAATCTGGCGTGCACAGTTGTAAATTTCTCCCATTTTGTGTGAGTGCTCAGGTTAAACTCGAACTCGGATTCGGTAGAGACCCCTCCAGTACCATCATCAGTGCTGTAAAAGTTCCTTGGACCCAACCATGATGTGTATGTATTATCATGCCATCCATCTATTTTGCTAGATCATGTTAGTGTATGAACCCAAAAATGAGGCAGATCAATATCTAAGGTGGACCACACCACAGGAAGATTTAGTGGACTGTCTGCATATCCCGATGCAACAGGAGCGCTATAGCTTGCAGTACTAGACGCATCCAAACACCATCCCATGGCTGCAGCTTCAGTGGATCCCTGATTCTGGGGCCTACCTCAATGTATTTGACTTACATCCACGCCGTCCATCCATTTTAAAAGATCATTTTACATAAGGAACCAAAAAATTTGATACATCTAAATCTTAATTGGACCACACCAAAGGAACCAATAGTGATTAAATATCCACCATTTAAAACTTATTAGGGGTGACCTGAATGTCTATTATCCATCCAACCTGTTGATAAGGTCAAAAAGACCTGGATGAAGGCACGACACAGATATCAGATTGATCCAAAACTTTTTGGGCCCACAAAAAAGTTTTTAATGATCAATCGCCATTGTTTATTGTCGTGTGATCCACTTTATATTCGGATCTGCTTAATTTTTTTCTATCATACCCTAAATGACCTATAAAAACGTATGGACAGCGTGGATGTAAGGTACATACACCAAGGTCGGCCCCATAGTCAGGGATCCACCCACCTTGGTGCGGCACAAGAATTGGCCCAGTCTACAACGAAGCCCATAATTTCAACGGCCCAATCAATAAACGATGGGCCCCACGAGCAGAAAATCCAATGGATGTCTAGAGGATGATAGGCAATGTTCACCCTACAACGTGGCCCACTGTGGGCCACAAAGTTAGACCCTTTCCAATCTTCTATCTCTGGGCCAACAATCCAACGGTTCAGATTGTCCAACGGCTGTGACCTTTTCCCGTGCTGCCCATCCACTGTGGGTCCCATCAAATGGACGGCTATTGATCACCAAACAAAGCCCACACGTGTCCCACTTACAAACCCGTGCCATAGTGGGCCACAAGATCAGGCCCAGCAACCAAGCACCACCCATCCCAAATGACCAAACTACCCTCGCCGCATCATTCCCCCAATAAATAAAATCTCCTTATCAGAGCGAATAACAACCACAACGAAAAAGCAATTTCACGATGAATTCTCTAACTGCATCTGGATTCCCGCCAAATCTTCAGTTTCTCCGTACACTAACATCAAGATCCCACCTTTGCCCTTCCTTCAACCTCTCTGCAACAAGAACTGGACCCGATTTCCAGAGACGGGTCTTCTTCAAAACCGCCATTAGAGCTTCTGTACCTTCAGAGACAAAAGCTTCCGCTTCTTCTCCTGGATTATACTCTTCTCAGACGTTCGATCTCACAGTAGAGAACGTGGATCGTGTTCTGGAAGATGTTCGGCCATACCTGATTTCTGATGGTGGTAACGTCGACGTTGTCTCCGTCGAAGATGGAATTATCTCTCTGAAACTCCAAGGTGGGTTCTTTGTTTTGTTTTGAATTCTGCTTATTTTGATTTCGGGTTTACTTGAATTTGATTCTTTGGCTGTATTGGAAATGGGTTTTCAAGGGATTCTACTGGGGTGATCTGATGGTATGTGCCTTAACCAGATGTGTGGAGGAAGTAAAATTGAATAAGGAAATGAGAATTGAGAGATAAGGAAGAAAGATTAGAATAGAATGAGGGGGAAGATAATTGGGAGAGAAGAGATAAGAGGGAAGGCAAGATTGAAGGATAATTGTTATTTCTCTACCCCCCAAGGGATTGCATTGCATTCTCTTATATAAGCATTACAATAAAGCTCCAATTAAACAACAATAATTATAGAAAAAATAACTAACAATTTAAAAGAAATAATTAAAAGCAGAAATTTGAATTTGATAATTTCAAATTTGAAATTCAAATGAGAATTGAAGATTATAATGGACTTAATCATCCCACTGTCCATCAAAAGAACCTTGTCACAAGGGGTTGGGGGGGATGGTGTCTTTGGGGTGATTTAGTTGTCTTACCAGTGTTAAGTTCCGGAAGTGTCCGCAAGGTGTCCTTCAGTTCCGCAAAATTATGGTCACTCCTCTCTTGAAACCCAGTGAAAGTAACTTCTTGTTCCTTAATATCAGCCATGTTTTGATAGTCATTTGAAATTCAAGCTGGTTAACGAAATCCTGTATTTTAGTCATAATGGATCAGTATACTCTGATACCAAATGGTATGTGCCTTAACCAGATGTGTGGGGGAAGTAGAATTGAATAAGGAGACGAGAATTGAGAGATAAGGAAGAAAGATTAGAATAGAATGGGGGAGGAAGATAATTGGGAGAGATAAGAGGGAAGGTAAGATTGAAGGATAATTGTTATTTCTCTACTCCCCAAGGGATTGCATTGTATTCTCTTATGTAAGCGTTACAATAAAGCTCCAATTAAACAACAATAATTATAGAAAAATAACTGACAATTTAAAAGAAATAATTAAAAGCAAAAACTTCAAATGAAAATGAAAATTCGAATGAGAATTGAAGATTTGAATGAGACCTCATCATCTAACCGTGCTGTTTGTATTGATTTTTTGAGATTTTGGGGTGATCTGGATTGTGAATTTTTGAAAATGGCTCTAGCAATTTGATTGAGATGATGAGTTTATGGTGGCTTATGTTGGTTGTTGAGTTGGAGGAGAGGCTTGAATTGTGAATATGAGAATTGGGTTTTAAGGGAATTTGATTGAAATGATGAGATTGTGGTGGTTTGTGCTGATTATTGCATCCGTGCAGCGGCTTGAATTGTGGAAGTGGGTCTTTTACAATGAGTTTGTTGGGGAGATTTCTATTGATTTTTGAGATATTTGGTGTGATTTGGACTGTGATTTTGGTAATGGGCCGAAGCAATTTGATCGGAATGATAAGTTTGTATGGCTTTTGTTGGTTGTTGAATTGGAGGGAAGGTTTGAATTCTGAATGTGAGAATTGGGTTTTTGGGAAATTCAATTAAAATGATAAGTATGTGTTGATTATTGCATTGGCGGGGTGGTTTTAATTATGGGAGTGGGTCTTTCAGGAATTTGATTAGAATGATGAGTTTTGACAATTTAATCGATTGTTGAGAGATTTAAATTCTGATTGTGGAATTTAATTCAAACAGTGAGTTCTCGCAGTTTGTTTTGGCTAAGAATCTTGCGGAGAGATTTGAACTCTGATTATGGTAATGGGTTTCAGGGGAATGTGATTGAGACAACAAGCTTGTGTAGTTTATATTTATTATTGTTTTGATTGGAGATTTTATTTTTTATTATGAATTTTTTATTTAAGGAATTTGATTCAAACAATGAGTTCATGCAGTTTTTATTGATTATTGACTTGGTGGGGACTGGGGAGATGAATTCTGATTATTGGATGGGTTTTGCGGATGAAACATCGACTTCCAAGTTTATATTGATTACTAGCTTGGTGGGGAGATTTGAACCTGGATTATAGAAACAGGTTTGTGAAGGATTAGATTGAAAAATGATTTCATGCTATTATTCTATCTTGTTGCATCGGATGTTTTTATGAGATTTTAATAGTAAAGGATTTGGTATGCTAGTTCTCTGTTTAGTTTATTTGTGCCATTTAGATTCCGAGTCTTGTTTATATTTGATTATTTGATTTGGTAGGGAAGATCAAATATCTGATTTCGGAAATGGGTTTTGAGGATGAGACAATGAGGTTCAGTTGTCTGATTTGTTGCTTTATATGAAATTTCAGGAGAAAAAGAAACGAGTTTTCCTTTTGAGTTTTTGATTTGTCAGTTGCGGGATCATGTGGAGGAATTGAATAGGGAATGTGGGTGGGTGGAATGGGCCCTGTAGAAAATAGTTGATTAAAGGTCCTATTAGTAAGTTGTGTTTAGTAGAAAATAGGTGCTTAAAGGTCCTATTAGTAAGTTATGTGTGTTTGTGTTAATTCAAAAGTTGATTTGAAGGGACTGAAAGTACTTGCAGAAGCATTTACTGTGGCCAAGTTAGAAGCTTTTATTTCAGGGTTAAGAGCTGAAAACCCAAACCTGGGGCCCACTTGTCTCAACCGAAAACCCGTCTATTCCATCCGAGGATGCACGCCATGCATCATGTAATTCCTTGAGACAAGTAAATGAACAGATTGCCTTAATGGACCTGCTTCCATCATAGATGTAAAATACACAAGTGGTGCTTACAAGAAATGAAAATTTCAATTGTCATATTTTTAGAGTCGCGTTTGTTTGGTGTATGCAATCATGTTTTCAGAGTTGCAGTTTATCCGTTTATGCAACACAGTAAGGTTACCTGGATCATTGGTCACTTGAATACGTGGTGTACTTGAACGGGTACGTATTATGCTACTTTTTGCAATGAGTGGTATGCTAGACTCCAACATATAAATATGAAGTATGCACTATATAGTTATACATACAAACTGATAATCTGACATTGTAGCTACTGCATGTATGAAATGCGTGCGTGTGTCAAATGATGATTATTATTACCATAGATCATGCAAGCATGATATTATATGCCTGCTATTGCATAAATCCAAGAATATATCTCCACCTTCTCAGTAAATATTTATTTTACGACTTAATCGATGATAAGAGTAGAGAATCATACTTCTAAACCGTAAAAATAGCAATCTAGATCGCAAATGACCCATGATCTGGATTGCATGATTTGAACAGAAAATGTAGTGGGGATGACAATCTAACCCAACCATAGTGATGTTAGTTGTGGTTACATCCATAAGTAGCTTGGTCCATCTTTATTCCATTTCATATATGTCCGAGGATCCGCATAGCCCTTGATTTATGTATTATTTGTCTATTCCTACTTTTTTTTTTAATGCCAATATTGGTGATTGGAGATGACTCTCTTCAATTATTCTTGGGATGGGAGGAAGTAGGTCTCGCTTTATATTTGTTAATTCATTTCTGGTTCACACGACTTTAGGCAGATAAAGCAGCTACAAAAGCTATGCCTGTCAATTGAGTAGGTGATTTTGGATCAGCTCTTGGGATTTCGGGTCATTTTACTCTCTTCATATTTGTTAAATGGGAAGTGCTTGTGGCACTTGCATGGGTATACAGGGGGTGTTCCTACCGCTTCTGTGCGAGGAACGACTATATTTGCATAAGACCACCCCATCCATCAGATGTGTCACGCCATGTTTGGCCTTAATACCAAACATCAGGCTGAATCAACGCTCATGTTATCCGACCCATAGAGAATGGTGTAACTTCATGCCTAAAACCAGCTAATTCACATGGCATTAGGTTTAGAGCGTCCCTTCAGCCTGGTGAGGCATATCAGATGATTGATTGTGATGGAATCTATACACCATGGTGAGCATCCCCATCCCAAATCCTCCCTTGATGTGGTCTACCTGAGTTTTGGAATGGCCTGATCTTTTGATTGAGGGTAAACGCCAGGCAGCGCACCTGATGGGCTGTGTGGATCTCAATACAATTTTCCTCCATGTGGTGCTCGGGCAGCATATAGGCACACCCCTTTATGCCTACATGAGTTGTGGACCATAGTAAATGATATAAAATGGGAGCAATGACGTCATAGTATAATTCCCCTCCCGCGTATGATGGATGGATGCAGTTTAATCTAACCAATCATTTAGCATAAAGTTTCTTGTCATGTTGTCACATGTATGAGAGCATTAGATGGTCTGATAAAACTGTCGAGTGTCCACATTCAATGTACACATGGACCGTCTGATGAGTAGACCAGTCCTTTTTTCACGCAAGTTGATCGACACGGCTGGCCTCATCCTGTCACTATGCTTGCACAGCCATGTGGTGGTGTTTTCAGGCTTATGAAAACTCTATTTGCACATCTTGATTACTTTTAGGGTAGATGAGCCTTTTCTAACTCTACAAATAATGATCACATAGGGGCATGCGGGAGCTGTCCGAGCTCAACGACCACCATGAAAATGGGGATCGAGCGAGTGCTCAAGGAGAAATTCGGAGAAGCGGTCAAAGATATTAAGCAGGTTTCTGATGACCAACAAACAGAAACGACTGTTGAGGTGAGTGCCAGTTTCATCTGAAGTAACTATGGTGAAGCTGCATTGATGATTTTAGTAAGCTGTGAAATTGCAGGCAGTGAATGGTCATCTCAACATACTGAGACCTGCAATCAAAAATTACGGGGGGAGCGTTGAAGTGATATCCATGGACGGCGGAGATTGCCATGTCAAGTATGTGGGGCCTGAGTCCATCGGGTCAGGAATCAAAGCAGCTATCAAGGAGAAATTCCCAGACATTGTGAATATAGTATTCACTGGCTAGGCTTGGAGCCTTTGCATGCATCCTCCACACCTCAGTACATGTATGTATGGTACATGCGCAGATGCCTGTGCATTGATGAGCTTGTATACAGTGCATTCCTCACACACTTTCCTTTTATAATCAAGTTGAATTTTCTCAGCCGCTCAAGTCTCAAGTGTATTTTTTTGTCAGACCATTGATTTTCTTCATTTTTATTTTTTATTTTTACCCATGTATTGGGTAATTGTTTTGGGAGGAAATGTTATTTCCCAGGAAATCAATTTTCTCAAAGAATCAAAACAGGCACTAGGGATCATAATTCCAGAAGCCATATCATAAGCGCCAAATACAAATGTGTACCGAGGATCCATGATGTTTGTTGGGTGGTCTCATGGTGAATTTTCCTAGTGTCAGAAATCCAGCAAGCCATTTAGCAGGTGGACCCCATGTGAATGAAGAAATGGACAATCAGAGATGGCCTATGGTCAATGTGACTGTGCTGCTCAACTGGCGAGTGGATGGTGCTGATTTCTTTGTTATTTCTTTGTTTAGGGCACATGTACTGGGTTACCTGATGATGAATATCCTGGACCCCAAACACTGGGTTCATAGTTCAAAAATCCAAAAGCTCCGCTCGATGTTCAGCTGGGTCAGGTTGACTTGAACGTCTTGACAGTTGCAATTAGATGCCTTTTAATTTAGGGTGAGAATGTACTCATGGATCTGGGCCATCCATTAAAACGGCCTGATCTTAGATTGACATTTGGCAAGAACCCAGATTGATTGGATGGTCTTAATCATGCAAAAAAAAAATCCAACAATGTCCATGAATTGGATAGTCTATGCAACTTGGGCCTAAAAGGCTGTAGGTTGTAATTGCATTGACCATCGAATCAATGGACATTGTAGGCTACCAAGAGGTGGCTGTTCGAACCCAGATTTTGGGCAGTGGTGGCCATTTTAATGGATGGCTAGGATTACTTGCATATAGATCTACAGAAACTTCCTCTCTCTACAGCTGATGGGCCCCTAATCCAAAGGGGTTGTTTGGCTTCCTGGAATCTTGTGTTTGGGTCTTGCGATAGGGTGGGAAAAATGATTCCCCTTGGAATCTAATTCCAAAATTTGCCCCTGTCATAATTCCCATCCTCAATATCGGTTACAAAATTTTGAGAAATGAATTCCCATTCAAGGGTCATATTTTTTGAAAATGATAAAAGCTCACTCTTTCCAGGGGAGCCAAACAACACCTAATGTTTCATAGGGTCCATGTTTCGGCAGCTAGTGTTCTATAAAAGTGAATAATTGCAACTAGTACTGTAGTTCTGATGGACTGCCAAACCGTGCATAGTCCATGTGTCCCAATAGACCAACGGTCTGGATTACTGAACCATGGATGCTACTTGCCCAAAATGAAAACCTAAAAAAAGTGAGTTTATGGATAAGTTCAGCTAGAGGATCACATCATTCCTCTTCATATATATAGATGTCAACCTTTTACATTTACATGATATATATAATCCCATAGACATCTCAATGTAAGTAGATGTGGAAACAGTTCCAAAAGGGGATTAGCAATGCTTTCATTCTCGTAGACATGGATCACATACAGGTTTGTGACGGGCCGAAGAAGATCGGATTCCCAAGATTGCAGGGGTGCTTGCAGCAGCAGGCACATCTGTTGTTTCAACAACAAGGAAGCAATAATAAGCATGAAAAATCAAGTGGGCCCACTCCTGATTTCTCCACTGAATCCTACATTCAAGAGATCACCACCATTCATCTAGCTCCTCCAGGGCCAACGAGGGGTTTTCAGCTTTGTCAATGTAGTTATATTCTAAGGCAACACAAATTAAAAGAATCACATTAGCTTATATAGCTTATATCTAGGGGGAAAGGATCAACTGATGATCACCACCATTGGCAGAAGGCATGGGCCCACACCCAAAAAACTGATGGGTCCCAGTGTGTTTTGCTTAGGCCACCATTAGTTAAAGCATTTGGAGAAGATACACATACCTATGAAGGCTCCTTAATCATGGTGCATATCATAGTAAAAGAAATTAAAAGAAAAGGAGCAGAAAAAAAAAAACTACCTCATCAGTCGTAAGCTTTTAGTTTTCGAGCCCTCTTTGTTGACTAAGGGGGTGATGGTGGCACTTCAGAACATCTTCCAGGAGCCTTGAAAAACCATAAAGAGTCATAAGGAAATAACAACATAAGCCTCCAAAAAATAGTCTGGAAGGATAACTGGCAACAAAAACAATCACTGCAAAAGGAAATGAGTGAAGGTGGTATACCTTGCATTTTTGCTCCTGTTTTCCAACTCTTTCACCTGAAATCTCAACCAGAAACCATAACATTAAAAGGATTTGATGCTGAGTGGGTGGTTTGAGTATTTCTGGGAGAAGATAATTAGTTTACCTCCAAAAGCAACAGAGCCAGGAATGATGAACTGCCGTTTGATCTTCTCCATGGTGAGAGTGCTGTTTACATTTTATAGATCATGCCTTCAGATATTTTTATAATGCAACAAGATTTAACTGTCCAAAATCAAAGGCAAGAACATTTTCACAACAATGCGGATTGCCTCGCCTGTCGTAGGAAATTCCTGGGCTCAGAATCTAGGCGGGGCCCGCCATGATATTTGTGAGAAATCAATCCCGTCCATCTGTTTTGCCAGCTCATGTTAGGACGTTTATATATATTCATTCATCCATACTGTTAATAAAGTCATTCCTACTGGGATGAACTGAAAACACAAAAACATTAACCTGATCCAAAACTTCTGTTGCCCCTCGAATGTTTCAACGGTGGACATTTGATCCTCACTGTTTCCTGTCAAGTGGCCCACTTGAGTTTTGGATCTGCCTCAATTTTGGGCTCACATCCTAACATTATCTGGCAAAACGGGGTGGATTTCTCACAAACATCACGGTGGGCCTCACCTAACTTCTGAGCGCAAGAACTTCCTACAATAGGCTGTCGCAGGCAATCTGTGTCCCTTTTCAAATATGTTCTCACACTGACACCAGTAATGCCCAAACACCTATATTACTGCATGGGCATGGCATGGGTGCATCATGGAGAACCGCTAAATTGTGGTTGGTGGGGTTTCCAAGCATATAGCTTGGAAAATGGAGCCTGCAAGGTAGCGTTTTCCCGCCTTTTAGCCCGTGATTCACAAACAACATAAATGGGAAGGCATTCTACAACCCATGATACCATTTTGGTCCCAAACATGATTTGGCAGTAGTGTATACCGACACCCTTGGGAACCAGGACAACCCAAACATGCCCCAAATCTCGGACAGATGTCACAAATCATTCTGTGATTGATAGAGATTATTGTTGCATGAATGATTGAAACAATCACATTTCCTTACCTTGGGAGTGGCTGGTGTTTCAACATATGAACTGTCATTGTTACACGAAGATCCCGCCTCCTTATATTGCGCACCTGATTATAAAACATGAGGAAGTCATACAACAAGAAATGTCGAGGGTAACACGTCACATGGAGCAGGCATATAGATGCATTGTTGTCTGTTATTTTAGTTATACTTCCATTTGTTTTTAGCCTACTTCGCAAGAGGATGTGTGCGGTTTGGAGATTCCGTCTCCTTGCTGGTTTGTGGGCTATTTGGGGTGAGAGGAATGGTAGATGCTTCTGCAACACCTCCAAAAGCACTCTATGGGTTGCTAGTGGTGTGTGGGATATTGTAGTGGAGTGGGTGGTGGGAAAGGGTTGGATGGGGAAGAATCTCCTTTGTTGTTGTTTATTTGTTTTTCTGCTTCTTGTTGTTCCAATTATCTTTCAAAAGAAAAAATAAAAATAAAAATGAAACATGATTGTTTTCCTTCCCCCTTTACTTGGAAGTTATTTGGTTGCACTTGGGGAGCAATTTCTCAAGATAATTGATTGTGATGCTCAATTCAAGAAGGATGATACTAAAAGAAGCAGATTGCATACTGAGTAAACTCTATGGGGTCCACCGTAGACGTATGTGTCTTATCCACGCCGTCCAACCATTTTTACAGCTTATTTTAGGACATGAGCCCAAAATTGATGGGGATATCACGCGTACACGCACACACACGCCGCTCCCTACGCACATACAGAAGAAGAGGGAGGGCCCCACTGTCGATCTGGCTCTATGACGATGTCTAGGGAAGGCCTCCTAGTTAGAAGATAGAGTTTTGGTTCATTAGAGTGGGCCCGATAATCAAGTAAAACCCATTATGGGATCTCATGATCGGAGCCCACTAGTCGGATTAAGTTTATACTTTAGGTTTTGTTTATTTATATTATTTAGAACATCATGAACGATTTAGATTTCTTTAATTGATTTTTATTTTAGTTTACTTCATCCCCAAGTAATAGATTGCTAACATGGCGCGAGTTTTGGGGTATAAGGTTTTCTTATAAATAGGCACCCCTTGTAGTTCTTTTAATTCAATAAAGATGAATAAAAATTGTTACATTTTCATGCTCATTTCCAAGTTATGAAAACCTAATTGGGTGCGAAGCCCTCCCTTCTTCGAAGGGCTAACTACCGTGGTGCGAAGCCACGTCTATCCCGATTCACCCCCACATTCTTCCATCCATATTTCTTTTCTCCTACAAGCATTCTATCTGCAAATCCATCAATAGTTGCAGCCATTTTTTTCTCTACAGCAGATTTTCAGAATTTGCCTTGCAGGAGCGCTGAAACTTCGGCGGAGTATTACGCACAAACCGTGCATCAGATCAAGCTGAGATTTGGAAGTTTGGAGTCCATCCCTGGCAGACCAGGGCCAAGGTGACCTTTTTCCGAATAGTGAGCCCCACACACGCGCGACCGTGATCACACGCACGTGCCTTTGGGCCATTGTTGTTGTCCACGCACGGGAACTGTCTCTGGTTCATGTTTTCTTCTTATTGTACCCTCTCATAGCAGTTTTTCATAAACTTTAATTACAAATTGCATTCTCCTTAATTTGTTTGCCCCTTTTCTCACACTAGGGTTCCTTGAAATGAAATTAGTGAATCCCTTAGATTAGGGACTGATTGCTGTGCATGTGTGGATGATTACTACTTATCTTTGAGCATCGTTTGGTTTATAATTTTAACATATCCAGCCCTAACCTGTGTAGGCCTGGACCCGTGCAGATTCCCCTTTACTTGAATGTTTGAGCTTTTGTGTAGGATGTGGAATTAATATAGATTGTTTTGAATTAGTATGATCTAAAGCCTGAGATCTTGCATATCATATTTAATTTTCCATGTCCTGCATCAAATTTGGTATCAAAGCTTAGGGTTCTTATAGAGGAATGTATTACATGTTTAGGGTTTAGTTGTTTATGTCCATTACGCATCAATTGTCATCATATATGACTGTTTAGAGGTCCATAAACCTTGACATAAGCTGCTGAAATTTTCTGTTGTCCCTTATATGAATTATTTTAGAAATTAACTTAACTTTCTATTTCTAGGTTTAGAAACTTTCCTTTTATGTTTTTAGAAACTTTCTTAATCTGTTTTTAGAAACTAATTTCCTTTCCTTTTTCTATTTAGAAACTAGTTTACTTTCCTTTTTCTTTTTTAGAAACTTTCCTTTTTTTTATTTTAAAAAACTAGGTTTTTTTTTTTTTTTTTTTTTTTTTTTTTTTTTTTTTTTTAAATATAAAAACTTTCTTAATTTGTTTTTTTAGAAACTTTCCTAAGTTGTTTTTAGAAAAATTTCTTTTTTCGTTTTTAGAAACTAGGTTGCTTTTTTAAAAAACTTTCCTAATTTGTTTTTAGAAACTTTCCTTTTTTCCGTATTTAAAAACTAAGTTTTTTTTTTTAGAAACTTTCCTAATTTGTTTTCAGAAACTTTTCTTTTTCGTTTTTAGAAACTGGGTTTTTTTTTTTTAAAAAAGAATCTTATATTTTGACAACTATATTGCTAAATTTTGGTTTGCACCCTACACTAAACATGAAACAACTGCTAGAGTTACTAAACAAGCTGTCCTAGTAGATCGAATATTTGGATAAACGCTTGGAAATGGACCAATGCTTTGAACAACTTTATGTGCGCATTACCCGATTAAAAACCATCGCTAGGACAAACCTCACCATTGGGTAAATGTCTAATTTTAGGCAGATGGCCTAGAGGATAGACCAATGAATGAAGTTAGTCAAGGAATCAATTATGGGCGTGCACTTGTGCACTCACTCCATGAGGGACATCAAGACCACTATTTTGAGGGGTATAACATGTGCGGCCTTATGGCTGGAGAGAGTGCATCCGAGGCTAGTGTGGAGTTATTTATTGAGGCCATTCCAATAATGGATGAGTTACTTGATGTCTTTCCTAATGATTTACCGGATGAGTCTCCCCCTAGGAGGGATATAGAGCACACCAGAACATGAGACACCATAATACCTACAGTCGAAATTGCATTTAATAGTTCTGTCGATAGGTCAACAGGTCTCAGTCCTTATGAAGTCGTTATTGGTTATAAACTTAAGAAACCTATTAATCTTGTCCCTATGTCACTGTCCCATAGGCCGTCAGAGCCTATAGAGTCTTTTGTGCATCACATTCATTCATGGCATCAAGAAATCAGGCAGAAGATCACTACTAGTAATGAACATTACAAATTTTCTGCAGACCAGCATAAATGTTTAAAAGAATTCAATGTAAGGGACTCTGTGATGGTCTGCGTCAGGCTCGAGCAGTATCCTCCGGGGGCCATTCGTAAGTTACACGCACGTAGCACTGGACCCTTCAAAATTATAAAACGAAATGACCTCAATGCGTATGTGGCAAATCTTCTACCCTCCATGAGAATTAGTTCCACATTCAGTGTGGATGATCTAGTTGCATTTCAAGGGGCCATTGATGTATTGTCTAGCCTTCTACCTAACCATTCTGATTCCCTATACCTTTCCCTTGATCCATGGCCCCCTTCCGAACTATTTTCTCAGCCTCTACCTCCTATACCTACCCTTCCCGACCCATTTTTCCAGCCTGTACGTCTCATACCTACCCGTCACGGCCTATTTTCTCAGCCTCTACCTCTCACACCTACTCTTTCCGACCTTTCTGCCCAGTCTTTAGATCCCATACCTAGCCTTCACACACCCAGAGAGGAAATATATGATATCATGGACCATTAGATAGTTTCAACGTCGGACGACGTGTTTCAAAAGTACCTGGTTAAATGAAAGTCACGCCCAGCTTCAGACAGTACGTGGCTCACTGAGGAGGAGCTTCAGAGACTTGATCTTGACATCCTGGAGCAGTTCACGAGTTTTATTTCGCCAGTGGCGAAATCTTCGCAGCCGGAGAGAATTGATGGGGACATCACGCGCACACGTGCACGCATGCCGCCCCTACGCACGTACAGAAAGAGAAGGAGGGCCCCACCGTCGATCTGGCTAGATGACGACATCCAGAGAGGGCTTCCTAGATAGAAGACAGTTTTGGTTCATTAGAGTGGACCCGATAATCAAGTAAAGCCCATTATGGGATCTCATGATTGGAGCCCACTAGTCGGATTAAGTTCATATTCTAGGTTTTGCTTATTTATATTATTTAGAACTTTACGAACGCTTTATATTTCTTTGATTGATTTTTATTTCAATTTACTTTATCACCAAGTAATAGGTTGCGCATAAGGCGTGAGTTTTGGGGTATAGGGTTTTCTTATAAATAGGCACCCCTTGTAGTTCTTCTAATTCAATGAAAATGAATAAAAATTGCTGCGTTTTTCTGCTCATTTCCGAGTTATGAAAACCTAATTGGGTGCGAAGTCCTCCCTTCTTCGAAGGGCTAACTACCGTGGTGCGAAATCACATCTATCCCGATTCGCCTCCACATTCTTCCATCCATATTTCTCTTCTCGTACAAGCATTCCATCTACAAATTCATCAATAGTTGAAGCTGTTTTTTTTTCTACAACAGATTTTCAGAATCTGGCCCTGCAGGAGGGCTGAAACTTCGGCGGAGCACTATGCACAAACTGTGCATCGGATCGAGCTGAGATTTGGGAGTTTTGGAGTCCTTCCCTGGCCAATTAGGGCCAAGGTGGCATTTTTCTGAATAGTGGGTCCCACACACGTGCGGACGTGATCACACGCACGTGCGTCTAGGCTATTGTTGCTGTTCGCGCGCGAGAACTGTCTTCTGGTTCAGGTTTTCTTCTTATTTTACCCACTCATACTAGTTTTTTATAAACTCTAACCCTAGATTGCATTATCCTTAATTTGTTTACCCCTTTTCTCACCCTAGGGTTCTTTTAATTGAAATTGGTGTATCCCTTAGATTAGGGACTGATTACTGTGCATATGGATGATTACTGCTTATCTTTGAACATCATTTGGTTTATAATTTTAACAGATCCAGCCCTAACCTGTGTAGGCCTGGACCCGTGCAGATTCCCCTTTACTTGAATGTTTGAGCTTTTGTGTAGGATGTGCAATTTGTGTAATTGTTTCTGAATTAACGTGATCTTAAACCTGAGATCTTACATATCATATTTAATTTTCCATGTCCTGCATAAAAAATTGAGGCATATCCAAAGCTCAAGTGGACCACACCACAGGAAACAGTGGGGATAATGATGTCTACCATTGAAACCTTCCTAGGGCCCACAGTGATGTTTATTTGTCATCCAACCTGTTCACAAGGTCACACAAACATGGATAAAGGGAAAACACAAATATCAGCTTGATCCAAAACTTGTGGCCCCCAAGAAGTTTTCATCAGTAGGTGTTCAATTCACACTGTTTACTATGGTGTGGTCCACTTGAGTGTTGGATATGCTTCAATTTTGGGCTCATGCCAAAAAATGAGCCGTAAAAACGGCTGGACAGCGTGGATAAGACACATGTCAACAGTGGGCCCTGTAATTTACTCGGTATACTAGAGTGTACTGACTATTGAGTTACTCAGGAAGCAGATAACCTAATGAAATGTATGGACTGATATGATGCAAACCCAATCAGATGCATGTATGAACTGATTCACACTAAATCATGATTTCTTTCCTTATCTTGCTCATCTCTTTCTGCATATCAGCAAGCCTTAAAACAAATGAATAGGAAAACATCAGATAAATATACCACATTGAATTCCCAAGGATAATAACTTGTTTCTGGAGATTTGAGTATTTCTTTTCATAATTCTAGGTGCTCCACACAAACTGCTATGGTTTTAGATGAATCTGAAAAATGGGCAAGCGATCTGTCAAAATTGGAATATTTAATACAGATAAACTTACTGCAGATGCTACTGCTGATGGAATCAACAATAAATTAGATGTTTGATGTGCAAATAATTATGATTGCAACATTTCTGGCAATGAATGAAAAACATGTGGGCCTGTTTGGTAGATGCCTGAAAATAAGTAATTTCATTTAGTTAATCATAATTATGTATTGGAGATTATGATCTCAAATACTTAGTTCCATGATCGCTCACATAGTTTTCATAACTAAAAGGATATGAACCCATCGAGGATCTGTCGATGGCATCGAACTTACTTCGATGTCATCGAATAGCAACACTAAAACATTCCAGCAACCAACATGGATTTTTCTGGATTTTCTCGATGGGATTGAGCACCTGTCGATGGCTTCGACCTCTACTCAATGACATCGACAGACCCTGTTACTCATAGATTTAAGACATCAACAACACTAAAAATATAAGGAAAACTAAGTTAGAAACACCAAGACTAGTGGATAAAACATGGTAGCAGTAAAAAATCGTGAGTTCATAAATCCTCCAAAAACAGCACACACAACTTCTAAGTAACTTTTTTCTGGAAGGTAAGTTGGGCTTGAACCAAGACCTCAAAGTTGCAGACAAGAGTGCTTTTGAACCACCAACTTCAAATTACTTTTTGTTTTTTGTTTTTTTTTTCCTCTTCAAAACAAACCAAATACTTACCGTCCATTGCAAATTGCAATCTGTCCGTCAGCGAAGGGCTGAATTCCTATCCCATATGGAAATATTCTGCCCCCTTGAAACATATTATCTTTGGATGGCTAGTCGGCAAAAAGAAAATTCTCACAATAGATAATTTGAGGAAACGGGGGATGATTCTCCCTAATATATGTTTATGTTGAATGCGGGATGAAGAAACAGTGCTCCACCTGTTGCTGCGTTGTCCATTCATCTCTGCAATTTGGTCAGATTTCTTCGCTCGTTTCAACATTAGTTGGTGCGTCCCTGGTATGGTGAATCTTCTCCTTGAAGCTTGGCATGGGGTTTTCATTGGTAAGGTTTTGACTAGGCTTTGGAGGATGGCAACCCTAGCGATTTGGTGGGCTGTTTGGGAAGAGAGAAATGGCAGATGCTTCAGGGATTCTTTCAATTCCCCAGAGGTGGTCTCGTCTAAGGCTAAAAGATTACTCATTGAATGGGCTTGTATCGAGGAATCCTTTAAGGATTTCGATTTTCTTTTCTTAGGAGGTTAGAGGTGTCTGCTCTCTCAGCAGACTCTCCTCCTCTTTCGCTGTATCTTGTTCTTCTCTTAATATAATATCGTCATCTTTCCAAAAAACCAAACCAAATACTTACCACCGGGAAAGAAGAAATCGGTGCTTGAATTTATGTTCCAAGAACAAAAACGTGAATCAGCTCTTTAGCTAGAGGGTGTGAATAGGTCATCTCATAGTGTAGGAAACACCCTCCTTTTGATGTAACATTGTTGTTTCCTTCTTAATAAGATTTCGGCCCTCCCTCCTTCCCTCCCTGAATATATCTTATTGGAATAAACCCCAGAAATGAACTCTAATAAACAAAAAAGGAAAAAAGAAAAAAATATGGAATCTCACAACTGAATATGAAAATGCGAGGAGGAACAATATGAATTTTTTGTTGAGGCGAGGTACGGACTCAGTTACTTTCTTTTAAATAGTTTGCGCCCCTCGGTTAGTACAACCGGTGCAGTAGGCTCGACAATGCACTACCTAACAGGATACAACACCTGATGTGGTTCTTTCTCCAGCATGCATTGGTTGGGGTGAACCCAACACCCAAACACCAAAATAGTATTTTCATATGCCCAAAGAAAGGTTTAAAAAAAAGTTACACAGAAACACACACACACACACACTATATTCATAACAGTGTTTGGATGCATCACTGAACTGAATTGCGATACTTATGGTATTGTAATTACCTTCCCCAGCACTCAATTGTGAGACTAGGCTCCAGATTGCAATTATGTTAACTCTTAAGTTGAATTTGAAACGAACCCAACTGCTATTTGGAGCAATACTTCTCCAATGAACTGAATTTTCACAATTTGATTCCGTTGTGCATTCTTACAAATTGAGACCTATTTCAAGTTTCAATTCTTCGACTATCAACATACTAAATTCATCTGTTTGTCGATGATATTGCATCAACCACTGTCCAATTCCTCATTTTCAAGTCCCATAAACATCAATCCCTGTTCAAATTCCCCGCATTCATATACTGCATTCAAAATCATTCAGTGAGCAATCCGAATCGACCCTCAAAATTGCGATTATGTTACTTCTAAGTTGAATTTGAAACAAACCCAACTGCAATTCAGAGTCATACTTATCAAATGACTGAATTTTAGCAATTCGATTCTTTTGCGCATCCAAATGCAACCTTCCAAATTGAGACCTATTTGAAGTTTCATTTCTTTGACTATCGGCATACTAAATTCATCTGTTTCTCCATGATACTGCAACAATCACTGTCTAGTTCCCCATTTTCAAGTCCTATAAGCATCAATGATCAATCCCAGTTCAAATTCTCCATATTCAAAAACATCTTCCAAATCATTCAGCAAGCATTCTGGATTGGCCTTCCAAATTGGCATTATGTTACTTCTAAGTTGAACTTGAAACGAATTCTGAGGCATACTTCTCAATTTAACCGAAAGTTTGCGATTTGATTCTGTCGTGTATCCAAACATAGACTTATGAATTGATACCCATCTGCAATTTCCATTCATTGGTTATCAATGTGCTAAATTCATCTGTTTGATGATGATACTGCATTAATCTTCATTCTAATTCCCCATATTCTCAAGTCCCAGAAACATCTATACCAGTTCAAATTCCCCACATTCAAATCCCCTCTTCTAAATCATGCCGCAAGCAGTTCGAATCAGACTCACACTGCAGTAGTTTTATGTTCCTATTCAGCATCTCCAACGCTTCATAAACTATATCCAAATGAGGACCGGTTCTTTCACCAACAACAAAGCTGCAAACCTGATTTCTCACTTCAATCCAACTCCTCCCTGCCTCTTTCTGACAACCCAATCCTCTCATCGACCTCCTTGTTGCCGCAAATTTACCCCACTTGCCATCAGCGGCGTAAATATTTGAAAGTATGACATAAGTCCCAGCCCCCTTTGGCCTTAAATCCAAGATCTTTTCGGCGGCCAGTCTACCCAAATCCATATTTCTATGCACTTTGCAAGCCCCAAGCAGCGCACCCCAAACCGATTCATCAGCTTCGAAAGGCATTCCCTCTATCAGATTGTAAGCCTCCGTAACTCTCCCGGCCCGTCCGAGCATGTCCACGATGCACCCATAAATCTCCTGATCTGGAACAATGTGGTAATCGATACCCATTAAAGCAAAATACTTCAAACCTTCATTGACAAGTCCGGTGTGACTACAAGCACTTAGAACACCCATGAACACAACACGGTCTGGTTGGATTCCAGAACCGACCATCTGATCGAACAACTCAATAGCCTCCCTTCCATATCCATGGGTCCCGTAGCCGATCATCATCGATGTCCATGAGAGCAGATCCTTCTGTGGCATTTCATTGAAAATCCTACATGAATCACCTATGCTTCCACACTTTGAGTACATATCCAAGAGCGCATTCGCCAAAGCTAAGTTCCCGCCGAAACCTCTTCGAATTATCGCTCCATGAACCTGTTTACCGCAATTCAAAACCGCCAGATTCGCACAAGCGGAGGCGACACTGGTAAATGTAAAGCAATTTGAATCCAAATCTTGCGAACCCATTTGAGAAAACAGCTGCAATGACTCGTGGGACCCGTTTCTGTCGAATCCAGCTATCAGAGTATTCCAAGTGATCAAATCTCTCCAATGCATTTCATCAAAATATTGTTTTGCTTCTGGTAAGCACATGCATCTGCAATACATGTCAACTAGAGAATTTGCAACAGGGAGATTGAACTCAAACCCGTATTTACATGCTGCAGAATGAATCTGCTGGCCAAGAATCAGAGATCCAACTGAAGCACAAGCTCTAACTGTGATTGAACAGCTGAATGGATTCAGTTTTACACCCTCCTGTTTGAATAATGAAAGAGCAAAGTAAGGTTGCAGCATTCAGATAGTGAACCGCCATGTTTGGGCGTACACCCAAATCGCATTTCAGGCGGATTCTGGTTTGAGCTGTTCAATATCCATTTTCCATCCAACCCGCCACAAATCGCAATTCCACTAATTGCAATTCAGATCGTGAACTGCCATGTTTGGACATACACCCAAATCACATTTCAGGCAGATTATGGTTTGAGCTGGCCAATATCCATTTTCCATCCAACCTGCCACAAATGACAATTTCAAGTAGGTTGAAATGTGTGGGCTATAATGTGTCTTTTGTGAAAATCAATTTTGTAAAATTGCGTTTTGAAAACGTCCAAACAGAGCCTTATCAATCGTAAATTCTGTAATTGTAGGAATGCAATCGTGTGAAAATGCAATGATGATCCTTCTATTGGTTGCAAATTCAAAAGGGCCATGATATGCAGTGATTGGCCTAGCTTGATCACATGATGTCAGCATGATCCAGGCTGTTCATGTCGTGGGCCCCAAGATTTTAGCTGTTGAATATGAACACTTGCTCAGTTTTTATTTTATTATTATTATTATTTTTTTAAGTGTCCATTTGTTGGCCACTGATTGGAGAGATAAGATCATCTGGTTGGAGTGATTTAAAGGGAATGGTATCATCTTAGGGGGAGTGTGGGACCCACCTGATGGGCCAGAATGCTGTACAAGTGGAACCAATTTTCAATCATCGAGACCGTTCATCTGCTGGGCCTAAGCATCAGATGAGGATGGACTGAAAATATCATCCGTCGAGCAATCCAGCCACCCAGTTGTTGGACCTTCCCTTATCACACATTGACCATCAGCCATATTGTCATCTCAACCATCCATCAGGCCAACCATCTGACAGATAGGTCTGGCAATGAGAGGATTCCTTTCCAGCGGCCATCCATTATGAGGCCCACCACATGAACGACACCAATCATTGAAATGAAGACGTTTCACTCAAATGACGAAAATGCTCATATACAACTAGTTGGATGGCTAAGTTACTGTCCAGCCAGCGCATCAGTACCAAAGGATATTTATGTAATTTTACCTGAAGCATCCGTTGAAAGGTTTGGATCCCAGCATACCCGTCTCCTCTCCTCGTGTAACCGGCAATCATAGTTGTCCAAGTGATAGCAGTCCTGGCCAGTATTCCATCAAACACCATGCATGCATTATCCATGCTACCTCCACACGTTGCATACACGTCAAGGAGCGCATTGCCCACATGCATGGATCCATCCACACTATTCTTCACCGCCAGCCCATGCGCCAGGGCCCCACGTGTGCCACATCCCATGCCCTTACACGCCTTCAAGACACTCGACATCGTGAACGCGTTGGGGCCCTGGCCCACCTTGATCATGTCCCCGAACATGGCCCATGCATGTTCATGGTGGCCATGTGACGTGTACCCTGCGATCATTGCCGTCCACGTGACCACATCTCGTTCGAGAGTTTCGTCGAACACATCACGTGCTTCCTTGAGCAGCCCCTTGTCAGTGTAGAACTTGATGAGTTGGGTGGCTGGGATTGGAGAGAGTTTTTGTGGGGTTGTGGGTTTTGATTGGGCGGTCAGATTGAGGGCTTTGGGTAGTGGGCTTTTCATGATGGGAGACTTGGACGGTTGTGATAGGTCGGATGCTACGTCTTGGAGTGGATTGAATGGTTGAAAGACTTCAAGGATAATTTCGTCATTTTAAAATCTTTGTGGACCACGTGCTGGTGGGCCCCTGTCTCCCAAAAACTGTGGCAACATATCAGCCGTTGATCCTTGCAATTGTGTAAATAGCGAGAAATTTCCAACTGTACGACCCATATATGGCGACCCATATATGGCCCACCAGCCTTTTGAAGCCCACTGCTTTTTGGGCTTCCAAAAATAAGTCTCTGCTGTACGGACGCCTCTGTACATGACGAAAATGCCCTTACTCTAAAAATATGACTGCATGTACTCCCTTAAACGCAAATACACGTCCGAACTCTCCCCGCCATCCCTAATCCCTATTTTCACCCATTTTCTTCGTGAAATCTCCATAAAATCTCCGTAGAATCCCCATCCGACCATCACATTACATCTTCTATCAACCATTACTCAAGGTGAGCGGTTTTCTTTTTCTAAGAGGACGTGGATGCATTGATAAATTTGAGATCTTGAAGACTTGTCTCCAAAGAACGTGTTTCACACCAAGGTACTCTTAAACAAAAAACTTTCACTTCTTTGTATTTCACCATATTTAATTGAATGAAGTATCAGGTGATGCTTGATTGAAAGAAATGGTTTTTTTTTTTTTTTTTTTTGAAGCAATTGTACTGGCTGGGGCTGTCTTTGGCAACCTAATCCATTTTTCTGTTGGGTCCAATCATCTGATGGGCATGCCTCAAAAACTCTCAATTGAATGATACTATCAATTGATAATCGTGCAGAATTACAACCCACAGTTTACATCTGATGTGGTGCCAAATGGTGCCAAGGTAAACAGTTGGGGTCGACCGGGTCATTCCCGGTCGACCCCAACTCTCTGGACAGTTACACGGTCGACCGGCCCGGTCGACCCCATTTCACTAAAATTCAAAAAAATGGGGTCGACCGGGTAACTGTCCAGAGAGTCGGGGTCGACCCCGACTGTTTACCTTTGTTTAAGCATTCAATATCCACTATTTTCTGTCATGCGGCCCACTTGTGTAGACATTCATGAATCCACTGTTTTCTAATGATTGAGTTTTCTAATGACTCAGCTTGAAATTTTGCCGAGTCAAGTTCACTTGTACTCAACTCATACAAGTTTTGAGTTGAGTCAATGAGTTATACAACTATGTTAGAAGGTATGTCGGCTATCTGGGATGAAGTGCTTGATCCAATAAGTTTTGAGTTGGGTGAATAGCTTACTTGATTTCTTGAGGCCTTAAGTATTTGCAAAGTTATCATCGGATTCTAAAAAGTGAATAGCTTATCCACTTAAACTTCCATAGTTTTTTTTTTTTAAGAAAAAAAATTATTTTCCATAGTTTTTTTTTAAAAAAATTATTTGTGCTGATCACGTTGCTTATCTACTGCTGTTGAAGCTATTCTACTGCTGCAAGGAAAGATCAATGACAATGATGATGATGACACTGTCAACATTCGCATTCTTGTTCCATCCAATACTATTGGTTGTCTCATTGGCAAGAACGGTACTATTATAAATGAGATGCGCAAGAGTACAAAAGCTAATGTTCTCATCTCAAAACATGAAAAGCCAAGATGTGCTGAAGAGGGTGGTGAACTAGTGGAGGTTTGTTTCCACTTCACGGCCGTTTCCATGCATTTAATGATTACTTAATTTGCTTTTGATCTTGCCCATTCAGGTGATTAGAGAGGTTGGTTGTATGAGAGTTGCACTTGTTCAGATTGTTTTGAGGCTTAGAGATTATGTTTTAAAAGACAGGGAAGATGCTCGCAGTGCTCCTGGTGCTGATTCCCTGTACTCAGGCAATCTGTCTTCGCCATCAGTTCTGCCTAGCATTCTTCAACCAATGTTTTTTTTATTTTTTCCGGGAAAGGCAACACTACCAGGGATTGAACCCTGAAATCTGGATCACTTACACACATGACACACACACACCACCAATTTTTTCTTAAAAGAAGAAAAGGGGATTTATTATACTTTTTTCCCCAAAAATTGATAAATTTTAGTAATTGATTCATGCTCAGAAATTGATAGGCATATTTTCAACATTTTCTTTAAACACGACTACTCAGTGTGGTCATAAATAGTAGAACTACTATGGCTGGTTTTATTTCTGAATGTGAAATGCTGCATTTATATATTTTTTTCAATAAAATATTTCAATCCCTTGATGAGCTTACTTTCCTTTTCTTTTTCTGGAATTTGAACTATATGAAGGGTGGGGAGAATGGATATGGATTAATTTCCTCAGATTCATCAAAGTCATATTTAGGGTCAGTATCTCCTATCATAGTCTTTGTTTATGTTCCTGTTCTCTTTTTCAGCTTATTTATTTACTTTTATGTTATGCATTTTGCAGATTGCCCTCCACCCTTAAGATTATAATTCCTGCAAATGCAGTGGATAAAGAAGCACTACAGGAGCAGGTTTCTCAGTTGAAAGAAGCACTAAAGTCAATTGAAGAATCTAGGGTCACTCTGGTTTCTCAGTTGAAAGAAGCACTACAGGAGCAGGTTTGAGTTCATAAATTTATCACCATCATTTTGTTCATGCATGTTTTAAATTGTCATTGCGTTATATGCAGAGAATTGATCGTGAAGTGCTTGGAAATGACCGTGAAGTGAAGTGCATCGAAATGACCGTGAACGTAAACGAAATTGCCGGATATGATCGTGAAATGCATGGAAATAGCTGTGAAGTGAAGAGAATTGATCGTGAAGTGCATCGAAATGGCCGTGAAGTGAAGTGCATTGACCGTGAAGTGCATCGAAATGACTGTGAACGTAAATGGAACTGCCAAATATAATCGTGAAATGCATGGAAATGGCCGTGAAGTGAAGAGAATTGATCGTGAAGTGCATCGAAATGGCTGTGAAGTGAAGTGCATCGACCGTGAAGTGCATCGAAATGACCGTGAACATAAATGGAATTGCCGGATATGATCGTGAAATGCATGGAAATGGCCTTGAAGTGAAGAGAATTGATCGTGAAGTGCATCGAAATGGCCGTGAAGTGAAGTGCATTGACTGTGAAGTGCATCGAAATAACCGTGAACGTAAACGGAATTGCCGGATATGATCGTGAAATGCATGGAAATGGTCGTGAAGTGAAGAGAATTGATCGTGAAGTGCATCGAAATGGCCATGAAGTGCATCGAAATGACCGTGAATGTAAACGAAATTGCCGGATATGATCGTGAAATCGTGAAATGCATGAAAATGGCCGAGAAGTGAAGAGAATTGACCGTGAAGTGCATCGAAATGGCCGTGAAGTGAAGTGCATTGACCGTGAAGTGCATCGAAATGACCGTGAACGTAAACGAAATTGCCGGATATGATCGTGAAATGCATGGAAATGGCTGTGAAGTGAAGAGAATTGATTGTGAAGTACATCGAAATGGCCGTGAAGTGAAGTGCATTGACCGTGAAGTGCATCGAAATGACCGTGAACGTAAACGGAATTGCCGGATATGATTGTGAAATGCATGGACATGGCCGTGAAGTGAAGATAATTGATTGTGAAGTGCATCGAAATGGCCGTGAAGTGAAGTGCATTGACCGTGAAGTGCATCGAAATGACCGTGAACGTAAACGAAATTGTCCGATATGATCGTGAAATGCATGGAAATGGCCGTGAAGTGAAAAGAATTGATTGTGAAGCGCATCAAAATGGCCGTGAAGTGAAGTGCATTGACCGTGAAGTGCATCGAAATGACCGTGAACGTAAACGAAATTGCCGGATATGATCGTGAAATGCATTGAAATGGCCGTGAAGTGAAGAGAATTGATCATGAAGTGCATCGAAATGGCCATCAAGTGAAGTGCATTGACCGTGAAGTGCATCGAAATGACCGTGAACGTAAACGAAATTGCTGGATATGATCGTGAAATGCATGGAAATGGTCGTGAAGTGAAGAGAATTGATCGTGAAGTGCATCGAAATGGCCGTGAAGTGAAGTGCATTGATCGTGAAGTGCATCGAAATGACCGTGAACGTAAACGGAATTGTCGGATATGATCGTGAAATGCATGGAAATGGCCGAGAAGTGAAGAGAATTGATTATGAAGTGCATCGAAATGGCCGTGAAGTGAAGTGCATTGACCGTAAAGTGCATCGAAATGACCATGAACGTAAATGAAATTGCCGGATATGATCATGAAATGCATAGAAATGGCCATGAAGTGAAGAGAATTGATCGTGAAGTGCATCGAAATGGCCGTGAAGTGAAGTGCATTGACCGTGAAGTGCATCGAAATGACCGTGAACGTAAACGGAATTGCCGGATATGATCGTGAAATGCATGAAAATGGCCGTGAAGTGAAGAGAATTGATTGTGAAGTGCATCGAAATGGCCGTGAAGTGAAGTGCATTGACCGTGAAGTGCATCGAAATGACCGTGAACGTAAACGAAATTGCCGGATATGATCGTTAAATGCATGGAAATGGCCGTTAAGTGAAGATAATTGATCGTGAAGTGCATCGAAATGGCCATGAAGTGAAGTGCATTGACCGTGAAGTGCATCAAAATGACCGTGAACGTAAACGAAATTGCCGGATATGATCGTGAAATGCATGGAAATGGCCGTGAAGTGAAGAGAATTGATCGTGAAGTGCATCGAAATGGCCGTGAAGTGAAGTGCATTGACCGTGAAGTGCATCGAAATGACTGTGAACGTAAACGGAATTCTATATTGAATGTTTTCGACCATTTGATTACACAAAGGATGGTGACCGTCCATTTTCAAAGCAAAAGAACCAAATTTCAAATGGTTGAAATGATTAAATTTACGATATTTTATTTATAGCTTATCCACAACTTAAGTCTGGACTCATCATATAAATGGTTTGGATCAACTGGAAGACAATCTAGATTTAAAGGAAAAAAAACCTGACTTATCACATTGCAGTATGTTGGGATGTATTCATACAAACCTCTGTACTTTTTTTTCCCCTTTGTACTTTTTTTCTTTTTTCTTTTTGTTTTTGACAAGGAGAACTTTTTCTCCCCTACAATTTTCTCTAATACATATATAAATATGTATATATAAGCATATAAAAAAAAAAAATTCTCTTCTTTTATTCATTTCGTTCTTTATTCATTTAATAAATATACCTCTTAAACCACAATGAGCTACTTGACGTACCAGGATTTGGGGGTAGGAGATGCTACTTTAGCTAAACAACCTACTTATTTTCCAAGATTCAATCAAGTTGATGGTCGAAAATTCATTTCATTCATTTCGTGGCCAATTTCAATCAGTTCGTGGTCAATTTCATTCATTTCATTTCACGGCCAATTCCATGCATTTCACGGTCAATTCCCTTCACTTTCACGGTGCGTGGAAATGGTCGTGAAGTGAAATGACCACTAAGTGCGTGGAAATGGCCGTGAAGTGAAGTGAATTGACCGTGAAGTGCGTCGAATTGACTGTGAATCAACACGGAATCACCGGGAATGACCGTGAAATGCATGAAAATGACGGTGAAGTAAAGTGAAATGACCGCGAAGTGCGTGGAAATGGCCGTGAAGTGAAGTGAATTGACCGTGAAGTGCGTCGAATTGACCGTGAATCAACACGGAATCGCCGGGAATGACCGTGAAATGCATGGAAATGACGGTGAAGTGAAATGACCGCGAAGTACTTGGAAATGGCCGTGAAGTGAAGTGAATTGACCGTGAAGTGCATCGAATTGACCGTGAATCAACATGGAATTGCCGGGAATGACCGTGAAATGCATGGAAATGACGGTGAAGTGAAGTAAATTGACCCCGAAGTGCGTGAAAATAGCCGTGAAGTAAAGTGAATTGACCATGAAGTGCGTCGAATTGACCGTGAATCAACACGGAATCGCCGGGAATGATCATGAAATGCATGGAAATGACGGTGAAGTGAAGTAAAATGACCGCGAAGTGCGTGGAAATGGCCATGAAGTGAAGTGAATTGACCGTGAAGTGCGTCGAATTGACTGTGAATCAACACGGAATCGCCGGGAATGACCGTGAAATGCATGGAAATGACGGTGAAGTTAAGTGAATTGACCACGAAGTGCGTGGAAATGGCCGTGAAGTGAAGTGAATTGACCGTGAAGTGCGTCGAATTGACCATGAATCAACACGGAATCACCGGAAATGACCTTGAAATGCATGGAAATGACAGTGAAGTGAAGTGAAATGACCGCGAAGCGCGTAGAAATGGCCGTGAAGTGAAGTGAAATGACCGTGAAGTGCGTCGATTTGACCGTGAATCAACACGGAATCGCCGGGAATGACCGTGAAATGCATGGAAATGATGGTGAAGTGAAGTGAAATGGCCGTGAAGTGCGTGGAAATGACAGTGAAGTGAAGTGAATTGACTGTGAAGTGCGTCGAATTGACCGTGAATAAATATGGAATCGCCGGGAATGACCGTGAAATGCATGGAAATGACGGTGAAGTGAAGTGAATTGACCATGAAGTGCGTCGAATTGACCGTGAATCAACACGGAATCGCCGGGAATGATCATGAAATGCATGGAAATGACGGTGAAGTGAAGTGAAATGACCGCGAAGTGCGTGGAAATGGCCGTGAAGTGAAGTGAATTGACCGTGAAGTGCGTCGAATTGACCGTGAATCAACACGAAATCGCCGGGAATGACCGTGAAATGCATGGAAATGACGGTGAAGTTAAGTGAATTGACCGCGAAGTGCATGGAAATGGCCGTGAAGTGAAGTGAATTAACCGTGAAGTGCGTCGAATTGACCGTGAATCAACACGGAACGCCGAAAATGACCTTGAAATGCATGGAAATGACAGTGAAGTGAAGTGAAATGACCGCGAAGCGCATGAAAATGACCGTGAAGTGAAGTGAAATGACCGTGAAGTGCGTCGATTTGACCGTGAATCAACATGGAATCGCCGGGAATGACCATGAAATGCATGGAAATGACGGTGAAGTGAAGTGAAATGACCACGAAGTGCGTGAAAATGGTCGTGAAGTGAAGTGAATTGACCGTGAAGTGCGTCGAATTGCCGGGAATGACCGTGAAATGCATGAAAATGACGGTGAAGTGAAGTGAATTGACCCCGAAGTGCATGAAAATGGCCGTGAAGTGAAGTGAATTGACCATGAAGTGCGTCGAATTGACCGTGAATCAACACGGAATCGCCGGGAATGATCATGAAATGCATGAAAATGATGGTGAAGTGAAGTGAAATGACCGCGAAGTGCGTGGAAATGGCCGTGAAGTGAAGTGAATTGACCGTGAAGTGCGTCAAATTGACCGTGAATCAACACGGAACGCAGGAAATGACCTTGAAATGCATGGAAATGACAGTGAAGTGAAGTGAAATGACCACGAAGCACGTGAAAATGGCCGTGAAGTGAAGTGAAATGACCGTGAAGTGCGTCGATTTGACCGTGAATCAACACGGAATCGCCGGGAATGACCGTGAAATGCATGGAAATGACGGTGAAGTGAAGTGAAATGACCGCGAAGTGCGTGAAAATGGTCATGAAGTGAAGTGCAATGACCGTGAAGTGCGTCGATTTGACTGTGAATTAACACGGAATCGCCGGGAATGACCGTGAAATGCATGGAAATGACGGTGAAGTGAAGTGAAATGACAGCGAAGTGCGTGAAAATGACCATGAAGTGAAGTGAATTGACCGTAAAGTGCGTCAAATTGACCGTGAATCAACACAGAATCGCCAGGAATGACCATGAAATGCATAGAAATGATGGTGAAGTTAAGTGAAATGACCGCGAAGTGCATGAAAATGGTCGTGTAGTGAAGTGAATTGACCGTGAAGTGCGTCGAATTGACCGTGAATCAACACGGAATCGCCGTTGAAATGCATGGAAATGACAGTGAAGTTAAGTGAAATGACCGCGAAGTGCGTGAAAATGGCCGTGAAGCGAAGTGAATTGACCGTGAAGTGCGTCGAATTGACCGTGAATCAACACAGAATCACCGAGAATGACCGTGAAATGCATGGAAATGACGGTGAAGTGAAGTGAAATAATCGCGTAGTGCGTGGAAATCGCCGCGAAGTGAAGTGAATTAACTGTGAAGTGGATTTTTAATCATCAACCCAATGGAATCTTGAAAAATTACTATGTTGGTTGGCTAAATTAGACTCTCCTACCCCAAAATTATATATGATACGTTAAGTAACTCATTATAGTTTAGGAGATATGCTTGTTAAATTAATAGACAAAGAAATGAATTAAGAGATAGAAAAAAAAATTTATATACTTATATATATATATATATATTTACATAATTATGTATTTGAGAAAAATTTAAGGGAGAAAAAGTTCTCTCCAAAAAAAAATTTAAAAATAAAAATAAAAATAAAAGGTTGAACAACGAGTTGGGGTCGACCGGGTGAGTGGGACAACTAGTTGGGATCAACGACTCGGTCGACCGAGTGAGGATGGTTTTTTTTTTTTTCTATTGTAATTTTATTACTGTTTATGGGTCCCATTATAATGCATGTGTTATATCCAAGCCGTCCATCTATTTGGCGAACTCTTATTAAGGCTTGAGACGAAAAATAAGTCAGATCTAGCTATCGAGTAGACCACACCGTAAAAGGCAGTGGAGAGGATTGAACGTCTACCATTGAAATCCTTTCATTGGTCACGGAAGTTTTGGATCATTATGAAATTTGTTTTTCCTCTTCATACAGGTCTTTGTGACCTTATGAATAGATTGGATGGAAAATATATGTCATGGTGGGCCCTACAAAACTTTTAACGGTGAAAATCTATTTTCTCGCTGCTCGTTGTTGTGTGGTCCAGTTAATCTTTGGGTATGATTTTTTGTTTTTGATAATGCTCCGAAATGATCTCGAAAAACGGATGAACGTTGTGGATATGATAAATACATAACTGTGGGGCTCATGCAACGTTGATATCTTTTGAACCGTTCGTACAACTCGGAGTTCGAGGAGCGTAAGCGCTCGTCTTCGAGCACCAGGCGATCCGCCTCAGAAAGGATAGCAGGGGCATTTTCGACCTGAGAAATGGGGCCGTACAGCTGGGGAGTATTCGTGGAAGGTAAAAAGCGAGTGGGCTTAAAAAGGTTGTGGGCCATATACTGGTCGTACAGTTGGAAATTTCTCGTAAATAGCCACCACGCTCCGGTGGTATTGGTACCACCGTAAGCTTACGGTGGGACCGGGCAGAAGTAGGGCCCACATGATGTATGAAGGCCAACCAACCAGAAGATCGGACGCGTCACTTCAGATTACCCCTAGATGCCAAAAATCAGCCCGATCCAACTTTCAGGTGGGCCATAACACAGTGACCTGTGCGAGAGAAGACATCCACCCTTGATTTCTTGGGGCCACCTAAATTGAAAAACAGCATGATTTTTGGCCGATGCCTTCCTACAGGCCAGAGGAAGGGACATAACGGCCTAGATTCTATATAAACAACATGGTGGGCCTCTGATAAAATCAAGGGTGGACGTTCCTTCCCAACTTAGTCCCCATGGTGTGGCCCATTAGATTGACGGATAATTTTGATTTTCGTAATCTGCAGGTATCGTGCACTGAAGCATCTGATGGACGAATTGGATTTCATTTATGCATCACGTTGGCCCCACATCTGACCGTACTAGTGTGGCTTAGGGTGGTATGGTACCCCTCAAGCTCACCCATGAAATAGGTTGTACACCATGCTGGGGCCCACTTTTCAGTGATCCAAACCGTTGATATGATGGTCCTTCCATCCGATGGCCTATATACAAAAAGTTCTCCTGATTAGAAGATCTGAGAAAAAAGAATATTTGTCCATTGGTTGGTGGAACAGGAACCTTTCCTGAATGTCCGATTAGAACCCGTGTGGTGCGAGTGCACAGGTGACCTCACACCAAGTTGGCACACGTGTTTGAGATCTAGCAGTTCAGCTTGCAGGACCCACCTGTATAAACATATCCCGTATCAAGGATGACATTCTAACCATAGGGGGAAAAGACTCGACCCTGAGTCCAAAGTGAGGGTTATGATCTGTGGTCCGTGGGGATGGCAATGGGCCGGGACAAACTACCTTAACATCTAAGGCCCGACTGGCCCGAGTCTAGCCTATGCCCTGGGCCCAATCCAAACTCAGCCTGAAAATTAATAAAATCATGTTTGGTGGACCATGGAATTGTAATCAACGAACCAAATTTATGGATGTGGGTCACGTGTAAAGGACATATATGAATGGACGGCATGGATAAAATACATGGGCCACATACGTAGTGGATTTCAAAAGAAAATCCATCCCGGGACCCAACACAATTCCATCCCATCTAATCCCAATCCTTCCGTCCTCCTCAAACATTAGATGGAATTTTATCCCTGCCATTTATCTATTTCTTCATATCATTTGATGGCATAAATCCATAAATAATGCAAATCCAAATCCTAAGTGGGCCACGGCACGAGAAACAGTGGTGATTGAACACCCATTATTAAAAAATTCGTGGGGCCACAAAAGTTTTAGATCCAACTGATATTTGTCTTTTCAATCAAGTTTCCTACGGTGGGATACACCTTATATATGGATCTACCTCATTTGTTACTCATGCTCTATAATGATTTCGAAAAATGAATGAACAGCATGGATAATGCACATACACATACATCATGATTGGGCCCACGTTAGATTTGGATCCATTTCATTTTTGGGCTAATGCTGTGAAATGGTCTCAAAAATGGATGAACAGTGCATAAAACACATGAAAAATGATTGGACCCACAGAGCACCATCCAGCAGCCACCGTCACGTCCCTCTAGCTCAGCCCATGGGGCAGGCTAGTTGGTCCAAGTCCAACCCAAAGTCAAGTTCGGTTCGTCTGGCTCGGCTGCCTACCTGACCCACTGGTACCTAGGGCTGAAAGTCAGGCGGGTTGGTGCTCAACCCTATCCCTACCCCACCCCAAGGTTCTTATACCTCAACCCTAGCCCACCCTAATCCAACTTCGGGTTAGGAATTCTCAATTCAAGCCCAACCCAAACGGGCTCGGCCAAGTGAATATATGCTAATATTTTGGTTATTACATTAGTCTGTACATTTCAATACGTCTTATTTTCTGTATCTATGATTTTATTAATTATATAAGTAGTTATTTATCATAAAGAACGTCATTTATTTTTCTAAAATATAGGACTACTCCTTTTAAAGTCGTTGTTGAAAATCAATAGTTTTTTGAAAAAATAAATAAAAATTTAAATTTTTAAAATTTCAGAATTTTTCCGCCTAAACGCTTTTTGAAATATTTTGAATTAAAAGTACAGTGTGTGTGTTTTGTCCCACATCGGAAATGGTTGAGAAACTTTTGTGGTTTATATGAGATGTTGTGTAGAGTATTCTTACTTGGAGCTTTTGGAGAAGGAGATATACGGGTTGCGTGTTCCAGTGCACACACGCACGAGCGCGCACGCTCGGGCTCAGGCACGGGCGTGGGCGAGGGCGTGGGCAGTGTGGCTGTAGTGGAGCTAGATGGCGCACTTTGCACTTCGCACGTTCAGCGGTTTCAGAAAACGGCTCTATGCCTTGAAAGTCAAACGGTCCGAAAACGGACGGCTCATGATGATCCAACGGTCAGATCCTTTGATCCGACGACCAGAAACGTCTGTGATTAATGGACAACGGACAGTACCGTTTTTCAAACGTTCTGTACCTTTGATTGCAGCCTAGTAACGGTCTACTACCTGATGCCTATATAAGTTGGACCATTCCAATCCGAAATCATCAACTGAACACACCCCTCTCTCCTATCAGATCAAATACAAGAAATATCTCCATAATAGAATACTGTTATCATCTCTACCGTCCAAGTCTCCCAGAAGAGATTTACTGCGTTAAAATTATTCCACAATGGACCTATTGTGATTGCTGCATGCTAGATCTAGATAAGGCTTGTCTTATCTTAGAAGCAATTCGCCTGTAACCCATCAGCAGTTTATAAGGGAGCGAATCATGCTTTAAGGACAGCGTATTTTATACGTGATTCAGCCGATCAATTTTTTTTATTATTTTTTCTTTAATACCTCGGTGTATCCAAATTCGGATTTCTAACAGTCGTGTTGTGTAGCACACGATCCATTTGGGAGAGAGAAATACGGCGTATCTTGTTACCTTGAGTCATCGGAAATGATGTGGACTAATGAGACCCGACGACAATGCAAATTCTCGTGCCTTCAACACAGACATCAACGCTTAATTATAATTTATAAATAACTTATATATTGCTTGGGTTCAGGTTGGGTCAGGCAACCCAAGACCTCAATCCAAGCTCGACCCAAGTTTTATCGAGTGGGTATTTATATAGCCCAAGCACGAGCCCAGACTTGATACATCCTACCCCATCCAACCCAATGTCAGGTCGGTCATGGGTGGGTCAGGTTGAACCCGCCCAACTTTCAGCCCTACCGCCGTGTCTCTCATCTTTGCAAAACGCGGACAAATGGGGCCTCACTTGGAAAATCTTGACCGTTGAGCTGTTGCTCACCACCTTTGATGGAAGATGCCCGAAGAAAAATAAATACTAGACCGGAAGATTTCCCTGTCTAGGACTATTCATTTGTCGTTGAACCGTTGTTTTGTTGCTTTGGGTTTGTGGGCCATAAATAGAAAAGGGTGGTACTGTCCCATGAAGGGTAGTTTCAAGTCATTGTTCCCCAGCTGAAGGGCACAACAAACCAATGGCCTGAATTACCGAATCATGAGCTTCACTTGTCAGATTGAAAACCCATGTGCACTATGAAAAGATGCAGCCGTGTATCAGATTATTTGATACTCTTAAGCAGAGTGGTACTTGATACGCATGTGTTCAAAAATTGTACATATGGCATAATTAATTAAACTAAGAGGCATTTGGATTATAAGTTGCTTTATATAAGTTATTTAGGTATCGAGTGGCATATCTTCAGTTTTACTTGACCAACAGATAAGCATGTTGTGAACAACAAAGTAAAGTAATAGTAAAATGGTGGAAAAGAATGTTTGGTTTCTACCTTTTAAATATTTACCATCCATCATGTGGGACCAACCTTTGATGTGGACGGTTCATTTTATTGGGCCCAACTTGGTCTTGCGTTCTTCAATATGAAGCATCCATGTAGGGCCTACCTTCAATGTGACTTTGTGAGGCCCACCTTTGATTTGAGCTATCCATCATGCAAGACACATGTAATGTGGACCATCCATCATATAAGGCCCAACTTTGAAGTGGGTCGTCCATCAAACGGGACTCACCTTGGATGTGAGTCATTCATCATTAGGGGCAACCTTCGATGTGAACTATCCTCATATAGGGGTGTACATGGAGTCGAATCGAATTGAGCTGGCCTCAGCTCGGTCACAAGTTAACCTTAGCTCACACTTGGCTCGGCTCGGTTCTTAAGCCTGATTGGCCAGCTCGGCTCAGTTCGGTCAGCAGCTCAAGCCAGTTTGAGCCAATATCTAGTCGAGTTCGCCTGTGTAGCATTTTCACAAACACCTGGACTGCACCTTCAAAATTCTACTGCATGTAAAACAGCAGCAATGGTTTTTATAAGTATTTTATCAAACACCATCTAAGCAACATTTAAAAAAAAAAAAAAAGGTACTGTTTTTATATACATACCTTCCTTGCCACCTGTCACACTTTCTTGAGTCATTTCATCAAACACTTGAGGAGCGACATTAATGTCAAAATAACTGAGTCATCGATCTGGTTTGATCCAAGTTCGATTCGAGCTGGGTTTGATCTGAGTTGAGTCAAGCTGGGGCTAGCTTGAACTCATTTTTGAAGTAAAAAAATCAGCTCGACTCGACTTCGACTGAGTCGAATCATGTTTTTTCGAGTCAAGTGAGTGAGCTAACCAAGCTAGCTCAATTTGAGTACACCCTTATCTTCATGTGGGGCTCACAATGATATGGGTCCTCTATTATGTGGGGCCTACCTTTAATATCCACCACCCATCATGTGGAGCCCACTATTAATATAGATTATCCATCATATGGGGCCCACCTTGGATGTGGGGCCATTCATCATTGCACTTTTAATGTGGACCACATATTATGTGGGGCCCTCCTTGATGTGGGCAATCCATCAGCTAGGGATCATTATCAAAATAAATTGTCCGTCATGTGGGGCTCACTTTCAATTTCACAACCCATCACGTGGAGTCCACCTTCGATGTGGATCATCCATCGTGTGGGCCCCACCTTCAATGCAGCTTGTCGATCATGTGGGGCCTAACTTGGATGTAGGACCGACCTTTGATGTGGACGCTCCATTATGTGGGGCTCACCTTCATGTGGGTCATCCATCATGTGGGGCCCACCTTCAATGTTATTGTCCGTCACGGGGGACAAACTTACATATCCACCGATCCTCATGTAAAGCCCATCTTTGATATGGATCATCCATTGTGTGGGCCCCACTTTCAATGAAGGTTGTCCATCATGTAGGATTCACTTTGGACGTGGGCCATTCATTATTTGGGGGCTACCTTTGATGTGGTCAATTCATTATTTGGGCTCACCTTAATGTCGATCATCCATGATGCAGGCCCAACTTTGATGTGGACCATCCATTGTGTGGGCCCCACCAAATGAGCAGTACACATTAAAGGTGGGGCCTCCTTTGACATCAATAATCCATCACATGGAGTGAGAGAGCTAAAAATGTTTAAAGTAAGTGACAAAAAATAAAATAAAAATATATTTTTATAATGATAGAGTAACTTTCACCGCACAAGTTACTTTTACAACTATGTTTAACAAAATTAATTTAAAAATTAACTAATTAACCTAAAATGTTGGGTCTGCTCCCGACCTAGCCCACCACAATATGAAAATGGATAAATTTTGTATTTTTAACTAAGATGTTTCAAATCTATTAATTAATTGAGCTATCATGTGTGCACGTAAAATAAACATTTTAAAGGAATGAAGCCAACAATCTAATACTCAAGATGGATGAGTTGCCTAATGAAGAATAGGAATGAAATATTCGCAATATATAACACATGTACTTAGGTAGCAGGTCAGTTGATGTCAGGCTAAAATGACTAAAGCCCAAGCCCAACCAAAAAACCAATCTGGAAGTTGAGGCCCAAGCCCCGGTCCACGGGCTAATATATTAGGTCCAAGTCATGTACAAAGCTTGGTTGGGCATGTCAACTTGGGTCATAAGCTCTATTTTCTACTTAAATATTTTGAATGTATCCTGCATCGAGAAATAGACAGTTTAAATGAATAAAACTAATGATGAAATGAGTTTAGGTGAATGGCTTGGGGCATGGGTTTGCTTCCTACAGACGCGAGTTTAATTCTTTCCCATATATTACCTAATGCACGTGGTTGACAGACCATTACCTGCATTCGAAGGTAATGGGACACCCTGTCATCAACAAAGAATAGGAAATTTGTAATATATAACACATTTAGTGAAGTCGGGTTGGATCGGGCTAAAATGACTAGAGCCCGAGCCTAACTCAAAAGCTGATCCAACCATGGAAATGAGGCCCAAGCTCTAGCCCATAGGCATAGCTATTAGGTAGACTCGGTTGTGTAAGAACTATATAAGGTGTGCTTTATTGATCAACGGTCTGGATTGTCCTAAGGGTTAGATAATGTGATCAGGTGTACCAGTGGGCTCCACTAAGTTGTGATACGTTCAGAAATTCATATAAGGGATGGAGTGCTACAACTGATACACACACAATATTCTAGGGGAACTAGTTAGAATTATCAAATTCGTGTGGAAACATAGGGAGATGGGTTTTGATGGGTTTCAAACTCTTCAGCCCTCTGTATTATAAAACAGGGCTGGGTCCCTAATCCAACATCATCGACAGAAGTTATAGCCCAATCACAGCTTCTCTAAATGTGTAAGGAGAGGAAGACTCCAGCAATCTTATCTACAACAATGACATCTCGATCAAGTACGCCTTGTATTCAATATTCTTAATCTCCATGTCCGATGCACAGTTCGATCCTTGTCATTCTGCATTAAGAAAACTAACAGGTTGGGCATGTCAGCTTAGCAAGCTACCCCGCCCATCACTACCCTTATCCTAGATCACTGGCCCACTTTATACATCTTGATATCCTTGAAGAAGTATATCACCCTCCAGCCTACCATTTATGTAAGCAGGCCCAGTGATCTATTGGCTCCCACCTTGCATATACAATATTGTAAAAATCTTATCCACTTTATATATATAGGAATGCTCAGCTACACACCGGTTCACACATCATTAGGTGCGAACCTTCTTATCAATGGTATTGGTCTTCTGTGTATCGGAGAACTTTTGCATACCAAATTACCACTAGACAAGCAAACTTAAACAAGTGTATTGTAAGTGAGCTTCACCATGATGTGTTCCTATCATCTGTTTAGACAATTCAGCCCGTTGCATCAATTGAACCGTGGGGTGCAAAAAAATATGGCTGATTTGTGATTTATTGGTCTACAAAATTAAAAACATTGGGAGAGGAGAAGCCTACCTTTGAATTTTTATAGGGCCCACCATTGTATTTATGTGAAATCCATTCCATCAATTAATTGACTTGTAGAGGTTAATGCATGGAGACCAAACATTAGACCCATACCTAATGTATGTGGATCACACCAAGTGAAGTGATTTTGATAGTGAGTGTTCCCTACACGGTTTCCACTCATGTGGCCCATTAGAATTATAGATGTGGCTGATGTTGAAGTAATACCCCTAAATCATCATCTTCACCCATTATGGTTGGAGTGGATTCTACATACATGTCAAAGTGGGCCCACCTCTAGTTGACCAAGTATTGGTTGGGACATTGTCCTAGGAGGTGGATTACATGCACGGACAACCATCAATCACGTAACCACTAGTTGGTAATACTTGCCCAACAATGATGTATGTGTTTAATTCAAGCCATCCATCTGTTTTTCCAGCTGAATGTATGGCATGATCCACAAAATGAATCAGATCCAAATATCAAGTGGACCATGCCACAAGAAAGATTGCTGGAAAGCCAACCATTAAGAAAATTCTTTAGGCATACATAAGTTTTGGATCAAGCCGATGTTTGTGGAAACGGATTAGCTACTCCCCCTAGCACCAGCCCCGTGGCTGGTGGTTGGTGCTCTGTGGGCCCCATCATGATGTATGTGTTTCATCCATTCCGTTCATCCATTTTTAGATATCATTTTATGGCTTTATCCCAAAAATGAGAGGTATATAAATCTCAGATGGACCACACCACAAGAAAATAGTGATTGGATATCCACCATTAAAATTCTCCCAAGGCCCACTGTACTTTTTATTTGACATCCAATATGTTGATTAGGTCATACTGGCCCAGATGAAGGGAAAAAACAAAAATCAGCTTGATCCAAAACTTTTATTGCCCTAAAATGTTTTTTAATGGTCGATGATCATTCAACACTGTTTCATATAATGTGGTCCACTTAAGATTGAGATATATCTCATTTTTCATCTAATATCGTAAAATGATCTGTAGAAATATATGGACGGCATGGATGAAACACATACATCATGGTGGGGCCCACAAAGCACCAACCACCAGCCATTGGCTGGTGTTAGGGGGAGTAGCCAATCCGTTTCCGATATTTGTGTTTTACCTTCATCCAAGTATCTGTGACCTAATCAATAGGTTGGATGGCAGATAAGCTGTACCTAAGAATTTTTAATGATGGGGGTTTAATCCGTTTAATCACCACTATTTTCATGTAGTGTGGTCCACTTTAAACTTGAATTTTATACATTTTTGGGATAATGCCATAAATTGAGCTAGAAAAATAGATAGACAGCTTGGATTAAATATATACATCATTGTTGGGCCCAATAGCACCAACAAGTAGCAATGTTGTTAGTTCTGAGAGGGTCGACATGCAATCGTCTTCGATACATCCCAGCCATTACCGCGTCGGCTAGAGGTTGGCCAACCTTGATGTTTATTTGAAATTCGTTCTATCCATAAGGTGTGTGACAATAATTTAGTTGTAGGGATAAAAGATTAACCACATTTATACTATTGGTGGGACACATGAGCAAAAAACATGTAGGGGATACCCACTATCCAAACGTTTCACTTGGTGTTGACCCGTATGAATCACAAATCTATCTAATTTTTAAAACATACTAGTAAACTTCTATCATAGACCTAATGATCATGGTGGATTTCATGAATGCATCATGGTGGGGCCTAATCTCAGCCCACCCTTTTTACTTGTATTGGTTGGTGCGCAAAATATCTCATGCGGTATTGTACGTAGGAGACTGGAACTCTCTATTATGGGTGCACATCGAAACGGTAGAACCATGGAATTGACCAAACAATTCGATTCTAGAGTGCACCGGTTCCGGTTCCAAAAATCAAAGAACTGATTACATCGGTTCGATTCTCAGTTTGGGGTATGTAGAATCAAATCGAACCATGAATCGATCTATAGAACCGAACCATAGATCTGAACTGCGGAATCAAACCGTGAAACCGAACTTGGAATCGAACCAGAAACCCTTTTATTGTTTCCATATTTGACTCATAATTTATGATTTATAATACACCATTTGATTATTTCCACAAATGTATTTTTGCACACCTTATACAATATCTAAACCATTCATCAAATGGATCACAACACAAATAGACATGGGCTAGATTATAAAATAAAAGATGCAATTGGGCAGGATTATAAAAAGCTAAGAATCATGGAATCGATACGGTTTTAACGATCCGGTTTCGGTTCAGTTCTAAGGTGCTAATGGTCCGATTTCGGTTCCGAATATCTTAAAACCATTAGGAACGGTTCGGTTTCGATTTCACCCTAGAACCAGACCGAACCAACCCGTGTGCACCCCTACTCTCTCTACACACACACACACACACACACACACACACACGAGTCATGCTCACCTACGTACCTATCCATGTGAATACCTTTACACACATGTCATGAGTGTATAATCCGAACGACTATGTGATATGGAATATCATGAAACCTTACAGGAAAAATTTTCAACCTGATCTAATATTCTAGTGGGCCATTAAAAAAAGAAAAGAAATGTAAATTAAGAGAGGATATTGTTTTCATTTTTTATGGCTCACCGAAGTTTTTGATCAAAGCGAAAACTGTGCCGGACAGTTTCATGAGTTACTGCTTCACGTAAACCATTCTGATTTTGGAATCATACATTTCTCAAAAACGTTGGCAAGGTTCCTGCCAAGTGGTGCCAGGGAAGCGGATTGGCTGGTGTACCTCACACCAACACCAGCTATATAGCCGGGAGGTCAACAAGTTTTATGGGTCTGATCATGAGGTATGTATTATATCCAAACTGTTCATTCATTTGACAAGCTCGTCTTAAGGCTTAGTAAGAAAACTAAGACAAATATAACTAACAAGTAGACTACACTGCAAAAAGCAGTGGGGGATTGAATGTCTACCATTGAAACCTTTTTTGGTGTCACATAAGTTCTGGATAATATGAAATTTGTTTTTTCCTCTTCATTTAGGTTTTTGTTAGCTTATGAGCAGATTAGATGGAAAATAAACATTATGGTGGGCCTTACGAATTGTTTGTAAAAATCATTATCTCTGCTTATATTTATGATGTGGTCTACATGATCTTTGGATATGATTCTTTTTTTTTTTTTTTTTTTTTTTTTTTTTTTTTTTGCATAATATACTAAAATACTCCCTAAAAATATATGAAAGGTGTAGATATAATAAATACATCACCGTGAGGCCCCCGTAACTTGATCTCATTTCAACCGTGTGTAAAACTCGGAGCTCGAGGAGCGTCGGTGCTCGTCCTCGCACGATACGACCTACAACAGCAAGCTGGTGTGCGGTACATCAGCCAATCCGCTTCCCCAGCTGAATATTCGTACGGCACCTCCGTCTGGGAGACGGATTGGCTACTCCCCCTGACACCAGCCCCGTGATTGGTGGTCGGTGTTCCGTGGGCCCCGCCATGATGTGTGTTTTTCATCCATTCCGTTCATTCATTTTTACAGATAATTTTAGGGCTTTGCACAAAAAATGATATGAATGTAAATCTTATGTGGACCACACCACAGTAAAAAAAATAATGATTGGATATCCACCATTAAAATATTCCTAAGACCCACTGTACTGTTTATTTGACATCCAATCTGTTGATTAGGTTATAAAGAACCAGATGAAGGGAAAAAATAAATATCAGCTTGATCCAAAACTTTAATGGCCCCTAAAACGTTTTTAATGGTCAGCGTTCATTCAACACTGTTTCCTGTAATGTGGTCCACTTGAGATTGAGATATATCTCATTTTTTCGTTTATATCATAAAATTATCTATAAAAATAGATGGACGGAATGGATGAAACACTTAAATCATGGTGGGGCCCACAGAGCACCGACCATCAGCCAATGGCTGCTGGAAGGGGGAGTAGCCATTCCGTTTCCCACATTTCCCTTCGGAACCCGTTCTGGTTCACTCGCTACTGACGCGTGGCCGTACGATTGCTCAATTGGGATGGCCCACCTGGTACGAAAACGACAACGATTAGACGATCACAGCCTTTCAGTCGATGAACGTTTGACTTTTGCCTTCGACATAGACAATTGACGGCTACCCTTTCCTTTTAAGAAAAATATCTAGGGCCCACTTGATACCACCAAATAAGTTACTTTTTATACCCAAGCAGTAAATAAGTAACTTATTTCAAATAAGTGAGTTAGCTTTATGATTACATATAAGTAACTTTTTTTACTTAAAATTATAATAATTTCAATTAAATAATAATTTTTATACTTAAAAGTATATAATTATTTCAATTAATTTTTTTAAAAAAAATTCTACTTATTCATAAGCTGTTGAGGAAAGGCATATGAAAAGGAAAAAAAAAAAATAGAGAAACCGATAAATATGTGGCTTGCCAAACATATTAATTTTTTTAATAAGTAAAATCTAAGATAATTTAATTGTGAAATAAGTTGCATAATTATTTTCTTAATACGTAGAATCTAAGATAAGTTACTTGTGATATAAGTAGCTTATTTTAAGCAACTTACAATCCAACGGAAAGACGCACTTTGCACATGCTTAACTCAAATTGAACCGTCCAAATAGTGGGCCTTGCTTTTTACTGGCCAGAAGATAAAATTTACATTTTATACATACCCTAACGAGCGGATTAGTATCATCCGAGATGAAAATCAATCAACTGGAGAACACGTATATGAAAGAAATGGACGGTTAAAAGAAATGCTGACGTGGAAACAAGGAACACATGTACAAGTTCAGAACCGTCCATCAATAACTCCCGACTGAGCAGGCCCGATATGATAATCAAGTGGGCCATAAGTCAACATAGAAATTATATATAGTGGGCCCCATTTTTAGGACATGGTATGTAGGAAGTGTGGACAGCCAGAGAAGCGGCTCAAATCTGGCACGTGTACATCATGCACACGTGTGAGATATTGCATTTAGTGTTGGTGGTGATAAGTGATGAAATCATGAAATGGCTAATGCATGGTAAAACACTGGGAAGGCTGTTTACCCTCGGTGAGAAAATCTCTGTGAATTTCTGGGAACATCCCATCAAGAGAGATAAGTGATCCAACGCATTTCACACCAGTCATCCATCGCTTTCCACCCTTTTGGGTACTTCTTACCTTTTGACTCGCCAGGAGAGAGGATTTGGTACCCTGACCGTGGGGCTCACGTACATGAATATGTTTTATATCCACACGGTATATCCGTTTTTTCAGATCATTTTAATGTGGGATTCTAAAATTTAAGAAGATCTAAATCTCCGGTGGACCACACCAATGGAAATAGTGGTGAATGATCATTAAAAACTTTTTGTGGGCTACGAAAGTTTTGGATTAAGCCTTATCTTTTTATTTTTCCCCATCCAGATCTAGTTGACATTATCAACGTGTTGGATGTAAAATAAACATTATGGTGGGGCTTCAGGAAGTTTTTAACCGTGGGCGTTTTAAAATGGCCTGAAAAAAATGGATGGCGTGGATATTTGACAAATTATCAAGGTGGGCCTCATGGGAGGGGTAACAACTGACCCACTTCCCTATTATATATCCCCGCCTCTTTCCCTGTCTGAATTTGACTCTCACAATTTACACCTCCATTCGGTATTAATCACTTCTTATTACCTCTAGCTCTCTCATCGTTGCTATGGGTGTACAAGAACCGGGTTAGCTCGTTTAGCTCACGCGAATCGATGTGGTTTGAAGCAGAGTTTGAGCCGAGTCAAGCGATTTTTTAAGTTCGAAAAAATTTCGAGCCGAGTTCAAGCTTGCTGGAGCTCAACTCAAACCCCAACTCGAATCGAACCAATAGGGTGACTCGAGTATTTTGATATTAATGTTGCTTAGCAAATGTTTGGTGAAATGACTCAACGAAGGCAATGAATGTATAGATATAAAAAAAAAATACCCTTATATCTTGATTTTTATATTGCCTATTAAGTGTTGGATGAAATACCTGTAAACTGATTTTGCTGATTTACATTCCGTGCGAAATTGAAGGTGCACTTCATGTGTTTGAGAAAATGATGCAAAGGCTTGATCTTATCTTGAATTGGCTTGAGCTGCTAACCGAGCCGAGTTTGAGCTCGGGTCATCTAATGGCCGAGCAAGGTTGAGCTGTGCCAAGCTCAACTCGTGTACACCCCTGTCGTTGACCCTCCACAAAGTATCAATCAATGTTAACAGACACTCTCTCAATCTAAACCATCCATTCAATATCGATCAATGTTTATATTTCTCAATCTTGACCATTCATTCAGTATCAATCAACCTCTCTCTCTCTCCCTCTCTCCATCTTGACCATCCATTTAGTATCAATCAACCTCTCTCTCTCCCTCTCTCCATCTCGACCATCCATTTAGGATTAATCAACCTCTCTCTCTCTCTCTCTCTCTCTCTCTCAATCAATACACTATTTAGTATTAATCAATCTCTCTCTCTCTCTCTCTCTCTCTCTCTCTCTCTCTCACTGTAACGCCCTGAAACGCGAGGGTCGAGCATAAGGCCAACTCCCGAATTTCAACGCATCACTTATGCAACATATATGACGATGATTGAATGTTGTCTGTATTAGTACAGTAAACATGAGTGAGATTATACCAATTCAGTATATCATACTCCAGAGACAGTTAAATAACGCAAGCGGAAGACTGAGAGATGTACAGAAACATATATGGAACGTATAAATCATTACCGGTCTCCAAAGTATGAATACATTCCCAGGTCAAATAATTACATGTGATAGTTCAAAATACAAAATATCAAAAGATAGTCCAACTACAAATGATAAGCCATGTAGCCCCTGTAGATCAGGACGGTCTAAGTAAACCCGCCTGATAACTGTATATAGGAGAATTCCTCCTCATCGTCATAAAAGTTGGGCTTTGCCTCATATGTCGCACCATCATCTGCAGCTAAGACAGAGTCTAGTGAGTATTTAAAACACCGTCTTAGAACGTGGGAGTAAGTGATCAACTCAGTGGAGCTATAAGGCAAAGGTTAACATATTATCAATTCAATCAAGCAGTAATGATAAAAAAATACGACAATCAAGTCCTAAATATTCTTGTTAATGAAAAAGATGGTGTGATATGATGCATGCCCTTGCCTATTCTCTCTCTGCAAACTTCATCTAATGGTCGTGGCATGCACTACTCCAGACGCATGCTACTTCCTCGCCAAAGCACCGTGTAATGCAATGTTATGATCGTGTTAACCAAGTTCTTACTTAGGTATATTCATACAGTAAGGTTGGGAAACTAAGATACCTCTCTTATATCAATTCGTAAACAATGATTCATTCTAGGGTCGTCAGTCCTAGTAAATCTCATATAATGTTGCGGTTTTACGTCGCTACAAAAGGGGCTCGTCACCTGATCAATGTAGGCCTAGTTTATACACTAGTTGCTACGAAAAGGTTCGTCGCCTCAACGCAGTCTCAGGGTATGCTCAAGGTCACTACAAAGGGCTCGTTACCTAATCAGTGTAGGCCGAGAGCTTGAATACAATGTCTCATACCACCGTATTCGGCCCACGAGGCGATGTTGCTCACTGGTCACTACAAGGAGGCTCGTTGCCCCAGCGTAGGCCGACAGCTCAACCATGGTGTCCCATGCCACCATGTCCTACTTATGAGTCTTAGCGGATCGAAGTACCATGGTTAATAGGATTTTCACTGGTGAGTTTGGTACCTTAGGTTCAAGCAGTAATATTCAAACATGGTGAATATACATCGGGTCAATCGGGTTTCTTAATGAGCTCAACTAGTACGAGCGTACGTTGAGTTGATCGACATGAAGTGCGTAAGCACTCCGTGTGGCCTAACCACTGTCGACATCCCAAGTACGGTTCGAATTCATCGACCTCATCTTGTGTAGGGAAACAACTTCAGCCACTCATTCAAGGCCTGTTACCGATTGGATGGACTATATAATAGCCTCAACCATATTCAATTACAACAAATAATCATATGAGATAACCAAAGCAGTAATGGATAAATAATTCAAGTCATATAATCATTCAAGCATTTTATGGAATACAACTTAAACATGTATTCACACATATATGCATTCCATACATAAACAAATACTATAATATAAAATAGATGGAGAAAATCATATACATAGTTAAGGTAGTTGAAAATCATATCTCAACACTCATACAAAGTACAATTTACAAATTACTAGTTCATTTAGACATTTTTACAAACACTTAGTCTACACATTCCAACATCCATGATGTATGTTAGTTATAATATATATTAGGACAAAACTTTTCGTCAAGGAGTTGTCGCATATACAACAAGCATATATGCACGACCGATAATCATGGCAAGAACAAATCTAAATCTCATACCAATATAAACATCTCAACAAAAATATGAAATACAATATACTCAACATGGTTCATATATATCCGTAAAGTGAAACAAACATCACGTTTGGCATGTGAAATGACACCCACGTCAGTTATAAATCATTAACTGGCATTGAAAGCCTTAAAAACCATAACCTAAATGTTTATAGTCCGTACCTTACACTGATAAATATGTAACAGATTCGTTTTAGATACTTAGTCTTTGTTAACAGTACAATGGCAACCTATAGTATGAATTAGGTTATCTATTTCATCACTTACACTATATGAAATTCTAAAACAGATTAGGATTAGGTTTTCTTATCCAAGTACGTTGTCGGAAACACTGAAATGATGATAAAGATGAGATGGTTAAGTGCGTGGAGTAGCAGGATTAAATCCCAGGAAGAATCGCCAACTCTCACTCTCACTTTCTCTCTCTTTCTTTCTCTTTTCTCTCTTCTCTCTCTTAGGGTTTCCTAAATTCGTATGGAATGAGAGAGAGAGGGTTTAAGGCCCTTATATAAGTCTAAAACTGATGGGAATGGCCTTAGGGCCAAGGTATACCTAGGTTATGTCCAAAGGGCATCTATTTCGATCCAACGGAGCACTTATGGAAGCTCCTTTTCTACATGTAGTCAGACTTAAGTCCCCTGAAATTGGATATAGGTCAAGCTGAGTTTTTTTTTAGTCCGATTGAATTTTCAGATCAACTATAGCGGACCAGTTTTAGTTCAACGGTCATTGGTACTTGATCAGGGCTACAAGTGCACGGACATGTGTGAGAAATTTTTCCTGATTCGAGGGTGTAATTGGGTCAGATTCTGACGGTCTGAATTTTTATATTTGCCCCGCAAGTGATACGACTCAGTTTACTTAAGAGCTTGTTTGATTTTCATCGTTTCACCGGGAAACGGTAAATACCCAGGAAATGAGTGATTATTACCGTTTCACCTGTTTGAATATTCGTGGGAATTACATATCTTAGAAACCAGTTCAAAAGTAGTAGTGACCATTTTAAGACCTCATCTTGATGTATATGATATATCTGTTCCGTCCATCCATTTTATCACAACATTTTGAGATATGAGAAGAAAAATGAGTCAAATCCAACACTCAACTAGCCCAAACCAAAGGAAACAATGGCCCCATAAAATTTTTAACGGTAAGTATTTAATTCACATTTTTCTATGGCATGGTCCACTTGAGCTTTGGATATGCCTCATTTTTTGGCTTATATCATAAATCCATATGACATAATGGGTGAACGGTGTAGATATATGATATGCATCATGGTGGGACCCACAAATATTTCATAATATTTGTCATTTTTACATTAAAAAAAGTAAGCCGTCCAATAACTATGGGGAAGCGTGCGGCAATTGAGGAGGAAATATTTATTACCATTCAGGGGCCTTTCCCTAGAAATTCTCAAAATCAAACACGCCTTAAGTTTGAATTTTATTTCTAAGGATATTCACGTTTCTCACACACTTTGCTCCGGGCTCAAGTAAATAGTTTCGGGATACCATCTGGACTTGATTTTCGAGATGGTTGTCAAGTCCAGTTAGGCGGTCATAATCGTATAGTTTCGCGGTCATCGGACTTTCGACGTGCAGTCTAGGTCCGATACGGAGTTTCAGGGTGCTCCCGAGAGCAACCGGGTTTAGAGATGGATCCTAGATTTTAGAGTAAGGTAGCGTTAACTGTTCTACTCATTTTGGATCTTACAGATCGTATTTAAAGTGTTTCGTGTTAATTGCATAGGTAATCTAGTTTAACACTAGTTAATTCTCGTTTAATTTCTAAGGGATTTGGTACTTAGTATTTTCTGCCTGAGGTGGTATTTGGATCTCTGTATGAATTTTTTCGAGACATTACACACACTCTTTCTCTCAATCTAAACCATTCATTCGATATCAATCAATCAATACACCATTTAGTATTAATCAATCTTTATCTCTCTTTCAATCTAGACTACCCATTCAATATCAATATCTCTCTACCCATCTTGGCCATCCATTTAGTATCAATCAATCCCCCAAGAAGCGGATTGCCTGGTCACCCAACATCCCTCATGACCAACCTCTGTGGGGCCCACTGTGAGCATGTGTTTTATCCATGCCGTCCATCCATTTTGCCGGCTCATTTTCTGGCATGAGACAGAAAATAAACCAGATCCAAAGTTCAAGTGTAGCACACCAATGGAAATGATGGGATGGGATGCCTACCATTAAAAACCTTATAAGGGTCACGGATGTTTTGGATCAAGCTGATATTTATGTTGTCCCTTCATTCAGGTCCGCCGGACCTTATGATCAGGTTAGATGACAAATAAACATCATGGTGGGCCTAAGAAAGTTTAAAAGTATGGATGTCGTGGACGAAAATCATACATCGCGGTGGGGCGAGTTTTGTCACTATGATATGTCTCTCTCTCTCTCTCAATCTAGGCCATCCATTCAGTATCAATTAATCCGTACTCTCTTTCCCAATCCAGACCATCCATTCAGCATCAATCAATCTCCACGCACACTCTATCTCTGGTCCAACAGTAATAATTACGCGGGAACGACACGTCCACTTCATCTACTACCTTACGAGTCCTTGAGCTCCCAATACCTCTGTCGGGACTCAGGATCCCAGAATGTGTCGCCCCAATGGGGCCCACTTACTGAGATGGCCCCATGATTTGAACTGTCCATATTCTCTCTACTTCCAAAAATACGCTATCGTACCAAAACCATTTCTCAATGATGATCATGACCTTCGATTTTTGAAGTTGAATGTGAGCCACTGAATTTTCTTTTTTAAATTTCTCAGTTCCTGTACTTATAATAATTTATTTTTGTGGCCTGTGAGTATGGAAACAATAAATTAAACGGTTCTGAATGTTGGACGATCTCAGCATGACGGCCCCAGTGAGGCGACACATGATTCTACTCATAGATAGATCTACTCAGATAACGATTGAGTTCATGCCCCAAAAGATCCAAACCATTCATTTGATAGATCAGATGGTAAATGGATTATGGTCCCAAAGTCACACTGTTTGGAGAGTACTAGCCCTTAAATCAGAAGCATAGAAAATGACACAAAAAATTTCCATCTGTGGCAAATCAACGGTGGATCCTGCATGATGCCTGGTTTTGATCGTTGAACACATTGGTCCAATGAGTAAGGTCTGGTCCAATGGTCCGGCATCCATGCATGGCCTATCCTTTGTGGGGCCCACCTCATTAAGTGGGTCTTGTGCAGGTAGAAAGATAGGAACAAACAGTCTCGTGGTCCACATTCCAAAAAAAGCGGCTGGAACATAAATCATCGTAGCTGCCGGACTATGATTCCTGTTCAGGAGTCCAAGGACTACCTGACTTTTTACCTTTCCCCAAGGATCTTGAGTTCTTTTGGTCTGTGTGGCCCACCAGGACCACCAGCACGTGCCATGGAGTCCACGTGAAGAGACCATCAGATGATAGGACCGTCCATGTTCTCGGTGCGATTTTGAATGGCCTATGATCCAGTAATCATATTTGAAAGGATGATCCTGACCATTGATTTGTAGTGCTGAATAGGAGCCGTTGGATATTTAACTTTCAATAATCTGAGTCCTTCTCTGCATTTCGATGGTCAGATTCATCCGTTAATGGTAAACTCCTGACTGTGACTCATCAAACATAAGCAAGCAGAAAGCAACGGTACAGATCGATAGACCATTTATACATGTGGGTCCCAACTGGACCACCTATCCTGGTAAACCTGAGTAGGACCATAAGCGTGTAAGTTTTTAGCATAGACTGGACGGAGCACCACCTTTTTTAAACTCGACCTGAACAAAGCCTAAATAATTAAACTAAGATGTCTAGGATATTTTTGACAGCATAAGTTTCCCGCATCCAAAAAAAAAAAAAAAAGAGGCATAGTATGGAAGAGTGTACGGTGATAATTTTTTTCACCATTATCCAAAGGGACTCATTACCATGAGAGAAATTGACCACGGTAAATGTCACCTTTTACCCGGCGTCTTTTCGAGGCGCTCCCAAACTTTACTTTCCCAAAGTAAATTATTTTGTACGGACACACTATTTTCAAACGAAAATCTATAGCATTCATGGTGCCGTATACCTATAGCTACGGTTATAATCCGTAGCTATAGGTTCTGAATGCAACGGAATTTCACATGCAAATAGTGTGACTACACGGAATGATTTACTTCGGAAAAGTAAAGTTTCGGAGCTATTTGAAACGACACTGGGTAAAAAGTGGCGTATACAGTGGTCAATTTCTCTTACCATGACGTCCTCCAAACATGTGTAAGCGACGCAAGCGTGGGAGATCCTGGACGTTCATCTGGTGGGCCCGGTTTAAATGTTAGATGACCCCAAAAATCATATCTATCCGGTCATTAGGCAGACGTACCAAAAAACCAGCTAATCAGAAAAACAAAAACCATTGTCCACATCTGACACACACACCTGGCCCACCAAACGAATTGGGGCCACCGAAAACATAGAAGAGGACACAACTGATGAACGGTTTAGATGTCGATCATGGACAGACAACGTCCCTAAAATCTCCCAACTTTAAAGATCCTAATCACTGTTGGTATTTCCCAAATAATTGGAAAATCAAACACGCCCTAAGAGACCCTTTGGGCATGGCCCACCCATGACGGGACCCACAAGCTTCAGTGGTCTAGATCACCAAAACTACAGGCCCATATTTACAAACCGTTGCTCAAAGAGACCTCAACCCCACTATTTTTTTTTGGAAATGAACACATACAGCAGCTGTATTATAAGTTTTGATACAGCTATTTCCCACACAAGTGTATCACATACATGTAATATCATATCCGTAAGAAAGGTGGGCCGGATCTTGATTATAACCTGACATGAATCCAGTAATTGGGTGGGCCACACCAGCACATACCATCAGTTGTCCATTGACACTGATATTGTGTCTTTCTTTATGTCTCGATCGACCTCATTTTCATATCAGGTGGTCATCATGGTATGGCCCACCTTTTGAAGAAACAAGATTCTACATTTGTGACATCCCCATGTAATATTTATGTAGAAGGTCTCAAGTCCAACCGGTTGTACTGTATAAGTTACAGTCCTCGCGGTTCATAAATTCCAACCTCTCATCGTATGCGAAATCCAAGCCGTCCAATAGCTTGGAACATCACGAGGAACACATGGTGCAAAAATCTACCATATCCACTCATCCAGTGGCCCACACTTGTATTTTTCTATTTACCAATGGGTTTACATTGTTTTTATGGTGTGGTCCACTTAACTAGTAGATATGGCTGATTTCTGCCTTAGGTGATCCTCACAGTGGGGTGGACATACCGGAAGAATTGGATTTCACATGCACTTAACAAGTTGGATGGTCCAACCGATTGGACCTGAGACCTTTAATTGTGGTACAGCCGTTGTACCTCATCATTTCCCTATTGAGAATACATCACTGTAAAATTCCGTTTGTATCGTTTTTCATGGACGAAATGCACGGTTTTGATTTGTCCTGATTTTTCCATGGCCATCCCTTTTCTACACCATAGATGGGACGGTAAAAATTGCCTAACAGAAGTAAAGCTTTAGAATCATCAGCAATCAACGATGGGCCCTAACAAATAGATGGATCGGATTGCTAACCAGACCTATTTTTGTGTAAACAATCTTGACCGTCCATATTAAAAACCACTGATCAAATGGTTAATATTCATCGGAATGGCCTGTTGTTTTCATGGTAACCCATGATGAAATGTTCGTTGGACCTAATGAACGGTCTAGATCAATAGTATTTTAATGAATTTCATTACATCCTGCTGCGATGTACCGGTATAAAAACCAATACAAATTACGCTTTACGATACATTCCGGGTTTGATACAACCATTTGCATGGCATGGGTGGATGAAACGAAGAGGCAGGGGCAATATGGGAAATTCCGAGGGGAAGGGTCATTTTGGGAACAGGACCTGATTACAACAGCAAGTCCCCATCACCTGTCCATCTAGTTGCATATGATTTTCACGTGAGCTAAAGTCCCCAAAATGGTAAAAATGTAAATGGCTGATGAGCCTTTTTACCACACTCCACGAGTGGTCAGAATCTACTTGGAAGTTGGAAGAGATATTGGATTGAATGGATTGAATGGTCTAGATCCATAGATAGAGAAAAGGTTAGATTGAACTGATGGTAGATTGATTGGTATAGAATGAATGGTTAAGATTGAGAGAAACAGAGAAGAGAGAGTTTTGGATTGAATGGATGGTCTACGTTGATTTATAATGAATGGACAGTCAAGATTGAGAAAGAGAGATAGTGTTGGCTTGAATGGATGGTCTACATCAACTGATCCGGAGTGGATGGTCAATAATGCAAGAGAGAGAAAAATAGAGAGGTTGGCTTGAATGGATGGTCTAGATTGATTGATAATAAATGGATGGACAAATTTGAGAAAGAGATAGGGTTGGATTGAATGGACTGTCTAGATCAGTTGATATTGAATGGATGGTCAGGATTAAGAGAGACAGAGATAGAGGTTGGATTGAATGGATGGTCAGGATTGATTGATATTGACTGGCTGATCAAGATTGAGAGAAAGACTATTCACGACAAACCAAATAAAAGGACCACCGATTTACATCCAAACATCAAGAATCTTTGCAGCCTTTTCTTCTATTCTATTTTTTATTTCATTTCACTTTTATTATTTATTGTTTCGTTTTCAATGCAAACTCATGTAATTTTCTCTTACGTCCAAGTAGCCTTCTTTCATTTAATTACCTTTCTTCTCAAAATTTTAACCAGAGATGAGAAAGGAAAACACCTTTATCACCGTACACGTGGCACACATCTATGAGATCTCGACCATTGGCTGGGAATTTTTACATCTGCCCATCTGTATGCATCAAAAGCTCTCCCATACCCCACTGTGAGACTGGAATATTCTACTGCACGTCAACACATGTTTTATGATCTGTCGAGCCACAATGTTTTTTATTAAAATCCACTCCGTCCATCAGGTAAGAACCATTATTATGAACCGTCCATACAAAATATCAGCCTAATAAAAATCTTTAGTGGGCCACACCTACTGAAAAATGTAAAAGTACTCATAAAACCTCTAAGTTCATGCGGTACGGCCAGACTAATATTTGGATCAGATGAATTTTGTATTTTCACTTCATGCTGGTGCTGATTAACGGGTTTGATGAAAAGTACATACAAACATATGGTTGGTATTCCATTCCCATTACTCCCTGTGGTGTGGCCCACCTGAGCCGTATATTTCTCTTATTACTTTAATCAGGCCATAGAATAAAAGCAGAATCAGATAGACGGAGTGGATTTCACATATACAACAATATGGGCCCCACAAGCTTGGCTGTTTTACGGGCTGTCTAAATCAGTAGCATTCCGGTCCCCCATTGGGTGGATAGGATCATGTGAACCGGTTGGATTTTTATGGTACGGCCCATCAATAGTAATATCCAGAAGATGAACGGTCCGGATCCTGTACACGTGACCTTCAACGGATAGATCAAGCACTGCAAGGGACAAAATCTGCTAACATGGGCCGATCACGAGAGCCAGCCTATCTAAGACGTTGACTGCATGGTATGTTCATCATTTCAGCAACCGGACCACATGGGCCGCTTTCAATAATCATACTTTTGAGCCATGTATGCATGTATCTGATAATGCACCTTAAAATGTCTGCATGCAAGCACACGTGCCAATGTAGCACACGTATGTAGAATACAAATTGTACATTTGGTGGGCCTCACTGTTTCGATCTTTGGTTAGGAGATTTAAGCAGTGTGGCCCACCTGATGGGAAATATCGGGACATGTAGTTGGATGTGGATGCTGAAGGCCAATAATTCTGGCCGTCCAATAGATGGGCCTGATGAGATTTTCGAAACCATCAGCATTCTCTCAGTATCGTTTGCTGGATAGGAACGGCAACTGATCAAGCAATCAGTGCCATTCGTACAATTCCATCTTTATGTTACTATTCATTTAAGGTGGCCCATTTATTGGACGGTCTTGATCAGGTCCCCCGTTCAACAGTATTTTGCATGGTATGTATGGGATCGATCTCTTTTGTTTTGTTTTTATCGGTCCACTCGCGTGTATAATTCAGGTCATGTCCACGGCACCATCTGTGCCAGCGTGGCATATAGCTGTGAGATCTAACCGTCCATCACGGGTCCAAGTAAGTTTACATCCTGGCCCACGAATAAAGGAGGTGGATAAGTCAGCTTCCCCACGTTTTATGAAATACATCAAGTTTTCTAGGCTGTCCAAATACACACACACACAGACACACACACACACTGATAGTGGACCACCATGATTTTTGACAGAGAGAACCTAAGCCGTTGGACTCACTTGATGGACGGGTTGGATGTTGCACTTTTTTCCAAGATGGTACGTGTGGAGGCATGTAGGTGGGATGCCTTGTGCACCTTTATGAGCAATAGCAAATTCCAGCGAAGGGAGCTTTGCTAAGCCTACACGCGTGTGCATTAAAGCTCAAGTACACGCCGCACATTCTATCATGGCACGATGGATCCTAGATCCACTCCATCTATCGAAACAGTACCACCACATTGATGCTCTAACGCAAGAATTAGGTTGAAAAATTAGTAAGGTGGGCCACAGTTTGAAAAGTAAATGTACGGATCTGAAAACTTAGATGAAGTTTTCTAACCCATTAACCTGTTTCCAATCCTGGTGCCCACATGCTTATTGGACCAGATTTTTAATTTTTGGTAAAAAATTCATAAGAAATGACCAACCTGATGGATGGATTAGATCTTGCACGTATCTGCCATTCTGTCACATATGTGGCGTATACACGAGCTTTATTGCACACGCGTGTGCGCTTAGAAAAGCTTGGGATGGTCAATGGGCTGGGTTGACCCGGTGGGCATCCGGGCGTGGCCCGCCTTCAGTCGGGTTTGGGCTTAAATCAGGAGCCCGATTGTAAATCGGGCTGGGCTCAGGTTCAACACACAATGCCCGAGGCCCGGCCCGACCCAATTAAAAAAACTCTAACCTTCGGGTTCGGACTCGGGCCGGGCCTACCAAAAGCAACTGAACTGGGGCTGGACTCACGGGCTCGGACTGAGTTAAGTAGAAAAGCTCCTTCTCAAAGGTCCACGAGGTTACAAGACAAGTTACCATGCAATCAATGCATAAGTTTAAACCTGCTAGGTGTTTATATAATCTGAACCGTCCAATTAGTTATCTATGTGATGAGGATTAGCTTAGATTGGAATTAGCATGATCCACTTATCAGGTGAACTACACCGTGCAAAACAATGTATAACCGCTGATAAATAACGGAATGCAAGTGTGGTCCACTCGATTATTGGATCAGGATGAATTTTGTACAAATTCATCCGAATGGTGGGACCAACTTGATGAACGGGTTTGATTTCCAACACACTAGACAGGTTGGAACTTATCTGAACGTGCAACTGATTGTACTTGAGACAAACCATACACACACGTGCCAATGTCGGACGTCTGTGGGAGCAATCAGGACCATTCATCTGGTCCACCGCCCAACATTTGTGCCACTCACTTCAACAAGTGAACCAGACCGCTAAGAAAAATGCACCAGCGGTCCATATTCCTTGTACACGTGTGGCCCATCAATGGCCCGATCAACGGCAACATCAGTGACCCACATCACACACACGCTGGCAGATCTCACGTGTGGCATGTGTAAAAACCATGATTCCCAAACTTAGCCAGTTTAGGGTCCCTTTCCATGTTTGGAAAGTCGGGTATAGGGACCTTTCTCGGGTATGAATGCGAGAGCATCTTGATGAACGTGTGTCAGGAGACCTTGCTAGGAAAAGGAGGAATCAAGGGCTTGGATTGAAGGAGGAGCCAACAGCGACGTGTTATGGGAGAAGGAGAGTACCTGTTTGTCTGAGCTGGGGGTGGGCCAGGGGCAGGAAAAAGGACCCGGTCAGGTCCGGCAGGGGGCGGGGCGGGCAGGCATTAGTGACAAATCTCCTTCTCGCCAATTTCCCGGCCTGGAAGTTTCTCGGGAGATTTTCATTTTTGTTTTTTTCTCGCTATATTCTCGATAAAATCTTCCCAAAAATAAAATATAAAAAATATCTTATTATAATTAAATAAATGGCTTTTTATATTGTAATCCACTTTTTACTAAATAATGTTTGGATTATTAGAAATGACAAAGAGGTGCTTTTTCAAGAGTAAAATTATAAAAATGTCTTCATCCAACTACTTTAAAAATTACTAAAAATCGAGACATGTGAAGTTCATATGAGTGTATAACATCCAAACCATCCAACATATGCACCACACTCTGTTAATGGCACAAATGAAAAAATCACGATGATCAAATCATCATATGGGCTACACTTGAATTTAGATGCTTAGAGTGGTGTATATTAGTTTTTATATATTAGCCCATCTTATGATTATATTCATCATATTTTTCAACTTGCCAATAATCATGGCAGTTTTCATCCGTTGGAGAGATTGGACGTAAGACACATACTATGCCGGCTCCGCAATTCCAAATTCTTTACTTCGTGAAGAAAAAAAACTAATGATGGTAACAATTTAGCTCATTTAGAGGATTAGGATCACCTAATTAGTCCGGTTCTTACATTGTTTGAATTATTTTTAATGTTATAGAAATATTTTCGTTATATCATTTTCTCTATCTTAGCGATACCAATAACAACGATAGCGATAGTGATACCGATAACACCAGTGATACTAAAAATTCTAAGTATTAACAATATATTGTTAAATACAGCTAATAAATCAATATTATCAATATTATTAATATTTTCAATTGTGTAAATTTCAAGTATTGCTTTTATTACTAATGTACCAATATAACTAATGTATTGACAATATTTTTAACTACAATATTTTTAATTATGTAAATTTTAGGTGACACTTGTATCACAAGTGAATTAGCAATATTTCAGTAATATTGTCAACAAATAGATATTATAGAAAATCTATTTATTAAAAAATTCTATTTCAAAATTTTATATGAGCGCATTATTGCATGTAGTTTTTAATTTGTTGTTGCTAGTATAATATTTCAAAATTATCATTATTACAACATGTGTGATATCAACATCACAATGTCTTGTTTCCTTTTTTGTTGATGACAATTTCTTTACACAATATCCTGAGTTATACAAATTCTACAATATTTCTCATTTAGATTGAAGGTTGGATGGATAATTATATGGTAAAATAGGATGGATGAAATGGTTAGACACTTTCTTATAACGACACATGCTTTTAAGCCTTCGATAGAAAAAACTTGTAGAAAACTTTTAAACTCGAGCGTTGTGTAGATGAATACCTAAATATGGGGCCTAATGTGATATATGTGCCTTACATTTACATCATTCATATGTTTTGACAGCTTATTTCAAGGCATGGTAAAAAAAAAAAAAATGAAGTATATCCAAATCTTACATGGACTACACTATTGGAAACAGTGATAACTGAATAGCCACCATTAAAAACTTTTTAACGGCCACTAAATGTTTATTTATCAGGTCACAAGGCTAGGATAAAGGGACCATACAAATATCAGCTCGACCCAAATCTTTTGATACGGATGCTTTGCCGGCCACGGTAGAAAAAATAAAAAATAAAAAATAAAAATATCTCAATACTTTCATGATATAGCGTCTTACGAGCTTTTGGTGATATTACTGAGAGATTTCCAAAAACTCGGCGATATTTGTGATAAAATAAGCCGAGTTGGGTCAACATGCCCGATGCTGCTGCTCGTCGGCTTTTGTTATGGAATTTACAAAAAGAACGCAGGCCCAAGGATTCCACTGGTTTGACCCTGCCCTGGAAGACCGTGACCCCTGGCCGCGTGCGCACCCATTCCCCATGCCACTACAATATAAAAATTCATTTTTTCATACAAGAGAAATGTTCCAGTGCTCCCACAGCCCTTGGACAGTACAATCGCTCGATCTGAACCGTCTATTAAGTCCGCAACACATTTCATGGACTATGATGCAGATATCGCGGGATGATCTAGTCCGTCCTTGATTTTGGCCTTATTTTCTTACCCATCCTTTTTCCAAGCCATGGATGGGATGGTTATGATTGTTTAAAATCGTGAATATTGGACGTAGTTTTGTGTAAGCAATCTTGACCTTTCATATTAAAGATCATTGATCAAACGATTAATATTTATCAGTTTTGTGTGAAACCTGCATTGTAGCTAATGAAATTTTCTTTGCATATAACGAATGGTTTGGTTCTATGTATTAGACTATCTAACTGTCCCAATACAACTAGGAACACTAAAACTTCAAGTGCTCCGGGAGCATTGGAGCATTTATCTATATTAAAATAAAAAAGAAAAAATACTTTATACTCTGACAGACTGTAAGATGATATTCATGCACTGAGAAATTACTTAGCAATGTGATACGTAGCATAAAAATGATTCAAACTAAGACGTACAAATTTTATGGACCAGTTATGATGTATTACAGAATTAAATTTATGCTTACTCTATCATCTGACTTTCAGATTTGTGGACATTATTGGACGGTTGAAAATGAAATTTGTCTAATGGCCTAATTATGAAAAGAAAAGTGTGTGGTTAGGATTGTTCACCAATCTATATTTTTTTATTTACTGTAACTTAGTAAGATTCCACAATTTAGTCCGTTCAATTTGAGTTAGTGTACTCCATGTGTATCAGGTATCATAGGCAGCCAGAGTATCAGGCGTACGAGAAGGTATAGCGGCAGTCCAAATGTAAGTGAAGGTCCTAGCATTTGTAGGTCAGATCTTCTAATCTGGAGAGTTTTTAAGGGCTTATCCATCCAATGATGGACTCAACTGACCAACGGTCTAGATGACATGACCATGGGCTATAAATACGTGTACACTAAGGAAGATTCGGGTTACGGATCACATAATCCTTATTAAAAGCTATGGCTATTAACGGGCCGGGCCTAGGGTTGGTCTTGGCCCGGATTTTGAACTGTTTCGGGCCGGGTTGTCTGGCCAGCCATATTTGATATTCTGATTTTACAGCCCCAGCCCAACCCATTGACAGCCCATCAAAAACCCTTGATAAATAAATCAAAATTTCAATAAAAAATGGATTTCTAAAATGTAAAAGACCTTTGTACCCTTCTCTAAGTGTGTAGAAATTCTAAAATGAGTAATATGGCTGCCTGATGGTCATGGATTCTAATATTCCTGAGACTGCAGTTGGATTTGATTGGACTGTAGGCTACCATTTTAATAGAGATGGAGATTGCTCAACAAGTTTACTCGGTACCCTATCCTAACATGGCATACTTAATAAGTTGTAGAGCCCACATGACGTGTCTTATCCATGCTGTCCATATGTTCACAAACCCCCTCATTTTAAGACATGATCCCAAAATTGAAACATATCCAAAACTCAAGTGAACCACATCATAGGAAACAGTATCAATTGAATGTTATCATTGAAAGCTCATTGGGGCTACACTAGTATTGGATCAAACTAATATCTTATTTTCCTTTCATTTATGCCCGTGTGATCTTATAAGTTGGATAACAAATAAACATCATTCCCTATAAAAGTTTCTACAATGGCTATTATTGTGATCACCATTTCCTATGGTGTGGTCCACCTAAGCTTTCAATATGCTTCAATTTTAGGCTCATGCCCTAGAATGAGTTGGTAAAATGATAGCCAGCCTTGATAAGACACGTAGACTGATGCTATGCATACTTTCTTCAGTACACCTAATTGCTTGTTGAGTTGCTTAGTACAGATATGAGACTGTCATCCAATTAAATCCTACCACAAGGGGCTGAGGTAGCTAGTGGTCCTGGCAGGGGTAGTTCCCAATCTAGCTATCTTTCCAATGGAAAAAAGTTCAATTTCTTTCTTAGGCTAGACCAAATGTTAGTTTTGCATAACTTAAAGGGCAATGACTTACTACACTAAGTGCATTGAAATCTTACTATGCACGTGGTTGCATTTGGACTTATTGTCATTTGCACCACATATATGAACCGTACATTAGGTCCGATATCGATCTTTTTCATCTTAGGCAAAAGTCACACCAATTGGATGGCCTCATGCAAAAACATCTAAACCAATCTTGTACCTTGATTTTCGCATGCCATTGATTGAATGGTTTGGATCATCCAATCAATATGCATGATTTGTTCATGATGGCCTAACAAATGAACGGTCCAATAAGTGACGTAGATACGAAGGAGTCCAAGTGCAACTATGTGCTTGAGAAGACTTACACGCACTTAGCCAACCAGATCATTACTCTGCCTTAAAAATGATGGAGGCTTTTCAATCACACATCAGACACCAGACAACAATGTAATACCCCACAATTCACAAATCACTTACACTATAACAGATGGAGTATAACATAAAGATTATGTTGAGATGACATTTTTTTTCCTATGAATTTGGACCACTCAATGTAGCCATTAATTGGATGTTAGGATTAGTTGGTCCATGTGATTTCATAGATGTGACCACTTGCTAGTTTGCTTTAACCATTCATTTCATAGCACCATTAATTGAATGGTTAGGATTAGTTGTTGTGATTTTATAAATACGACCACTAGCTAGTTTTCCCTAACTTTCATGGCCATTAATTGGATGGCTAGGATTGGTTGGTTGATGTGATTTTATAAATATAATGGCTCAGCTAAATTGTGTCAACCATTCATTTCATTGTCGTTAATTGGACGGTTAGGATTGATTGGTCAATGAGATGTTATGGATATCCTCCATCCATATTAGGACGCACAATTTGGACGGTTTATCTATACATCTGTGCTACATGTGATGAGGACGAGGCATCATCTTATCTTCTATTAATTAAGGTTGTATAAGATACTTTTCTGCTGGCCCACCCTATCAAAGGTCATACCTGGGTCATTCACATCCATCCCATCTTTTCCACAAACATGTCATGCCAGTGGAGAAATCTCAACCGTGCAAAAGATGGGCTGCTAATCAAGCTCATCTTCGAGTCAGATGATCAGCTCTCCATCGCTCTCAAATGGGTGGCCCATATTACATGTGGACTAGATACAATAGGTTATTTGGATGTGTGACACCATCCTTTCAACGATCTTGACCGTCCATTCATCATAACCCTCGATTGGTGGGCCACCATGCAAAGATCACACCTTACAATGGCAATTTCGTTATTTGTATGACAGGAGGGGTTCTAACTTCCAGAAAGAAGGAAAGCTGGCATATTTTCCTACCTTACACGAAAAACCATCCCAGCAGAAACACACGCATGCATGCCGCACGCGCCTTCACGTGTACGTGGGCCAGCTAATATTCATACAATGTGGTCACTAAAATAATCTTATCCAGTTAATAACGTTCTCCAGCCGTTGATATGATTGGCTTCATTCCTTTCATATAGGAAGATCTTAGCCCTTAAATCCGCTGAAGTGGACCATCGCTGTATCTATTATTAACCGTCCGTTTGTAGACCAATGGTTGAAGGGAGAGGATCCTATAAACTAGGAGGGTTTTCAGGAAAACTCCATCCATGGTAGGGCCGACCAGATAAACGGTTCACTTTGATAACCAGCGACATTTATGCAATGATCCTGATAAACGGTCTAGATCACCGTACACCTTTCACCACCATAACGTGTCGCATGTCCAATTAACCTAATCTGACTATCTCAGCCGTTGATAACGGATCCCGAAACGGATATTAATAACAGTCCAACTTTTGAAGAGGTTAAAAGTTGCAGCATTTTGACGGTTTCGATCTGTCTAATCCCAGAAAGTTCTTGAGCTACGGTCAGTAACCACACGAGCGGTCCCGGGCTCCTAACTCACAGGCACTTTGAGGCCGCCACGTGGACGGCTACCTTGAGGTGAGGAAATAGAAAAGCGAAAAAATATATAAAAAAGGGAGGTTATTTGATACTCTGCCGGAATGTGATAGTTGATATGCGTGCACTTAACTCATATATGTGCCAAGCATTGCCGAAAATCCAACCGTACAAATTGTGGGAATCAATATAAAAATAGTTTCAAACAACAAAAATCAGAATGTTTGAATGATCTTCACCTTTGATTCATATAAAATCAATTCCTGAATCAGGACCATCAGAAATATTCAATTTCAGCCATTAATTAAAAATCGAGCAATTGGGAGGCTAAGTAATCAATGGAGTGTAATATTTGGTTGAGGATGCAGGTAAGTTGAGTTGGGAAATTTGGAGTTGGAATTAAGTGTATGAGGTCAACGATTTTATTAGTGACTGTGTATGAACCGGTACGGTGTGGGAGAGTATAAAAGAAAAGGAGAAGGGGTAGAAAGGGATGGTAGGGCGTATGGGGAGAGAAAGTGGGACGGGCAGGACGGGCAGGACCGGCGGGGAAGTCGGCTGACCGCTGGGGCTTACGTCAGGGGATCGGTTACATTCCTTCTGGGGTGGGGAGCAATTGCTGTCAGAGGCACCCAACCCGGGCAGCCCACTTCCTCTGCCCCAATCTCTCCTGTCCTGCCCCTTCCCTTTCCCCTTCCCCTTCATAAGCAGGGGCAGGCCCAGCTCTCTCTCTTGCATCTTTCTGCTCATTCCTCTCTCTCTCTCTCTCTCTCTCTCTCTCTCTCTTTCTATCATCTATCTACAAGAAGTATAGTGTATAACAAAGTAGGGAATTCGCTCTCTCTGTCTCTACTAAAGTATAAGTGTATAGCAAAGTAAGGAAGTACAAGTGTATAACAACGTAGGGCATCTCTCTCTCTCTCCCTCCCCTTCTCTATCTCTATCTATCTACTAAAGTATAAGTGTATAGAAAAGCAGGATATTACTCTCCCTCTCTCTATCTCTATCTACTAAAGTATAAGTGTATAGAAAAGTAAGGTATTACTCTCTCTCTCTCTACTAAAGTATAAGTATATAGCAAAGTAGGGTATTACTCTCTCTCCCTGTCTCTCTCTCTACTAAAGTATATAGCAAAGTAGGGTATTACTCTCTCTCTCTCTCTCCTCTGACGATATACTGTGATAGGTCTTCTACACCCAGATCCATAGCTCAACTGGCAGACTAAGTGGAGATACCTCGTTTCAACACTTGAGGTCTTGGTATCGATCCCTAGTGGGGGTAGCTAACATGGAGTACAGTGTGTACTGACATGGGTGTGTACTTCCAAGCTAACCCACCCTTCCCTTCCCCCGCCCCCCACCCAAAAAAAAAAAAAAACTGTTATGGGTCTTCTTTATCTACAGTTCTTTAAGCAAGATTTCATGTAGATACCTGCATTTCTCCACTTACAATTTCTATTCTTCTTCCTTTTGTCTTCTTTGCATCATTGAATCTTCTTCACAGAAATATAAAATCTAGAAAGTAGGTTTCTCTCACATTGAATTGGTAGATTACAAACTACTTTATATAATTCTCTAACTTCTCTTCACAACTCTCCCTTTTGCAGGCTACAATGTATAGCTTCATCACCACTCTCTCCATCTCCACCATTCCAAGAATTGGAATCTTCGGCCGCGACAGAATGTTCGTTGATAGAATCATCGTCACCATGGATCTCAACATTGCTCTTGAAAACAACTCAAAAACAACGGCAGCCGTTGCAGTTTTCTTGCCTTAGACAGGCGCTATCCTACCTGAGCTTTTCCCCCTCTACTTCCCCCACCTCCTTATTCCAAGGTCTTTTCCTTTGCTCTAGTCCCCAGAGCTGTAGTCTTCTTGACCTTGTAAGACCTTTTCTTGACCTTGTAAGACCCTACGCCACATTTGCTATCTTGCTTTCTTCTTCCATTACCACCTCTCCATCAGAAGGCCCTGGTGGAGATCTACCCTTCCATTTTCCTTCATTATCACCCTTCCTTTCTTCTCTCCCTCTGTCTATCCCTCCTGAGCTATTTAAAACTCGAATTTCCATACTTCTTGCTTTCAAATTATTGGCATTTATATGTAATTTTTTTTAAAGAAAGAAAGTGATTATTAAGGAAATTTTTCTAAGAGTACTATGATTTTTCTCATTGTTATTGACAATGGTACCCACCCAGTGATAAAAATGCACCCATCTATTCCACTCCTTGTAATACAACAATATAAAATTGTACCATTTTATTACCTTATGTCAAAAAAAATAAGGGTGTAAACAGCTAGGGATCACATTCAATGGCTGTGTAATTCATTTCCAACCATGAAAGAGGTGGTATGCGGATTTCCCGGGACTGCTGTCTGTTTGGAACCTAAGTGGTGCCAGTATGATGTTTGTGAGAAATTTACCCCGTACATTGCTTAGCCAGCTCATGTTAGAACATGAGAAAAAAATTGAGATAGATAGAAAACTCAAATAAGCCACAACACGAGAAGAAGCAGGGTCGAATGCCTGCCATTGAAACATTCATGTGGCCACTACAACTTTGGATCAAGCTAATATTTTTATGCTTTTAGTTCATCCTAGTGTATGACCTTATGATCGGTTGGATGGCATAAAAACATCATGGTGGATTATAGGAAGGTTTCAATAGTAGAATGTTGTGTGGCCCACTTGAGTTCTGGGCTCTTTGCTTAACATGAGCTGGTGGGTGGAGTTCTAACAAACATTATGGGTGGGCCCCACGTAGGATAAAATCCCAATCAACGGATGGATGGTCTTGATTTTCATACGCGACGATCATCATGGTGCGGCCCACCTTTTTCATGGATTGGATATTCTACGAAATGACATGTTGGTGGGAAAAAATGGTTTGATAATATAATAAGTTATCATACAACCGGCTGTATGTGATGATATTTTTTTTCTCCCTCTCTTTTGAGTATCTTTTGGTGGGGTTTGTAGTATATGCATAGAAAAGCGCCGTGCAGACACCAGTTTCGTTGTTTTATATGTTGTTTGGGTGATGGATGAGAGGACAGTAAATATTCCCATGACTCTTCTTTCTTTCTGTAGAGTCACCTCGTGAGTGTTCGAGCGGACAGCATATCCTCCTGGCACTGTTTTGGAGGTTTTTGGGACACTGCGTGCGTGCAACTTGGGTCGGTGGGCACATGCACCCATTGTCCGGATGTGGTGGGGTGGCGGGAATCTAGATGCATTCTGAAATGGGGTTGTTGGCGTCCTCCCCACATCATGTTTTTTATAAGATGGAGGGCAGATTTCGTACAAGACATGTCTATCTAGTTGTCTCCAAATAGCTATGGGGAGAGAGAGAGAGAGAGAGAGAGAGAGAGAGAGAGAGAGAGAGAGAGAGAGAGAGAGAGAGAGAGAGAGAGAGAGAGAGAGAGAGAGCGTCCGGAACGTTGCATCAATGAACAGAAGCTTGCATCAGTGCAAAAGCTAAACCTTGATAGTAGTTAATCACTCTCAATCATATATGTTGGATGTTCGAGGTGTGTGGGCCCACCGTGATGTTTAAGTGCCATCCAAGCCGTCTTTTAGATGCACCTCTTTAAATCCAGACCAAGAGATAACTGAGGTGGGCCACACCAAAGGAAACATTGGGGGAGGGTGGTCCTGACCATAGAAACTTTCAGAAAGAACTGGATCCACCGTGGAGTGTTAATGTCACCCATCACCTTCATCACATAACCCAAAGGTCCCAAATTCAGGCCATTCCAAGAGTCAGGTGGGCCACACCATGTGAATATATAGGTTTTGGTGGTTATTATATATTGCTCCCTTGTGGTGTGTCCCACCTAAATTTTTGATCAGGATGATTCTTGGGGTGCACAATGAACATCAGCAGACACCAGATTAACGGTTTGGATTTTACATACACATCATGGGTGGCCCACATGTTTGAAATCTACACTGTTCAATGTTTCCCTCCCAAAGGGATACCATACAAAACCGCACTACTTAGACAATCCTAGCTGTTGCTTGGAGGATTTTTTGTGCATGAACCTCAATTATTGTTTGGACACTTACCTAACTGTCCACTTGTAATCTTCCAGATTCGTCCAATCAGTGGCTTGGATCATCCATCTGGTGTTATTCGTGGGTTAACAGATAAAGGTATAGGACTGGAACTCATAGGCGTACACTGCATATACTGCTAGTGAATGCTTGATAACTACCATAATCCAATGGCCTTGTCTTTTGGCTATAGCCCAACCACATAGTGACCTAGAAAATCAATCCTGACCGAACATCATAGCACATATAGAAAATCTCCCACCTTTCAAAAACAGTCGGCGGGAATCCCGGCAGGCATTTCAAAATGCAAATTCTTAAAAGCCCGTTTTGTAATGGCATCATGAATCCAGTGCATCATAAGCGCATGGCAGGAGATGGACTGCATGCATTTAGTTGGTGGTGTAGTCGATTATCGCACCTTAATGAGGCCCTAGAGTGATCAGCAGAGCTTCCTGATACTGGCAAGAAGGGACACATGATTCGGCAATGCAGGCTGTTGATCTTATGGGCCCATCATGGATAGGTTGAAAGGACCTGAAAGTACCCCAAATTCAAAGATCCCAACTATCCAATGAATGCAGGCTGTTGATCTTATGGGCCCATCATGGATAGGTTGGAATGGCCTGAAAGTACCCCAAATTCAAAGATCCCAACTATCCAATGAATGTAGGCTGTTGATCTTATGGGCCCATCATGGATAATTAGTTGGAATGACCCGAAAGTACTATACCAAATTCAAAGATCCCCACCATCCAATGTTAGCCTAAATCATAGAATAATAAATCACCCTATGCAACAAAGATGGAGAATTTGGGAACTATTCACATACTTTATTGGTAGTAGATATTGTTAGGATGAGAATTATTGAGGACAATCTCTATCACCTACTTAATAGAAAGCCATGTCTGATATCGGCAGATGATTATGAAATTTGATCTTACGTGCCTTACACTCTTATATATATGAGTCATGACATTTGATCTTCTGCACCCTTGTACAAGTTTTTAATAGGAATCCATATTTTATTAAAGTACTCTAGCATTGATGCGGGGGAGGACATGATGAGGTCGATCATTGTTTTACTCTATCGATGATTACCTTGAATTCGCAAGGCTCTTTTGAATCTACAAGAGCTTTTTCAAATCAACTAGGAAAAAAAAACAAAAAATTCTAAGGAATTTATTTATTGAATAAATGATCTCATAAAAATGAGTTTGATCCCTTTAAATAAATCTAAACAAATTCTAAAAATGTATTTGAAGAGTTCTAATCAAATTAGGAAATTGTGTAAATTTTTTGTGTCCGACAGATTGAAACAACAAAAAAGTGTCTATAAATTTAAATTGGAAATTCTATGATTTTAGACTTGCCGACCATATGTGTTGACCTGTCGGCAAGATCTATCGACCTGTCTAAACTAGCAGAAATCAGCCAGTAAGTAATTTAAAATTTCAGGCGAAATTTCGACCCATCGATTAGATCTGTCGACTAGTCAAAATATATTGAGTGTGTGATCTGTCGACCAATCGAACTATACTGAGTGTGTTCGATTATTCTTGACTTCTTTTCTTTAGTCCATCTTAACTATGAATGAGTTTGACCCGTTTTACATCAAGAATATATATAAGTATTCTGGCTATGTAGCAATGTTCAAGCGCACCATTCTTTATGTATCTAAAGTGATCACAACTTTTATATATGGAGCTCAATGAAATGCTCAATTAAAATATCTAACGGTCAATAAATTTAGTCAATTCAAATCATTGATCATGTAAGGCTCACTTATTAGAAGTCTTACATCTACTTTTTACCCTTTTTAAATGTGGACTATCGATGTGTTTATTATTGATTTTCTATTTACAAGCTTGCCATCAAAGGGTCAGGATCTACCAATCTTGGAAACTTTCAGGTAAGCCACAATTTATGGTGTGGACCATTAGATTAGCTAGCTGAATCACTAACCCTGGCCACTTTAAAATTAACATTGGGTGTCTTGGGATATTACAGAATCAGCCGATCCAACAGAGTCATTTATCTCCTAGAATTAAGTCTATCAGAAGTAGATTCTATTAGTAAGGAACTAAATTTAGGTCTCAAAAAAGGGTGATGAATGAATTTTCCTGAAAATTCATTTCCCAAAATTTCCTTTACAATTATTATTTTTAAGATGAGTTGTAAAATTTTAATAAATGAATTTTTATCTAACTTTCATATTTTTAAACGACGTGTTTGACATATAAAGTATATGCGGATCTATGGAAAATATAATAATAATAGGGTTTCTTTATTTTTTTATAAAAAATTATATTAGCAAAAGAGAATTATATTTGCATTGAAGTGAAAATTTTAATGTTATAAAACAATAGTTACCTTACATCTTATATATCCATCTTCAATTTTTTGGCTACTCTGACGGCATTAGCTATCTTGTCAAGGAAATCTAATGTCTTTTCCTTGTCCAATTCCATAAATCCAAACACTACCTAAAAGTATAAACTGTTCATAGCAACTCTTTTTTCTGGATCCAAATAAAACTAGATTAATCATGGTGATAGCTTTTACAGTACCCAAACACCATAGACAAAGTCCCTTTCATCATCATCACTATCATCTAGGCCTTATCCCAATTAATTGGGGTCGATCGGCTACCTGCATCTATGAAAAGCAATCCCTTTAGAGATTCTAGGGACCCCTTATTAACAATAATGATAATGCCTTAGTAAAATATTAGATGTGTAAGTTTTAATAAATGAATGGACGGACCAGAGAGGGCCATAGGTGGTCACAAGGAAGAGTTTGATTCACACTCATCCGGCATTTGGCCCACATGCAGTGATGGACAGTTTATCATGTCCTTCCATCTTCCTCTGTGTGGATAACCAGCTTGTGGGGCCCACTTGTCCAAACTCAAGGCTGTGGATCATATCTCATAGTTCTTCCTAACTTTGGGAATGGGCTTGAAATGAAAACTAGGATTAAGGGTAGTTAATCTGCAATGAAGATGTACCTACTAATTAATCTAAAAGCCTGTTTTTGTGGCAAGTGGTTCAAGTAGGCCCCACTCAATGAACAGTGTGGATCTCACGAGCACGTGCCATGTTGGCATGTGTACCCTCCCAATTCATTTGGGTGGGACCCATTTAGAATTCTTCTTGTTTTGGGCACTTTATATGATGTGTAACCCACAAAGCATTGTCTCCTCTCAAACCCCTATCTTCTTTGAATCTGTCTAAAGTGGCATACATGGCCACTCATTAGTGTTCCTTCTATGGCCTAAAAAGCGTGCTTGCTTACATCCGTCAATCCATGTGGGGCCCACTTCTTCATCCTTGGATATTGAGCTTCATGAGATCATGTACTTCCACCCATGTGGGGCCCATGGTTTGATGATCTGGACAGATGATCCGATGGGATTGGGGTTGACCCAAAGATCGAGCCCACAATGGAAGATTCCGACCCTTTGATCTTTGGCTTCCCGGTTGAATGTGGGCTATTGTTGTATTGCTTCTCAGTCTATTTTCGGCACATCAGTCAAAGGGTTAGGATCTTCCACTTTCAGGCATTCTCATCAACGGTCTGGATCACTAAATATTGGGCCCCAGTTCCAGGAAATCGTGTCCTTCCAAAACTATATGTTACACCATCGGTGGTCACGCATCCATGGTTAGGTGATCCAGACCATTGTTCTGTTGGCCCCACACCATGGATAGACCATGCCCACCCAAAAATCTCTGATAGAAGAGTCCTAAGTACCTTCACTTCGTGGCTTGCAATAATGACGGTTAACAGGAGAAATACACTAATGGCACACATTCAACTGAAAACATAAGGCCCAAAATTGGTGGTTAAGATCTTCTGCTATAGTTAGATCCACGGTTGAGAAGCGCCCTTCTTGTATTGGACCATTACACGGAATATTAAAATGTGATACTCACATATTGGCAGAAAGAGATAACGAAAATCTAGAAACGTCTTTGTTAGGGATATGCGTCACACATCAAGTAGGTATAAGTAGGTAGATGTCATGAGTCCTTTTAACTCATGTGTATGACCTAAAACACTAGAAGCGATCATTTCTCCATTGACACATGGATAAAAGAGATAACCCTTATATAAGTAAAGCTTTAAGAATGTACAAATAAATAGAATATTATTAAGATAGATTTATATTAACACATGGCAAAACATGCATGATTGATTGTGCTTGTTTAGAAGATAATTAGTTATGTGAAAGGAAATAGAAGCTATTTTTGTATAAAGGTTAGCCAACTTTTAAAAGGTCGTGGGACTTAATCCCGAATTAGAATCATAAAAAGCCAATGCGGCTAGTTGATTGGCTTATTAGTCAGATAAGCCAAAAGGATTATACACAGCCACTGCTTATCCAAACATATAAAAGCATCAAAGAAGGAAGAGCTCACCACTAATCCAAATATATACGTCTTTTATTCAGCACAACGCTGCCTTTCGTTTTTCCTCCAATGGATGCTTATCCTATTTTAGCGTAGTTTAGCCTCTCCTATTTCCATTCAGTACAATGTTGCAACAAGTCTATATTGAATAACACAATACTTCTATCCAACACATTGCTAAAGCAAGTTTGGATTAGTTTAGCTTTTCATCCATGACCTCGTCATTAGATAACAAGTACTCCCTAAGTTTTGTACTTAGTGATTTCATCAGGCCAATATTATTTGGCCAAACCAAGACTGTCTTACAACCGCTAAGGTTTAGATAATAAGCGTTGAAAATCGATGATGAAGACAAATTCTTATTTTTGTTGACGGCTCTCTTGGAGTCCTATGAGTATTTGCTTAATACTATGTGTTATGATAGGCATACCTTAGACGTCAAGACTGTTATCTCCACCCCTTAAGTCTAAGCAGTTGAGAATGAAGAGTCGATGTAAATGTTCTTCTACGGATGTATTGTTTGCTCGGAGAAGATAGTCCAAGCGAGAGAAGGAGAAATCACGATTTATATCCAAGTCGAAGGGCAAATGTAAGTTGAAGTGTTGGAATTGATAGAGATTGAGACATATGAAGGACTATCAATATCTCAAAGCTTAGAAGGAAAAATCGAATGATTTGCTGAATGAAGCCAATTCAACGAAATCATGTAAAGGATCGGGTAGTGGTGATGTATTGTCAGTGTCCAAGACAGGTTTCTTCTATCATGAGTGAATTTTGGATACGGGAGCGTCGTAACATATGTGTCCTCATTGGAATTGGTTCACCATATATAATGAGTATGATGGTGGCCTAGTTCTTATGGCAATGATCATGCTTGTAACGTGATCAAAATTAGTTCGGTTTGTATCAGTATATTTGATGGGGTGGCATGAACTAGGACTGACGTGAGACACGTTTTAATTTGAAGAAGAATATGATCTCTCTAAAAACTATAGATGCACTCAAATGCAAGTTCATTGATTATGAATCTGTCTTAAAAGTTTCAAAAGGAGTACTTACATTTATAAAAGCACAGAAGAACATAAATCTTTACAAGTTGAAGGTGAATACTATATTGGATGGAACTACAGTGTCAATAGCATAGTCTACGTTGGTATGTTTGTGGCATGCACGCATAGGCCACATGAGCGAGCGAGTTACAAAGGTACTTCTCGGTCATTATTTGATTCCTAATTTTAAAAGTTTTGATTTACATATATATGAGCATTGCATATATGAAAAATAATCAATGTTAAGCTTTGAAATTGAAAACATGTTAGTAAATATCAGCTTGATTATGTGCATTCAGATGTATGGGGGTTTTTGCCCATTGTTTCTGGGTGAGGTTGTCATTGTTTGTTACATTCATTGACGACTTCTTTAGAAAGATTTGAGTTTATGTTTTGAAACATAAAACCAACATATTTTTCACTTTTAAGACTTGAAAAATAATGGTTGAAAAGCAAATAAGACAAAAAGTGAAAAATCCGATGACAAATAACGTCAAAGAATTTATTTTTAGAAAATTTAATCATATTGTAAGAATGAGGGGGCAGTGAGGCATAACAAAGTGAGGCATACGCCAGGAAAAAATTATTTGACTAAATGAATGAATTAGGCTCTTTTGAAAAGGGCCCAAAGTATTTTAAGTATTCTGCGTTGGGCAAGGAGCAATGGTTGAGGCCGTCTCTACAGTTTTCTATTTAGTAAATCGATCTCTCTCTATGACCATTGATTATAAAGTTTCAAAAGGAGTATGGAGTGGTAAGGAAGTTGATTACTTGGGGTTGTAGATATTTGGTTATGATGCTTACTCTCATATACTGTCAGTTGAGAGAGATACACTCGACCAATGAAACAGAATTTTGATGAAGGTTCCTTATTTTGGAAGATAAGCACAAGTAAACAAAAAAAATAAAAATAAAGGATGATGTTGAAATGGAAAAAGTTAAAACACTTAAAGAAGCTACACCACAAATAGAGAGGTACAGGAAGAGGTGGTTGAATCACCTGTTAGGAGAAATTCACTAAGGGATCACATGCTACCATTAAGATGAATGAATGATTCAAACGTTGCGTTTACTCTCATTACAAGTGAGGGGGATCCGTCTATTTTTCAAGAAAAACTTGAAGACAGAGATGTATAAAAGTAAATGACAGTGATGCATGACAAGTGAACTCTCTGTATAAGAATGAAACGTGAGAGTTAGTGGATTGTCCATTGGGCGTAAAGCAATTAGTTACAAGTGGATTTATAGGAAGAAACTATATAGGTACAAGAGCTAAATTGATAGTGAAGGGTTATGCCTAGAAGGAAGGTACCGACTTCGGTGAGATATTCGCACCAGTGGTACATCAAGTATCTATCAAATTTGTATTGGTGTTAGTTGTCCAATACAATATGAAATTAGAAAAGTTAGATGTGAAGACTGTATTTACATAGGGAATTAGAAGAACTAATTTACATAAAGCAACCTGAACAATTTGAGGTGCAGGGAAAAGAGAATATAGTTTGTAGGTTAAAGAGGTCGTTGTATGACTTGAAACAGTCGCCTAGACAGTGGTATAAGAAATTTGACTATATCATATTGAACCAACATTTTATCAGAAGCGAATTTAATTATTATGTCTGATATATATCACTAAGTGACGAGGATTTCATTATTCTAATTTTATATGTTCATGATATGCTTATAGCTAGTCATAACATGTATGAAATCAACATATTGAAGGATCGATTATCCAAGATATTCGAGATGAAAGATCTAAAGGCTGTAAAGAAGATTCTCGACACCAATATACATAGAGAGGGAATAAAGCCGGTTATGATTATCTCTAGAGGAATATGTTGATAAGGTCTTAGTTAATTTTGAACTGGAAAAGGCTAAATGGGTTAGCATACCTTATGCTACTCACTTTCAACTTTCTTTGGAACAATGTCTTACATCGGATGAAAAAAAATGGTATATGTCTTGACATACGAGGTATAACAGATTAAGTCTTGACATTTGAAATTCAGAAGAAAAACTTATAGGCTATCTGAATGCGGATTATACAAGGAATGTGGATAATAGAACGTAAACTTTTGATTACTAGTTTGTATTAGCGGGTGGAACTATCAGTTAAATGTTAAAGCTTTAGTCCATGGCTTCGCTTTCCACAATCGAAATTACATATATGACAGTAGTGGAAACATTCAAGAAAGTTGTTTGGTTGAAAGGGATGATGATTGAGTCGGGGCTTCAACAAGAAGTTGTGCCTGTGCATTGTGAAAACGAGAGCATGATCAATTTGGTGAAGAACTCGATGAATCATTTTCAGACTAAACACATTGATATGTGTTCACTCCTCAATTGCAGGGTTGTGATGTAGTAATAAACTCGGTAAGACCGAGGTCGAATCCCAATGGACTGGAACTTGTACGTTATTTGAAACTAACTAGAAATAGAACTAGAATGGGATGCAATCTAATTCGAGTTGTAATTTGAAGAATAATTGTGAACTATTAATCTAAAACTTAAAGAATTTAGAGGAGGAAAGCTAGGGATTCAGAGGATCCACTTGTAGAGATCAGAGAGATCTTATGCCTGCATCAAAAACTCAACCAGACTTAGAGTCCATCTTCATCCAGTTGAAGGGTGTAACCATGAAAATTAACCGAACTTCATTTGATATAGTTTTCAAGAGATGAAAGGTATATGAATTAGAATGGATTCCATCTCCAAACCATGCCCAGGAGACAAAACAAACAATAGAATTAAACTAATTACCAACCAATCAACAATGTATGAAGGTTAGAAAGGGTACCGTCACCCGACCATGCCCAGGAGACGATGGTGAACAACAGGACCTCCTGATGTCATAAACATAAAAGGAATAAGAACATGCTCAAAACTATCGCAGACTCATTGTAATTTCAGTCACAATAGACCATTAAAAACTAAAAATATTCCCTTAATTAACTAAAATCAACATCAGTTCAGTATAAACAAAAGGCATAAAATAGAATATCCTCATCACACTACAAGCTTCACCTCTTAGCCCTAGCTAAGAGGTTTAGCCACACATGCACATGGTGAAGCTAAAATTTTTCAGAAAAAGAAAGCATAAAGGAAGAAAGAAAAAGGAAAAGAATTAAAGCAAAAAACTGTTGAAGCCTTGCACAGTTTCTCTCTCTCTTCCACATCCCAAGCTTCCTCTGATGATCATTCCCCATGTCCAAGACCTTCTTTTATAGCTATTGTAGGTGGTGGAGGGCTGTCGCAGCAATAACGGAAGCTTTTTCGCAGTTAAGTTCGGAGCTTCAAAACTTGCTACTTTCCTCACTCAATTTTCAAAGAAACATCATCTCTTAGGATGTTTTTTGATACTCTACATGATGGACGGTTCAGATTTGCCATATGATCAAAGATGGTGAGTCACAATCGCCTGAAAAAGTCAATTTTTGCAGACGTGTGTAACCTTTTGCACTACGCTGTCGTGATCGGTGGGCCCCACAAAGGTGTTTTTAGAAAAATTCACCCCATCCATTGGATTCAAGACGAAGTTTCAGTAAAAAATGGGTGGTTTTGAACGTCCATTGATCAATTTTGGACGTTGCAGAATCGCCTGTTTATGGCCTCTATATCGCACACGTGTGCATGTATGGGTGTAAAATTTCAACCAGATTTTGTAGTACTCGAGCCACTTTACAAGATGGATGGCTCGAATTTTTTGAACAGGTGACGTGTGGGTCCCACAGAGGTCCGCAAAAAGGGCCAGCGGCCGTTCGTTGCGCAGCTGAAAACGGCAAGTGCCATTTTTGTTTTGGAAACTGGTCATGCACGGGAGGGCGCTGTTTGGATTTGGAAGGTGGCGTGGTGCTCGGCGTACATACAATGTACGTGATGTACATGCACCATATGCAGGGCCCACTATGATGCTTATCAGAAATCTACACCATCCATCCTTTTTCTCATATTCTTTAAGTCGTCAAGGACAATTTTGAAACATATCCAGATAGCAGGTGGGCCCCACTTATTGAATTAAGGTGTTGATCTGTCTGTTGGCCCACTTTCAGAGATCTTCAATAGCTGAATTTTAATATGTACGTTTAATTTATGGCCCCCATCACATGTATGAAGTCTTGTGTCAATCGGATGGCGAGAACCATATGATCTTACATTCTGGACAATTTTTAGGTCACTTGAGATTCAGTTTCACAATTTTCTTGGATCTTTGATGTGTAAATCTGTCGATATTGGTCTCTTGGGGTCCGTCCCTTGCCTCGGTGAATCTAGAGTATCAAATCCATACATTTAGCACCCTTTTTCAGTTCAAGCTCATAAATATACCTTGCAACACAAACACAATTAAAATATGGCATTAAACAGTATCATGTTCGTAAATCCAGGCAATAACTGGGTCTAATATGCAATATTTGATCCTTAACACAACCCCCAACAAACATCTTGTTAGTCCCGAGTAAATTATGCGAAAAAAAAGTTGACAACTACAGGATAATTTCTATGTACTCGAGTGAATTTTACAAAATAATCCAGATACGAGAATTCTAAGATTCATGAATGTTGGGTGTTACTTTCTCCTGGATTCAGGCGCATGGTAAACTTCATAATTAAGTTCAAAGTATTAATCCATCAATTAGAACAATTCTAAACATTGAGTTCCATGGGTATATAGTGTAATCTCGGCTTAGCGTCATTAAAATTCACTTTTCTATTTTAAGATATCATTGGTAACCAACAAGAGAATTCATGATAACCAAGACTTAAATCAAAACTTGCCTCATAGATCATCTTTTCATTTTTTCAGCTTTTAATTTTTCTATTAAAAGTAATGCCAAGAAGGGGAATCAAATCCTCACCTACAGGGAGCAAACCTATGGTGAATACCGTACACCTGAACCTTTTTCACATATCATCCATGAGGAATTAAATCCTCACCTACAGGGAGCAAACCTATGGTGAAGATTATTTCCCCAACCCTTTCCAAAGGTATTTGTTTTTTTTTAAAGGTATTTTCTAAAACTAGGGATTCAAAAATAGGAAACTGGGAAATGATTAATCGAGGTAAATAAGAGGCCTTACGTCATTCATTACGCGAGTAGGACTTTAAATCATGTCTAAGTGAACTACTCGACTACGGAAAAGGAACTCTTATCCGTAGTGTTTGCTTTGGACAAATTTAGGTCCTACCTGATTGGATCCAAGGTCATTATCTACACAGATCATGCGACACTTAAGTATTTTCTTTCTAAGAATGATTCTAAGACCCGCTTGATACGATGGATCCTTCTACTCCAAGAATTTGAGTTAAAAATTAAAGATAAAAAGGGAGTAGAGAACGTAGTGACTGATCACCTTTCTCGCTTTAATACCTCTGATTCCCTTGAGGCGACCCATATCAATGACATGTTCCCTGATGAACAACTGTTCAGAGTCTCCCATTCACCTTGGTTTGATGATATTTCTAATTATTTTTCCACAGGTTCCATACAGACACATTAGATTGCACAAGATAAGAAGAAATTCTTAACCAAGGTGCGTAACTTTTTCTGGGACGATCCATATTTGTTTAAATATTGTCCAAACCAAATCCTAAGAAGATGTGTGACAGACGATTAGTATCGGAGTGTTATCTCCTTTTATCACGCACAGGCCTGTGGTGGTCATTTTTCTGCTAAAAAGACCACGCCAAGATTCTGCAGTGTGGCTTTTATTGGCCCACTATGTTCAGGGACACACATGAGTTTTGCAAAGCTTGTGAGCGTTGTCAAAAATTGAGAGAATTGTCCCGTCGAAATATGATGCCTTTGAATTTCATCCTTATCATAGAAGCATTTGATTGCTGGGGCATTGATTTCATGGGACCTTTTCCTCAATCTTTTAAAAATTTATATATTTTGCTCGCTGTAGACTATGTCACTAAATGTGTCGAAGCAATTCTGTGCCGAAACAATGACCGTCGCACGGTTATTAAATTTTTAAAAGAGAACATTCTTTCGCGGTTTGGAATGCCTCGAGCAATCATTAGTGATGAGGGCTTACACTTTTGTAATAGACCATTCGAGAGCTTAATGAAGAAATACGGTATCTCTCATAAGGTGAGCACCCCATAACATCCATAGACAAATGGACAAGCTGAGATTTTCAATAGGGAGATCAAACATATCCTAGAGAAAACAGTTAACCCTAATCATAAGGATAGGTTAACTCGATTGACCAATGCTTTATGGGCATACCGTACTACTTTTAAAACTCCTATTAGAACATTTCCCTTTAAAATTATCTATGGGAAGGCTTGTCACTTGCTTGTGGAATTAGAACATAAAGTGTACTATGCGATTAAAAATTTGAATTTCAATCTGGACAACGCTGGCTCGCTACGCAAACTTCAGTTAAATGAACTTGAAGAAATTCGGAACGATGCATACGAGAACTCGAGAATTTATAAGGACAGGATGAAGACGTTTCATGATCAACATATTTTGCAGAAATCATTCACGTCAGGTCAGAAAGTTTTTTTGTACGACTCTCGAATACATCTCTTTCCTGGTAAGCTTCGATCTCATCGGACCGGCCCTTACATTGTTGTTACTGTTTATCCTCATGGGGCCATCGAGATGAGAGATCCTGACAATGGCAAGGAGTTTAAAGTAAATGGACATCGATTAAAACCATTTGCCGAGAAATTTGATTCAGAGGACATGTCTATGCCTCTGACTGCTCCTTTTTACCAGGATTGATCTCTTAGTCTGATGGAGGTAAAGGTAGGTTTATTGCTTTCATAGGATTAAGGTAGTTCGCTTTATTTGTCTGGCTGAAGACAGTAAACTTAGCGCTCTTGGGAGGCAACCCAGCTTTTCATTCCATTTCATTTTCCTAGTTAGTTAGTTCAATGTTTGTGGGTAACATTGCTGCAAACCCTCACGAGACTACAACTCGTCCACTAGGGGTAACCTATAGGTTTAAAGGCTTGTTGCATACATACACTAAATGCAATCGAGAGCACTTGTAAAAGTGGTGTAGGTAGGATTTTCTTTTTGTTATTTTTGTTCTACTTCTGTTAGTTTTTCTCTCATGTTGACCGGCTTTCATACTGCTATCTCTCGAAAAATCTCTCTCTCGATTCGTTATCCAGGTACTATCTTCCCATCACTTTTCCTTTACTTTCGTTGTCTCATGTGCATTGCATGCTTATTTTTTTTACATTGAGGATAATGTAGATTTTAGGTTGGGTGTGGGAGATTAGGTTACATAATCAGTATTTTCTTGGTCTTGAGCAAAAATTGTGCAAATTTTTAAAATTTTCTGAAAATTCTTGGGAATTCGATGCGATTTTGACATCCATCTGTGACTTAGAATTTCAAGATACGTGATGTTGGTATTTTGTGACTCTTGCATTCCGTATCCGTTAGATTTCACAGTTAAGTTTGAATTGTTAATCCAGAATTAGAAGTTGTAAACATTGATTGAACCATGATTTCATACGTCACATGTCACTTACACATTAAAGTTTCAGTTTGATATTGAAGGGTTAACTTGGTAATCACTAAGCATGTAAGGAACCAGCTTGGAAATTTGCCTGTCATGGTCAAATTTTATTTTTTTTTAAAGATACCTTTTTAAAGGGTTGGATGAATAATCTTCACCATAGGTTTGCTCCCTATAGATGTAGATTTAATTCTCCATAAGATAATATAAGGGTTGGGTGTATAGTCTTCACCTTAGGTTTGCTCCCTATATGTGCAGATTTGATTCCCCTTTTTGGCGTTACTTTTAATGGAAAAATCAAAAGTGAAGGAATGAAAAGAGGATCTATGAGGCAAGTTTTGGAAAAGTTTTTAGTTATCATGAATTCTCTTGTTGGGTATCAATAATATCCTGAAATAGAGAAGTGGATTTTAATGATGATAATAAGTCGAGATTAGACTATACATCCATGGAACTCAATGCTTAGAATTGTTCTAATTGATAGATTAGTACTTCGAACTTAATTGTAAAGTTACCGGGCGCTCGACTCTAAGTGATAGTAATGCCCAATATTCATGTATCATAGAATTCTAGGATCTGAATTGTTTTTTAAAAATCACTCGAGTTCATAGAAATTGTCATGTAATTTTCAACTTATTTTTCGCATACTTTGCTCGGGATTAACAAAATGCTGGTTGGGGGTTGTGTTGAGGGTCAAATATTGCATATTACACCCCGGTTATTGCTTATATTTATGAACACAATACCATTTAATGACTTGCTTTAATCGTGTTTATGATGCAGAGTGTATTTACGAGCATGAACTGAAAAGGGAGCTTAAAGTATGAATTTAACGTTCCGATGACACTAAAGGCAAGGGACAGACTCCAGGAGATCAAGATTAACGGAATTACACGCCAAAGAAAAAAAGAAAAAAAGGAAAGAAAGAGAGAAATAGAATGGTGGAGATGCGGGGTATTCCAGAGCTGTGGCGCTTGGACGTCAGAAGAGAGAGTTTGAGAAGAAATTTATTTTTTAATTTTATTTACTGCTTTTCTTTATGATTAATTTTGAGATTTAGCCTAATCATGTTTATGGGTTAAACCTCTTAGCTAGGGCTAAGAGGTGAAGCTTGTAGCGTGATGGAGAGACTTTGCTTATGCCTTTTGTTTATACTAAACTGATATTAATTATAGTTTATTTAAGAGAATGTTTTTAGTTTTTAATGGTTTGTCGTGACTAAAATTACAATGGATTTGCGATGGCTTTGAGCATGTTCCTTTCCTTTTTATGTTTATGACATAAGAAGGCCCTCTTGTTCACCATCATCTCCTGGGCATGATTGGATGACGGTACCCTTTCTAACCTTCATACATTGATTGATTGGTTGGTAATTAGTTTAATTTTGTTGTTTGCTTTGTCTCCTAGGCATGGTTTGGTAATGGAATCCATTCTAATTCATATACATTTTATCTCTTAAAAACTATATCAAAGGAAGTTCAGTTTAATTTTCATGGTTACGCCTTCAATTGGATGAAGATGAACTCTGAGTCCAGTTTAGTTTCTGATGCAGGCATAAGATCTCCCTGATCTCTACAAGTGGATCCTTTAAATCCCTAGTTTCCTATTTCTGAATTCCTTAAGTTTTAGATTACTCAATTCCTAGTTTAATTGCTCAACAATATGCATCATCATTTCATCCGACAGATGCTAGAGGAAGGATGTGTTACTCTTGAGAAGATTCACACAAGCAAGAATCCAAAAGATATGCTTACGAAGGTTGTTCCCATAGGGAAGTTCAAGTTTTGCTCAACTTCTTTATGCTTGACAAAGAAGAAATGAAGACAGTGTGTACCAGAAGCGATGATGATGGTGTTATTATTAAATATTAGAAATGGTGATAACGGCTTGGAGCAGTGGAGTTGGAGAATTAAAGCCATAATGGAGATTGTTGATTGAGTGCCTTCAATCTTAGTGCTAGAGCAGATATTTCGACTTGATCGACATAGGTGTTAATTTGATTGAAGTATTCTTGAAAATTCAAGATTGCTCGTTGGACATTTTTTTACAGTGTCGCTTCAATCGACAGAGGTGTCAATTCAATCGATAGTTTATCAAATCCTATTGATTCGATTGACAATCAGTTCAACAGTGCAAGTAAGTTTGCGTAAGTATGAGTTCTATTTCTAATTGTGTACGGTAGTATTTATATATGATCCTAATATGTGATTAGAATTAAAGGACAAATAGAGCTTGAGAGCCAAAGAGAGTTTTAAAGAGGATCTAAGGTGTCCATTTGTAAGTTGTTCTATCTCTTGTGATTCTTTTAATTATACTGGATTGATCATTGCTTTGTATAGTTTTTTCTTATAAAGGGTTTCCATGTAAAAATTCATGTTTTACTTGAATTTTTTCTTTCTTTATTGCATGTTTGATTCATACTGAGGTTGCTTCTGCACTCATTAAGGGGTTTCAATGCCCAACATGTCAATCATCAATCGACCACTTAATTTTTCTTCTCTCCCTGTTTTATTTATTTATTTAACTTGGCAATTGTATTACATTATTCTTTAATTCAATAAAATTGGCACTTGATATTCTCGTATTTGGTCAGAATCTGTCTATTTCAGAGTTTAAGGTCATAAAGTGTTCATTTCAATTTGAGTTATAATCAACTCTAGCAATTCCGGCACAAACATACACACAACACACAATCGAATCTCGGCCAAACACTTCACATGCGGATGTGTCCAAATTGAAGCTAATACTTTCAAACTGGGATTTTTGGGGGCGTTGTGCATTCAGTGCAGGCATAACATACCAACGGTCTAGATCAACGCGTAATGAGCCCCACTTCTACGAACTGAAAACCAAACTAGACCATGCAAGTCCTCAGGCCAACGTCACCCATTCAACTGAAAGCCAGTCCATGATTTGTGGTTAGGATCTTTCCTTCATGGAGAATTTTGCTACATCATCCATCCAATGGAACTAATAACCCAAGTGCATACTCATCACCTTCCTTATACATTACCTTATCTTTTTAATAATCCCCACCCTTTGTTAGGCTCAGGTGGGCCTAAATAGGCCCATATTCCTGACAACTTTTTGAACGGCCAGGATGAGGTTGGAGATGATGGTAGGGTGCTGTTTTTCTGGGCCTTTGTTTGTCCTGAATGGGCCCATTAAGGCCCAATTCCACAATGGGCTGTCATGGGCCAGGCCAAACTGGGCTGGACCATGATGGGTTGAAAAAGGCCTGAGCCTGGTCACCCACTATTGTGCAAGATCTAGGCCGTTCATTATGTGTGCCCCTTCAAGCATGGCATATGTGACAAGGATGTCCTTGAAACCCCATTCCAGAGCTGGGTCGACGGGCTATTAAACACTGACTGAGCCTGGCCCAGTAAATCAATGGTCTTAGATTTAGAGATGGACCTGGCTTCCATTCCTAGTATTCGAATCCAAGCCCACCACGATGCCCGCCAGTCGTGAAATACCAAAGGGTTAGCCCAGACTGAAACCGGTGATTAGCCGTAAGGCGTATCAGTTTCGATCTTCCAAACAAATCGCACCAAGAAACCGCTATTTAAATCTTGGATCATGTGGTTGGGGCCCACCTTCAAGATATTGGGCCCACCAACGTTAAATAAGTCGAGATAGCCTGAAGCCCGTTAATCTTCGGATCTAAGACTGGGGCCCAGATCCAACATGGGCTAAGCCCAAACCCGCCCAATGCTGACTGGAGTTGGGCCGGGATGGGCCAGGCAACCTAGCCCATTCCCCACCTTACAACTGATTGTTTGCAAGGATGGGTCTCTGAAGAAAGGCATTTCTACGCATCCCATCCATCAATTAGGAAATAGATGACTCAAAAAGTAAGGACAAATCAGGGTGGGATGGACCATCCGATCCATCAGGTTTTTGGATGGTGGCCAATAAAATGTGTTCTTGACTTAATAGACGGTTCAGATCAACCGATTTGACTGTCCAAGTGACCTAATACAACTAGGAGAACTATAAGTTACAGTGCTCTTGGAGTACCGGAGCATATCTGTTTATTTTATACTCCATACAAGTCTCTATGCTCTGGCCTGCCATTGTACAGTACAGTTTGGATCTTCGATTCAGCGATCCAAACCATTGATATAAACGGACCCATCATGAAGTTTCCATTTACCAAAATCCTCCCGTATGGAAAGATCCTAGACCTTTGATTAGTGGACCAACAAAACAAATGCATCAACGGCTTTGAAAGACCAAAATAGCAACAGATAGGATCTTTCAATCCACAGTATAGAAACCTTATGCTGGACCATTGATGTCTTTAAAACTTAGCAACATGGGTTTTCGGACTCAGCAACTTGGACTGACTTGTTCAGTCCTGAGTCGAGGTGCAACTCGGCCGAGTCAGCCTCCATCATAACACCGAATTAGAAGCGGATGGGGTGGTGCCCTGTTGTGGGGCCCACAGTGATGTATGTGTTTTATCCACGCTGTTCATCCATTTTGCCTGTTCATTTTAGGGCATTAATCCAAAAATGAAGTGGATAAAAAGCTGAAGTGGACCACACCACAAGAAACATTGGTGAATAAATGCCCACCATTAAAAACTTTTTGGGGGCCACAAATGTTTTGGATTAAGTTGATTTTTGTGTTTTCCCTTCATCCATCCAAGGTCTGTGTGACCTTATCAACAGTTTGGATGGAAAAAAAAAAAAAAAAAAAAACATTCCAATGGGCCTAGGAAGGTTTCAATAGTGGGTGTCATTATCCCCACTCTACCTGATATACGGATCTGCTTAATTTTTGTGATCATACCCTAAAATGAGCTGAAAAAAATGGATGGACGGTGTGGATGTAAAAAAGAACTTCATGTTGGAACTCTCAATGGGTTGGATCTGGATCGGATCCACCTGGCTCCAAGTCCGAAATTTGTAGCTGTATTCGTATTCAGATTCAGATTCAGAACTCACTCGGATTTTATTTTTATTTTTAAAAAAAAAAAGAAAAAAGAAGGGAGTGATATTTATATCTGATTCACTTATAAATTGTCAGATTAATTTTTGATTTAAAATTTTATGTAGCTATTGAATTTAATCAAATTTAATCCAAATTCACCACATTACGGGTATAAAAATATATAAGATGATATATTTAATTTAATAATAAAATAGTACAATTTAAATATTTTCAATTCAAATCATGTAAGAGTATTAAACACTAAAGAGTAAAGTCAAACAATTACACAAAATTTACAAATATGCTAGTTGAAACATTGATCGCTTGAAGCATGTAATAGTGAGAATTTGATCGGATCTCACCGTTGGATCTAGATATAATCCAAATATGATTTGGATTTATTTTTCCAAACTCAAATTCAATTTATTTAATTAATCAGACCTATTTTAAAATCCAATTTTACATTATACGGTTCAGAACGAATTAGATCTTGGATCTAACCCACTCCATTGAGAGCCCTACATAACGTTGGGCCCCACCCAATCTGCTTCCACTAAATTGAGTTGACTCGGATGAGTCACACCCTCCTCAGTCCAGTATAGGCAAGATAATATATCTCGACCTCCCGAGCCGAGTTGGTTAGTAGTAAAAGATGCAGGATCGAGTTCCGTTGGTGTCATGATGGAGAACATGATACAAGAATCACACGATCTATGGCTGAGATAGCACCACGTGTACACATGGGATGATGACCATGGGACAGGTGAAATGCTGACCACAGACGGCCGAACACGTGATATCGACTCCAACAGATGCTTGATAATGAAAAAATAACATCATGATTGCGATATTAGGTAATTGGACGTGGCCCACCTTAATAAAGGTGATCGAATCCATTTTTTACAAGCAACGTTGACAACATAAGGTCGTCCGTGGATGTTAGACATTCATGATCAGGACTTGAATGACAATGAAGCTATTCAAGAGGGGATGGGTGATGGGCCACATTGAAAAAATGGTACATTGAGACTCTTGGACAGTTCAATCAAATGATCTAGCCTGTCCATTTTTTTCAACACAATTTCATGGGTTACCATATGAAAAGTAAAACTGATAGGACGATTCTGATCATCCGATCAATAGCCAATAAAATGGACGGTCAAGATCATTTTCAGAAAAATAAGCCTAACCAACAATTTGAGTCTTCTATTGGTTAGGGCCCATCATTGATTTCTTATGTTTCTACATAATCAATTCTATCAGAGAATCCTAAACACGCCATTCATAACTATAGGAATGAATGGCCATAAAAATAGGGCCAATTTATGGATGGACTGGATCATCTAATGGAAGTGATTTTCACTCTATAGGCTATGAGATATATGATGAACCTAATAGACGGTCTGGATTGATTGTTACAGTTGTCCAATCTTCATGATGCACTTATACTGCCCTAAGACCATTGGATGTCTAAAAAATCGCCTAGTCCCCATCCCTATCACAACCCAAGCTACTATTTCCATCACTATAGCCATGGTCCCCACAACAACCATTTGACACGGTCTGGGTTCTAGTCGGGTCCGGCCAGGTCGACTCAAATAATCAATGGTCATGCTTGACGTTACTGTATTTATTATAATTACAATAGCGGTCAATAGACTTTGTGATTTGTAATCAAGGTCAATTCTTAGTGACTCGGGCTGACTAGGGGTGTACACGAACCGGGCTGAGTTAGCTTGTTTGAGTCGACTTGAAAAAGCTCAATTCAACTCGGTGTGGAGTTGAGTTAGAGCTGAGTCGTGCTGATTTTTTTATCTCAAAAATCAGTTCAAGCAAGCCCAACTTGACTTGACTCGGATTGAATCCAGCTCAAATCGAGCCAGTTCAGTGACTTGGTTACCTTGCCATTGATGTTGCCCACCAAGTTTTTGATAAAATGACTCAATGAAGTGTGGCTGGTGGCAAAGAAGGTATGTACATGAAACAAATACCATTTTTTTCTTGATTTTTTTTTGTTTTTATGTTACTTAGAAGGTGTTTGATAAAATGTCAGTAAAACCATTGCTTCTGTTTCACATACATAGGGATTTTGAAGGTGGAGTCTAGGTGTTTGTGAAAATGCCTCAATGGCGAACTCGGCTCGATCTTGGCTCGAACTCAACCTAAGCTGGCCCGAGCTGCTGACTAAATTGAGCCGAGTTGTCCAGTTAAGCTCAAGGCCTGAGCCAAGCCGAGTTCGAACTAAGGTCTACTAGTGGCCGAGCCGTGTCAAGCTGAGGCCAGCTCGGCTCGGTTCGACTCGATGTACACCCCTAGGGTTGACTAGTTCAGTCTCGAGTCTTTGAGTCACAACTCAGCTAACTCGTGCGGTGACTTGGCTTGTATTTTCAATGTTGAGTTGTGGTGTGAAAGCAATCCATTGGATTGGACTCGATCGAGTTCGAGTCAACTCATTTGATTTGGATGAGTTGTCAACCGTTGCTTGTTAGGTTTGCGTTAATCGAATGTCTTTAATCTTAGTGCAAAGAAGTCTTGTTTTGCTTTGGTTCAACCAGTGTCTCTTTCGGTTTGATCGAATTAGTGGTGAATTCTCATATTACATACGTCAGTTTGACCGGATGGTTATGAATCAGTTCCTTTCGCTTCAACTGAGGGTCTCATTGTCCGATTTACGAAATGCATAAGTGCAAGTTTTTTCCTAATCTAGTGTGGGAGTGTATAAATACTATTCTAATTGTGATTAGGGTTAGTAGAAACTAAAGAGTTCATCTATAAAAATGAGAGTTTTGGAGCATAACATGAATACTCAAGGATTTTAAGGAAAAGTTATGATTTATATGTAGAGGTGGGCATCGAGCCGAGTTGAGTCGAGGTGGGCCAAGCTTGGCTTGGTTTGTCCATGATGTACTCGAGTTTGAGCTCGAGCTCGAGCTCGGCCTCGAGCTCAACATTGAAGCTTGGCTTGTTTGCCAAAGCTATCGAATCAAGTTCGAGTCAAGCTAGTGGTTCGAGTCGAGTTTACTTCGAGTCGAGCTCGAGCTTGTTAGGTAAGAGACACTCTAGAGTTTGTTTTTAATTTTTAATTTTTAAGTTTAAACCTAAAACTTATATTAATATAATATAATATATATATATATTATAATATATATATATATATATATAATATTTAATATATTTATTAATCGAGCCGAGTCGAGCTCAAGTTCGAGCTTCGAATAGAGTCAAGTTCGAGTCGAGTTGAAATGCCCCTTGTTCGAACTTGGCTTAAACTCAACTCGAGCTTCAAATAATTAGCTTGACTTGAGCTGAGTCGAGTGAGTTTTTCGAGCTAGCTTGACTCATGAACAGCCCTATTTATATGGGAAGTTGTTCTATCTCTTATAACCTTCTTCTGATTACAGTAGATTGATCATCATTTTGTGCTGTGATTTTTTTGTGTAGATTTTTCATATAAAATCTTATAGAACCATGGCTCACCCTACTTAAGGGGAGAACTTCTATAAGGCTAAGAGATTGAAAAGAAAGAATTTGGTGTTTGCCATCTTTTCTCTCTTAGATATTCGGTTGTTGTCCCCAAACATGTGACATGCATGGAGGAAATCCAAGCCGTTCATCACACGGATGCAGACACTATAATTGCTCTGTCAGGAAATTTGCGTAGTCTTATTGATAGATCTCGGCTTTCCATTAGGTCCAACACATTTTTCATGGACTACTATGCAAAATCACATCAATTCGATAATGCAAACCATCCGATCAATAACCAATAAAATGGATGTGCAAGATCATTCCTGGTGGATAGATTCAGTTGACAATTCAAACCATCTAGAGGTCACCATAGATTGCTTATGGTTTTAAGTAATTGCTTTTATCTAATAATCCTAACCATCCCATTAATGGCTTGAAATGCAAATGGCTATAAAAGAGAAGGCCACCTCACGCATGGATTGGATCAACCCATCACTCTACTTCTAAAAGATACTAAATGGGATTGATGCGTGGGACATATTGGATGGTCTAGATCAATCAATTGGGCTATCAAAGTGTCCAATTGCAAGTATGAGTAGTGAACTCATTTTATTTTTAAACCAAAAAGATGTGGACATATTCTAAAAGTCGAGTATATTGCAGTGGCATCATGCATAAAATAAAATATCTAATTACACAAAATGCTTAAAAAAATGAATGATCCTCAAAATGGTCTCACCACGATATTTGTAATATATAGTTCAATAATATCTCTAACTAAAAATTCATTTTTAAATAGAAGCAATGAATAGATTGATATTTGCCATCATTTTATTCAAGAGCTCACAAAAATTGAATACATTATCGCAATCGGGCGACCTAATTCTCAATATTTTTATAAAATTATTGGAATATAACATATTGGGCTGGTGAGAAAAAACTGTTGAGCATGATGAATTTTAGAAAGTGCGAGCTAATTAAACACACAAGGAAGCTATAGTAAATAAGACAAAATGTGTGAAATCAGAAATCTAGTATTTTTTATTTTTTCAATTCTTTTCTTACTTATAATAAAATAATAATGAAATAGTTTGATAGTACGGAGAATCACACACTTATATAGTACATGTACACCAGCTTAATGTAACAAGGATTTTTCAGAGTCTAAGCTCGTCTTTTGCTTAGATACATAGCTATTGCTATTTCAGGTTATTGCTAGTTGTTAATAGGTTTAGATGTAGGTCCAATACATGTAGAGTCATATGAAATTATGAGAAATTATAATTAAAACATTTAAAAGCACTTGGTGGGGCTCACTTGACTTTTGAAATGACCCGAAATTTGGTGTGACCACTCATCCAAGTGGGACACATACAGTGGATGGGTCGGATGTCTAAACCACATCTCATTGGGCTTTGTATGCAATCATGAAGGTTTTAATGGGAAGGCACCCACTCTCAATTGATTTCTATAGTATGTCCCACCAAAGTCATAGATTAGCCTTATTTTTAAGCCCATGGCTTACCATAGAAGGGTGCATTTGATTGATGAGATGGATGTTTGTCACACATCATGGCGGGGCCACGGAGCTCAACCTCATGAGAAGCTCTCATGAGGTTGAGCTCATAATAGTTATCTTGGGTTAGTGTAGGTGTTAATATGTCCTGCTTTTGAATTGGATTTATATATATAATCCCAATACATGTAGATTCCTATAAAATAAGTTGAATATGGATGTGATATTTTAACCCATTTCTCTTATTGCTTCCATCATGGGCCACACCCATAAGTTAAGGTGATCAAGGTACAAGATCCATAGGTCATCTAAGATGTCTTGGCTGCATACTAATATGGGGACCTGTGGGGTTAGGGTTAGTACTAAAGGTGTGGGCCTCTTCGGATGAATCCAATATTGAAAATGTACTGAATGAGGCTCAACCCATGTGCATTTTCGGTCATGTCGTCGGCAAAAAAGGTCCCAAAATGAGAATGCAATGATAATGTGTGGGTCATGATTCTGGTATACTATCTTGTGCGGTGGAAACACGGATTGGACCGTACTTATGGCGCCACGAAACTTGATCTAAATTCTAAAAGTGATCTTAAATGAGATGTGGGTCCCATGATTGACCTAAGCCCGATTTGGCCACGCAGCTCTTTGTGAGATCGAGCGGTCGACATCATGGCGGGCCATGTGTTCGTGCGAGAGAAGCGGGCCGACCTGCCGGCATAAGTAATCATAATCAATAGTTAAAAGCAGTTTTTAAATGCTTGGCTTTGGCTAATCAAGGATGCTAGTTTGATCTTTTGTGACAAAAGCTAACCAACCCAATGTTATTTTACATACAAGGCAAAATGCAAATAGACAGATCATTTAGAGAGAGAGAGAGAGAGAGAGAGGTTTAATTAAATGAATGATCTATATTGATTGATATACTGAATGGATGGTCAATATTATATATGTGAGAGAGATAGAGAGAGGTTGGATGGAATGGATGGTATAGATTGATTGATATCGAATGGATGGTCAAGATTGAGAGAGAGAGAAAGAGAGTCTCTTGGGCCCAAATGGACCACATGACAAACAAACAAAGGCAATGTGAAGAACATGGGCCACAGAGAATTCTCAACCTTCTATTTTGACAGACATGGTTTGGCTTTAGTGAAAGATCCACCAGCATTAGAACATGCACATGTATGTGACCATGTCCTACATTGTCTCATCTCCACCCAAGGAAAGCTCTTGTCGTTGTACGGGAAATGCCGAGTCTATTCACATGCCGACATCCAATGCTTGTGTAAGATCATGGCCACTTCTTCAGGTGGGTCCCACCCACAAGAGCCCAAAAATAGGCCGGTTGATCGATCGATCAATCAACTAATCAGCCGCACCAAACATGCGCGAGAAAGATGATTAATTAGTATTATAAATACCAAAAAATCCATATAAGAATGTACATGTTGGGTGACTGATGAATGGCCCATGAATGGCCCATGCCTGATTTTTGTTGGGTCCATATGGCATGATCATGTGGGTCCCACCTGAAGAAATTTACATGTGGGGTAACTGATTAATATAGATTGTACATGTGGGGTGACTGATTAATGGGCCAGCCTGATTTTTGTGGGTCCATGGCATGATCATGTGGGTCCCACCTGAAGAAATTTACATGGTTTTGACCTCAATGGAAGATCCAACAACAATGAGACATCCACACGGGTATGTGACCCATGTTTGTCTTTGTATTATTTGTAACATTGCAATTGGACCATCCAACCAAAGTCCTTATATTGCAATGTCCACATCCCAAAAACCCAAATATCGTCTAGTGAGAGGTCTCTAGCTGTTTGTTGTTTTTCAGCTGTTCATAGGCTTTCCTCCATTTGCTTCTTTATTAAATAAAAAAAGTCCACTCGCACGAGTACACCTTGTCCACACGCGTGCAAGATCTGAGACGCTCATTGGGCGATCTGAATGAGTTAGATGCAATATGTAAAAAACCATAGTCATATAATCATCCAGTCGGCCACACCTGTATTAAAACAAATGAACAGTTAAAAGCAATTATTTCAGATTATCAAGTGTGGAAGAATGTGCGATCCAAACAGCATAGATGCTGAAAACCAGACCCACATAATCATCAAGTGGGGCCCATTACAAAGTGAAGGAACAATTAAGAGAACCTATCCAACGGTTTAAATTTCTCGACACTTTTGTGACCCGCTCGATGATCATATTTTCCTGATTTTGGGATATGTGGAATCCAAATGCCGAGGATCATCTGATGAGCCGGCCCGATCTTACACACGTGTTACTCATTTCCACGTGTGAGGAAAGTATTAGTTGATCAGTGCATGAGCTGGCAACTTTGATGCACCTCCCAATCATCAACTAAGCATAAATTCCATTTTGTTTGGATTGTTTGGGAAGGAAATCCCATTCCAAACAGCTTCATGACAAGACCCAAAACCCCACTCCACCCAACCTCCAAAAGGTAGGATTGAAGGAATACAGATATGCATGTATAGTTGAATTTTGTTAGTCCCACCCACGTGTATCAGGGAGCCACATACACCCCACCACACGTGCCAACCTGTTAAACTAACATGAAATCCAAGACATCCATCAGGCGGGTCCCACAGCATCAATACCCTTGCACAGAAACCAGGCTGGTCCGTTTGATCAGGCGGGTTATAGTGTATGAAACAAAAGAGATGGACAGAAACGCTTAGTAGCTTCTTTTGAAACCATCCATTTATTTATAGTATTGTGGCCCAAATGACAAAGGGTCCCATCTGAATTTTGGTTAAGGGAATCTATATGGGAGACCCACCTGATAGACAGCTTGGATCTCACACGCATGTAAATAAATATGCTTCCTCGTGCACATGTATGTACATATCAAACCTTGATAGATATAACGTAAACCTACGTTAATATCATTTGATTTTTTGAGGTCGGCTCACCAGACCCAACTTACTATCCTTTATTTAGAGCCTTTGGATAATGACCCAAGAATGGTTGAAGAATACGAGAGGATCTAATACGTAGAGAACATCTCAGGTCCAACTAGTTGGACCACAGCTTATGGTCCATCACACGGAAACTTCCAACCTTTCATGTGCATGCCTCATCCAACCTGTCTAATTGGTTGATCCCATCATGAGGATCGTTTGTGGAAAACAGCCACATCCGCTCATTACGTGGAGGAAAAGTATCTTTTACTATTTTTCAATAGCTAGATATTATTTTATATGGTGTGGCCCACCTAATGAGTACATGGAACTGATTTTTGTAAAAGGTGATCTTCATGGTGGGGCCAATGTATTAGAAGGATTGAATGTCTCATGTGCATTATAGTTTGGAAGTTATTCGATGGGCAGACTGTAACTTGTGGTCCCCATTAGTTGTACTTGAGATCTTTCTCCCGTGCGTATGCATGTATGTGATGAGAAAAGCTCACATCCGACAGATTGGACAATAAGATGCTTCCCTCCACAAGTCATATGCCTGCAACAGTTAACTTGTCTAGTAAGTTGGCCCCAACACGAGGATTACCTTGTGCAAAAATCAGCCCCATCCATTGGTCAGGTGGACCACATTTGTATTGGGCCAACCTATTCGATGGGGGTGATGTGTCGTGCACATGATAGGTTGGAAGTTATTCAATCGGTGGATGGTAACTTATCATCCAATTTGTTAGGCGTAGAGTGAGTTGAACCCGATTAAGTTAGGGCTAACTTGACTTGATCTGGTTTTGAAATAGGCCTGACCCAAACTTAACTTGACTTGGTATTGAGTCCAACATACTTGACCTGATTCGAGACTGTCCTAGACGAGTCGGGTTGGCTGCAGAGGGTATCCACGAGCTAAAATCACGACTCAAAACCTAGATTCACTTGCTAAACTTGCAACCTCTTCTTCAACTACACAGCATCTTCGATCAAATGTTATATCTGACTTTTTTAAATGTATATGTATGAGTCAAGCTAGTACTGAGTTGGATTTCAAGTCACGTTGAGTCGAGTGACTAGGTGACTCAAACTCGACTCAACTTGAATTCAGATTGGATGAAGTCAACTAATTAATTAAGATCAATTCGCCCACTTGGTTCAAATTAAGTTGGATTCGAATGAGTCGGATGATTCGAGTTTGCCAAGTCGAGTCGTCCCATGCCCAACTCTAGTTAGGCATGAGAGTCTCCACATGTACATGTATGCATGCATGCATGTGTGTGCGCATACACTTTCAGATTGCCCATGATCCCCAACATAGAGATATACTTGTGCCTAGGCTATATGGAGCCCATTGAGATGTCTGTGACAAAAGTACTCTCTCCATTTCTTTTGAAAGACCACAATTGAACATGATTCTAAAAATTAGGTGGGCCACACCAATGAAACAATGGGAATAGAAACATCCACCCTTGAAACTTTTCTATAGCTCAAACTCCTGCCACTCAACTGTAGGAACAAATATCATCCTTATGAGAAACTTTTATCACCCGGCCTAGCATTTAATCCCCCACTATTTCTTGTGCTATGGTCCACATGAGTTTTGGCTCTACTTGATTTTTTAAATCCCGACATATCGTGGTCTTTCAAAACAGATGGAAGGAGTTGATATGTCATGGACATATTTGTGAGCCCCACACAACCCTATGCGTAGGTATATATTTAATTATGCTCGAGGTCACGGGCAATACGCTTCACACACTTTTTAACCATATGCATTAATGTATGTATATTGTGCGCATGTGTGCATGTGTGTGCGAGACGTTCAACTCATCCAAAAGGTTGGCTCCACCATAAGGATTACCTTGTGCAAAAAATCAGCTTAATCTACTCATTAGGTGGACCACACCTCTATTATTTTATAGTATTAGTGGGTATCTATCATTTTCTATGATATGGGCTACTAGAGGAGTAGATTTATAGGTCATCTTCATTACGAGGCATAACTTAATATTGCATCGAGGAGATTACAATTTGAACCATTTACTGTTTTACCCGTAAAATTCATTTGATAACAATTAATTATATGGTTAAGCTTTTCTTGATCAGTGTATAGAGATATGATTCATCCACGATGGGACCCATGTTTTGGATGTCAAGAAAATTGTACATTAGTGCCACGTGTTATGATCATTTTAAAAAAATAAAATTGTGCCAACCTAACATAGGAGTCAGCCTGTGTTATGTGATGTGCGCATCATATTGCTAGTAATTTCAAATTTATAGGTATCTAATGTAGCTTCAATCGAGCACTCAAGGTGCACATTACAAGATCTGGACCGTTCATTAAGTCAGTACCTATCATTGAGTGGATGTACTCTAAAAAATTATATTGATGAAAGGCCATTCTCAAATCTCTTAAAAAGCTTGATAATCCTCTTTTCTATTATAATCTCTCTTTTACAACCTCTAAGTGTATTGTTGTTGTGTATTTATTCCAATGCCTATATCTTTTTCCAAATTTACCATTTTATCACATCATCCAACCCATAAGATGATACCATATGACAAATTTCAATTCTAACCCTTCAACTACCTTTTGAACTTGAACTTTGTAAGAATTGCAAGAAAATTGAATTTGGAGAATATGAATAGTCTCATTCCTTTTCCATTTCCATCATCAAGTAGTGTGGAAAAGTGTACACTTCATCCAAGCATCTCTTCTCATCCCTTAGGGCCTTACCCATCCAACCATCCCTCCACCAAGGAGAGAGAGAGAGAGAGAGAGAGAGAGAGAGAGAGAGAGAGAGTCCAGCCTTGGTCTAGTTTAGCCTAACTAGAGTCCAAGTCTCTCAAGTCATTTAATCCTAATTCGAATCATTCGATTTAGCCTTTGCGATACCACCGTACATCCAACCACTTAAGCTTCAATCAATTTTATCAAATTTAAGCATTTACATTGTGCGACACTTACTCTCTTCTTAACCCTCTGCTCATCAAATACATTATCACTATATTTACATTTTATCATTTTCTCACATATAATTGGCGGGCATATACTCACTGACTTGCTGATATAATCGGAGCCTGCTCATTAAAAATTCAGCCAATCAACTGTCATTTTGTCATAAGCATCAACATAGCATCGAGTATCTCACACATCACATTTATACATACTTTCCACCGTGAATTCGATTAGTTCGAACATATGCTCTTTAGCTTGCCTATATAATTAAATCATGCCCATCATTAATTCAGATTGAAATTGCATGAGAGAACATAATCAACCCCAAACTTTTTAAAAATACAATGATTGCGCTTAATATTTTCACCCGTGTTAAAAAATAAAAAACATGAAATTCTATCCATGCAAGCTTTTTATGGTGACATGATTATCTCTCCTTCTCCTCCTCTTTTCATTATTAACAACTATCATTATCATCATGATCATCATCACCATCATTATCGTCGTCGTCGGCATCATCGTTATAATTACTCATCCGTGGTGGAGCGGTTCATTACATTAAAATCATATAAGAATAACATTTTATTTTATTTTTAAATTTTTTGTGGACCACTAATTAGAAATGATATGTTCTTCTTTTGTGACACTTACAAATAATCAAATCATTTTTAAAAAACTAAAAATCGGGTGGTGGGCCGAATTGATGATATGGGTTCGATCTCTTTCATGTGTCCATCAATCCATGAATTCATGCTTAATTGCCGGTGAGTGGCATCAAACCATGATAGGTACCCCATGAGGACCATAGCTCTGTGAATGTGCCACGTGGTGGGTTATGAAAGCATGCTTGAGGCAACATTGCTGTTGGTGTGACTTAAAAGGGACACTTAGAATAATACCATGAGAAAATAATTGTTATATTGTAGGAGTAGTATGATCTGTGTGCATGCGCACTGCCGCCGACGATTTACATACATCTAGCTTGATGTGAACCGTCTAAATCACTGGTGCATGTTAGTTTAATCATAAACCGAAATTGTTGATTATGGGAGATTAATGAGTGTTTGATTGATGTCCATCAAATGGATGGTTAAAATTTAAAAAAATCAATGGTTTAGATTGGGTTGATGAACGTTGATGAATCAGAGGATAGGATGGTGCAATCAGATTGAAACTGGGGTACGAACCATTAATGGTGGGGACAGAGGCTTGAATGGTGTGGATTTAGGTATCTGCATGCGTACGTATATTAAGAGTCTAGCAGAGTATCAAATAACTCCTCTAATGACCAACAAGCTCCCCCTTGTCATGGATAATTGGGAAGGAAGTCGCCGGCTCATATTGATTTCTTTTATGCTTTTGTCTGGTCTTCATGTCTTGCACCATGACCATTTCTTAATAGAACTCTCTCTCTCTCTCTCTCTCTCTCTCTCTCAATCTTGATCATCCATTCCGTATCAATCAATGTAAACCATCCACTTAATCCCCCCTTCTCCCTCTCACACACACAATCTTGATCTTCCATTCAGCATCAATCATTCTAGATCATCCAATCAATCCAACCCACTCTCTCCTCTCACTCTTGATCAATCTAGACCATCCAGTCAATCCACCCTCTCTCGCTCTCAATCTTGATGTTCCATTCCGCATCAATCATTCTAGACCATCCATTCAATCCACCCTCTCTCTCACAATCTTGACCATCCAATCCACCCTCTCTCGCACAATCTTGACCATCCATTCAGCATTAATCAATCTAGACCCCCCATTCAATCCAACCCCCTCTCTTCTCTCTGAATCTTGAGCATCCATTCAGTATCAATCAATCCAGACCATCCACTCAATCCAACCCACCCCAACACCCCCCTCCCCCTCACAATCTTGACCATCCATTCTGTATCCAATCAGTTTTGAACATCCATTCGATCCAACCCTCTCTCTTCTCTCTCACAACCATCATTTTGTATCAATCAATCTCAACCATCCATTCAATCCAGCCTCTCTCTCTCTCTCTCTCTCTCTCTCTCTCTCTCTCTCTCTCTCTCTCTCTCTCTCTCTCTCTCTCTCTCTCTCCAATTTCATTTGGACAATGTTCCCAACATTGTCATAGAGTAGTATTTTAAAGGGGATTAGCATGTGGCAATCCGAGTGTTTTAGGGGTTGATAATCAAGGTTATGTCTGCCTGATCTGTCTTGCCCTATCACAACAAGGAAGAAAACAATACCTTTTTTTCCCCCTTTTTTTAGGGTTCCATTATAGTATTCGGACATTTGTGTATATTTATATTACTACGTTGGAATATATATATATATATATATATATATATATATATATATATATATATATATATATATATATATATATATATATATATATATAAACATTTAATATTACTATATTTTATTAAGTATATTGCTATGCTAATCCCACGACCATGTCTAATTCAGTCCTTGTCCACACCCCCACATGTGCAACATCTCGACCATCAATCAAGCAGCCCCACCATGTTGATTCTTGATTCAAAAGTCAGTTATCAACTCATCTGGTGAGCCATGCATCATCTAAGCCTATCCACTCACCTATAGCTTAACTAAGGATATGATCTTTGATGGAGTGGAATCACATCGTAGGATTCATTTAATTGACCTTAATTAGTTGTGATAAGACTTAGATGATGATGAGCTAGTGCATGAAGAAAACAAATGGACGGGTAAAAACTTTAATTTAACTGTCCATTTTTTAATACACTATTGCCTACTAGTTAGTCAATCAAAACGTTGATGCCCACTTGATGAATGGATTGGTCATTCTACACATGTGCCATGTTGAGCATGCAACTAGCTACATAAGGGGCCAAACTAACATAACTCCTCACATTTCCAATTTCTTCAATTTGAAGTTAGTGATATTGACTACTGGTAAATATCCAATATAGAAAGCTAGCCATTAAAAAATACTCATCCATATGAGATGTTTTCATTGATCAGGACACATCTTTGATATATCAACAAATAGCCAATGGCCTGATTTGAAAGTTAATCTTCATGGGTAGGACTCTTTTACACATGTGGACATCTCACCCGTGCGACACGCACATAGGCAGCATGTGAAAGTTCACATACAATTAATATTGTACGTGATCTCTATCTCTTTAGACACCTGAATGAAAGTGATAGAAATGTAAAGTAGTTTCTAATTGATGGAGAGGACCATGATACAGCTTCATCTTAAATTACCAAAATGCTCCGAGTAATGCATGAAAGTGAAAGTTCACTTGTATTGATTGTGTGTCATCATCTCTCTTTCTCACTAGTAATTAAGGCTGGCACCTGCAATGTAAGTGGTGGAGATCAAGAGTAAGTAGTTTTCTATTTAAATGAAGAGGACAGCGATATGGCTTCATCTTAAATTACCTAAATGCCCTTTCAATTTCTTAAAATCATTCACATTCTTTTCATATTACATGGTTTGATTATTGGAATGACTAATTACATGTATTACTTTTATTTTTATTTTTTTTTTACCAAGGGAAATTCTAGTAATATCTAATGTCTAAGCAAGCACATAAAAATATTAGTAACAGAACTGTTGCATGTGTGGGATAGACATGGTCTCGTGCAAGCAGACCATCAAATGGGTCACAACATGTAAGTGCCAGAGCAAAAAAATAAAAAATAGGCCAATTCATGATTCAAATGGGCCACACCAAATAAAACAGTTGGGACCAAATGCCTTCTCTTGATTTCACTGGGGCACTAAAGGAATGAAGGACATGATGAAGTGGATCACCAGCTTCCTTAGGGATAACTACTCTGAATCTATGGAGCTTCTCTAGACTCTCATAGAGATTCCCACGTACTCTTGAATTGCAAAATGGCTTGAATTTTGAGTCCCAGGCATAACATTGGTTGACACACCTAATAATCTAGTGAATGTTACATACACAACATGGTATGCCTTGTACAAAATCAAGAGTGAGTGTCGGTCTCCCAACTGTTTCCATTGGTGTGGCCCACCTAAATCTCAGATCCACTTAAAATTTGAGCATTGGCCTAACATTGGGTAGTGCACCTGATGGATGGTCACAGCGGATTTATGCATGCATGAACATATGCATGTAATTTATATGCATACATGGGATTTATATACACATGTGAAAAAGAGGTAGCAGTAGCAATAGTACGGTAGAATGGGGTTTTCAGGGATTTGGTAGGATTTGGTAGGAGTAGCAATAGTATGGTAGGATGGGGTTTTCAGGGATTTTTTTTTTTTTTTTTTTGGGAGTTGATAATGCAGCTTTAGACCTGCCAATTAAAGGGGCTTCCAAGTTCTTCAAGGAGTCTTCCTTTGAAGCCGGCCTTCACCCATCGAAGTGAGCGTCTTTTGTTGCATGGGAAACCAAACCCTAGATTTCCCGGGTCAACAACCTCTCCCATACGTAGGATTTGTGATCTATGAGCAATTTGATACTCTGACAGTCTATGACACTTGACACGCATGCACACGGGCATGGACGATTAGATTAAACCAACTAATTGGTAGATCGCATTGTAACTAAGTCACAATCCTAAAATCAGATTTGTGGACACTTGTTTGCTAAAGTTAGGACCGTTGGATTTTTCATTTTCAACCATCTAATAAATGTCCACTAATCTGATATTTATGTAATCATAAAAGTATAATCCTTAGTTTATGATACATCTAAACTTGGACCCATGATTTAGCAAGTTCAATTTGAATTACTTGCATGCCATGTTTACATTCTCTCAGTGCATGTGTATCATCTATCACAATCTGTCAGAGTATCAAACTATTCTCAAATCTCACCCTTAAATATATTTTAAAAAAAAAGAATTTAAAGAAAGGTGTAAAAGAGAAATTTTGAATGTAGTTTACAAAACCTAATGAGATACATAAACACCTTAGATATGTGTGGATCATTAGGTGAGTCCCACCAGGTGGGATTGGGTTCGGTCAGGGCCGGGAGCTCGGACCAACAATCCTGTCTTCTTACCAATTTCCAAGACCTCTCGCTTCAGGTTCGGGGTCTCTGTTTTCTTGACAAGGTGAGATTGATTTCGGTCAGGAAAGAGTGTGAGTGACTGTTTTGTTTTCTGGGTTTTTTTCGGCCTCCTTGCTCATGGTAGCCTCGTTTATGATAGGTTCCCCTGCAGAAATTTTTCTCTTGAGGGGAACCTGAATGTAATTTTATCCCTCAAATGAAACGATATCAGTTCAAATTTTATTTTTTATTTTAAAAAAAAAAAAAAAAAAGTCCCGCCAAGTGGGCCACACCACTCAAAAAAGTTGACCCAGAACCACATTTGACAAATATGTGAAGCCCCATATGGTTACTGGACTAGACGGATTTTTGGGACATGGAACATAACAGGGTGGGGCCCACCTGATAGTAGGATCCACATCTAATAGCATATATACCCAACCAACCCCCCTCCCCCCGGCAAAAAAAAAACTAAAATAATAATAATAAAATAATAAATTTTGCTTATAGGTTTTAGCTAACCTACCAAAATAGGGGAAGAGAAAACAAATGGATATGTGATTGCTTGGCCAAAGAGAATGAAAGTGATCTTTTTTTTTCCCCAAGTATAAGCTCATTTGATTTATTGTAGTATCTTGTGAAGTGACCCTCTTATCTTGTGAAGTGACCCTTTTAATATTTTCTTATGAAAGGCCACTTTCAACTCTTCTTCAGAACACATCTATTTTATTTCTTTTATCAAAATAAAAACTCATTTTAGTCTCTTTCTTGGATAGTTTTGTGTATTTTCTTCCATCTCAAACCTATATCGCTCATCTTCCTATGGTTAATTAATTTGATAAGTCACACAGACAGAAGTAGATGCTACGTTGCTCTCATATCTTAAATTATAGTGCTGGTAGTTGCGTTGGTTCACTTGGACAGCCCAATCAATTGATCTGAACCGTCTCTATCAAGTCTGACCGACTACCATGTAAACATCACATTGATTTAGCCTTATTTTCCATAGACATCCCTTTCATATGTGATGGATGGGATGGTTAAGATTGCCTAGAAAAAGTGATTCTTGTTGATTGAAGATATTTTTTGTGTAAATAATCTTGACTGTTCATATTAAAGGCCATTAATTAAATGGTTAATATTTGTCACATCAGCATCCTGTTCACATGGTAGCTCATAAAATGTGCATGAAATCGACCCCTTCCCATCAGATGTGTCAGTCTGTGATTGATCAGGTGGGCCACATCATGGGAACAAGATGGGAGGGAATGCCCACCTTTGATTTGCATCAGACCCACCTATTCAGACCCTTCATCTAACCTAGACAAAGGATTGAACCAAAAATCAAGCTGCATGGATGTATATGTGTGAGGGTAGGTCCCATAAGCTTAGGTCAAGGGTCCTAATCCATTTTTGTCTACTAGAAAGCAACATAATAATAGTAATACTAATAATAAATGAAAATAATAATAATAATAATATTATTATTATTATTATTATTTGAGAAGACAAGTCAAAAGAAGAGGAAAGTCAACGTTCTCCTGTGCAACAGGAATCTGCTAGTTGTACTTCATCAACGGCTACGATTCCTGAATCCACTAGCTTTAATATTCTTCTCCCCAAGATTCTCCCTTCCCAGCCTTCTTAAATATCCCCCCTCCCCCCCTTCCTCTCTACAAACCCATCTCTCTCTCTCTCTCTCTCTCTCTCTCTCTCTCTCTCTCTCTCTCTCTCTCTCTCTCTCTCTCAGTAGAAAACAACTATGGTGGTGGCCTCACCAACACCAATTGGTAGTGAAAAGATCCGATCCGTCGGAGTTCCAGTAATCGATCTGTCCCGCAAGAGGTCCCATGTTTCAGAACTGATTGTCAAAGCCTGCGAAGATTATGGGTTCTTTAAGGTTATCAATCATGGAATACCTGACGAGACCATCTCCAAGATGGAAGCTGAGGGACACGATTTCTTCTCGCGACCCACCTCAGAAAAACAAAGAGCCGGCCCACCTAATCCTCTCGGCTATGGATGCAGGAACATCGGCTTCAATGGCGACACTGGGGAAGTCGAGTATCTCCTTCTCCATACCAATCCTCTCTCCATTTCCCAGAGATCCAGAACCATTTGCAAGGACCCAATGAGATTCTGGTAATTGCACTTGAATTCTCTCTCTCTCTCTCTCTCTCTCTCTCTCTCTCTCTCTCTCTCTCTCTCTCTCTCTCTCTCTCTCTCTACATCATAATCATTAATATAAATAAAATATTAGGAAATGGATTATTGATAATTCCTAATTCTGATTAAGTTTGGCCCCCGAGATTGTTTACTTATATGTATGTGCATGCATGTATATATTTATGTATCTATGTATGTATGCATGCAAGTGTGTGTATGATATATTACTTCGTCAAGGGTTCAACTATCCGTAGGTGGTGAAATTCCACTAGCATGAGTGTGTGGGGTGTGCGTGCGTGTAACAAAAAAATAAATAAATAAATAAAATTACTTCCCCATGACCGCCTAAACATTTCAAGATGATTTATAAGGTTTAGTTGATGTAGCTTTGTTTAAGTTATGTATCTCTATGTTTTTTATTGCCAAACCAAGATTTAAAAATATAAAAGAACCACATAAATTAGAAATGAAATTAAAAATCAGCCATCCATTTATAGTGATGCCAATAATTCAATTCTTTACCTCTTTCGACTAGAGCATGTGATCCTCGTAATAAAATATTATCATCATCTCAGCATTGTCTCAACTGATTTGAGTCAACTACATGAATCCTGATATGTGCTTAACAACTAATGACCTAATATAGTCCTTAAGAGACCTTAAGGGCACATGGGCATTAATGCCTAATTACCCAATGCCCCAAATGGTACTTAGGATACACTGCCGGCACACGGACTAGACGTTGGGTTCGACCCAAGCTGACTCAACCACCTTAAAATAAAAGGAAGCAGATAAGCATATATGGGTGGTGATGAAGTAATGATAAATAAATCAATAGATCAACCTAAACCCAGATGTTTTTGAGCATTGGAATACATCAATGACATCTAATCTAATGCTAATATAAATAAAGAAACAAGACCCAAGTTCTTAATTAATATTATGCTTCTTGTACTAAATAAGGCAATGTAATCATATGCTTTTAAACGGTAATTAAAGCTAGTAATCATCACTAATTAAACAAGGACATGTGACCTTTTTTGCAATCTTTTTGTGCAGCTGTGTGGTGAATGATTACATTGAGGCAGTTCAAGGGCTTGCATGTGAGATCTTGGACCTGTTAGCTGAAGGGTTGAGATTACATGATAGGAGAGTTCTAAGTAGATTGATCAAGGACAGTGATAGTGATTCAGTGTTCAGGCTCAATCACTACCCTTCATCACGCAAGGAGGTGGACAAAGGGAGGGACGTGACGGCCCAGTGCCAGATCGGGTTCGGGGAGCACTCGGACCCGCAGATCTTGACCATCCTGCGGTCCAACGATGTCGGGGGCCTGCAGATCTCCGTCGATGATGGCGTTTGGGTCCCGATCTTGCCGGATCCTGCCGCATTTTGCATCAACGTTGGGGATGCGCTGCAGGTGAGAATATGGAAAATTACCATAATGCCCTTATAAAATGAGATCTGGTGTGCACGTTTGGATGTTAAATTAATCCATTTTCTTTTGGTGGCCTTCTTGGAGAGGAATGCTACCTGCAAAGGCCAAACACCATCACCCCCACATGTGCCAGTGTGGCATACGTGTGTGAAATCCAGTCTGTTGATTGATTTGGCCCTGTAAGTGAATATGACTAGCCCAAAAATCAGACAGGCCCAGTATTCTTCAGGTGGGCCAAACATGCACACAAATGTTAGCCGTTGGTTATACTTTTGTAACCATCAATTTATTTTGTATACATATGGCCCACCTGATAAACATCATGGATGTCTCACACATATGCCATTTTGGCAATGCATGGATGGTTGTGGTAGCATATGAAAATGGGAGTATGAAAGAACCTTTAGTGGTACTAAATTTCACTTGGTGGGGTACTGATGGATTAAGCTTCGCCTGTGGAAAATGACTGATTTGCCCATGTGATGCACTTGTCCTTGCTCATAATTACAAAGGCAAATCAGTCATTTTTCGTTTGGGGTCGTTTGGGTACCATTAAAATTGCAATTTTGAAATATAAAGCGTTGTTTTATAAAGTTTGAATTTACACCAGTTTAATTTTCTGGCATCCAAACACATGCTAGCTGTATAAAGTGTTGACAGCCTGAGAATTTTACAAGGTAGCATGGAAAACTGAGTGATGGTAATTAATTAGGTGCCTTGCAGCTCATGTGCCAGCGTGAAAACGTGTGATATCATGCCGTTCATCAGGTGGGGCCCACCATGAACATGCCCGTGCCCGAAAATAAGTCCACTCATCATATTGGCCACCTTTACGAGGAAAATGGACAGCTAGAAAGGAAAGGTAAAAAACCAAAAGGCAACTAAAGGTCTACATCGAAGTAGACACGTGCAGCCAGCTGATGAGTGGGACGTGTGAGTTTTGGTTCACGAAAATCATCACGGTCAGCCCCACTGATTGGACGGCTGGAATCCAATTTAACAAAAAAAAGCCTAGTATTGGATATGTAGGAACATCCAATCCACCTATATTTGACACCAGAGACCATCTACAGTGGGGTCGGCATGATGGACGGTCCGGATTTAGTAACCTAAAGCCATATTCCATTGTCCGATCCAAGCCATCTAGCAATTTCTCCACCGTTAAAACGACATGCCACAAAAATCAGACTAATCTAATCACCAAGTGGACTACTGGGGCCTGCTTATAGGAAGTTGGAAGTAAATGATTTAGTAGATTTATTGTTTGATTGTTTGGAAGTGATGTTTACATGCCATCCACACCGTTCATAACGTTATTCCTACTTGGATGAACTGAAAACATAAATATTAACCTAATTCAAAACTTCTATGGCCCCACAAATATTTCAACTGTGGACATTCAATCCTCACTTTGGCGGCCCACTTGAGTATTCTATCAGGCTCATTTTTGGCCTTATGTCCTAAAATTATCACAAAAAATGAATGAACGGAGTAGATTTATCACAAACATCACAGTGGGCCCCACCTAGTTTCCCAGCGCAGGAACTTAGGAAACCCGCGTCCTGCTTCTAGGAAGTTGAAAGTTAATGATTTGGTAGATTTATTGTTTGATTGTTTGGAAGTGACATGCTCCTACATTAGAGGGACAGCCTCTTCACTACCGGCATGTGGGCTCTCCATGGTTTGATTATGTCATCCAAACCATCCAACAAGGTCACCCCACCGTGAAAACCCCAAGTCCAAAAACTCTTGCGGACCTAATTATCGAGTGGTCCACGAGGTGTATTTGGATGGTTATCCATCGTGTGGCCCAAAATAGTGCTTGGATCAGCCTAAATTTTTGAGTAATCCCATTTCATGGTGAAGGGATTCTATTGGATGGCTTAGATGCCATACATCCTCCACACGATGGTTGGGTCCACATGTAGGTATTGCAAAGCTGGTGCTACGATACATTAGTTTTATTCTTAAAGAGTACCCTAATCTACTCTAATACAATGTGATAAATCAAGACAAAAAATCCGTTTCTCAACTTACACTTTGGTAGACCAGAAACCAGATCCTAGTGATTCTTGTCCATAGATGGTAATCAGATGATCTTAGCCATCCATATGGATAGGACATTCCATTTGATTGAATTCTTGTCTAGAGCCCAAACATGGCAAGCACCTACTAAATGAACGGTCTAAAAAAAAGTGCACTTGTATTAAAAGACCCCCTTTTTTTTTAATTGGTATACTTGCAGGCTCTGACAAACGGGAGGTTTTTGAGTGTGAGACATAGAGCCATGGCTAGCTCATGTAAGGCCAGGATGTCTATGATATATTTCGGTGCACCTCCTCTCCATGCAAGGATCTCACCCCTCCCAGAGATGATCACACCCATTAATCCATGCCTCTACAGGCCCTTCACGTGGAGTGAATACAAGAAGGCCACATATTCTCTCAGGCTAGGAGACCGACGGCTCGATCTCTTCCTATTGAGCCCAGATGAAGAGGATCAGTGACAAAAGAAAAGTGGGCCCTTCTCAAGGTCCCAAGATCTTCAACCTCCGTAGAGAATGCCACAACTCAGGAATGCTATTTTCAGCCATTACATCCTTCATTGTGCCACACGTGTAAGGGATATGTGGTGTTTCTCTTCTGGGTTCCTTGGTCAATGTGTTCTAGCCCAAAAATTAGTGAAATGGACCACTTTTAGCATTTTCCTCCCCACCCATTTCCAGGATTTCACATGTGACCCACCTGATGAATGGACCAGCTGCATTTTTGGGCTAAGGAACACTCACTGCAGGGCCAAGCTGATAATCCCTTACACATGTGCCACATCTATTCGTGTGCAGATGGACGGCTGCAAATAGCATTCCTCTATTATGGGTACCGAAGGTTGAGTGTGTACACGGCATGAAAAACAAAAGAGGGATTTTGGTACTTCACCAAATGTCTTCTTAGGTTGTGTTTTTTTTTATTTTGTTAGCTTGTTAGTACACCCACTGTAAGTTTACAGTTCAATGTTAGCGGCCCCAATAAAGAATTGATATCAAGACTTCAGTGTTAAAACGGTGTATGCTTTACTCAGTCTACCACTTCAGCTATGGATCTAGGTGTCTTCTTAAGTTGTGTTGATTGAATGGAAGGGAGACTAGTAGGGCCGTTGGTGGACTGATCGGGGCCGAAGATAACTCGGGCCCACTCCCATTACAGCCCTAGAGAGTAGAGATTGTGTGAGTGTGCAATACATTGTTTGTAGGATAAGATAGTGAGTTTGAAATTGGTTTGGTATCTACTTGTAGAAATAGATATGGGATGTACCATGCATGTATTGTATTCTATGGTAGTAAATCTTGATTTTTATAAATTGCAATACAAATTTCAATGTTTGGTAATATCCACACCTTTCATAATATGCATCCACATGTGTTTGGTCAGGAGCATAAAATTCAATAGGATCCAAAACTCAGGTGGGCCACATCATGGGAACAATTGGGAGACGGCGCCCACCTTAGAAACCTTCTAGATTGGGTGTGAGGTCCACTATGGTGTGTTTATCACACCCAACCCTGCTCATCCGGTGTACCCCACCAGGATGAAGAGACGACTCAATCCCATACGATATGGATTTGAAGGTTTCTAGCATTAGTATACGTTATTTCTTATGGTGTGGTCGACATGAGTTTTGGATCAGTCCGGTTTTTGGGATCTGGGACCAAAAAGATTGTGCACAACAGATTTGCGGTTTGGATTCCATGCGAACATCATGGTGGGCCCACATGTACTAATATGGGACACGCGTTGATGATCCAAGCCAGTCGTCTGGTGGGCCACGCCATTAATTGTTTAGATATTCTGAGGCATAAAAATCAGGCCTTACACCGCATGAATTTTTCACTTGAATGAAATGGGCTACCTGATTTTGTGAAAATAATAGTGCTCAAGCTGCATCAGGTCACTTGGACAGTCCAACTGATCAATCTGGACCGTCTATTACTTTGAGAAAATATTTTATGGGCTCACTTGCAAAAATCGCATGTATCAGATGGCTCTAACCATCCTATCAATAGCTTATAATGGTCAAGATTGTTTTATATAAGAATAGGCCCAACCAACATCTGACCCATCAGTTTGTTGGGTCCATCATGGATGGATCTTTTAAGGCTCTAAAGGGCCAGTTTTAGCCACTAGTCCTAGTCATCCCATCCATTGCTTGGAGAGCATCGCAATACAAAGAATACCAACTTACAGATGGATAAGATCATCTGGTTGGTGTGATTTGTACTTGGTAAATCCAATGGACTCATTTTTCATGTCCCACAGGTCCGGTCATGTACTTAGGGGTGGGCATCGAGCCGAGTCGAGTCGAGGTGGGCTAAGCTCAGCTCAGCTTGTCTATGATGTACTCGAGTTCGAGCTCAAGCTCAAGCTTGGCCTCAAGCTCAACATTAAAGCTTGGCTTGTTTGCCAAAGTTGTCGAGTCGAGTTCGAGTCAAGCTAGTGGTTCGAGTTGAGTCGAGTTTACCTCGAGTCAAGCTCAAGATTGTTAGGTGAGAGAATAATGGATTCTGTTCTCGATCTTCATCTATTGATGAAAAATTTAAAAATTTTAAAAGAATCAAAGTAAAACTCGATGGAAAAATCAAACAAAGCTTCGAATCAGATGAGAAAACCTAGTGGTTGCGGTCCGGGCAGGCGTGCGGCTAGCAGTGGGTAGAGAAAGAGAAGAAAGAGAAAAGGAAAGGGAGTGCGTGCGGTCGAATAGAAACTTTAGGGTTTGTTTGTTTTGTTTTGTTTTTTTTTTAAGTTAAAACTTAAAACTTATATTAATATAATATATATAATATATAACATTTAATATATTTATTAATCGAGCTGAGTCGAGTCGAGTTGAAATACTCCCTGGTCGAACTTGGATTCAATTCAACTCGAGCTTCAAATAATTAGTTTGCTCCACTTGAATTAGCCATTCAAGCCAAGTCAATCCGAGCTTACTCGAGCCGAGTCGAGCGAGTTTTTCGAGCTAGCTCGACTCGTGAACAACCCTACATGTACTGGGTCTTTATATATATATATATATATATATGGGAAAAGGTACTATGCGGTCGACCTCACGGGTCCGTCCCATGAGGTTGAGCTTTGTGGGTCCCACCGTGATGCGTTTCAAACATCTACCTCATCAGTCAGATGCACCATTCCATCGTGGACCTAGGTCTCAAAAATCAAATCAATCCGTAACTTTTGTGAGCCACACAACATACAGAAGTGGAGAGGGGCGGTGCACCATTAAAACATTCATAATCATTTTTTTAGGTCCCACCGGGATGTGTTTTTCAAATCCAGACTATCCATTATGTGTGTCCTACTAGGATTAGGGGTCTTACCAAGTTTCAGAAGCATTCAAAACTCAAGTGGGCCCCACCAAGTGATTTTATATGTTTTAACGGTGTCTTCACATGATTTTAGATGGTATGGCCCACCTGAGTTCCGTATACGGCTGATTTTGGGGATATCCCATAATTTAAAGGTCGACATGCATCACAGTGGGGCCCACACATCTCAACCTCAGGATAAGCTTATCATGAGGTCGAGGGCATAGTACCTTTTTCATATATATATATATATATATATGAGAGCTCAGAATTTGAACTGTCCACATGATGCAGCACCCAATGAAACCCCTTGTGCTTAAATTTTAAAATTTTAGTGTGAAAAAGTAAATAGTATCCTCCCTTAATTGCCTCTCTCTTTTTGGTCATTGGACACCAGACTTCTGAAAAAGTGTAGAAGTTCACGTTGAAGAGATGAGCTCTGAAAAAGTTTACATGAGTTTCCGTGAAACTAGCGGGGGAGAATTCATATATATATATATATAGAGAGAGAGAGAGAGAGAGAAAGAGGAATATATACATACACACACAGAGGGGGTATATGGAACACATGTCATTGGCACATAATCTGAATGGTTCATGTGATGCGGCACCCCTTGAAACTATATGAGCACAATTTTCAACTTGATCCAAAACTTTGGTGGGCTATGGACAAAGGAAACAGCTTCCTTCCTTGATTCGCATTTCTTTTTGTTATGGCTCACTCGAGTTTTGAATTAGGTTGAAAATTGGGCCCTTAAAGTTTTAAGGGGTACCACATCACGTGGACTATTCAGATTTTGTGCTCATGACAAATGTGCGAAGGTGCGCACGGGTACTCATGAAAGAAGGTGCACGGGTGAGCTTTCCTATCTGTGTGTTTGTCCTACATTTTGAGTTATTAGGGGTGCCACCATCATGTGCATGCACAAGCCACTTTGACCAACAGTTGTTCCATCCACAATTATATCTAGGGCTCACAAATCAAGCTAACCCATAGGTGGTGAAATCCCACTACTACGTGCATGGGTGTGTGGCGGGTGCGTATGTAAAAAATTAAAAATAAATAAATTAAAAGTGAGCTACACCAAAGAAAACTATTAGGAGAAAGTCTTCCACTATTATTTTTTATAGAGCCGTGGTGTTGATGATTATGTGAAATTCATGCGAACCATCATCGTGTTGATGATTATGTGAAGTTCATGCGAACCATCATATGTCACATAAAATTTAAGCCCGAAGTCTAAAAATAAAGTCTATCCATGATTCATGTGGACTATGTCAAGGGAACTAGGTTGGAGAATGGGCATCACCCTATACACTATTTTCAACCTTATGGTCCACTTGAACCACGAATAGAGTTGATTTATTTACCCTACATTAATATTGGGTCACGCACCCGATGGTTGAAGTGGATTTCAGAAAAACCTTATGTTGGTGCTCAATTTAAGGGTTTACATCGAGTCGAACCAAGTTGAGTTGGCCTCAGCTCGACCCACCTCAGCCACTAGTTGACCTCAGCTCGAAATCGGCTCAGCCATTAGTTGACCTCAGCTCAAACTCAGCTCGGCTCGGTCCGGTCAGTAACACGGGCTAGTTCAGGCTGAGTTCGAACCAAGATCGAGCCAAGTTTTTCTATGCGGCATTTCTACAAACACTTGGACTGCACCTTTAAAATCCCTTTGTATGTAAAATAAAAGCAATGGTTTCATAGGTATTTTATCAAACACCTTCTAGGAAACATAAAAACCAAGAAAAACTAAGAAAAAAATTGTATTTGTTTCATGTACATACCTCACTTGCCATCGGCCACACTTCATTGAGTCATTTTATCAAACACTTGGTGAGCAACATCAATGGCAAAGTAACTGAGTCATCGAACTAGTTCGATCCAAGTTCAATTCGAGCTGGTTTCGATCTGAGTCAAGTCGAGCTAGGGCGTACTCAAACTCGGCTCGAACTCATTTTCGAACTCAAAAAATGAGGTCAACTTGGCTCCAACTCATCTTCGAACCAAGTTGAATCAAGCTTTTTCAAGTAGAGTCGAGCGAGCTAACCAAGCTAGCTTGGTTCGTGTACACCCCTAGTGCTCACGCAAGCATATCTTTTTACTAGGCTGGGTGCTTTTCTTTGATTGGTGAGTACATGCTTACCTAAATGGCTTAAGTGAGTGAAGGTAAAGGTGTTGGATAAAATGTTGAATTAAATAGACTATAAAAATCGAGAACCAAAAAAAAATAAATTTAGAGAAAGAAAAACTTATTGAATTGAGTCGAGGCGTGACTGAGTCACTCGGCTTGAAATCGAATTTGCTCCCCTTGGACAGCGTCCCAAGTGCAACAGGTTTCCAGAGCAATCGACCTCCAGGATACAACGACTATGACCCGGTCCCAGCGGTGCACTCACTGTACACGGGCTCGAACCACTTGCAGTTTAATCCGAAAGTGCTGAGTTGACTCAGCAATGAACTCAGTAACAAAACCGTATCAGAGAGAGTTTTATAAGGCAGGGAATTTTTCGTATGTTGAAACTGGAATCGGAAGTCTTTATATAGACTTCGAAATGGTGCATAAGCACCCTTTACAAAAGGTTAGGTCCGTTAGGTTTAAACCCAACAGGAGCGACCAACCGGAAGGGAAGCATCTCTCTGGTTTAAAAACGAAAAGGCGCAAGTGCGAGTACACTCTCGCACATACAGTCCTGCGAGTACCCATACACACACACCCACGCGAGTACACTTACACCGCACCCGCATCCGCACCCGCGCCCAGCCCAGCCCGTCCCGTCCCGTCGCGTCGCGCACCGCGGACGCGGACTCGGACTCGGACTCGGCTCGGCTCGGCTCGGCACGGCACGGCTCGGCGCGCGCGCGCCCGCGTGTGTGGTTAATGGCATAGATTAGAGCTATTGGCATAGCTCCCCCACAGGACCAAATTCACATGCCCCCTGAAAGGGGCTCAAGCCCTAGGCAAAAAGTCTATCATATAAACAAGAGAATTTCTCTTGTCAAATCCGATGTGGGACAAAACCAACACCTCAAAAACGCCAAAATTTAAATGTGGAGGGAAAACACCAAAATTTGAAAATTCAAATTTTTAATATTATTTTAAAATAAATACAACAATCCCCCACATGTTTTAAAATAAAATGCTTTCGGATTAAAGCGAAATAGTTGTGTAATGGTGTCGGTGTCACCATAGACTTGAACCGACATTAGAGTAAGCAAGACAGGTCTACAGGAATCAGGTGACACCATAGTCTTGAACCTGAATCCTTTTAATGTAGATCGCAAGTACATGCCACTCACACAACTCTTCCTCTGCAAGTGATTCTGTGGTTCGGTGCGTTTCGGCCATACACCATTACCTGGATTTCATGAGTGCTCTAGAGAATTCGCCTAGATTCTCATAGGAAGCGGCCTCCACCTCCACACCCATATAGGTGAATTCCATCAAGTGTATGCAGCAACTGTATACACCACCAAATATATGGCTATGGATCCATTAAGAGTTCTAAAAACTCATCCTTCTGCGTTGCTGCTCGCACTGTACACCATAGAAGGGGCTCATATAACTCAGTGCAATCGTCTACCTCGTGTCTTGTTGTTTACCTATTGAACCTATCTCATGGGATCTCCACTTGTATAGGTTGGGTTACCGACACTGGCAGTTCATATATTAGGCTCAGCCCCATTCCCTTCGATGTATCATTGACTAACTTTTTGGATAGTCCTTTAGTCAGAGAATCTGCTAGATTTTTTTCTGACCTCACAAAGTCAATAGATATGACTCCATCACGTAACATATGTTTCACTATGTTGTGTCTGAGTCTAATATGCCTGCTTTTTCCATTATATATTTTACTTTTTGCTTTCACTATAGCTGCTTGACAGTCACAATGAATAGATACGGTCGATACAGGCTTTGGCCACAATGGTATATCAGCTAAAAGATTTCTAAGCCATTCAGCTTCTGATCCAGCCTTTTCTAAGGCAATAAACTCGGATTCCATAGTCGACCGAGCAATACATGTCTGCTTGGTGGACTTTCAAGAGACTGCTCCTCCACCCAAAGTGAAGACATATCCACTAGTGGATTTTGTCTCATCTGAATCACTGATCTAGTTAGCATCACTATATCCTTCTAATACAGTAGGATAACCATTATAATGTAAACCATATGTCATATTACCTTTTAGGTATCGCAAAATTCTAGACAATGCATTCCAATGTTCTTTTCCAGGGTTATGTGTATATCTACTTAGCCTTCCTACTGCAAAAGCTATGTCAGGTCTAGTGCAGTTTGTTAGATACATGAGACTACCAATTATTCTGGAATATTCTAATTGAGACACACTATTTTCTATATTCTTCATGAGAGTCACACTATAATCATAAGGAGTACTGACAGGTAAACAGTCAAAATGGTTAAACTTTCTCAATATCTTCTCAATGTAATGAGATTGTGATAATATAATAACACCATTTTTCTTGGTTACTTCAATACTCAATATTATACTTGCCTCTCCTAAGTCTTTCATGTCAAACTTAGATGACAAGAATTTCTTAGTTGCATTAACTAATTTAATATTAGTTCCAAAAATAAGCATGTCATCAACATAAAGACATATGATAACATAATCATTTTCAAAAATTTTACTATATACACATCTATATACATCATTTATATGATAACCATTTGATTTTAAAACACTATCAAATTTTTCATACCATTGTTTAGGAGCCTGTTTTAAACCATATAGTGATTTAATTAGTCTACATACTTTATTTTCTTTACCTAATATCTTATAACCCTCAGGTTGCTCCATATATATTTCTTCTTCTAAGTCTCCATTTAGGAAAGCAGTCTTAACATCCATCTGGTGTACCACTAGTTTATATATGGAGGCTATCGCTATTAAGACTCTAATAGTTGTAATCCTAGTTACAGGGGAATATGTATCAAAATAATCTATTCCTTCCTTTTGTTTAAAGCCTTTCGCTACCAACCTAGCCTTAAACTTATCGATAGTTTCATCTGATTTTAGTTTCTTTCTAAACACCCATTTGCAGCCTATTGGTTTGTTACCAGGTGGTAGGTCTACAAGTTCCCAAGTATTATTTGATATAATAGATTCTAACTCATCATTTATTGCTTCCTTCCAAAAGGTTGCATCTGGAGAGTTAATAGCTTTTATATAAGTTGTAGGATTATCTTCTATTAAGAATGTGAAAAAACCATCTCCTAGGTTAGTTTCTTTTCTAACTCTAATACTTTTTCTTGGTTGTATCTCTTCTACTACTTTCTCGTAAGCATTTTTACTAGTAGACGCAATATCTGATTCATTAACTTTTTCTATTCCTATAGATTTAGATTTCATAGGGAATACGTTCTCAAAGAACTCTGCATCCCTAGCTTCTATAATTGTATTGGGATCTAGAATATTATCCTTAGTTTTTAAAACTAGAAACCTATAGGCCGCACTGTTTTGTGCATACCCTATAAATACACAATCGGTCGTTTTACGACCTAATTTTCTTTTCTTAGTTTCAGGCAATCCTACTTTAGCAAGACACCCCCACACTTTAATATATTTATAACTAGGAATATGATTCTTCCAAAGTTCATATGGTGTTTGTTCAGAAGATTTAGATGGAATCCTGTTTAGGATATAACAAGCAGACAGAATTGCTTCTCCCCACATATTTGAGGGTAAGCCTGAACTATTTAACATGGCATTCATCATTTCTTTTAGAGTTCGGTTCTTACATTCTGCTATTCCATTTTGTTCTGGTGTATAAGGAGCTGTAGTTTCGTGAATTATTCCATTTTTTTCACATAATTCTCTAAATTGAGAAGATTCATATTCACCTCCTCTATCTGTTCTAAGTCTTTTAATTTTTATATTTAATTGATTTTCAACTTCAATTTTGTATTTAGAAAAAGCATCTAAAGCTTCATCTTTGTTCCTTAATAGATATACTCTAGTGAACCTAGAGTAGTCATCTACAAAAGTTATATAATATCTTTTTCCTCCTCTAGACATGTGATTTCTAAAATCACCTAAATCACTATGTATCAACTCTAATAGAACAGATGATCTTTCTATTTGTTTAAAGGGTTTTCTAATAAATTTTGATTCTACACATGTTTCACATTTTTCAAACTCTTCATTAGATATATTAGGTAATAAACCTAATCTTTTCATTTTCTTTAAAGATGCCACATTCACATGACCTAATCTATTATGCCATAGATAAAAAAGGTTCAACGATATAAACAGAACTAGATGTTTTCTTATTATCATTGGATACATTTACAATGAATAAACCATCGCTACAGTACCCCTTACCAACAAAGGTTCCATTTTTAGTCATTACAAGCTTATCTGAATCAAATACTAATTTGACACCAGCCTTATTGAGGAGCGAACCAGAGACCAAGTTTCTTCTAATGTCAGGCACATGGAGGACATCATTTAACATTAGAGTCTTTCCAGAAGTGAGTTTCAGAAGTACTTTCCCTTTCCTTACAACTGGAGACGTTCTAGCATTTCCCATGAACACCTGTTCATCATCTCCTGATACTTGGTAGGAGGTAAACATGCTACGATCCTTGCACACGTGTCTAGTTGCACCAGTATCTAGCACCCACTCCAAGTTGTTTACAAGGAAGACTTCTGACACCACAGCCACTACTATGTCAGACTCATTGCCTGTTTCTGTAAGATTAGCTTGCGGCTTATCTTTATTTTTCTTAAGCCTGCAGGTTTTAACATGATGCTCAGGCTTTCCACAGTTGTAGCAGTTTCCCTTTTTCTTGAATTGATTGTTTGCATTCTTCTTTTTGAGCCTGCATTCATTTGCATAATGTCCAGGTTTGCCACAGTTATGACAGTTGCCCTTTTTCTTATTATTTGTCCGACTTGATTCCATAAGATTCGCTTTTAAATCTATCTCATTTTTATTTCCTTTTTGGTCTCTGATTCTATTGGCCTCCTCTATTCGTATGTGTACGATAGTGGTTTCCAAAGAAACACCGTTCTTCTTATGTTTCATTCTATTTTTATATTCTTTCCAGGAGGGCGGTAACTTTTCTATTAACGCTCCTGACAGAAACACCTCATCCAACTTAATTCCTTCTGTCGATAGTTCGTGAATTAGACTTTGAAAGTCGTGAATCTGATTTGTGACAGATTTATCGTCTGTCATTTCATAGTGAAGGAAATTAGCAATTGCATGTTTCTTAGCGCCTGCATCTTCTAATATGTATTTCTTTTCTAAAGCAATCCATATATCTTTAGCAGACGCGTAAGAAGCATACACATCATATAATTCGTTGGATAAAGAGTTTAGAATATAATTTTTGTAATTATTTTCATCTGTTACTTCATTTTGATTTGCTGGATCTATAGTAAATGATTCAGATAAAATGTATGAAACTTTCAGGGTGGTAAGAGCGAACATCAATTTCTGTTTCCACCGTTTAAAGGATTATCCAGCGAACGGTTCGATTTTGGCTAACTCAATAGAAGCATTTACTGTTACTGTAGCCATAGTCTATGTAATTCAATACAAAATTCGATTTCAAGATTGTTGGATAAAATGTTGAATTAAATAGACTATAAAAATCGAGAACCAAAAAAAAATAAATTTAGAGAAAGAAAAACTTATTGAATTGAGTCGAGGCGTGACTGAGTCACTCGGCTTGAAATCGAATTTGCTCCCCTTGGACAGCGTCCCAAGTGCAACAGGTTTCCAGAGCAATCGACCTCCAGGATACAACGACTATGACCCGGTCCCAGCGGTGCACTCACTATACACGGGCTCGAACCACTTGCAGTTTAATCCGAAAGTGCTGAGTTGACTCAGCAATGAACTCAGTAACAAAACCGTATCAGAGAGAGTTTTATAAGGCAGGGAATTTTTCGTATGTTGAAACTGGAATCGGAAGTCTTTATATAGACTTCGAAATGATGCATAAGCACCCTTTACAAAAGGTTAGGTTCGTTGGGTTTAAACCCAACAGGAGCGACCAACCGGAAGGGAAGCATCTCTCTGGTTTAAAAACGAAAAGGCGCAAGTGCGAGTACACTCTCGCACATACAGTCCTGCGAGTACCCATACACACACACCCACGCGAGTACACTTACACCGCACCCGCACCCGCGCCCAGCCCAGCCCGTCCCGTCGCGCACTCGGACTCGGCTCGGCTCGGCGCGCGCGCGCGCGTGTGTGGTTAATGGCATAGATTAGAGCTATTGGCATAGCCCCCCCACAGGACCAAATTCACATGCCCCCTGAAAGAGGCTCAAGCCCTAGGCAAAAAGTCTATCATATAAACAAGAGAATTTCTCTTGTCAAATCCGATGTGGGACAAAACCAACACCTCAAAAACACCAAAATTTAAATGTGAAGGGAAAACACCAAAATTTAAAAATTCAAATTTTTAATATTATTTTAAAATAAATACAACAAAAGGACCGGAAAGCGGTTGTCTAGCTGGGGTATCCCCCCCATTATATATTTCTAAAATCTACTTTGACAATCAAGTACATGACCTAATATTAGACATAAGGCTCAAAAATAAGCATAATCTGTTATTTAGGTGAAGCACACAATTTGAAAATGGTGTATAAGGTAATTCTCACCCTTCAAACTGTTTTCCTTGGCATGGTTTACCTGAATCATAGATGGGCCTGATATTTTGGACTCATGTCTAAATTTTAATGTATCATATAATGGTTTGAGTAGGTTTCACATGGTCATCATAATGAGTCTTGTTAAAAATAATAATATGGACTTCTCTCTCAACTATTTCGTTCACTGGGCTCACCTGAATCATGATTCAACGTAAGATTTGAGTCATGGGATAGCACATGTAATAGTTGAAGTGGATTTCAAATATAAATTAAAATGGGCTCATAAAAAGTCAGAGGTGTGTGTACGACAGGTTCTATCCTCTAGGACAGATTTACCAGAGTACAGTGGAGCACTACACATATAAGGTCTCCTACCAACCAGACAGGACTTACTTTCTTGCAAGCAAATGAAGGGTTATCCCACCACACTGTGCTTTTTCAATGTACTTTGACCATCAGATGCGTCAACTCATATTAGGCCCAAGGCTAAAATATCAACCATATCTATGATTAGGTGGGCCACACCAAGGGAAATAGTTGGTAGGAGAACGTCTATCCTGATTTTTTAAGGGTTCCATTATGATATGTATGCACAATCCACCTTCACTAACATTTGTGTCATCAAGTAGTAGACCCAGGGCCCAAAAATCACATTAACTTGTGATTCCGGCGAGGCCACATCGACAAAAGTAGTTGGGAGAGAGACATGCAATATTGATTTTTATGGGGCCTACCGAGATGATTATTTAAATCTACTTAAAACATTAGATGACACGTAGAAATAGATGTGGGCACCGGACAACTCGATCTGGCTAACTTGACTTGTCTAACTCGTTCAAATCCGACTCGAGCCTAACTGAATGGGTGAGTCGGTCCGAACCGAGTAGGCTTCACCCAATCTAAACTCAAACTGAGTCGAGTTCGAGTTACCTAGTAACTCGACCCGACTTGATCCAAAACTCAATCTGATTAGACTCAATCCGAAACCCGACTCTCTAACCCTACCTAGTGCACCCTACCCCAACCTGATCCCAAAATCTCTCCCTCCCTCCCTCCCTCATCCTCCTCATCTTCCAAGTCTGGCCTCTCTCCCTCCCTTTTCCAACCACCCACCACCATCACCTTCCTCCTCTTCCTCATCTCTCTCCTCTTCACTCTCTCAGTCTCTCCATCCCTCATCTCTCAATCCGACTCGGTGCCAATTCGACCCAACTTGGTACTTTTGATCGGATCAGACTCGGTCCAGATTAGTACAGGCTAGACCGGACTCAGATTGAGTCAGGCATGCTGGACTCAATATAGAATCAGATTAAGTTCGGGTCAGGCCTATTTCAAAATCAGATCGAATCGAGTTAGCCCTAACCCAGTCCAACTTGACTCAATGCCTAGCTCTACATAGAAATTTAAGTTCGGGTCTCAAAAATCAAGCCCATCCGTGATTCAAGTGGACCACACTAATGGAAACAGTTTGGAGGTAATGTTTCCAACCAGTGGTCCACCTGAATCGCTGATGAGGTTTTTTCAAGCTCCCGACGTAACGCACCTGATGGTAAGAGTGGATTTTTGAAAAACATCACTTCAAGGCCACTGCCAGCAAGTCCTTTGCTGCCTTAGGTAAAAAGCCACATTAAAGGGTTGTACAACTTGGGTGGGCCCATCATCATGTTTTTTCAAAATTCACTCCGACTATTAGGTGGGTGACCTAATTATAGGCCTAGGACTGTAAATTAGTCCCATTTGTGATTTAAGTGGACTACACAATTCGAAACAGTGTACCAGGCAATATATATCCTCCAAACTATTTCCCTTAGTGTGGCCCACTTGTATCATAGATGGGCCAGTATGGCATTTAATAGTTTGAGTGGATTTCATATAACATAACAATGAGTCTTGCTAAAAAAATAATAATAATAATAATAATAAAACAAAAAATCAACAGTAGATGTCTCTATACCAACTGTCTCCTTTTAGTGGGCCCACCTGAACCACTGGTCACCTAATCTTTTAGCCCTGGCCTAACATGGGATGGCACATGTACTTTTCCGATAAGATAAGATATCGTGAACACATCATGGTGGAACCATAAAAAGTCAAGTGTGGGTGTTTGTTCTCAACTTTTTCCCTAGGTAGAGCCCACATGAATGATGGAATGGGCTGATTTTGAAGACCTACATCCAATTAATATTGAACCACTCGATAGTCGGACTGGATTTCAAAAACACATCATGGTAGGCTCACCCAAGCCAACCAACCCATTTTACTTGCATTGAAATTGTTATGGTCTTGCTCACATGAGAATATACTTGAGAATACATGGAGAGAAAGATGGGCTTGGGTCAGCGCTACAGTGATGTTTCTGTGAAATTTATCTTGACCAGTAGGTGTGTCACCCCTTTTAGGATCAGCGCTCAAAAATCAACACATTCCGTGATACAGGTGGGATACACCAAAGGAAACAGCTGGGAGAAGGACATGCACCCTTAATTTATACATGGGTTACCGTGATGTCTACAAAAAATTCACTCTAACAAATGCATCATAGTTTAGGTCCAAGGCCAAAACTGTGATTTAGGTGGGCCACATGGAAGGAAATAATTGAGAGAGGTGTATACTTAAAGGTGTACACGAGTCGAACTGAGTCGAGTTGGGCACGGCTCAACTTGACTCTGCCACTCGCTGACCCCAGCTCAAACTCAGCTTGCCTTAGTCCTCGAGCCTCACTGGCCAATTCGGCTCGGTTCGGTTAGCAACTCGGGCCAATTCGAGCCGAGGTCGAGTGAAGATCAAGTCGAGATTTCCTATGCAGCATTTTCACAAACACATGAACTGCACTTTCAAAATTTCATTGTATGTAAAATAGTAGTGTAGTTTTACAGATATTTCATCAAACACCTTCTAAGCAACATAAAAGTCAAGAAGAAAAAAAAAGAAGCATTTGTTTCATATACATAACTTCCTTCCCACCAGCCACACTTTGTTGAGTCATTTCATCGAACACTTGATGTGCAACATCAATATCAAAGTTACTGAGCCAACGAACTGGTTCGATTCAAGTTGGGTTTAATCCGAGTCGAGTTGAGCTCGGGCATGCTCAAACTCGGTTCAAAAAATTTTCAAGCTCAAAGAATCAACTCGAACTTAGCTTCAAACCGAGTTTTTTTGAGTCGAGTCGAGCGAGCTAACCGAGCTAACTCGATACATGTATAGCCCCACGTGGATTCCGATTATTATTTGAAATCTCCCAATTATTATGTGAAATCCACTCCCATCATCATGATACAATAAAATTTAAGCATGAGGTCCAAAATTCAGGCATATATGATCAGATTCTTGTGGGCAGCTGTCCATGAGTTGAACCCGTCGAATCCGGCTTTTTGAGTCAAGTTGAATTAACCGAGCTAACTGAGTTCGTGTACAGCTCTGAGCCGATAAGAAGTGATACTGTTTGAAGAGAAACCGTTTGGAGGGTGCCATGTAGACTGTTTCTCTTCTTGATGTGGCCCACATGAACCACGGAATAGGCTGATTTTTGGGCCCTAAGCCTAAAATGGGTTGATGCATCTGACGGTCGGGGTGGATTATACATAAATAGCACGATAGTTCCCATACAAATATCAAGGGTGAGCATCCACCTCCTAACTATTTCCATTAGTGTGGCCCACCTGAATCATAAATATGCCTTAAATTTCGATTGAAGTCTAAAACGCAGCATCCATAAGATGGTTGGAGTGGATTTTGAAGCACATCATAGTAGGGCCCACTCCTGAAAAGCACCACCTTTGCTCGCACTAACGCGCGCATGCACATGTATAAAAAAGAGTGAGAAAGAGATGCAGCCTAGGTCGAGTTCTCTGGGGCCTAACATAATGAGTGTCATGTATCTACACCATCAATTACATGCACCCCTTCGATGGTGGGCCATGGGCTTAAAAATCAAGCCAATCCACTGCTTCGGCGGCCACACCATAGACAACCATTGAAAGTGTGTCCACTCATCAAAACCGTTCAGATTGTTTATATGGCCTACTGATATGTTGTTTAGACATATATTTCATCCATTACAAGTGTCCATTTAGATGGGTCACACCAAATTTCAAGCCACTACAAAAGTTCAGGTGGGCCCCACCAAGTGATTTTAGGCATGATTTTAAATTATTTCCAATGATGTGGCCCACCTAAATTCTGAATACAATGGATCTTTGGAACATCTCATAATCCAGAGGAGTTCCACCAACATCACATAAGTTGGTCCCATGAGAGCTTCCCATGAGGTCCAGCTATGGGGCCCACCATGATGGGTGTCAGGCAACCACATCATCAATCATATGCACCTTTTCATAGTGGGCCATGGCTTAAAAATTAGGCTAATTCATGACCTAGGTGGACCGCACCATAGACAACACCTGTTGTAACCTTCCTGATTGTGTATAAGGCTTAATGGGATATGGTCCAGATATCCAGCCCATTTATTGTGTGTGTCCCACTTGGATGAAGCGCCACACCAAATTTCAGGCCATTCCAAAACTCAGGTGGGCCCCATCATAATTTTGCATGGTTTTAGATGGTGTGACCACTTGAGTTCCCGAGGACAATTGATTTTTAGGACATCCGGTAACCTAGACGGGACCCACCAAATTCATGGTGTGGATGTCTAGCACATATCACAGTGGTGGGTCCCATCTAGGTTATGGGATATCGCAAAAATCAGCTATATCAGAATCTCAAGGTAACCTACCATTAGAAACCATATGAAATCATGCTTAAAACATCTAAAACCACTTAAGGTTCGAAATGACCTGAAATTTAGTGTAACCCCTCATCCAAGTGGGACATGCATAATGGTTGGGCTAGATGTCTAAATCACATCGCAACGGGCCTTATAAACATTAAGGAAGGTTTCGATAAGTGGGCTTCTACTCTAACTATAGCTTGTGGTGTGGCACAACTAAGTCATGAATAAGCCTGATTTTTATGCCCATGGCACACCATGAAAATGTACATTTGATTGATGGAGTGGATGTACTATGAGCCCATCTCATTGGAGCTTCCCATAGTTGAGCTTTATGGACCCCACCGTATGCATGTGTATAGATTTTCTCATAAATTCAAGTAAAAAATTAATGGATTGGATGGCCTCATAGGTTCAATTTTTGAAACATAAGCAATGTCAGGCCTAGTAGATGTATGGACCCACTAGCCAATTCAACCTTCCATGTGCTAGGGATGGCACTGGGCTAGGCCACCTGGCCCCCTAAATTCGGCTCTAGGGCCAATCTTTTTTTCTTTTTACACACACACCCGACATACACCCACGCACGCCGTAGTGGGATTTCACCACCTATGGGTATGGAACCCAGGACCTTCGTATTGAAACTCCTCAGAGTCTACGACTGAGGTAAGGACTCAAACCCAGCCCAAAGGCCAATCTTGGCCAAGCTAGTATCAATGATGAATGGCCAGTTTGTTGGACCAATCTAATGACCAAGTGGATGAACATTATATAAAAGAATGCACTATTTGAAAATAATTGTGAGTGGTCTCGTTCAAAAAAGTACATTTGGATTTGGGATCATGTTTTTAAAAATCAAAACCATTTATACAGTTGGATTCACCATAAATGTAAAAGATACAACACAAACCTGGCCCATTGCCAGCCTACATTTGGACCGCTCATCCCCAGCCCTCCTAGTTCGGATTGCCCAACCATATGCTTTGTTCTAAATAAGTAATAAGGTTGTTTTTGTTAAGACTCGCAGAAGTACCTAAAGTAGAATTAAGCAAAGTAATTATAATTGCACAAACGAACATAATAAAAAGGTAATTTGAGTTTTACATTAAAAATATCATTGCGAGTAAAAACTATAACACAAAGCGATAAGTAATACACTATAAAAATAATATTACAAGAGATAGTAAATCTTACCAATTCGAACAACGATCAAATTTCTTTGAATCTCAATCTTTGTACCCTTGAACTCTTTAGAACACCTTAAAAAGTCTAAATCACCTCTAATCTATGCCTTAATCCCGATTATACCCGGTGTATATATTACCCAACTAGAATAGAAAATAAATCATCCACTTATGCAAAACTACACACGCCTTCAATGGATACTTTTATGGCATCGACAAATACCAAAGATCAGTCTATGACATCGAAAATTCTTTGATGCCATTAAGTAGCAATTTTCAAAACCATTTAGCAATCAAGTATGATATCTTTCCAATTTTCTCGAAGGGATATAACATCTATGAACGACATTGATATCTGCTCAATAGAATTGAGTGGTTCGTCAATGACATCGGCAAACTCTATTACAAAAATATTTAAGAAATTTGACAACTTTCGTTCCGCTAACGAATCATACAAGACTTTCAATGTGCACATCTCCCACCATTATCATATGGTTTTAGAAATGCAACTTAAGATTCCCTCCCACCATTATCATATGGTGCACGATTTGTGCGCACGGTGCACACTGTGCGCACATAAACTTTTCTAATTCCAAAAGCTACGTATGCATGCTTTGCGTTTCTTGCTAGCCAAAGTAGCATTGACAAATCTCAGGGTTTCCTCCTAACACAAATGTACACCCCACGTTTATAACTCAATGTGAATCGTCCAAATCTTGGGGCCCACTAGATGAGTCTAAAAGTCACTTGATCACCGCCGTTCAGCATTCCGCTGATGGATATTAAAATGAAAAGTCATCAAGGGGTGTGAATTCAATGAACAAGATCAGTCGCGTGGATCGTCCAATCAATCTGATTTCAGGGCTATGACCTATCTAGATTGGGCCTAACGATTTGAACGGTTACAATTGAATCTCATTCATGCCATGTATACAATTCTGTAAGTACATGTGTGTGAACCATAACATTACCAGATTATCCATTAGTTGTACTTGAGGTGCGTTTGGTTGCGCCAAGTATCACGAAATTTTGAAATATCATGATATTTGGTGCAACCAAACGCACCCATAAGTAAAATACAACCCTCTCTCTCTCTCTCTCTCTATCAACGTGGTTCAACGGCCATTGACTCATACAAAGAGGCTTAGATGGCCAACCCCAGAAATACTCGTTGCATGAAGAAATGTGTGGTGTGCATGAACAAGCTACGACCTTCTAAAATCATACCTAACTTTTCCAAAATTCCCATTATAGCCTTATGCGTTTCCAAAAATTCTGTGAATTCTATCTACAAATGAAATTGACCAAAATACCCTCAAGATAGTAGGTCACTCTTAAGATTTCGCTCAACCAGCTCTTGTATTCAATGAATCTGGAGGGTATTATGGTAATTTTCACGTTGGCAACTGCATGGATATTTTGGATGTTTGGATAAAGCTGGCAATAGTTGAAATGATTTGGGCTTTTCTCAAATGCCTAGAATATCTCTTGGGCTTGCTGAAAATTACCGGAATATCGTCCGTGAGTGAAAATTACTCAAATACCTTGAAGATAGTAGGCAACTCCGTCAAGATTACACTCAACCAACTCTTGTAAATTAGTGTATCTTAAGGGTATTTTGGTAATTTTGAAGTGTGCCACCACGTGGTTTTTTGGGGTATTTGAAGAAAGTGAGGGGTAGTTGAAATGATTTGGGCTTTATATATAGAAGAGTGATCATCGTCATTGGGGTCTCTCCATGCAAATATATGGCTTCACTTGTTCTGTTCTTGGGAGCTCTGATGAGAGGGCCCCACAACCGCCTTTCAACGGCTGAGAAATGCAAAGAGAGCAACATAGACGGCGAGGATCGTGTTAAAGGAAGGACCAACACAGCTGTGGCGAGACGGACGGCTAGGATGGGGAGCAGCTATCTTGAGGGCCATGGAAATGTTACTAAGAGGGAGGAAGATCAGACATGGAAAATAGCTGAGTGTTGCAACTGGCCTTAGTAACATTTGATTTTATTTTGTGTCCAATCTTGTGGATATCAACCGTTACATTTGTATGGAATAAGATGGTCACTCTGGCACACGTGTGTGTTGGGCCCAATTGCACGTGTGCGATGCTTGAGATGGACCATTCATCTGTTAGGCCCACCATGGATTGGTCATGAAGCACAATTGGACGAACCATATGATGTGAGGACCTTGAATGTGGACTGCTTGTCTATTTTATTTCTTCACTGATTGCATGATTTAGAATTGTTTGGTCAGGATGGTTTCTTGGATTCTGATCAATCTGTGCTAGCGGACACTAGATGAACGGTTCTGATGATATTGATTTCAACTGGATGAGTCAATCACCGGATTATCACCTTCTTATGATATCTTTGCCCATGATGACTTAATAAGACCATTGATTGTAGCTTGAGGGTCTTAGCCTGAATTCCATTTACTCTGGCGAGTGGGGGCCGGGTTTTCTTGTGGGCTACCAATCGGACCGCGGGCATCATTCCAATGGCTGATTTTCTGACAAGTAAAGCTTAACCTTTTGATTATTAGCCTACAAACAGACAGTTAAGAAGAGAAACACAACAATAATCCACATTCAACTAGAAAAGGTTGTGATATTAGTTGCTGGGACTTCAAAGCGGGCGATTTCGAGCAGTCTCCACCTATGGTGGGATTTAACAAACCAATGGTCTTGATTACAGAACAGTGGGCCTCACTAATTAATGTTGGAGAAAGAAGCGAAAAGAAGAGATTAAAGGGAGAACTATCGTTGAAAAAACCGTAACTCTAATACAATGCCATTGAAAGATGTAGGTTTGGAAAATTTGTAAATTAGGAAGAAATTTCTCTCTAGTCTTATTTTATCAAGGAAAATAACATACAAATGGTATGATGTCCTAAGAGAGAATCGAAAAAACATAAAGAAAAAAAGAAAAATACACTTCCTTCTCCAACTGTCGAAATTGAAAATCACCATGCACAGTCAAGGCATTATGTAATTACTCTTATCTCAAGAAATGCAATTTCTCATTCTCAAAATCACAATGAGAGTACGAGCACAGCATTTGTTGAGAAATTCCAACAAAACAGTGCTATCTGCTATCGTTTATCTTCTCTTTTCTGTCACATGGGAGAAGGCCCGCTTGCAATGCCCTATCAACCAGCATCTGGGTTGCGTTTGGATGCACTAGTGAATCGAATATCAAACATTTGGAGGAAACGAGAAAACCACGTATCATTTAATGACTAAGGAAATTACTGTTCTGAATACTTTCACTTTATCAGAATGATAATTGTAATTTGATTCCATTAGTGCATCCAAACATGCCTGTAAGTTGTTTTTAATCCCCTTTCTGCAACCACATCAGATGTGGGATTTGATCCACTAAACAGTTGTAGATCAAAATAACTTGAAAATCTTTGTCTCCACACATGTAACAATGACAGCTTAAGTTTCAGCGTAAAAGGAAATTTCAATAAAGCACGGATTTGAAAATGGCACACTTGTGTGAGATCCAAGCTTTCCATTAGGTGGGTCTCACTAATCAAATCTGCTGGCTAAAAATCAGTCCATTTCACTTGTTACGTGGTCGAAATTGTATAAAACAAACAGACAGATACACTTTGTTTTTTCTGGCCATGCATTTGTTTTGTATAGAGCCTGATTTTTTCAGCAGAAGATCTAAATAGCATGGCCCACCTGATAGAAATCTTGAATCTAAAAATGTGTCACATGTCCATGTGTATCAACTGGCTCTACGCACGTGGCCTTAGCAAACTCAAGAGAAGATGAGCTCATAAAACAGGAAAATCACAAACATCCATATTTTCTAATTTCTACTACTAATCCATCTCACTGATAGAATATAAGAAAACATACATTGTTATTGTTACAACAAAACAAAACAGAAATGTTCCATTGTCGAGCCACAGTTGCATTTCCGGTCTAATTCCCGAATCATGTAAGGGATCCTATTCCAATCCCACTTTACTGTTAGCTCATAAACAAATAAAAATACAATGTGGGTAAAAAATATGAAATACATTTGCTATTTTTCGCCTAATCTAAGAAGGGTTTCATTCTAACAATATATAAATGAATCCCTTAATGCTGCATTTTCCAATAGAAAATGCTTTCCTATTTTTTCTTTTATACGTTGTTTACTATACATTATTGAAGGTGTAAGACCATTGAATGGTTGATGTTGTTACACAAGGATCTGAGATCTAGCAGTGGGGCGAGAGCATTTCTTTCTAGTGGTTTTGTTCAGCATGCAGGCACAGCCCTCAAGAAGTTCAAGATCCTCGTCACATGTCAGCATGGATGCCATCTCCGGATTCTCCAAAAGCATTTTGGAGGTTAGGAATCCAGCTATTGTCCATGTCTGGTTAAGACGAGCCTGCTTTCCGATGAATCGGCCAGTTCGGGTGTCATAGTATTCTGGCCACTTGTCATCCAAGAGCCTCTTCTCGGCCACCTCAACAGCCCTCCTGGCTAAATCTGGCCTACCCATCTTGATGCAGGCCAATGTGAACTGAAAAATCAGGCAAAAGGAAATTGTTAGATTGTGTAGGAAAAAAAATCAGATTGATTGCCATATATTGAAGAGATGAATCCAAGTATACCTGCCATAGCAGCGTCGGCCATGATCCTCCATTATGATATGACCAAGGGCTGCAAAAGGAAATTTCTTGTCAGATACAATGTCCAAAAAATCCCAGTTCTTGCTCCTATAACAGGTACTATAGATCCTATATCTACCTATATGGAGAAGAAATCATGTGAGGAAGGGGATTCTTATTTGTACAAATGGTACTTTGGACTGGGAACAAGCATGAAGAAATTAACGGTATTGCTTTATCTTTTGAGTTGGTCTGCCAGATCAGTCGCTCAAGATCTTTGGTCTCCACCTAGAGACCGAAAGGGTCTCCCTACTGACTTGGGTCAGGCCCAAGTGAAAGTGTAGTGGTGGGCCTACCCATCCCAACTTGGGGTATGCTGGGATTTGCAAGAGCAGCACCTTACAAAGTTCATGACCAATTGGATACAAGGCTTCAGGAAGATTGGATTTGTTGTAAGTTTGACCAGAATGATGTAAATTTAATGTTAAAAAATGCATGTAGAGAATCAGTATAGTCAGCTTAAAGATGGCCAGGGCAATGATAATCTCTGCCACAAACTCAGAAAGCACAGAGATTTCATTGACTCACTGAGTTTCAACTCAGATATTGTAAGAATGACAAGCAAAAGAAGCCTAGAACCTTGGGCACCTGTCTTTAGACATTCAAAATTTGAACTCTGTACTTTGTCATAACAGTTTAGGTTCAAGGTTTTCCTAGCATGGGAGCATTTCCTCTGACGTTACTCCTTTTTCCATGCTTTGTAATTTTTGCTCATTTGGATACTTGGAAAACTCAAGAAATGTATTTCCCAGTGGCCTAAAATGCATTTGGCTGCAACAAATGTTTGAATAAAGTGCTATTAAAGCGCAAGGATGAAATGTGGCCTTCCGGAAAGGACTTCACAAAAATAAATAAATAAATAAATAATGCTCTCTGCTCCACATGCCCAACTGCAACTGTAATCCATGCGCAACCCAACAGGAGCTGAATTTCAAGAGAAAGCATGTTCATACTTTAGAACCCACTTATTGTAGGATTCTAGCTTTGCGCACAGGTGCCATATTGATACACGTGCCTTGGATCACCTCTTCTATATAAATGCTCCTGCAAACCTTAGTTCATTCTTTTTATTCATTTAAAACAACATGTTGTTATCAAGGGTCAAGCCGGTTGGACCAACAGTTAAGACCGGTGTCAAGCAGACAGCCCATGAGAACAAGTTGGGTTCCAATCTGAGTTTATGACAAGTGCTTTGTTGTCAAGGTGTTCCGTATCCATTATGATACAGCCGTAAAGGCCAATACGTATAGGTAATGGTCATGACCATTGTGCAATTAGGGGTTGAAATGGGGCAGTTGGTTTTTTGAGACCGCATGAGCCATTACAGGGCATAACGACATCTACCTTTTTTTCTATTTAAATCCATTTTTTCACTCTCCATTCCAAAAAACTCTCCTAGATCATTCTACAGTAGATTTTGACCACTCTTACTATAATTTTTAGGATAAAACCATATATTGAAGCAATTTGAGCGAATAGAAGCTCCCAAAGCTCCCAGAGCCATTTTTTCATACAATTTTTTAAAATGTGGTATTTATGCCCCTTTTTAAAATCAATTTCTAGTTTTAATGCTTGATTGTAATGTATAAACATTAAAGATACATAATCCTATTCATAAATTCACTAGACCACCCGATACAACACTCTCACCAAAGAGTGGACCATTACGCTACTATAAATATGTTTATATATAAAAAAATATATACATAATTCGAATATTTACATTATTTTGGATTTTCTAGATATTTTTTCAGAATTTTTTGGATTAAAAAATAAAAAATTTCAACCGTTACGGGAGTTGTAACGGCCATTACACCCCCATATCGGCCAATACCCGTATCGGTAATGGTGGTGACCATTACGGCCACTGTTACCAATACAGAATACCTTTTTTGTTGTCGCATTCGGAATCCATTCAATAATGCCCCTTAAAACTCACGAGTAAAGGAAGGAGAAAAAGGAAAAGCATTTAGAGATTTGATAAGCCTACATGCCACCACATGTGCCAACCTGGCATGGGTGCAAGAGATCTAAACCATCCACAAGTCGGGTACTACCTTGCAGATGTACTGTCCCAAAAACCAGGGCAGTCCAATGAAAAGAACAGATGAGATTGACAATTTCACTGCTCATGTGAACAGTGTGTTTGAGCAGTATTGCCCACCTGATCTGGTGAGTGGACTGGCCTCATATCTGTGACAGGGCACCTACATGGCACGCCCACCTGGTGAACAGCTTAAATCTCATACATGTGGTCTTACGAAAGCACAAGACATGTACACTGAAAATCCCACATAGTTGTGAAAAAGACTCACGTGTTCTTTGGGTCGCAACCAGTGATTATACGCCACTTCTCGTCTTCTAAAGCAGGGTAGCATATTTTGAGCGGCATGGTCCCAACAAGATCATCCCATTTGTCTTCAATGAGATTCAGAATACCCTCAGATTGTCTTGGGGTCGCCAAAGATGAAACTATCGCCCAGAGATTGCCAAGTGAGAAGAACCTAAAATCCATGTGAGCTGGCTGTAAATTGCCTATGAGATAACCACCTTTATCAGGAACCCAATCCACCAGCCAAGCAGGAATCTGATCAGGATATATATTGAATTTGTTAATAGCATCATGAGAATATTCTTCTGTCTTATAGCGGTATATCTCATTGATCTTCTTCATATCCACCCAATAATACTCTCTGATGTGAAATGACAGTGCACTGAGTCTATTATTGATTGCTCGGACAAGATTCTTGGATCCGTCATTGACTACGATCATTTCACGGGAACACCGCAACGCTGAGTAGAACAATGCCTGTGAAACTGAACTTGTCAACCAGATGGTAGAAGCATAATGCCAATGGAGAAATAATCAACATTGAAATAAGATGCAAACCAAAAAGATTAATGAAGAAATTGCAAACAGGACGGGAGATACTATAATACCATTGTCAGATATTTTATTCTTTTTTTATTGTCGAAATAGGAAAGTTGACCACAAGCCATGCTTCCTACCATAGGGTTCGTAGATACAAACTGTGGATGTTTGTAAGAAGATATTCAAGAAAGATTTCTAAATAGGAAAGATGGTAATCTGAGAAGCACGTATTTGGGTCACAACCAAGTAGAATGCCCATATATGATAAATCAGGCACGCTGATAACAAGGGTTTAAAAAGGCGATTTTGGAGTGCAAGACCAAAACCAGTATAACTCACCCCCACTCGTCCAATCCGGTCCCGTATTTGTTGCTTCCAGATGTGTTTCAGTTCCACATAGGTCATTAGACTAGTTTTATTGCGGACCAAAACTGGTATGACTGGACAAAACAGAATTGTAGTGGACAAATTTAAACCATGGTTGGCAAAGAGTTCGAAGCAGAGGCATTTTGTTATGATAAATCGTCTTGATATATAACATCGTTGTGTAAAATAGATTTTGAAGACAGGCCAAAGGTTGATTTTCACAGAAAAAAGACTAGGAAAAGAAATGGTGATCGAAGGATAAGACTCTAAATTTTTTTACGCTGAAAAGAGTTTTTGTCAATTTTGATTTATATGATTATCACCAAGTGTGGCGTTTAGCAACGTTTAAATAGCTTACGCTATGTAGCATGTAACTCATGCTATGTATAGCTTGGTCTTAACGTTGAGTAGCTCATGAAAATAGCCTTAAATTGCGCGTGGCCTATGGTACATGATAATTTGCATACGCTACACACTGCATAGACTACATTGCACGCTACATAGTTCATGTTACAAGTTATTTTTTCTCTACAACATTAAAATCAATTAATGTTTTCAACAACTTTTTACATTTTACTATTTTCAATCAAATTAGTAAATCTTTTCAATGCTTTTAGTAAAATAATATAAGTAACAACACTAAATCAGTTTTGTTACTCTTCCTTTACTTTTATACTTAATCATTGATCTTTTCTATTACTTTTGGTTGCAATTGGTTGCACAAAATATCATGACATTTTTTTAAATTTCATTATTAATCAGTCTAATTTGGTTTAAAATATCATAAAATTGGTGCAACCAAGCAAAACCTTGATTAAAAATCTAATAGTAGCATGTAGCTCACATCATACACTAAGTAGCTTACGCCTCATGCTTCAGAGGGATGAACGATGTGCTACACGTTATGTAGCTTACGCCCCATGCTTTAGAGGGGTGAATGCTATGCTACATGCTATTTGCTATTTAAACACTGGTGTTTAGTTTATCTTTTCTCGACCCACATTCATTTACCTTATATGTTTTCATCATTTTATAAATAAGCATGTACAAAGGTGCATTTAGAAATATGAAATCCATTGAAACTCAACTTACTTGGATCTCAAGAGGGTGTCCATGGATACCCATCCGCCGGTCTATCATGCAAGAGCCATCCGTGACTAACAGAGAAGGAAACATGTCAAACCCATCTGATAAGCATAAATTCAAGATCAGTTTTATGCCTGTTTGGACATCTACCCTTTCTTGCAATGCGTAATCACCAGTGATCTTTCCATAAGCTCTCAACAAGATAATCCACCATAAACCTGGTAAAGATAAGAATAAACCTCTTAGTTGATATCAAGGATGAAAGTATTGTCCAAAACTAGTATGTATCGCACATGAACGATACAGCCGTATCCGCCTGAAACAGCTGGATATAGGGGTGATACAGGGCCGTTTCAGTGGTGAATGATATGATACCCGATGCACCAATTTAAGACGTTGCACACACACTCTCTCCTTGCACACTCTGCCATGCGACATCTCTCTCCCTATTCCCTTTCTCCCTCCTCCCCCCTCTCTCTCTCCCTTTGTGACAATCTAAAATTTAAATAATTAACAATTACCAGAATCAACAGGAGCGACACGACCAATGGCTGACTCGCCGAAATCTGGATCCAAAACTTCCTCAAATGCTTCATTGCTGCCATCAAGAGGGACAGTTCTAACTTTAAAACTAGCAGGCATCAACCCCTGACCAGGGCTGTAGCAATCCACAGTTTTCTCCCAACTCTGGACCAAAAAGAAAAAAATAAATAAATAAATAAATTGAGAATTTTAAAGCACATCAAAGCACAAGAAGAAAACGCAGTATGAATTCTTCATATGATTAAATGTGTGGTATGGATACTACAAAAATCCGATCCATCCAAATTGAGGAACTCATTGTCAATGGAGCATAACTCGAAAATCACATTGATTGAATGATACTAGCCATCCAATGGGTGCATATCAATGGACAGTTAAAATAAAATGGCCAGAAACCCTAATTTGAAGGGGGGAAAAGATGGTTAAGATAATCCGAAGAGTGTGATTTTCAGGATATTCTCCATCCATAACAGGGACCACATTTTGTTAAGGTCCAGATTTCCTTATTTATATTCCATGTGCACAGTGGTTGAGTTCTGCAGCGTTTTGAAGATGGCATTGAACAATCACATATTCACCTCCATTTACTGGAGAAAGAAACTGACTTGTAAAAAGTCCAAGCCTCAGGATAAAAATCATCTCTACTGGAAACAAAACAAAATGGTTTACACTGTGAATGCATCTAAGAAGCTGTTTAAAAATTTTAATAGACTTTTACATAGTTTCAAACTTGTGATTAACATGGCTGACCACAGGTACGCAGCACGCAGCACATGATGCTAATGTCCCAAATGAGCTGCACCCACATTCTGTCCATACACGATAGTGTAATGTTCTAGTTCAACACGCCAACAGAGAACGCTTGCTATTGGTGGCCTCGCCATGGTGGGAAGCTGGCCCCACTTGATCAAACCACCCACAAAAAAGCCAAACCATGCTCCACCTCCTGTTATGGTCTGATCATGAAATGGCGGTTAAACAATGATGGCATCTAACAAGCCGTTTAAAAAGTGTAATGGGCTTTTACAACGTTTCAAAGGTGAGATTGACAGTGTACAAAAGATACACAGCAACACAGCACATTACACTAATAGTGCAAATGATCTGCACCAACATGATGTCCCTACACATACAGTGGAATGTTCCTGTTCAAACATCAACAGAGAAAGCTTCTTATTGGTGGCTAGCCATGATGGGAAGCAGGCCCAAGTTGATCAAACCACACCCAGAAAAATTTGAACCATGCCCCACATCCCGTGATGGTCTGATTGTGAAAAGGTGGTTAAACTCGCCACCAACAAGACCCAGTATCAGTGTTTCAAAAACGCCAAGGGTTGAGATTAACAATACAGGATGCCAGTAAAGGCAATCAAGCAATGCACATTGAAAATTGAAAAACATGTATCAATAAGGTTGTTAAAGAAGGCACATATCATCAACACCACCATACAATCAAATCAAGGAAATCGCAGATGTAAAGTTCATTATTCAAATTGCAATTTGCATATACAATTAGAATGAAACCGACAAAAATACAACTAACCCAAAAGGTATTAGATTGAGCAACTACGAATAAAATCAAATTAGTGGCAATTAAGATTGCCCAACAAATCACCTGCAATTGCAACGTATGGAGAAGGAAATTCCGGACAATCTCACCCTCGCCTTTAAGCAAGAAAGCAAGTGCTGACGGGACGAAGTCACGTATAAACACCTGATCGTAATTCAATGGTGTATTATCAGCAGGGTCGTTCGCTGCGACCGTCCCCACCGGGCTCCCGCAGTAGGTCACCACCGCATCGCGCAGCAGCTTCCAGGCCTCCCTCTCGCTCTCCGACGCCTCTCTTGCCGGCACGCTCACCTCTTCCACAAGCTCCGAGTCGGCAGTATTTACATCTACGCCACTGCCATCTAACCTCCGCTCCTCCTCCTCCACCCCCCTTTCGATCCGCTCAATGACAAGAGGCTTCACGCCCATCCCTTGAATGTAAATATCCTGAAAGCTCTTCGAGCCACCGCCGGCTTGGGGATCGGCGGACGTCGAGAGCTGCCGGAAATCGGACGCGACATGTGGAATTACCAAAATGCCCCTGCCGCGGCCCACCCTAGATGGGCCCCAATTCGAACAGGTACCATGCGAGGACCGCCTTTTCGGATCCCGAAGACTTAGAATTCGGAAAGGGCGTCGATCCGAACGCCGTCGATCTCGAGCCAATTTCAACCCGCGGCGGGAGAGATCTTCGATCGGGGAATGGGAGCATTTTGGGAAAACGGAAAATAGGGGGTTTCTGCAACTGACCAGAATCCTGCAGTGGGGTTTCATGATAGAAATTCCCATAGAAGGGCTAGGATTCATACCAAAGAGAGGGGCAAAATGGGAAGAATTGGGATTTTTTTTTTTTTTAAAGGAAATATACAGAAGAAAGGTGTACGACTATTATCTACAGAGATCTCTGTTTGGATTGAAAAATAGAAAACAGAGATTTTTGAAAGCAAATGAAGGAGAATAAATGATTTTTTGAGAAAGCAGATGGAAAATGGTTTTCTTTTGAGAGGGAGAGAGGAGAAGGCGTGATTTTTGTAAGTGGGAAAAGGAAAGTTCCGCGACGTAAAGACAGGGGGGTCGGTTTTCAAGAGTTCAATTTCCTCCGTCGCGATATATTCTCTAGTGTGTGTCTCCACACAGTGGTACAACCTGATGAGATTCTTATATGATCTGTACCGTCCATAATGTTTATAATATGATATATAAGATATATTATGATAAAATATTTCATTTTGAAATGTTATGAATTTATCACTGAGGTATAAGCAACGACCATGTATGGTTATATTTATCATTTTTAAGTTAAATCTGAGCCATTGAAGAATATTTTTTCTTCCATTCTAATTTCAGATACATAAAGTGATGCTATTGTCTTTTTTAGATGGTTCCGATTATCGGATCACTCAGCATGTGGACACCAGTGGAAAGAGTCGTACAATTTATTGTTAGTCGCGACGGAGGCAAAGCGAATTCTTTTAAACATGAATTTCAGAAGATAAAATACGTGTACGAAAATGCCCCCGTTGGAAGGATGGCCGTACGTGTTTTCTCTCGGTTAGGTGTTAGGGGCATTTTTGTCCAGATGACAAGCATTGACGGTTTCGGTTGAAGGGAATTACATGATACGTGGCGTGCACATTTGTACACGAAACACACGTTTTATGTTTTGACAATCGAAGCTATGGATTAGAAATCTAGACCGTAGAAATGTAATGATGATCTATAGATTGACTATAATTATTAAAAAATAACAAAAAAAATTTGTAACCTTTCAAATTTTGGTCTTCAGATAAACGGTCAGAAAGCTAAAATGGAAACGGTCCACATTCAAGTGTTAAAGTTAGCAATATTGCTTGCTGTAATCTCCCAATAATAGAGATTTCCGGAGAAATGTCCATCTAAAGTGGTTCTAAACAAACGAACCGTCTAGATTGCTCCAAACAACCTATCAAATACATTGATGCATGCCATGTATGATGTAATTCCCAGACGGTTGAAAAGATTAAAAAAAATTGTCGGTTAGGTTCTGTTGTAAAGCCGAGATATACGCACGAGATATTCATTCGCCGAAACGAAAGCAGACAAAGGCGTGGCGTTTTCGGGGCGCGGATTAAGTGTTACTCGGGTAACACTTTACACGGTGTTACTCGTACTGTATGGGGACCACATTAATTAGTATATTAAAAATCCATACCGTCCAGAAGTTTTCTCAGATCATTTTAGTAAGATCTAGAAACTGGATCAATGAAAATATACGGTAAATAATACTATTTGAAAGGTAGTGAATGATCATTAAAATATTTTTGTGCGCCAAAAAATATATTTTTCAAACCTGTACATTATATTTCTCTCGATCCATGTATTTTTGACCTTATCAACGGTTAGATGGAAATAACAATTACTGTGGGCGCTAGGAAGTTTTTAATGGTGGACTTTCAATCGCCACTGTTTACTATGGTATGGTCCACATAAGATTGGATCTGCTTACATTTTGAGATTACCTCTTAAAAATTGTCTGAGAAAATGGATGGACGGTGTAGATATACGGAAAATCATTAATATGGGCCCCACAGTAAGGATAACATCCACTAACTAAGGTAGTTCCCGGGTAACACCTAATCCACTCCCGGCTTTTTCGGGCGACCAACCATCTCTGTCCATTTCCGTATAAATATACGAATCTTATACGTAGCTACGTAGAATTAACTACTTCGATTTTGTGTGGGACACAGTGTAATGTTCGTATTGAATCCGAACCGTTCATCGGGTCAGACGTTTAATTTAATCCGTATATAACAAAAATCAGATCGATCAAATACTTGATAAGGCCACGCCAAGAGGACACTTTTGGGCACGTCTGATGAATGTATTGGATGGAATATGTACATCCATTCTTACTTAGGTGTGGCCCACCTGAGTTTTTTATTAGTCTAATTTTTGGAATTTTGGCTTAACACAAGGGGCTGCATTTGATGGAAGGTTTGGATGGCACAGAAACATCACTGAGTGGTGGAACCTATGGGAACGGACATACTCTGACGGACGTGATCATTTTCAAATTAGAATACACAGTGAACTCGGTCGCGTGAGATAGACAAGTTGGTTTCTCGAAATATATGAGAAAAATGACACTACATATATGATCTGAGCCGTTAATCAGATAATTCTCATGCTTTCGTAAGTTATGGAAGATTTCCAGAATGTACACTCACATGAGAAAAATATAGAGATGAAAATGACTAACGGTCCCTATTCTTAAAAAAATTGAAAGCTATATGAGAATGAAATTCAAGTGATTTTTCTTTCATCTGATAGTCAAAGCAATATTTAGCAGATGAATGGAATGGATATCTTACATATGTCTTATATTTACATGGTTTATGCAAAGCCTCCATTATATTTCACGCGAGCTAGTATATTACTTTTCCCCATCAGTCAGGTTATCCACGTGCCTTAACGAGTGGCTGAGCTTTTAGTGGTCGGTGGAACCAGGCTTTCGTGTTTCGATATTTCTTATTGTTCTTTTTACGAGAATTCAATGAGAGTTTACCACTATTTACAAATGGTGGTAAGCATGGATGTAAGGGAATCTTGACCATCCAAATAGTGGCCCCACTGAAAATGGAGTGTTCAATCAAAACTAAAGCTGATCAAAGAATCTTGTCCTTCTAGTATTGTAAGCTGATTACGGACCCAGCCTTTTCAATTTTAACCGTCCATTTTTGCCATAGTTCCGATGGTTATGATCGCTTCGAAAGAAGTGTGTTTGAGATCTGCGAAATCCATAGACCTTCATTCTATGGACGATCAGGATCGTCGCACGACAGTGTCATAAGAGGGTGGACGAGTCACCACCTTTTAAGAAATTAATACCAGAGTACTAACTGACACCGGGGTCCGCGCACTTCTATTCACGTGGGCGGGAATAAGAGCCTCACATCTCTTTTAACGCGTCAGCTAAAAAATCGTCGGGCGACTCCAGATCTCCACGTTTTTTTAATTTTTGACTGATTCTAGGTCTTCTAGAAGATCTGGACCGTTCATCAATTACATTCCATTGTAGCATTTGAATGGACAATTAGTCGCATAAAAAAGAAAAGCGGTCTATGTCCATTGGACCAAAGTCCCCCATTGGAGGGTTCAGATTGGTTTTAGTTCAGTGCAGCTTCCGTGTACGTAAACTGAAATGAATCATGCGGATATTGTCACCTGGGTGGATTGAGAGGGAGGAGGACAAGGTACGACTCGTTTACACGTGGCATAAATATCAGATCCAAACCACCCAAAGCGTGGGGCCCACTCTTGATCGGTCACAGAACAAATTTTATACTGATTAAACAATCTTGACATCTGATTAATATACTTTTGTTCGTTTAGTTTGGACAGTCCACTAACTTTCGTCTTTGTCGTCCATTAGATGTCCACCAAAATAGCCTGTTCAGATCATAGTAACAACTTAAGTTTTGGTTTATAATCCATCAACAGTGATTTCCACTGCTTGGACAGTAGGGATTCAAGATAAATTCCAGGTGTACGGTACAGGAGGTGCCGTATGTACGGTAGCTGTTGTCCAACACCCAGCAACTCAGCGGCTGACGTAAGAGATGAGCGGATTGCGTCCTGCCCCCGCCTCGAGGATTATCCGTGCAGGCAGTGGCAACGTGGGTCCCACCGTGACATATGATTTCTATCCACACTGCCCATCCATTTTCCAGATCATTTTACGTTATTATTCCATATTCGAGATAGATCCAAATCCCAAGTGGACCACACCATCTAAAGCAGTGGCAATAAATGACACCCACCGTTGAAACCTTCTTAGGGGCTACCGTCTTGTTTATCTGCCATCCAACCCGTTCAAAGGGTCATATAGACCTGGATGAGAGGAAAGCACAAATATCAGCTTGATTCAGCACTTGATAGACTCTGCATTAACTTTTAATGGTGGGCGTTCAATTCTCTGTGTGGTCCACTTTAATCTTGGATCTGCCTCATTCATTGGGTCACTCTAAAATACTCTAGAAAAATGGCTGGACGGCGTAGATAAAACTCATACATCACAGTGGGCCCCACAGAGGCAGGACGTAATCCGCTTCCGGATAAGTGCTGGTGAGGTGGAGTGTCACGTCTTCCACAATTCTGCCCACGCATTCTTTCGGGTGCTAAGCAACACGTTGGAATGCTTCAAACCATGTCCTTTTGCCACGTGTCAGCATTTGTTTGGGAAGAGTGCCGCGGAGGTGCACCGCAGGAGGGCGGATTTGGTGAGAACCTGAACTCACCCAATTCGGTGCGGCCCTTGCCGTGGGGCCCACCTTGATGAATTTATTATGTATCCACGCCGTACGTACATTTTTCTAGATCATTTTAGGGTGTTAAGTGAAAATTGAAGTCAAATCCAATTATCAGGTGGACCATACCATAGGAAATAATGGTGATTGACCATTAATGGGCCATGAAAGTTTTGGATCAATCTGATATTTGTTTTTTCCCTCCATCTACACTTCTATAACCTTATCAACAGATTGGATGTGAAATAAATACTACAAAAACATTAAGGTACCCCCAAAGAAGTTTTTAATCAATAACCACTTTTTCCTGTGGTATGGTCCACCTGATTATTGGATCTGCTTTATTTTTGGCATAATATCCCAAAATGATCTCGAAAAACGGATGGACGGCGTGGATACATAATACATGCCTCAAGATGGGCCCCACCGTCTTGGGTGAGTCCGGTGCCTCACCTAATCCGCTCTCGTACCGTGGATGGTGTCCAAGTCGCATCTTTCCACTTGATGGACATCTTGTGGGGTCGACCTTTGATGGGTCTTGGTCCACATTCAACTAAGAAAAAGTGCATTGATAGGTCTCAAGTGGTAAAATCCTATACGTGGCAGAGCCATCTCTACAGGACACGTGGCAGAAGGGCTGACAGTAGGTCAAGGTGGTAAACTGACCCCACCCGATTTTGAGGTGATATGGGTTGAGCCAGATAAACTGACGCAACTTCAAACTTAAAAATAATATAAATATAGGTAAATTCTTTTGTGTCATTGTTTATTTTAAAACCTTAGTTGGACCGTCTAATATTGATGGGGTCAGTCAAGCCCAACAACTCATTTACTATTAAATGGTGTGGTCAGGTTGGGTCGAGCTTGATGAATTTTTAAGCGGGTTGGATTGAGTTAGTGGAAAACGATCCGTGGGTCGAGTCTGGGCAATTATTTTTTGGGTTGGGCATCCAGTCCAAGCATCATGGTGGGCCCCACACATCATGGTGTCGGTATGCAATTCGCATCCGTAGAAAAGAGGAGTGATTTTTTTAGAAATAACCATCCTTGATTGGGGCCATGCATATGGACGGACCTGATTTTCACATCATTCCCCACGTGGGACCAATTCTATCATATCCTTTAGATACATGTGGTTGATAATCAATGCTACAGCATGCACACAGTTGGGATTTAATTCAGATATGCAGCCATATGTATAGCGGTTGGCTGGGATTCAATTGCGCATTGCATGTGTGTACTCAAATCGAGTCAAACGCCTTGCAATTTTGGGCTTGGATATGAGACAATTACGATGGAGGAACACTCAACTCATACCTATATGGAGGGATATTCATAACTTATAATATAGTGCCACCCCCTTTCCCCCCTTCCTAATTCAAATACTTCAGCTTGGACTCTAATGGTATAATAAAAAATTGCTTTCTCTAAAACCCCTGGTAAAAGTTCCTTTCTCTAAAATCTCGACTTATTAAAAAATGGCATATCAATGTATACCAAGAGACCTTAATATTCTAACAATATCTAACAAACAAATTGACCATAGATAGCTGATGGTCGTTTAAACCGAGACAATTATGAGGCAATCATGGTTTAGCCAATTGGTTGTAGTATTGACAAAACACCGAGTAGGGATTTAAGAATTTGAAATCCAACTACTTTGGTGTGAACGAAAAGCTAAGCTAAATTTGATTTGCCGTAGTAGTGTATTGAACATAAGTGTAGAAACTAAACTAAAATTATATTTTTCGATTCAGACATACTGCAACATTGTGTTAGATAGAAGCGAAAATATTAGACTAAAGTAAGTTGGGCTAAGTGTCCATGTGAGATGAAAAATTAAGATAAGCAACATTGAACAGAATAAGAAATTTGCATTTTTGGATTGGCAAGGCTACCTCTTCATTCTTAACTACTTTTATAGAATTGAATGATTATTAGAATTGAAAGATAGTTGTGAAAACCCATCTTCAATATCATAAGAGATTAAGATAATTGATTGTGCAAGCTCATGAAACCTTTTATGCCCTCCGTTTAAATATAACCTTTCACATTTGGCTTAGTATAGAAAAGAAATATCTCTATTAAGTAATGTGATTGTGCATACTATTTCAAGTCATGACAAATAACTCCTTCACCAAATTATGTGATTGTGCACAGTTTCCTAAGTCATTATTTTAACCGTGATCATTTCAAACTAACCAGATCATATACATTCCATAGTGATGCAATTCCAACTATGGGTTTAACACCGATGCACGAGTGCGATCCAACCCATCATATAATGTGGTTCCTAATTTTAGGCATATATAAAAACCCAGCCTGCTCCAATAATCAGGTGGGCCACACCAAAGTGATCGATGGCCCGCATTGCGTATAGGGCACCAACTATAGAAACCCATATGTTGTGTATATGTCATCTAACCCACTCATCAATTGCTTCTCATCTGATGAAGAGACACTAAAATAGCACCATTCCAAAATTTAGGTGGGCCACAACCAGTGATACGAAGGTTTCTTTAAAGTGTGATTGCACATTGCTCCTTGTGGTGTGTCCCACTTGAGATTTTGATAGCGTTGGTCCATTGGATGAACGGTACCCATGAGGAGGCCCACCTAGATGCACGGTTTGGATTCCATATACACACCACATGTGGGTCCTCTAAAAAACTAATAACCATCACTCGATTCAAATGGTAGAGAGTGAGCGCCTAAACTCATGTTGCACATCATTACCATATCAAGTCCGCTTCTCGAAAGCCTGTTTGGCTGACCCCAAAATTGGAAACTTTTCACATTTTACAACGATGCGGATTCTCAGATGTGCCAAACACTCTCGGCCAACAAATGTGCCCTGGACCGAGATAATGACCAACACCCGTTATCGGTTGATTCTTGTTCAATTAGCAGAAGTATGCATGCACCGTTTGGCTGACCAAAAGCCTACTCACCTTCAAGTAGAGGCATAGAAAACATCATCCAAACGCCATAACTTAGAAACTTCTCAGCAAGGCTACTTGTCAAGGACCAACCTCAACGCATTCAAACGAATCTTGCACATGGTCAGGCTGCCCGTTCGAGCCACGACATATACTTACCAGCAAAGCTGGGTTTTTTCATGTCCACTTAATAAATTCGGTGAACGTACTTGCCCGCCTAGAGATGGGACATCTCTTGGATCTTCTATAGTTTCACTAACAAAAATCTTTATATGGCAAAGGTTTTTTTCTTTTTCTTTTTAAATTTTAAATTTTAAAAGCTTCCTTAGAACACGGGGTATTAAATCAAACAAAATCTAGAAACCCATGCAAGCTTTTCCCTTCCATCCGAAAGAGGCTGAAAGTAATTTCTTTGGAAATCAAGCCAGATAATGGTATCTAGCATTGATGAATAGCTCAGATTGAATTGGAAAATGGAAAGCGTCTCCCAAGAGTATTAGGAAATGGAAATTATCTTCCGAGAAAATTAGGTCATCACAGAAAACTTCATTTAGATCTTGGCTAATTCATTTCTTACTTGAGCATGTGATTTATTCAAATAATAAGAGACAGTTCTGCCAAATCTAGTTTGCTAGTGAACCTTCACATCATGGTATTAATATATCAACCAATATTATTGCATGGCATAGGATTGATATAATATTTGGGTTAAGAGGTTGAAAAAAAAAAAAAAAAAAAAAAAATATCATATGTAGAGTGTTTGGAGGTTGACTTACAAATTGACATAAAAAAAAAAAAATTTAATTAATTAATTCTTAACTAAAATTTGTTGAAAATTAATGAAAATTTTTTTTAAGGCAATTAAATTAACCAGATGTTACGTATACCTAATATTTTATGTTTATGAGTATATATTATTCTTAATATCAGCTACAGTTATTTATTTATTTTCAAAAAATAATTGATTTTTTTATTATAAAAAAAGTAATTAAATTATATTTTTAAATAAATGTACAATATATTGTAAGGATAGTTTGGTGCACCGTCTTAAATGGTATTAGATGAGATTGAATTCGTTAGAATCATTTTTTCAAACCTAGCCGTTGTTTGATTATTACCTTAGTCGGTATTGGTTTAAGGCTTTGAAAACCAAGCTGAATAGAAATTTGAATACAAGGGATTTTTCTAATCCCACTTGATTTATGGCCGCCGGATTGAAACTCTAAAGAGATTTGAGAGAGAAAAAATAGGAAGCTACTTGCAGTGCACTGATGTCACCTAGTTCTGTGGGGCCCACCCTGATAAATGTATTATACCCATACCGTCCATTCATTTTTCATGATCATATTAGGTCATGAGCTAAAAAATGAGACAGTTGCAAAGCTCAAGTGGACCACACCACATAAAGCAGTGGGGTAAATGATTCCACACTTCAAACTTTCTTAGGGCCCATCATGATGTATATTTGTCATCCAAGTTGTTCATCAGGTCACACAAAGCTAGACGAAGGAAATATATATATATATATATATATATATATATATATATATATATATATATATATATATATATATATATATATATATATCAAATTGATCCAAAACTTAGCCACCAATAAATTTTCAATGGTAGATATAGATATATATATATATATATATATATATATATATATATATATATATATATATATATATATATATATATCTATATCAAATTGATCCAAAACTTAGCCACCAATAAATTTTCAATGGTAGACGTTAAATCCCACACTCCTTTATGTGGTGTGATCCACTGGAGCTTCAGATATGCCGCCTCATTTTTTAGCTCAAGCCCTAAAATAATATTATGGACAGACTGTGTGGACATGATACATACATCATTGTGGGGCCCACAAAACTTGTGACATAAGCTCACGGAGTTCGTGCGTTTCCATTATAATTGAAAATTGACATTAGAGACGTCTGACGAGGGTGTTTCCACTCGTAGGAGGATTTCTCCGGCAAGATCTGCTCCACCATAGTTCGTCTTGAGAGTCGTTGTTATCACAAGTCATTGAAGATGGTGCCCACATAATAGACAAACCACATCAAAGGTGGGCTCCACATGATGGGCAATTAATAATGCTGGGCTCCGCGTGATGAATAATTCACATCAATATCAGGCCTGCTCATATCCAAGGCAGGCCCTGCATAATGAACAGCCCACATCAAAGGTCAGGCCCACAAAGGACAATCCATATGGAAGGTTGGACCCAAGTGATGGATGTGAGGGAGACCAAACAAACTTTGAGGAATAAGCACTCATCAGGTTAGAAACTACACATGATTTTCTACTTTTTAGCATATAAAGTCTATTGTTTACTTAAAATACTTAATCTACCCCATAAGTTAAAAACCAAGAAAACTTGTGGCATGTAAGCAAAATTGTATCTTTTTGTGATTGATTGTCCTATGTTTACGACAGCTGAAAACGTCTAGTCTGGGTTGTGAACCAAGCGACCGACCTCTACAATCAGGGTCCCTATGCTAGCGCACAAACCATGTAAACCTGATCCTCTACCTGGATGGAGTATGATCACAACACCAAAACAAAACAAAACATAAAAAAGGTATTCTTGTGATCGTGAGAAGGCCAGCACTGAATCTGGTAAGAGTGGAATGGACCTGACATCCCCATGCACGGTCTAACGGACTTGAACATTTCAGCTCAGCAAACCCCACAGCAAGCGATGTACATAAGAGCATAAAATTCAAGAGAATAGCCTCAAGATCTCTACAATGTTCTACAGTTCTCTAGAAGAATCTGGAAAGTTTTTAGCCAGTCATAATTGACACATTGCATCATCTTAACCATTCATGCAAAAACGCAAAAGTTGAAAAAACAAAACAAAAAAAAAAAAGAGTCTGGAATCTTATAGAAAGAGGGGGGGAGGGCTGCTCATTTGCTCTCATGTTACTATTGTGCTCTCCTCTAGTTAGGCTCCACAACTGGACTGCAGGATCTCTACTGAGGCCCGGTTGTGGAGCCATGATATCAATCTCTGCAATGAAGCCCTCACTACCCAAACATGAATCTCCAGCTGGAATTGCAATTGTAGCGGATAAATAAGATGAACGCTAACCAAATAAAGCAACACACGTATGGCATGCAGCCAGACTGGCACGCAATAGGAACAGTTGGGAGGAGCAGATTCTAACCAGCAAAGCAGATGAAGAATGCAACTATTGCAATTTATAGTAAACTAACTGCAATTTTCGACAACACGGATGACCAAACAGATTGAATTATTTGTAATTATGTTCAACTGAACATCCATATAACCAATGCTTTCCACACACAAGAAATGAATGTGAATATTCACTTCAATCAAGAGACGAAATTTTTTGTAATAACATAATATTATTGCAATCAACCATGCATCCAAACAAATCATCTACTTCAAAATTAAAAGCAGCTTGCTTTTCAAGTACAAACCAAAGCAGCTTAATAAAGAGAGCAGAGCAACCATCATATAGTAAAGGGAAGCAACCAACAGCAAAAATCAGGTTGTACAGGAATGAACGTCCCCAGGCAACATATACCATCACACATGCCAGAGAAACGAGGATAACAAAGGAAGCTTGAAATGGAAAAGAAAAAGAAAATATATGAGTTGAATAACCAACCATAGATAAACATAGATCGCTGTATAAAGTCAAACTAATCAAAATGAATTGAATTACAATCTCATACTCAAATACAACAATCTAATAACCCGGCACAACAAAGCCTTCTTTTTCTCAAGACAAGTGGAATTACACATGCGATAGAATGGTGATGTTTAAAACTGATGTTTTATATTATAAAAATTAATCAGCACTTCAAATGCATCAAAGAGTCAGAAACCACATGGACAAAACACCACAAAATCCATCATTTGAAGAAGAAAATAACAAAGATGAGAGAGTGAGGTTTGCATAACAGACATTGATAACATAGATACATGCATGAAGCAAAATTGATTGCAATGCCTTGAATATCTGGCACTCAAATGCAATAATCTAATAAACCAAGCATCAAGAAACCTTGTTGTTTTTCAACCTGGCACATTACAAGTAGAATTACATGCACATTACAGCAATGGATAAAACCGGTGTTATACAAAAATAAAAATAATAAAATAATAAAAAATAAAAAATCACAACATTTCAAATGCATTGACTAAGCTTGTCAAAATGACTGTAGCCAAGCATCATGAAACCCAATTCATTTTCTTTATTCCGAGGGACCCAATAAAAGGGCCCATGCATGTGAAATCATAAAGCAATTATGAAATCATGGAAGGACAATATGAAATCATAAAGCGAATATCACGAAGCAAATACATAAAAGCAAAATCAGACAAACAGATGTAAGACCAATTACACAACAGGAACCAAATATATATATGTATATATATATATATATATATAAAAGGCCAACCAAGAACCCCACGGCAATTCTCTCACATATCAAATACACCTCGGTTTCCAGGAACAAGGAGGAAAAAAGAGAGACCACTTCAGTGATAGAAAGTTTCAGGACCCACTAGCTTTGAAATCTGTAACTGAGGCTTCCTTTGATCTAACACACGTTGATAGGATTTTAATTTTGCGGATGATGAAGAATCTTGATACAAGTTCCAAGGTGACCAATGTCCGAAAGGGAGAGGTTATCCGCCACAAGGGTTTCTCTGTCATTTTAAATTCAATCCTTTAGGTGATTACGAGAACAGATACAAAAGGAACTGCAATTCGACCATCAGAAGTTATAGCCACAGGACACCCACAAAGGCAACTGGGAAGCATGAAGTCGTTGCCATAAATCATTTTATCACATGCAGCTACTGAAACAAGACGCTCTTAGTCTTCTCCACAACAAGAGAGCATGACAGAGAACATAAGAACCGTAAGAGAGCTACCCCAAATAGCTGCCGAACCTGCAAAAGCTTGCAAAACAACCTGCAGCGTTTTACACAGAGAACAGAGACCCTTCCCAAGACCAAAATCATCAAAGCTGGACCGTGGTGTTCCATATGGTGCATTTAAAATTCCACATAGCTGTTGAAGCTGCCCAAAGAGAGCTTTTCACAATTTTAATTTGTAAAAACCGTGTCTCAAAGAAACCCAAGCATGCATCCAAAAAGATCATAAAGGCCAAATCGTAGCCTGCCAAAACATTAAACACAATTAAAACCATTTCATCGGGTATATAACAAAGAAACTGGCACACAAGATTATATGGTAAGTAATGAAAATTTACCGCGTTTCTTCCCGTCAATGACTTGTAAGAACCCATGGTATGGAGAGGCATTGATCTTACAGTAGAAACTAGCCACGAAACATGCATCAAGAATAACACCATACCAAGAACCCAGAACCTCTATAATTAGGCAGCAATAACGGGTATTCAAAGACTAAAAAGACAAAACCCCAAGTTCATGTCAAGCAAGCTACGAAGGTAAACCCTGTCCAAAACATCATATGACCATATCTGACACACCACAAAACAGTCGGTCCACAGATAATTCTGCCAACTGCCCAAGTCTTAAACAGGGAAATGGAGGAGACAGTGAAGTAGATCCACCAGATTTGAAACGAGTGCATGCGTCATTTGGAGTATCTGGTAACAAGGCCCACAGTCACCATTTCGCGCAGGCTAGCGGCCGCACAAGCTTCAAGGCTGTAAAAGGTCATGAAATTATTCCTGTTAGTTTGTCAAACCAAAATCATAAAGAGTGGCAATAAGAATGTTTTACGTAATGTTTGTTCAGTGAAATCTACCACTTGATCAAGATCGATAACCTCCGGAGCCAGGGCGCTCATATGGACCAGAACGATCACGATTGTATCGGTCACCACCAAACCCCCCACGGCCACCCCCATCCCTGTTGCGTCCCCCATAACGATCCCCATTACGATCAGGACCATAGCGACTGTTACCACCACCACCACCACCACCACTGTACCTATCATCCCTGCCACCATACCTGTCCCCACCTTTTCCACCTCCGCCAGATGGGCACTCCCTAGCAAAATGCCCTGGCTTGCCACATTTGAAGCACTCTCCACCGCTAGAACCTCGACTGCCACCGTAATCACGATCACGGCCACGGTCACGGCCACGGTCATTGTCACGGTCACCATCACGGTCTCTGCTGGAGCCTTGTGGCTGAGCTTTATCCACAGTAATCGATCGCCCATCCAGATCCATACCATTCATTGCACGTATAGCATCTTCCATGGCTGCCTCATCATCAAAAGTAACAAACCCAAAACCACGAGAGCGACCGGAAAACCTGTCCACAACTACCTGTACTTGGCCAGAAAGGAAACTGTTAGAAAGCACCCACAAAAAAACAAAAAAAAAAAAAAAGAAGAAGAAGAAGAAGAAGAAGAAGAGAAACTGTTAGTAAACCCTAAATTACCCAAAAGAGAGTAAAGGAGCCAAAGAAATTTTTTTAGGTGACAGGAATTTTATGAGAAAATAAACATAAGTAGAGAACAACCAAGGGACCCATGGTGAGTGATCCTCTCATCACTCCCTCTCTGGCGAGAGAGCCTATGGGCCATTTTGTTGGCCTCCCATGAAACAATACAGAATGAGGCTCCCAAACTAGAAAGTAAGGATTTAATCTCCCTAATACACCTAGCAAGCCTCTAAAGGTCCTAGTCTATCATCCATAACACACTGAAAGACATTTCCAGCATCCCTGTAAAAACTAAGCTACAAAGGATATCTGATAACACGTTTCAACTTCCAATTCCAAATTACACTGCTTTTAGGAAGGGTCCTTCAGCATACTGTATAGTCTGTATTGGCATGAAGCATTCATTGCCTAATACCCAATTTGTCACAGTTGGGGCAGACAAACTAGGCCCCATCTAGTGGGTCCTATCTGTGGATTGCCCATGGCTGAGAATTACACTGAACAACTGCATTCAGCCTTCAGATGGACAGTAAAGATGAAAATGGTTAATGGCAGACATTCAACAAGAAAGATGTCCAGGATTGTCCAGTCTGTGCAATCTGCCCACCACATAGATGGTCTGGATCCACTGACTGCCTCCCATGCTTCAGGTATGGACAATGAGCATCCCTAGCTTATCGCAATGAATCGAAGACAACCTCCAAATTCTATTTAATAATGTGTTCGCCAAGGTAGATATTTTGAAGTATATTTTTGTTTTCTTGTTTGAATGAATAGGCAGTAAACCTAAATGGAATTGCAATCTAGAGATATACTTTGGTTAGCTGTACTTGGGAACTGTGCTCCACTATTTGTGATAAAGGTTGGACCACCAACCGCCTAAAGGATCGAACCATGACCCATTCCATGGGAAGTCCAGTCAGACCTGCTCCAGCCCATTTCAGCCCAGAAATTTAATTACTCTATAAGTATAGAAGTAGAAAGAATTAACAACTATAAGACAGTTATCATAGTTAGAACATTTGACTACGAGTAGAAGATGTGGGTTCAAGTTACAAGATTTGACTGGTTTAGTTGCACCTTTTAACAAAACAGCTTCCCACTTAATTGGCTCAGGTTTACAGTGACCCAACAAACTTTTGGTGGGCAGTTCCAAACTGCCCCCACGGTCCAGTTGGGCCCGGGTTTTAAAACACTGCTTAAAATATGGTCACTAGTAAATTTCAAGGATTGCTTCATGATAAAGCCAGGAAAAAACAATTTGCCACAAAAGAACTGCACCCAGCTCAATGTGAAGAGAGAGACACAAATGTACAAACAAAGAGAAAGAAATGCTATGTAGTATCTCAAAGATTACCTTTGCCTCAGTAAGATGGCCAAACTTCTCAAATGCACTTTTAAGAACTCTGTCAGATGTTGACCATGCAAGACCGCCAATAAAACAGCGGTACTCCACAGAGTCTGACATTTATCAGATGACTGAACTGCAATTGAAAAGCAAATGACGTAAGGAAGCCAATACAGAAAAAGTCACTGACAAATTTTAAATCTTATATCCCCGAGAATTTTATCATTCAGCTGCACTATCGAGCGACGCATATCTGATAAATCATATTAATGAAAATAACAACAAATCACAGAACAGTATTATGAATATGCGGAGACCATTTAAAAATAACACATTTAGCAGATGTCTCTAAATAGCAAACATTAATGACTAGATGAAACATGTCAGCAGGTTGTGTTCAGAATGGTATGTCAAGAAAAGGCTCATTCCATGATGAAACACATATCAAACACCAGTATTCTGGAAGTCATATTGGATCATAAAGTCACAAGAGCAGAGAAGCCTGAGATTGCAGGACATAAATCGCAAAACACAAGATCATAGGATTTCATGATATTTTCTGGAGAGAAATATCTAAAATTAAATTAGAAAAAATATAGGTAGTTGTATGATAAAATCTTCAACGCTCAACCATACCACATCTAGATTTTGCAAAACATCAACAAAATACCACAATCCATTGTCGTTTTCTTTTCTTCTTCTTTTTTGAAGAGATATAAAACCCATTCTCTATTGTTGTTAGAAATTATTTTTTAAAGTATTTTCAGATATCTAATTTCCGAGCTTAAGAGTTCCAACGGTAAAAGCCCCAAAGAAACGAAAGCAATGCACTCAAACCTCAATCTATGTCATTCTGTCAATAAACAAAAAATTATGCCGACATATTCATCTCCAATGTAACCATTATCGATGGAATTATCCATATATGCCATATTGGTGCAACCCGGTTTTAAATAAAGAATATACCCACAAGAACAATGGAGTAGAGAGGGAGAACTTTATTGATATCAACCTTCTTTTACACCATCATACCCTTTCATACATCCCAAATGAATCTTCAATTGAAATCCCCCAAACTAAGAGATTGATTTTAAATCAATCACAATTTATTACAAACCAATCTAATCTTCCTTAAAATGGTAAAAGCCTAATAAAAAGCAAATATAGAAAGTAATTATATCTTAGAATCAGCCCCATATCTTCAGTCATATCAACCACATCCCCTTCATATCTCCAATCACATCTTTAAATCAGAAAAGCCTAATAAAAAGCAAACATACGAATTAATTCTATCTTTAAATCAGCCCCATATCTTCGGTCATATCAATCACATCCCCTTCCTATCTCCAATCACATCTTAAAATCAGCCTCCCATATCACCAAAAAATAGTAAATTACAATCCTTATTTAGGATCCTAAATCTGTAAATAAACAGTCAAAAAATGAGCATGTGCTAGGCTAAGGCAGGCTATGGGCCTACATCTTGTTGGGCCATATAGTGCCTATATGGGCATAAGTCAGCTAGGCCCTACAATGGGCCTAAGTGGGCTATAGGTCTAGATGTGTCGTGGGCTGCATCACATATCCAGAGAAGATTGTAATGCAACCAAATTGGAAGGACTGATGTTGAATTGAATTAGTTCATTTATTATCAAATCTCCAAAGGAAAGCCCCAAACTTGATAACTAAGCCCAATGAAAGACGAGCAGCAATGCACACATGCTAGAACTTCAAAATCTTCATTCAATTGAATCACCATCAACTTTCTCGAAATCCATATGTATAGCTTTATATCGTCATTTACATAAATAACCTCATTTAATACCAAAAGTCCCATAAAAGAAGCCTATATCACGATTAAAATAGAAACCAAGGATAACGCCCTATTGGTGCACACACTTGGACTCTTGTTAAACTCTCTCTAGAGTCTCTATATAAAACTAACTAAAGCATTTAAATCCAATCAAATAACTAAAAGTCCACCACTAAGGACATTTAAACCCATCATGCTTCTCAAAATACAATGTAAGGCCTTTATACACTAAGGCATGCTTTAAACAAGCTATACAGTTTATATAAAGACTATTCGTGATTAAAATTACCCATCTATAAGTCGGTTGGCTTTACACAGCTATATTAATGTAGGAGCATTTTCACACCAGGCTCGAGTAGGGTGGCCTATTGGATGCGGGGGCACGCTCGTGGTGGATGGCCCATGTGAGGCAGGTGGCTCATGTGAGGCGGAACCCATGGATTTGTGGCCCACGTGGGGGCGGGACGCCCGAACCCATGTGATTTGCTGCCCACGAGGAGTGTTCGGCTGAGAACCTAACCCCATGGATGTGGGGGCTAGGCTATGAGATAAATGGATTAATTCGTCATCCTCTATCAGTCCAATCAGATCAAGAAGAAGAAGATAGTGAATCAGTTGGAAATATGATGAAGCACCTACCGTCATATTCACACGTTTATGTCAATATGAAGGAAGAAAAATTGAAGAAGATAATCAGTTGAAAACTCCAAGAAAAAGAATGGTCTCTTTCCCACACTTTCCACGTCTACACTATTCATCACCCTACTTGTGCATCCCACTAGTTTACGACTCACCCAAGACCACCTACACCTGTTAAAGATCAACCAATTCTGAAAAAAAATTCAGAAGTGAAGTTCACCTCAAGTAATAATTCCAAGCATTTAACATCAGGAGATGTCATCCCACAAGGAGAAATATATGTTCAACAGTCACTCTTCCTTGTTCTTGCCCCACGCTGCAAGATTGCCTGGAGTCCACTAGTTCATATGATTTAGTTTCTTTCTTATAAACGTCATCCTCCCCTAATACATGCACACAAACAGATGGAGCCCCTCAAGGCAGATGAACATCCTTATTTGTATGTGAGAAGTTACAAGCAGACAAGGATTAGCTGAGGAGAGGCAACCATTCTTCTAGCACTCCCCTTATGCCTGCTTCCATGGACCCAAATGATTTAAACTTTAGCAGATGCATTTTGAATTTCCAAATCCACATGAGAATAACAGGATACGTGTTGATACTTCTACATTTATTTTATATTGTTCAAGGTACCCAAGGCTATACTCATGAAAAAATCTATCCTTCAAAGAACACCAGAAGCCTCAAATGCCCCAGCACTTTCCACCCGATGCACAAATGATCACTAAATACTTGACAAAATTCAAACCAAGAAGCATCCATTACTTCTGGAGAATCACACACAAGGCTTGCAAAGGATACAGAAACCTTACTTGTGAACATCAGAGATACCCATGTCCAGAAAAATGCAATAACATCCAACACTAAAAACAAATTCTTCACACAAAAAACAGTACTCTTGTGAAAATTTTCAATGTTTCAACATACAATTTGCATGTCAGATACCTCCACCCAATACTAACAATACCCATGTCTATAAAACCCAGAGATGACCAACTAGAAGCAAAATTAACCAAACAAACAACAAAAGCAATATGAAAAACCCCAGGAATCCAACATAAAAGAACATATGAGAGACCCCTTTTTGGGTCCTCTCTGCAATACCCATGTCCAAAAATCCAGAACTTTCAAACCAGGTGATAGGAAAACAAACAGAAAAGAACATGTAAAAAGCCCATATGAAGCCCAGAAAACTCCAACCAGAAGCAAATCCACAGGTGTCTCAAACCAGGAGATGGGATAACAAACAAAAAGCATATCAGATTTTTCCAATATTGGAAAAATTTTACGAGTAAAAAGCCCATCTGAAGATTGGAGATCGGCTATCTCCATGCATAAAAAGCCCAGAAATCTCCAACCACAAGCAAATTCACCATATTAACAACAAAGCACATAAAAATACTTCCAAGGCTTCCAGCACAGACATTCTCGAGTTCAAATCTTATTTGCAGAGTAAAAAGCCCATCTGAAGATTGGAGATCGGCTATCTCCATGCATAAAAAGCCCAGAAATCTCCAACCACAAGCAAATTCACCATATTAACAACAAAGCACATAAAAATACTTCCAAGGCTTCCAGCACAGACATTCTCGAGTTCAAATCTTATTTGCAGTATCCATCTCTAAAACAACAGAAATTTCAAAACAGAAGCAAAATCATCGCATAAACAACAAAACCCGTAGAAAAATGTCAAACCCATTTGCAACTTTCCATTGTTCCAACACAAAATAGCGTACAAGAACCTCAGAACCACCTCAACATCTATCTACACCAAAGAGAGAAGAACAAAAGAACAAAACCAGAACCGAATTCATCACAAAAACAACAAAACCCATATGAAAATTTTCAAGATGCCAACATTGTTGAGGGTCAAATAATGCATATTAGACCCCAGTTATTGTCTGGATTTACGAACATAATATTGTTTAACGGTCGATTTAATCATGTTTATGCTACAAGTTGAATTTAGGAGCTTGGAATGGAAAAGGGTACTAAAAGCGTGGATTTGACGGTCTAAATTCATCCATGCATTGAAAGAAACTTAAGGGGACCAAGATCTAGGATTTACACGTCGGAGATCAGAGAAATTCCAGCCGCTCATCTTAAACGGGCCTGAAAAGTGTTCAAAATGCAAGACCACAAGGTTCCCGCCATCCGATCAGTTCAAAACTTAATACATGGCCTGAGGACCATATACTAACCGTACATGTCGAATTTCAACCGTTGGATCCCTATGGAAGTGACCCAATGGACAGATCAGCCCATAAAACAGTAATTTGGGGCCCACCTTATGTTTGGTTGTGCTCCAACGTTGGTCTTAACGGTCCACATGAGATGGAAAAGTGGATGGACGGCTTGGATATTGCATATACATCAATGCGGGGCCACTTTACTAAAGAGGAGTGCACAGAAGCCGTGCACCCGTAGTGCACTGAACAGGTAAAGTTGGTCAGCAGCGCTGACCCGACTTAAAACGGAGACAGCGTCCGCTGTCGCAACAGGGAGTTGCGCTCAACTCCTGGTGGGCCACCATTATGATGCATTTCGTCAATCCACACCGTTCATAAGATTCAGGAGGCCAAAAAGACCATTCCCTGATCTATGGTCGGATTTCTGCGCTTAGTTGGTGTCGTTCAAGGATCCAAATGAAAGATGGACGGTGAACTCAAAGAGTCGATGGGCCACATAGAAATCGATCAAGAAACGTCTATTCCCGACCGGTGTTCCGACATGAATTGAATGGACGGAGTGGATTTCCACAATGACTCCGATAATGGGACCCACCAACGTCCCAGCACACGGGTCCGCAGGCTCTGTTTGCGCGTGACCTGCGGGCTATCTAGGTGGGCCACCACCGTTGATCAGACCCAAGATCCAAACCGTCCATTATGTAGAGTGCTTAAAAACGTCCCAGGTGACGTTCTCCTTTTCAACATAAAGCAATGGAAGGAGGGAGTATCTGCCTCTGTTTCCGGTGCGAAAATAGTATCTTACGCACGTAGGTCGGTTGCTGTGCAAACCGACTATTGCTGCGTAAAGCTTCTTCACTCAACCGACTCCAGAGAGTTTTACAAGCAGCCGACTTCCCTGCGGCTATAAAAAACTGAGAGAGAGATCGTGAACGGGAATTCACGGCGGAGGCTTGGGCTGGACGGGGGCTAGACGTGTGGAGAAAAGAGAGAGAGAAAGAAAGACAGAGAGATTCTTTGTTTTTTTTCTTTTACTTTTCTTTTCTTTTTCTTTTTCTATTTATTTAATTTTTTTGGATTTAGCCTGACCATGTGTGGCTAAACCTCCTAGCTAGGGCTAGGAGGTGAAGCTTGTAGTGAGATGGGAGGTTTTTAATTTATGTTTTTTTTATGAATTGACGTTGAGTTTGGTTGATTATTAATGGCATGTTCTGTTTAGTCTTTAATGGTCTGTTGTGACAGAAATTACAATGGGTCTGCAATGGCTTGGAGCATGTCCTTTTTCCTTTATGTATATGACGTCAGGAAGTCCTGTTGTTCACCATAGTCTCCTGGGCATGGTTGGATGACGGTACCCTTCCTAACTTCATACATGTGATGGGTTGGTAATTAGTTTAATTCTGTTGTTTGCCATAGTCTTTTGGGCATGGTTTGGTGATGGAATCCATTCTAATTCATACACCTTTCATCTCTTTGAAAACTAGATCAACGGCAGTTCAGTAATTTCTATGATTTTCGATGCAAGCATAAGTTCTCCCTGATCTCTACAAGTGGATCCTCTGAATCCCTAGTTTCCTATCTCTGATTTGTTTCCTAAGTTTTAGAGTAATTATTCTACAAGTAGTTCATCATTGCTAATTGATTTAGGATCCATCTTAGCCTAGTTCTAGTTCTAGTTAGTTTTAGATAACGTACAAGTTTCAGTCCCTTGGGATTCGACCTCGGTCTTACCGAGTTATTACTACATCACAACCCTGCACTTGGGGAGTGAACAAACATGAAAATCCCACCCTTCTCTGCAACACCAATCTCTAAAAACACCAGAAATGCCAAACCAGAAGCAAAATCACCAGAAAGTAAGCAAAACCCATTTAAGATTTTCTCCATACGAAACAGAAAAAACCAGAAGCAAATTCTTCACACAAACAATAAAATCCATATGAAAATTTTCAAGATCCAAGCATGAAAACCCTAATCCTCTCTGCAATACAGATCTCTAAAAAAAAAAAAACCCCAAAATCCCAAACCAGAAACAACATCATCAGAAAGTAAGCAAAACCCATTTGAGATTTTCTCTATACCAAACAGAAAAACAACGCAGAAGCAAATTCATCACACGAACAACAAAACCCATATGAAAATTCGAAAGATCCCAACATAAAAACCCTAATCCTCTCAACAATCTCTAAAATCCCTCAGAGATCCCAAGCCAGAAGCAAAATCGTCAGAAAATAAGCAAAACCCATTTGAGATTTTCCCAAAACAGAACGGAACCCTCTCGTCAAACCATCCCAAAGCATTCTATAGTGTGCAAAGATTATATACTACTTTGCAGATAGAAGGAATTAGGGCTTGAAAAGACAAGAAAAGACAGAATAGCAAAAGAGAACGAAAATTACCTTTCGAGATCTGCTGTGGAGAGAGAGAGAGAGAGAGAGAGAGAGAGAGCCGCTTCAGTTCTCAGAGCAATAGCAGAAGCGCAATGAAAACCTAGCGGCGACCTGAGAAGCATATAAAAGGGAAGACTCTTTGCGTCCATCGCGTAGGTCGGAGTCAATGTCTCTTAAACGACTTACGTTCCTTAAATCCACATCGTCCATCTGGTGCATCACCCTCTTTCTTATCCTTGATCCCAAAAATTAGGCTGATTAACACTTAGGTGGGCCACCCCATAAATTAATCCTTAAGGGAAAAAAAAAACTATAATTTCATATGGCCCTACACGAAACTAATGGCAAGCATCCAACCCCAAATTTTTTTCCTAGGGTGTGGCCCAGATGAGTTTTTGTGGTCGTGATTTCTGGATTTTAAGATGAGCATGAGGCAGTGTACCTGATGGACGGAGTGGATCTCACGAAAATTTTACCCATGTGGCTCTCGGAGAGCGAGATACCTAGCCCGATTTACGCTAGCGCCGTTCAGATAAAAAGCATATTCGTATCACTGGAGCTCTGGCAGAGTGAAATGCTTCATACACATGCACTAAGGATTTGTCCACGTGGCATATATTTAACTTAAATTTAAACCGTACAAATTATTTGAACTAACTAAGATGGGCCAGATTTTTTAAAAACGAATAGCATGATGTCTAACTTTCAATTGATTCACATTTAGTGGACATCTGAAAGGAGAGCTATTCAACGGTCTAAATTCAACAATCAAATATCCGTCATTTAAAGGTGTGGATACTTCTATCAACCTAGGTGTGGACGGCTCGATTCGGGTTACGTGTATTACACGGGAACAGTCACATTCTGCCAGAGCATCAAATAACTTTAGCCGTACAATGCTCGGAGGATATCTTGTACAGTTCGCTCTAGTTCTCGGAGACGGATTGTCTGCTCCCCCTGCCACCAGCTCCGTGGCTGGTGGTGGGTGCTCTGTGGGCCCCACGATGATGTATGTTTTTCATCCACTCCGTTAATCCATTTTTAGAGATCATTTTATGGCTTGATCTTAAAAATTCGAGGGATAAATCTCAGGTCGACCACACCACATGAAAACAATAATGATTGGACATCCACCATTAAAATCCTCCTAAGGCCCACTATATTGTTTATTTGACATCCAATCTGTTCATTAGGTCATACAGTCCCAGATGAAGAGAAAAAACAAAGATCAGCTTGATCCAAAACTTTTACGGCCCCCAAAATCTTTTTAATGGTGGAACCTCATTCAACACTGTTTCCTGTAATGTGGTCCACTTGAGATTTGGATACACCTCATTTTTAACATTATACTGTAAAATGATATTTTAAAATAGATGGACGGCATGGATGAAACACATACATCATGGTGGGCCCACATAGCACCGACCACCCGCCATTGGCTGGTATAGGGGGAGTAGCTAGTCCGTTTCCCTAGCTCTCAGTTCGTACAAGTGGGGCCCATGGTTCAGTGATCTAATCCGTTGATTCAATGGGTCCCGAGATGTATTACAAACAGACCGAAATGCTCACATATCTAAAAAAAAATTAATCATCCGATCTAGGTTGGATCCATGTCAAAATAAGCCAAGCTGTTTATTTAATGGACCAGGTCTGGGTATAGAACCCGGACCCAACCCAAGAGATCGATGAGATTCATAGATAGATCCTGGGTCAGGTCTCAGCTGAGCAAAAGCATTCTCATAGTCATTCCTATGTGATGGACGGCCTAAATCTCATAAAGGTTTCAAGTAGTTCCATGCGTCATGAAGTTCCCATTCAACTGAGTGACTGGACCGAGCGATTAGAGCCGTCAACGACCGGCCCTGGGTTGGCTTTGGCCTGGATTTTGAACTGTTCAAACTGAAGATAGCATTTCTAAGACATTATCCTTTCCTCTTTTCTTGCATATATAGATAGAGAAATCATCACATATAACCTTCTCTTCTTCTTCTTTTTTCCAATTAATTTAATACAGTGTATTTATGTAAACTTTCCAATCCATCCATTTCAATTCTGCCCATGTGCCATTTGGAGATCATCCAATCCTACCTGTTTTGCATCAACTAATTAACTAGTGCATCATCATCTAGTGAGAGGTGTTTACACCCGTTTTCAATGTATCCATGTGGATCGATAAGAAGTCGCTGTGGTTTGCTATTGCAGGTTTGATGTTGGCGAAAATCATACTCGCATCAAAAGACGTCTTTAGTTAATCTTATTTTGGATGATATGCATTCCATTATTAATGCAATGTCACCTACCCTTACACATGCTTTTTGGAAGAGTGAAACCTTGCATGTCACATGGCCAACTATTAACGAGCTAATCAATGCGGCTGCATGCCCGACATGTCGATAAAGAAAATTCATCGAAGGAGAGAATCCTATCATAGATTTGGTTACGATACACTTGGCTAGGTTCTTTCTCGTAGTCTTTTTAAAATATGAGATATTCTTAAAGAAGTTCGGCAATTTCGTAGTAGTCACAGAGATTCCAAATATTCAAAGATCGAATAGTCTCCCAAGCCAACTAATTTTAACATAGACCCAAATCATGAGAAAATGGACACCAAGCAATTCAGGTCCTTGGTCGTACATCAATCGGAATAAAAATATGAGAGAGTTCGAACTGGTGGAACCAATCTCACCAGCTCTACAATCATCAGGATCATGGACAAATGTTGCACTCGGTGGTTTGATTAGGTTGTTCAGATGCATAAATTGTCATGATCAAATTGACGTTTATGATCAACGATATAGGTTCTCCTGATTGTATACAAGATCTATATGTATGGTTCTGAAAATTCCAATATGAACAATCTCTTTAAAAGTAAAGATATGAAAACCTACTATTTCATACCTACATGATCCTTCCATACTCATAATGCATGCCATCAAACGTGAAAGATTCAAGATTAGCAAAAAACTTAGCTGACGGTGTAGTCACTTTAACAACCTATAAAAGGAACACGCAATGAAGAGCTCGAGGAATATGCCAAACACAAATATATGTTCTTTACATTTATCTTTTCACTTATCTTAACATAGCATAGTCTACTCCTAGTATAGATCACTATTATCCGGCACTTTCATTATAGTACCGTAGGATTAGATTAAATGTCCACAACTTTAAATTGCCAGATCCCAATCAATTGAGTTCTTATCTAGACGATCATCTTTCAAGTCACATCATGTTGACCATTCACCTCAATTCATCTATTCTTACAGACAAATCAAATATTTATCTCTCGTTTATTCTGATACTTCGTCAATTGTAATAAGCTTTATTCAAATATTAATGAAATCAGCATTAGTTTAGACTTATTTTAATTTATTTATCCATCCTCATTACTTTGAAAAATATTAATTGTAATTACCAGTCAAAGAAAAGTCCCAGAGCTGTGAGACAAAAGAAAATCCACCGAAGAGAACTAACCCCTAGCCTTTTACAAATCATGTGATTACAACCCATGGCCGGCTCGATAGCTTTATTTCTAAATCTGATCCTACATATTTGTTCCGGTGTATGGTCACTAGCGTTCAATCAAACATCAAGTCAAATATACCCACACATGAAATCTAAATAAGGGCTCTTACTCACGTGTGGCCTTGTGTTTGATTGAATGGCACAAACAAGGGGCTATTCACGTGCCATGCAAATCTGTGTGAAAGACTAAGGTATTTGGAATAAGTTAAACGTTTTGCATTCCTTCAGTTTACATTCAATCCAAATAGATCGTATTGCAATTTTGCATACTTTAGCTACTGGATCAGGGTTCCAAACTATTTAATAATGGTCCTCACTACTGGTGGATGATACACAACAAAATCTTCAAGATTGGAAGATCCTATCAGTTGTCCACAAACCAACAGACAGAAAATTGTCCATATAAAAGAGAGTAAATGATCAAAGCGTTGAAATATTCCAATCTTTTTTCTTTTCTTTTCTTTGATGCTCCATCCAAAGAAAAGCCCTCAAACAAATGGTTTGGATCTTTACTGCAGCAAACCTGGATTGCCTACAAGGAAAAGTAAAAGTCCATTCAGTGACATGGTTCATCAGAACGGTGCCGACAAGATGGACCGTCTGGATCACTGTTCACATGTGAAATGTTCAATTTGGAGTCCTGAGTATATCACATCTGGGCTCTCAAGATAACATTATTGCTCTAACTTATGAACAAAGACTGATTGCCATGAACAAGAAAATAACATTTAGTCCCTCTTTTTGTGGGTAGGTTTTTGGACAATCTGTATCAAAGGAAACATGGATGAGATCTAGACCTTTCATCAGGCAGGCACCTCCCAGAATAAGGCAAAAAGAGTTCGATTTTCCTGTCACAACACGGTATCCAGAGGGTGTCGCCCTACACTGGGACCCACCTGCCGAGTGGTTTGATGATCGAAGCCATCCATGTTATGAATTACATGCTATTTAGGCTACCTGAACAGATGATTGTGACCATCACAATCTGTGGATGAATTTAAACAATACAAAGAAGATTTTCAATGGCTCGCATTGGGCTCTATAAAACAAGGTTTAGGATCATCAATGAAGCATTATTACAGGAGAATAGCTTATTTATGGCTGTAATGAGAACGTGTTCAAATCATTGGATCATTTCAACACATGGGCCCCAGTGGGTGGCAACATGGTGGATCCTGCGACGCCACAGAGTAAATACAAACCCATATATATATAAATAAAAATAAAAATAAAAAAGCTAAATTCATGCAAGCAAAACAAACATCAAATTGTTTTAAGCTTTATTTACACACTTCACATTGCCGTCGATTAAGATTTATTTGTTTAACAAAAAAGAATTCCATTATTCTGGAAAAAAAATAAAATTTGTTTTCCAGTTTGCCCAAACCTGAAAAGCTTGAAGTTATTGTAGCTCTAAAAAGCAAGGAATGAAATCATGGACGGGCAATTTACCTTACTAGCTTTCAGATGAAAAATGATTTAAAGAGTAGATAGCCTAGGCATCAATCCAATACCGCTACGACTGCATCAACAACTTCTTGGGTGGTGCTGCTTCCACCAAGATCTTTGGTCCGGTACTTGCCTTCTGCTATCACGCGTTTGACAGCAGTTTCTAACCGATCAGCAAAAGAAGGGAACTGCAAATGCCGCAGCATCATCGCGGATGACAGAAGCAAGGCGACCGGGTTCGCCTTCTTCTGCTCCACTATATTCTCATTCCCCACATTGCCTGCCGAAGCACCTTGCTCGAATACGGCATGATCGGCACCAACATTACCTGGGAACGACAAAATCCGCAGATCTAAGAAACTATATATAGAGGCATCCATACATCATCATCATCATAGCAGCAACTTCAAGTCAGCTATACAAAATACCCTCCCACATACACACTGGAGCAAATCATTAAACCATTTCGCATCCCCTTCCCAGTGTTTCCATGGCATGGCCCACCAGAGTCATGGATTGGCTGATTGTTTTGCCCCATGGCCTAACGTCGTGAGGCGCACCTGATAGACAGAGTAGATGGCACACATACAACCCGGTAGGCTGCACAGAGCTCGGGTGTTGTACCAGCTGCATACCACAGGTGTTATAGAGGATTTTGGTCCAGTCCGTCCCTGAATCTTTAAATCTTTACCAAACAAGAAATCAAGGATATCATTCTACCATTTCAAAACTTATCGGGTAAAAGAATTGAAGAATAACAGGTGGAAGGAAATGGGTATTAATGGTGTCATTTGCATTTTTTTATTTTTTTTTGAAAGCAACGAGGAAAATTCATTAGAAAAGGAAAAGAGTAAACAAAGAGGACTGCTGAGATAGCAGCCACAAAGCAAAACTAGAAACCTAAGAAAATAAGATTAAAGTCTTTTAAACCCATAACATTGGACACCCATTCAACGATCAACTTTTTAGCATGGGATCCCACAGATTTAGGCGTAGTCTGCAAGTCGTTAAATACTCTATCATTCTTTTCCATCCAGACAGCCCACCAAATTGCAATAATCGCTATTCTCCAGATTCTGGATTTCACTTTGCCGATTTTGTGGCCGTGCCACGCAGCAAGCAAGGACGCAGCAGAACTAGGACAGCACCCCGTAAAGTTGAATCTGGGCCAGAAGTCCTAGTATATGAGACTGATGAAAGGGCAATGAACGAAAAGATGATCGACAGTCTCTTCGCTACGCATGCAACATCGGCATATATTGACGATCTGCATCCCACACTACCTGAGGTTATCGATCGTGAGGATCCGGTTCATGGCAGCGAGCCAGCCGAAGCATATGAACTTGGGGGGGTGCGGGCGCTGCATAATTCCAGATGAAAGGAGTGATCTGCTAAGTGGGTGCGGGAGTGGGGAGCAAGGCAGTGTATAAAGATTTAACAGAAAAGTTTCCGGACCAGTGGCGATTCCAGATCAGCTTGTCAGGGGAGGAGATATCCAGAGAAATAAGGGACAAACTTTGAAGAAGGTCCACATATTCGTCAACCTCCCAATCCCAGAGGTTCCTAACACAGTTAATTTCCCATCCCCCACAGGTATCCAAGCAGGAGTGGTTGCTGGCAATCGAGCTTTCTTTGTTGGCCGCAATACCGTAAATACCTGGAAATCTGCTTCTCAAGGTGCTGTCGCCCATCCACTGATCTTCCCAGAACCGGATTTGGTTGTCACCCATCCACTGATCTTCCCAGTGTCATTTGCAATTTGGTTGGTAGCAACTTGAAAAGAATACCCAGAAAAACTAGAAAACATGGGTCAGCCATCTGCATCTGAGTGAATATATCTGTGCACTTCATATTCTTCATATCCCTTCTGCATTCCTGAGTTCTCCTACCGATCCCTAGTGGTTGGGATACAACTTAGATGATGATCGTGATTCCTGAGTTCCCCTCATTACCAAAACAAACTCATGAATGAAAATTTGGCTTTTAGAAATCTAATCGAACAACAAAATCAGATGCTAATTACATCATGATGTTTGTTTATTTACAAATCACTCCAGGAAAATACACAGTAGAATTGAAGATAGGAATGAGTGGGTTGTAAATACCTCCGGGCATGACACCAGTGCCTCCTGCAATACCTGCTGCCGTATTTGCCACCAGATTTCCATACAGGTTTGGCGTCACCTGCAAACGTAAATAAAAGTGCATTAACTAATGTCTCGATTAGTTGTGTATGCTGCAGTGAAACAAAGTCACAGCCAGCTGAGCCTGGACAATTATATGATAAAATTGGAAGATTATAAATTAACGAAATGCTCCAGGGTTTTCAGAGCACTACAAGTTATGGTGCTCCTAGTTGCATTGGTTTACTTGGACAGCTCAGTTAATCAATATGTACCGTCTATCAAGTCTAGAACACATTTCATTGATTACCATGCAAAAATTGCACTGATCAATGATCCAATCCAACCATGATATGGCCTTATTTTCTATAACCATGCCTTTTCCAAGCCATGGATGGGATGGTTATGATTGCCTTAAAAAAGTTACTCTAGAATCATAAGAACTCCATGATGGGCCCTAACAGATGGATCAAATTGTTGATTGGATGTATTTGCATAAACCATCATGGCCGTCCATATTAAAGGCCATCCTTCAAATGGTTATTGTCTGTCAGATTGCTGTGATGTTTGCATGGTAGTCCATGAAATGTGCGTTGGAAGTAGTGAACGGTCTGGATCAATGGATTGGTCTGTGTAAGTGTCCCAATGTAACCACGTGCATTACAACTTATAGTGCTCTGAGAGCACTGGAGCATTTCTCACTAAATTATAGAAGAACCCATTCAAATAAATAAATGTATTAAAAAAACCATTCTCCAAATACATATAAATACAAAGAGTGCCAACCTCAATTAATTTGGATAAGGCTTAGATGATGATAATATAAATACAAAGAGTCCAAAGTTATGATACATGAAAAATGGATCATAATCAGTAAGATTTTGGCTTTACTAAAAAAAGTTGATATAAATTGACTATTTGAAGGTTATGGCAAATGTAACTGTATTCAAACAATTGGCAACAATATCAACATTCCTGGCACTGAGGAAGTGAAATTATTAGGGCATTTAGACACTTGGACATGGGAAGTAGGTCAGTGTCCATTTAGAAGATAAAAACAGATTTCATAATCTGAAACTCATGAAATCTTATACCTTTCACCTTTTAATATGTCAAATGACCAATTTATGTTTTGTTAAATGGTATTGAGTGAATCAAATCATGATTTTTAGCAATGAACGGTGTTTCCTTGACCTCACTTTCTCCTTGCACGTTACAGTTGCGCGGCGGTTCAGAAAAGGTGATCAATTCAATTCACTTTATGTGACATGCTTTTTCCTGGAGATTTTTTTTCTTTGGATTCACAGAGATTTCGGATCAGTAGCATGGTTGGGACTTCCTCTCCTTCTTCGTGTATCAACAGACCAAATAACCAATTGATATACCATACATATTCCAACAGAACAGTGTTTCCTTGACCTCACTTTCTCCTTGCACGTAATGGTTGCACGGTGGTTCAGAAAATGTGATCAATTCAATTCACTTTATGTGACATGCTCTTTCCTGGAGATTTTTTTTCCTTTGGATTCACAGAGATTTGGGATCAGTGGCATGGTTGGGACTTCTCCTTCTTCATGTATCAGCAAAAGCACGAGAGGAAATAGGTTTCCAATACAAATATCTATGCGTGCTCACCACTTTAGCAAGAGAAGCTTGCTTCAATGGATGCACTAAAAGAAAAGGAAAACAAATTATTTATCATAGATGAAGGCTCCATGGCTCTTCAATCTCATTCCTAACTCAGCAGAACAAGTTCACGACCTTCCACTATTAGAGTCCTTGTAATAGTGTTGGGAATAAAGTGCGAGTGTGCAACCCTTCATGGAGAGCCTTTGCATCATAATTCTAAACGATTGCATATGCAAATGCATGAATCAAGAAACACAGGATAATATCTTAATATCATGGAAATATTTAGAAACAAAAAGTAAATAAGCAAACAGATTTAGATTCAGACATGAATGACTACAGATATACACTGACATCAAAGCTTCCATTATAAAATCAAATCCAACTCAGTGGCAGATCCTTTGGATATAACAGAACAGAATTAACCACCAAATGAACGACTAGATGAAGTAGAAAAACTGTCTGAACAGTAAAATAACATACCATGACATCGAATTGCTCAGGCTTCGAAACAAGTTGCATGCAACAGTTATCCACAATAATCTCATTATACTTTATCCCAGGATACTTTGTAGCAACCTCTCGACAAGATTCTAGAAAGAGACCATCTGCAAGTTTCATAATGTTGGCCTTGTGTACGGCTGTCACTTTCTTTCTGTTGTTAAGGTAAGCATACTCAAATGCATACTTAGCAATTCGCTCTGAACAGAACTTTGTGATCACCTAACAAAGCCATCAATGAGAAACAGACTAATTTCCAGACTAGGAACCTCAAAATAATATTAAAAATGACTAAAGAAAAAAGAAGAAGAAATGTTTCTATTGCCAACCCTCGCAATAGAAACTAAAAACAGGCATATGTCACCACTGACTTACTGATCTATTGTAAATTTATAATTGAGATACCATTCATTAGCTAAGCAGGTGATACCAACATCAAATTCACAACTTAGCAATGAATGGAAAAAATCAAATGAGCTGCTAGCAGCCATGGAACATAAATGTTTGTTACCTAGAGGACTTATCATGGTGCGGTCCTGGCGTATACCATTTACAGTATCATACTACTCGGAAGTTGAAAGATAAACTAGAACCAAAATTTTCAGATGGCATGTAGAAGGTAGGTTAACTCTATCTCCATAAGTTAGCCAAAGGCTTGGAGTACTATGTTATTCTGAACTAGTAAAGCTTACTCATCGTTGTCATTATAGCCTTGTCCCAGTCTGTTACTTATTTAAGCTTGCTGATTAAAGAAAGAGGAGAAACATCGACTTGATTTTCAGTGGAGATAACACAGAAGAAGCTAGTCAGACTCATGCAAATATCAGGAAGAGATTTGTGATGGAGCTAGGGGGTGGGGGCACCTAGGAGTGGCAACGGGTCGGGATCAACTAAGCCAGGCACATTTACTGAAAGTGCCAAGAATTGTCACCTGAACGCAACACATTACCCTGTGGCCTGACACGAGCCACTTGAACTCTTCCAAAGGCATGCACAAGCCAGCCCAACTAGTGTATACATACAAACATACACACGTCATGTGTGCGTGTCTCTACTTATCATCAATCAATTTGTTTCAGGTATTGGGCCGGGTCGTTTAGGCCATCTTGCCCAGCCCATTAGTAAGGTAGAAGGGTCAGATTGAGCTCAACTTGAACCCAACCCATTTCCTTAAACAGGCCCAAGAATGATGAATTGTATCAATATCCGGATTATTTTGTATATATAGGAAGTTAAGGATCCTTTTCTTGATTTGTTTTGTAGAGATTTCACGGCTCCAATCAGTTTTTTATTCATAGTTGTAAGTTCCCACAGTATAACAGATTGGTGACATGACATTTGTAAAAGAAAAAAAGGCAGGAGTCATTTCAATATTCCTTGATCTCAAGGAGACATTATCAATCATCGAAAAAATCAGACAAATAGAGAAAAGCCGGCTATCAGAATCAAACCGAACAAGCTTTTCTTCTTTTTTCTAGAAAGGGTACCTGCACCCACAACGCGCGCTCGCACACACAAATACTTCAACTCAGCTGGCCTGAATCAGCCAAGTCAGCCTGATATGCAGGTATCCAACTCAGCAGTTTAAACTTGAGGGAAATTGTGTGGGGCCCACCCATGGTGTTCATCTGACATCCATTCCAATCATCAGGTACGACCATCTATTATTAGCATTTAGAGCAAATTTTAAGCAAAAATTGAATTTAGGTGGGCCACAACAATGGAAATAGAGGAGCGTATCTCCAATATCACAGTGATCTGAAAATCCTAACCATCCACTTTAAATTGAATGGAGCCAAAATTGGCATTTTAGCCTGTATCAGAAAGTATCAGCCAATATGAGCAGTAAGAACCAGTTTCAGCAACAACCAATGCAGCCTCTGAAACCAATTTTTAAACCTTGACCAAGCCACATTTTAACCCAAGCCCAACCCATTATCCAGTTAACTCGGCTCAAACCCACAACAGAACAGTTGGGCCTGTTGACCCGCAGGCTAGCCCGATCCATTGCCACCCCTAGGGGCACCAATAGCTTCTTGCTATAGATATTGATCAGCTTAAAAGGAGCTCATTTCTATATTAATTTTTTTACAAAAAATTATAATAATAAAAGAAAAGAAAAGAGCACCCACATGCACAAGTTTGGCGGACTGCAACCCATCTTAACTCTATCAAAGTAAATCGGAAATTGAGAATGCTTATATAGAGCAACATCAAAAGTCGGTTGCAAGTCCAATCTATCTAAATTTTACACAACAAAACACTGATTATAAACATTGGGTTGCACGCATGTTCATGCAAAGTTTAGGAAAGACCTATCCAAAAGTCCTATGCAAATACACTTTGGGATACTCTACGAGAATTAAGTTGCACAAGAGGAAATTAGATATAGATTCTGTGTGTGGTCTAATGATTCCTAGATCAACTATTAATTCAACCATTCAACTATGGTCACGGGAGATCTGTTGGTGCAGTAAGAAAGCCAAATGATGATGGAGATGCTGTAAGGAGTGAGAGCCTGAGAGGTTCTTCGGAGAAGAGTTGTTGCTTCCAAGTATGGTGGGAAGGAAGAAGTTGTGATCCAAGAGTGGAGGTTATTAGGGGTGACGGGCCATTCATGTAGAGAGCCATCTCAAAGTTTGGTGATTCCTCTTAAGGCGTGGGCAAAATCTTCTCGAAAGATGTGATGTATAAAGTGGGAAATGGTGAGAGGGTTTGATTTACGGAAGATCCATGGTTGAGAATTCCACCCTTGCCAATCGATCTCCAAGAACTGCTCTGCTCTCAATCAGAATATTATTATAACGAATGGTAGATGTATGAAATGATCTTGAGAGAGAGAGAGAGAGAGAGCATGGAATTGGTGTATGGTAAAATTATATGGTCCTTCAATTTTGTAGAAATCTACAGGACTGTCAAATTGTGTTGGTAGTTAAGTTTCTTGACCTTCTTAAAAGGGGCTTCCTTTATCCCCATGATGAAGATGAAAGGGCGTAGGATCCGTTTCCTCAAGGCTCCTTTTCCACTAAGCAATTCCTTATAGCAATTTGTCCATCGGAATCATTTATGCCGCCTGGATGAAAGTTTGGGTTCCAAACTCCCCAAGTTGAGGCATTTCATTGGCAGCTATCATGAGCAAGATTCTAATGCTATCTTTCAAACAAGAAGAAGAAGGAGAAGAAGAAGATTCTAGTGCTCAGCTACCCCTCAGTAAAGGAATTGGACCTGCGGGCATTTGTGTTATGTCCTGCAAGGAACAGGAATCGGTGGATCATCTCTTGATACAATGCAATATAACTTTTAGAGCATTTGATCCAATTTCTTTGGCCTTTTCAAGTCAATTGGGTTTTACTGGGATCGATAAGGGTCCGTTTGGATACCACCAAATAAGTTACTTTTTCTACTTGCAGCAGTAGATAAGTGACTTATTTCAGATACTTTTGGTTTATGATTAGTTATAAGTAACTTTTTTACTTAAAAGTACATAATCACTTCAAGGGTATACACATCCTTGTGTCAAGGGTATCCAAAGGCAGCGAAAATCAACTAAAAATTGTTTTTTTTTTTTTTTCCAGAGCGAGTTACATCAGCTCACCCTGATGAACCCACTTGTACAATCTGAGGACCCAATGACACCAAACACATACTTCTGACTTTATCACAAACAATTCATGGGGAGTTATATGATACTCAGGCAGCGAATGATGCTTGATATACAGGCACTTGGAAATTTTACATGTGGCAAACATTAACACAAATTAAACCGACTAAATTGTCAAATCCACTGTCGCTAAGTCACAGTCCCAAAATCAGATGGTTTCAGTAAACCTAACCTTTGATTCATGAACAATTGTTTGTTAAAATAGCACGGTTGGCTTCTTCTTCTTTTTTTCATTTCTAACCATCCAATAAATGTCCAGCAATCTGATAGGTAAATAAGTAAGCGTAATTTTGGGTTCATGATACATTTAAACTAGGAACCATTAACTAGAAACTTTCGTGTGACTTACATGTATGCGACGTTTGCAGTGTTTAAGGGGTCATTCAGATGCCTGTAATTTTTTAAGTTGTAAACACATTACACCTAAAAAGAGTTTCAAGTGTAATCAGTTTACATGCTATTCTATTTGGCTTTTAAGTGGTAATTTGTTTACAGGTATATAGATTGTGTGTTTGACTAGCCTGTAAAGTGTTTACAACGAATAAAGTAGGTATTCATACCATAGAGCTTGGGCGGTGAACCTTTCAAAATCTACGAATCACATAAGAAAGATTTGATTTTTTTAGGGCCCTAAAAGAGCATTAAAACATGCACACACTAAACAGATTGGATGTCTTCCACCCATCACAGTGGGCCCCAAATGCAATCTAGAAGTTTTTAATGGTGGACGTCCCATCCTTCCCACGTGTGGTCCATTTGATAATGGACGAGCTGTTTTTTTAGGGCCACAGGAGAGCATCGAGAGAAGTACATGATAAATAAATTGAATGTACCATACACATTACGGTGGGCCCTACATATCATGAGTGTATATTAACCATTGTGTTCTAACATGTATAATATTTTTTTAGTTGTAAAGACTTTACTTGTAATCTAAAACATGGCTTTTCACCAGGTTTCAGATTACAGCTAAAAGTTGTAATTTGTTTACAGCCTGTAAAGCCTTTACGGGCAAATACATGCATCCAAATAGCCCCTGTAATCAGATTACTTGTAATCCCTCTACAACTCAAGGATTTTACATAGATTACAGGTAATCTGATTACAGGAGCTGATTTTACATGGATTACAGGTAATCTGATTACATGGGCTATTTGGATGCATGTATTTGCCTGTAAAGGCTTTACAGGCTGTAAACATATTACAACTTTTAGTTGTAATCTGAAACGTGGTCAAAAGCCATGTTTTAAATTACAGGTAAAGTCTTTACGGCTAAAAGGCATTATACATGTTAGAACACAATAGTTAACACACATTCACGATATGTCTAGCCCACTGTAATGTGTATGGTACATCCAATCTATCCATCATGTACTTCCCTTGATACTCTCCTATTACCCTAAAAAATTAGTCCGTCCATTATCAAATGGACCACACAAGGGAAGGATGGAATGCCCACCATTAAAAACTTTTAAATTGCATTTGGTGCCCACTGTGATGGGTGGAAGACATTCAATCCATTTACTGTGTGCATACTTTAATGCTCACTTATGGCCCTAAAAAAAATAAAGTCTTTCTTATGTGATTTGTAGATATTGGAGGGTTCACCGGTAATGCAGGACAACTAACCACTTACTCTAAAAGGTTGAACTAATAGCCCAGGACAATTAACTACTGTGATGCCTGGAAGACATCCAATCCATTTAGTGTGTGCATACTTTAATGTTCTTTTATATCCCTAAAAAAATCAAGTCTTTTTTATGTGATTTGTAGACTTTGGAAGGTTCACCGCTAATGCGGGACAATTAACCACTTGCTGTAAAAGCTCAAACTAATGGAGCATGACAAATTAATCCATTTATCTCATAGCCCAGGCACCACATCCATGGGTTGGGTCCTCGGCCAAACTCTCCTCGTGGGCCCCAAATCACATGGGTTCCGCCTCACGCGGGCCACCCACCCCGAGTGTGCCCCCGCATCCCACAGGCCACCCCACTCAAGCCCAGTGTGAAAATGCCCCTGCATTAAACACCTTCGGTGAGGAGTCTCGAACACAAGACCTCCTACTCTAATACCAATTTGATCTAGGACAAAGCAAGTGGTTAGTTGTCCCGCACCATCCTGCATTAAAGTAATTGATGCAGGACAACTAACCACTTATTCTAAAAGCTCGGACTAATAGAGCACGACGAATCATTATCTCATATAGTCTAGGCCCCACATCACATGTGTTAAGACCTCAGCCGAACCCCCCCCCCCCCCTCCTCTCGTGGGCCCCACTTCACATGGGTTCCGCTTCACACGAGCCACCCACCTCAAGTCACCCTACGCGAGCTCGCTCTGATACCAATTTGATGCAGGACAATTAGCCACTTGCTCTAAAAACTCGAGTTTTTAGAACAAGTGGTTAGTTGTCCCACCCACTCGAGCCCACTCTGATATCAATTTAATGCATGACAATTAACCACTTGCTCTAAATGTTAATGGTTGATGTGGGACAACCAACCACTTGCTCTAAAAGCTCAAATTGATAGATCATTGTCCCTGCATTATTCACTCCCGGTGAGGAGTTTCGAATACGAGACCTCCCGCTATGATACTGCTTTGATGCAGGACAACTAACCAATTGCTCTAAAAGCTCGAACTGATAGAGCATGACAAATCAATCCTTTTTATCTCATATCCTAGGCCCCACATCCCATGAGTTAGGAACCACTTGCGTGGTATTGTTACGCGAACACACAACGGACTTGAGATGCGTAATCATTGATTTGGTGGGTGGAAGACATCCAATCCATTTTCTGTGTGCATACTTTAATGCTCTCTTAGGGCCCTAAAAAATAAGTCTTTCTTATGTGATTTGTATATTTTAGAAGGTTCACCGCTGATGCAGGACAATTAACCACTTGCTCTAAAAACTTTAACTAATAGAGCATGACGAATTAATTCTTTTATCTCATAGCCCAGGCCCTACATCCATGGGTTAGGTCCTCGGCCGAACTCTCCTCGTGGGATCTATATCACATGGGTTCCACTTCACACGGGTCACCCACCCCGAGTATGCCCCCACATCCCACAGGCCACCCCACTCAAGCTAAGTGTGAAAATGACCCTGCATTAAACATCTTCAGTGAGGAGTCTCGAACACGAAACATCCCGCTCTGATACCAATTTGATGTAGGACAACTAACCACTTACTTTAAAAGCTCGAACCCCCCACCCCCCTCGTGGGCCCTACTTCACATAAGTTTTGCTTCACACGAGCCACCCGCTGCAGGTCACCCTACTCGAGCCCGCTCTAATACTAATTTAATGCAGCACAATTAACCACTTGCTTTAAAAGTTTGAGCTTTTAAAGCAAGTGGTTAGTTGTACCACCCTACTCGAGCCCGCTCTGATACCAATTTGATGCAGGACAATTAACCACTTGCTCTAAAAGTTCGTGGTTGATGCGGAACAACTAACCACTTGCTCTAAAAGCTTGAATTGATAGAGCATGGTGAAAATGTCCCTTCGTTATTCACTCCCGATGAGGAGTCTCAAACACGATACATCCCGCTTTGACACCACTTTGATGCAGGACAACTAATCACTTGCTCTAAAAGCTCAAACTGATAGAGCATGAAGAATAAATCCCTTTTATCTTATATCCCAGGCCCCGTATCCCATGAGTTAGAACTTGGCCGAACCCTCGAGCCTCACTTCACATGGGTTCCGCCTCACATGGCCTGCCCACCCCGAGTGTGCCCTTGCATTCCACCGGCCACCCCACTCAAGCCCGATGTGAAAATGCCCATGCATTAACTACCCAAGCTCTATGGTATGAATACGTTATTCATTATAAACACTTTACAGGCTAGCCAAACAAACTATTTGTTTACTTGTAAACAGATTACCACTTAAAAGCCAAACTGAATAGCATGTAAACTGATTACACCTGAAACTCTTTTCAGGTGTATAGTGTTTACAACTAAAATAATTACAGGCATCCAAACGACCCCAGGTAATTTCTAAATTCATGCATATCACCAATCACACTCTCCCAGAGTATCAAAATTTTTCTCATAATTTCTCTCTTCACAGCGCACAAACCTCAATCTAAGTCTAACATTACCAATGCAACCAAAAATATCCATTTTAATGAAAGAATTCGATCAATCCCACAATTCATTTGCAGCAACGGATTGACCAGTAACAGAGACGAATTTCAAATACCTTGAGGCTCTCAACAACGCCAGGGACGACCTCATGCTCGAGCCCAGAGTACTCGCCCTCTGTGTTCTCCCTGATCACAACGATGTCAACATTCTCGTGCCTTGTCGGAAGCCCCTCAAGGTTGAAGCAGTTGACGAGCGACGCATAGAGGTCAAGCTCCTTCCGGAGCTGCACGTTGAGGGAACTGACACCACCGCCGACCGGGGTGGCCAGGCCACCCTTGAGACAGACCTTGTTCTTCCGGATCGAGTCGATTACCTCCTGCGGAACCCGCGTCATGTCGCCGTGGACATCGTATGACTCGAAGTATACTGGAGCGTGCATTGTCTCCATCACCTGCTGTACGGCGCCGGTCACCAGCGGTCCGATGCCGTCGCCGGGAATTAGGGTTACGGCGCGGGGGGCTCCGTCGCCGGGGCGAGGCATGTAGGTGACGGATCGGACGCTGGTCTGATAAAACCCTAATCCTAGAGAAGGAGGAGAGGTTTTTTGGAGGAGGTGGCGGATGAGAGGTAGTGTTCTTCTCGCCATCCTAACTCTAACCCTATATTTTATTTCCTCTCTCTCTCTTTCGGTTTTTAGGGTTTTATCTTTTTCAGATGCAACGGTTTTGAGAGTGGGAACAACTGCGACGAACGGAAAGAGAAGAAACCATGGAAGAAGGTCGAAACTCTCTTTTGCACAGAGAGAAGGATTTCGTTTTCCCGTGTAAATGGCAGGTAGTCCTCGGACTACGTGGAATTGTAGTCCGCCACCTAAGCGACGTGGAGCTAGGGGTACAAATAAATCGGATCGTATGAGGTCCGACCCATTTAACTATAGCTGGACCAGACCCGACCCATTAAAATGCAAGGTAATTAACCAAAGGAGTAGCCTATTAATGCAAGTTAATTAACATAGGATTAACTCATTAGAGTAGGCCAGATAAGTCATGATAGGACTAAGTGTGGCTGTCAAGCCAGATGGCTAGTTTGCACTTAACAACAGCCCGTACGAGTTATACCGCGATGCGGGATGGTCAAAAAATTTATAAAATTTTAGGGAACCATAGATCTCATTGGGCTTATGGTCCATTGCGGACCACGGATTCATTGGACACTCAGAAGTTAATTATCTGAGTCGTTCCAACAGCACTTGTCAACCCACCCAGGGCTAGAGTTGAAATCTGGCATTGATAGATGAAACCGAGACTCTAAGCTTTTTAGCCGTCGGATTTCTTTGAAATTTATGGTGAAGGTCTAATGTGTTGTCTTACGCCCGTCCACAAAATCTGAGACCCGATCGTGGCACGGTAACTGTTGATCTCAAATCAGACCTGTACGACCAAACCCCATATTTGATCATTCCCAAATTTTACATGGCCCTTCATCGGGTCATGGACCACCTATCCTATAAATTTCATGGCCAGGGAGCCACCATAACTGGTCCAACAACTAGAATGGACCCCACATGGCCATTTGTAGATCGGAACCTTATGATCAAACCCTTCATTCGTTGATCCGTTTGTCCCTAAAATTTGCGTGACCCTTCATCGGGCCATGAGATACTACACACCAATTTTGGTGGCCTAGGGGATATTAGGGCCTCCCCAACACCAATAGGGAGACCTAAAAGGCTATTTTATGAATTTGAGAAAACTTAAGGCCAAAGGGCCCAAGTCTAGGAAATAAAGCCCTAACTTTCTCCCTCATAACTTCCACCATTCTCTAACAACCAAGGGAGTAAAGAGAGAACAAATGAGAGTAAAAAGGAGAAAGAGATGGTGGAAAAGGGGCTAGGTGGACCTTAGATCGAGGTGGGGCTAAGGAAACTCAAACCTTGTAACTCCCCACCTCTCCTCCAAGAGGAGACTCTCCACCTCAACCGCAATTATCATCTATTGATCGTCTAGGTAAGATCATTTCTCCCTTTTCTATGAAATCCTTGTGTTGAGTAGGGATTTACTTGGGATTCTAACATGCACATGGTTGCTTTAGGGATTCCGGCCATCCGAACCCCAAAGCCCTCATTCCTAGGTCGTTTTCCAAGTCTCCAACGATCCATAGGTACGAACTATTATCCTTAAGTGGCCTAGCACCAATTTTATAATAAATCTAATGATTTTGATTGCTTAGATAATTGATTTGGAGAATCTAGAGAAAACCTGAGGAGTGTGTTTGTTAGAGATATATGGAATTGTATGTTTGGTTTTCATATGATGTTGTTCTTGCTTCTCAAATGATTTTGTGTGTGGATGATTATATGCTCATGCCTTGTTTGATTTTCCTCGTGTAGTGTTGCATCTTAGTATGTGCACATGATTTTTTTAAGATGAGGAAAGTGCGTAACTTCCTCACCTACCCACACAACTCACATGTACTGTGTTTCATAATAATGATAGCTTGTTTATGAGAAGTATTTGATTCGTATGGTTGAGATGCATGAAACATGATATTGTTATGGTAGTTAATAACCTTGATAGTAGGCAGGATATAGATCATCATCATACTCTTAGGGTGGTTAGGGACTTGAGAAGAGCGAAGGTGGTTCCGTTGGTAGGACAGCCTTGAGTCTAAACCCATGGATTTGGGTGAGTGTGGGTGGGCGATAGTAGTTAGACTACATGAGTTGCTTGCACCCGATGCCGACCCGCCACGTTCTTGCCTAGACTCGTGCGGTCTAGTTTACTAGCTGACCAACCTTGTTTGTTAACATTGTTTGCTCACTTATGTATGAAATCTGTAACAACCTACAACCGTTGTAGCTCATCGATAACTAAATTGAAACTTGTCCACCGCCTTATAAGCCGGGTATGGTGGAATGAGACACTGTGTCCGAGTTGTCGGCCTACGCTAGGGTGTCGCACCTCCCCGTAGTGACCGCGAGCGATCCCATTCTCTCGACACTCTTCATGCACTTTAAGTCGAGGATGAGGAACCCGACAGGATCAAGGACCATGGGGTCTCGGCCTCACACGTTGGGGGGTTCTTAGTCTCGCAATCAGCTCAGGGCATTGATACGTGGGGTGTATCAGATTTCTAAACTTGCTGGATAAATGGACTTAACTAATAACTCGGCTAATACCATCGCATTGCTTTGTACTAGCCAGGGTGGCGACTCGGCAGTCGAGGTCGCTTTGAGGGAGTGTGGTCATATGCGATCGTTAGATGAAGTCGCTCGAGGAAGTGTTGTGGCGAGGGCATGCATCATATCACCCATCATGCTTGCGCATTAATTAGATTAATTAGGCATTTATGATTGACTAATTTTCATTAAATTTTTAATATAATTAATGCCTGTTATAACTTAAGACTAATAGCACCTACTGAGTTGATCACACACTCCCACTCTGGGACGGTGTTTTAAAACACCAATCAAACTCTCCCGTAGTTGCAGGTGACGAAGAGTATGAGGAGCCCGGGGGTGTGAGCTTGGACGAGGAGGATGAACTATCATATTTCCAGTTGATGGATGGCTCTCCATCGGCTTGATGGGCAGGATCGGGATTGCTGAGCAGTGGGCTCAGCTTTATTTTTTTTGGATATAGTATTCTTTTGTTGTTTTTTGTTTGGCAACACCTTGTGTGACCCATTTTATATTTTTGGACATGTATATATGATAGATTTCTTTCAATTCGGTAGACTTGTGTGATTGTGCTTCATGTTTCAGGAAATATCAGGCTGCGCATTTAAACCCGATTAAACGCATTAATGAAAATTGGCTATAAGTGACGGGAGTCAAGTGTATGCACAACTCCCGATTTCCAGGGCGTTACATATATATTGGGAAAAAGTTATATATAGCCAACTAGTTGGGTATGGGCATATGAGTTAAGTTTGGATTGAGTCCAAGTCAAAAGCAGCTAACTGATTAAATATGTGTGTGGGAGGACCTAAAGCCAATGCATTGATCATCTGAGTCAGGTCTAGGTGGAGTATAGGAATTATGATTGACTTTTCACACAAATAATATTGCAAACCAACCGATAAGATCAAATTGTCATGGTAGTCTGCTTAGTGTTATTCATTAACAATAGGCTCATGATTGATTAACTACTTTTCAAAAAAAAGATGGTGGACCATTATCATAGACTAGCTCCAAAGAAAAGAAAAAAAAAAAAACCAAAAGCTCACATGATTAATTAACTACTTTTTTATATGTATTGGGTTTTGGTGGGGTCCAATTAAAGCACGACCTAAATTAAGCCAATTTGAAAGCTAGGTCGAGATTAAGTCAGGTTTAGTTGATTTTTACATGACTTAAACCTAGACCATGTAGTAATTCAGGTTAAACTTTTGGATGAGTATTGTAGGGTGTAAGACCCGTATCTTAGTCCGTACCATTCCATAGACTTCCGCGGTCTTACCGGTCGAATTCCGGCAACCTTCGATCCTTAACCGATATTGACGCGCGACCCTGATTCATATACCGTCAACCTGTATCGACTCAACCCAAGATTAATACCATAGCGACCGCGCCATCGCTGCGGTTCTGATGCCGCGACTTGCGCGCTGAGGCGATACCCTGGTCAAGAGATGTGGGCCAACGTTCGATGCGAGGAAAACGCCGTGCGTTGCGAAACCCAAGAGAATCTCTACGAGATGTCACATCAATCAATCCATCACATGTCAAGTACACATCACCTTTCACCCATTCCCAAGCAACCACAAAAGTCAAGAATCTCTTACAAAGCTCATACCTCTCTTACACCAAAAGCCATCAAAGTCAAAAAGTCCTTACACCTCCCATGCCTTTCTTACACAAAAGGCCACAAAAGTCAAGATTTTCTTACACAACCATCACTCACCACATCCATCCATCACTCTCTCTCTCTCTCTTTACAACTCTCTCTCTTTCTCATTTCTCATCTCATTCTTTCAAGCAAAAAAATCCATACGTATGAGAGTTCTCCAAGCATTCCCAAAACTCCAAGGTGGCCCACTTTCTTCCCCATGATCTTCCCATCCTAACCATCCATTCCCCATCTCCTCCATTGAAATCCAAGCTAAGGCGCTAAGGAACCCCTAGGAGTAAGAAGATCGGACGGTGGGTGCTCCTCTAGATGTAAAAAAATCTGATTTTTATAGCCTAGATATTTTTTTTTCTTTCATGAGGGAATTGTAGGACCCACCAATCAATGATGGAGATCCCACACAATCCCATGGTTGTGGCCTAATGGCCTACCTTATGCATGCATGATCCATGCATGGAGCCTTTCTCTATGGGCCCCATCATGGTAGTTTTATTTCATATCATATTATGTTTGGGTCATCTAGACCTTATAACCATGGTGGAGATGACATCCTCACAGTGCATTTTAATTATACGCCATGCATTTGCAAGATCCATGTTGTAAATGTAAATCTAGGTATGATGTGCGGGTGTGATTGATCTTGGGAGGGATCAATAGTGGCGGAGCCCCTTTCCCTATGGCCGAATTGTCCTTCTATCTCTCTTTTTCCTCATTTTATTTCCTGATGTGTGTGGCCCATTAATGAATTTCCCTTTTCATTTAACTTATTTAATAAATTTTATCTAAGTACATGTTACTGTCCAGAATTTTCTGGATAGTTTCTGGTTATTTTTGGACCAGATTTTGGGACTGTTTGGGGGACTATTCATACTTATTAAATATATTTTTCTGAAATGTGGGGATCTCATCTTGATGTCTCCAAATTTCAGCCCCAACTGACATTCATTGGGGTCCCAAAGGTGTGGTCCAAGTGAGGTGGACAGTCTAAATTTTCTGTACTGTTCCAGCAACATTCCACCATGGACAGTTGGATTTTTGAAATTTACTAAAATACTTATGGGTGTTTAAAAATTATAAAAAATTTTAGAAGAGTGTCCTACTTATGATAGAACCCACGTACAAAATTTTGGGGCCAATGGACGCCTGTACACACCATGGTAATGGCGGGACCGGCCCATTATAATATGATGTCCAGATCAGTCCGATTTTTAGGACAGATTGATTTATGTAAATGAATTAAAATATTTAAAGATGTCTAAAAATTTTAAAATTTTTTAGGAGTGTGTTCCACTTATGTTAGAACCCACCTACCAAATTTCAGGGCCAATGGACCCCTGTATACACCGTGGTGAGGGCCGAACTGGCCCACCACGTTGGGACGTCTAGGTCTGTCCGATTTTTTTCCTAGACAGTCTGTCTTGTTTAAATTAATTAAAATACTTAAAGATATCTAAAAATTATGAAATTTTGTTGGGGTGTGGCCCACCTATGGAAGTATTACTCTGTGAAATTTTAGCCTCAAGTGACCCCGTTTGGGTATCCAAAAGAATGGGCCAAGATAGTTGGACTCCCAAATTTTTTCTGCTGTACAGTCCAGCAATATGCCTTGATAAGAAACCATAATTCAAAAATATTTCTTCTGATGGCGGGCCACCTTTTTGGGTTTCCTCTCATTGTATGCATGATGAGGGACCTTGGCCCTCAATTTTCAGAGTTTTAGAGGCCTTGGACCCACTCTAATGGAGTGTCCAAATTTAGGACAGCAACATGTTATAATTATGCTGGCCTTAGGCTGAAATTTTGAGGAGTGGGGCCCACCATATTATAAAGATCTTAGAGGAAATGATTTATATATTTAGTTCCTTAAATGTTGAGCTTAATGAATGCACTTTTGAGGCCCACCACAGCTGAATTTAATTGGGTCCATGAATGTAGCCAGTTGTTGAACTATTTAAGGCCCATAGAGTGGACCCATTTGATGTGTTCCAAGGCCCATGAGATTAGGCACATTTGATGTAATTTAAGGCCCATAGAGTGGACCCATTTGATGTGTTCCAAGGTCCATGGGATTGGACCCATTTGATGTATTTTAAAGCCCATGAGATTAGGCCCATTTGATGCGATATAAGGCCCACGGGTTCTGACCCATTGCAATGCACATAAGGCTCATTGGTTTGGTCCATTTATGTGGCTCAATTGATGAATAAAAGGCCCATACGACATGACCCATTTGATGTATTTAAGACCCAATGGGAAGTACATAAGGTCCATTGCAATGTGTGATCCCAACACGGATTATGTAATGATGTTCATGACGACCGCGCCTTGGGAGTAATGTTGGTTTGACATCCACGTTACGAGTTTAATGTTGGTTAAATGTCCACATTACGACTCTCCCTGGGGCCCATTGTTAGGCTCGTACTTATTGTGTATAGGTCGTCCAGGCCCATCTATATGGTAAGGGTAGTTCATTTCATTATAACATGTTTAGTATAGTTCCATGACTCATAATCATACGCACCATATGTATGCTTGATATGAGAGGTGACTGATCATAACATATACCTTCGGACAGGTTGTTTATGGGCTCCCGATTAAGCAGTGTTTCCTTACATGAGCGCACGTTACGTGCAAGGATGTGCTGCATGATTGGATAGTGTGATTCATGCATCTCGCATCGTGTGATATGGTTACTGTACGCCCTAGCGATATCGGGGTCGTAGCCTCCACAGGCGTATCGTGGTAGGCAGGTTTGTATACCGAAAATCTTGTTCTATATGGGGTGCTATAGATATCTCTGGATGAAAGTCCCTAAACCCTTATGGTACCAAGAGGTTACTCCAACGTCTAGACCGAGTGGGTAGATGAGCGTTGAGTGCCGAATACCAGATGATTACGCTCTCCACTATGTCGTGGTCAGTTGGAAGGGGTTGCGGCCTTACCCGCCTAAGTGTAGGGGGCAATGTTAGGCTGAGTCTGACCAGCTCGAGCAATGGGTCCGCTATCGACAAGTCGAGCCCGATATTGGCAGACGAATAGTGAGGTCTCTTCCACTTACCTTATTGCGCGTGATGTGGCGGCGATCTGGTTTAGAGTGTACTAGACCCCGGTAATATCCCAAAGTTGAGCTGTATATCCGAAAGTTGAGCTGTATTGATATGTAGACTTAGATGTGGATTGTATGCTTGACTTGCATCTTGCATCGCATAGCCTTGGTACGGCTCATGATATCATGGATCCATCTGGATATTCCGCATTACTCTGATATTGCATGATCATATTACTACCTTGTGCACACAGTTTCACCACCCTCTAAGCTTTATATAAGCTTATGCACGACCATTGCGTGCAGGTGACGTTGGGGTGCAGCAGCGCTGAGGCTGGAGCACTTGCAGATCATTTTTAGAATTTTTGTTCCTTACCATTGTATTTCCCTTTATGCTCATTGTACTTGTAAAGTTTTTGATCATAGTGAAAATGTAATGGAGTTCTTGTTTGTTGTTTGTGGGTTATGCCTTTGGTTATACTTATTACGAATCAAACTGATGTTAAAAATCCTCCTCGTAGCATCTCAGGATCGGAACCTGGCGAATGAGTGCTAGGAGTCGAGAATGAGGTTCTACGGAGGCTGTCGACGCCGGATTCGGCGATCGGAAATTTTGTGAGCCCGGTTTTCGAGTTTGGGGCGTGACATAGGGCCCGGCTGAACCCGGCCCATTGACAACTTTAGTGATGATCATGCCCATCTATTTTTTGCACGTTTGTGCTATCCATGGTAATTGAACTATAATAATTAAGCTTTGATTTATTGGGAGGACATGAATTACATAGCAATTTCAATAAATTATTTCATACTTCTTTTCTTTTTATTGTTGTTGTTCATCTTCATCTTAATGATAGATGTTGATGCATATATCTGCTCGATCATACCTCACTTTCTGCAAGTCGCTGAATACCTGCAATTAATGGAGAAAAGAGAGAGAGCTAATATACTGGGTCTTGATGAAATTCTTCGCCTCTTCATCGGATAATGACTGGGACCAGGGAACTCTTCCCATCCTATTAGACCTAGGTCCACTGCATTTGAATTCTCCATAATACACAATCCTGAAAGAAATGGAAAATAATATCATTGTCAATGACTATGATCTAATTGAAGCTCAACTTCAACCAATCAAGGCACGTTTGGATGCCAAATTGAATCCGATTGTGGTAATGATCTAGTCAAGTTGAAATATCTAAATTGCAATTTCCTTAGCATTTGGATCAAGGGTATAAGATACAAATTGCAATTTTGTTACTTTCAAGTTGGACATGGTTTTGAACTCTCTTAAATATTGTTTGTCTTATGTTCATGTTATTTTTATTAAGAGAATTGATCCTAGACTATCTTTCCTACAACTTGTAACTTTTGCGTCGGACTTGAATGCGATGAAATGGTAGTCCAGCATGACTCCGCTAGGCTAGCAGGCTACCCCGGCTCAAACTCGACTTGGCTCAGTCCTCGAGCTTGATTAGGCAACTCGGCTTGAGTAGCTCAAGCCAACTCGAGCCAAGTTCAACTTTAGGTTATGGGAATTTTAATATATATAATATATAATTTATTTAAATATACAAATATATACAAAATATTTATATTAAGTGAACCCGATCCAGTTGAATCAATTCGAACCGAGTCAAAGTTCCGAGTCAAGTCGAGTCGAACTGAGTTTAGTCTAGCTCGGATTCAACTCGAAATTTTTTCCGAGCACAAAAAAGCAACTCAACTCAGCTCGAACCCTATTTCAAGCCGAGTTGAGTCGAGCTTTTCTGATTCGAGCGAGTTAACTGAGCTAACTCAGTCACATGCAATGCCAAAATTGATTACATGTACTAAGGTGTACACTTTGAATTAATGCACCCCAAAACTGCAACACAAATGAAATGGGATTTCCAAAATTCCCATTGCCTTACCCAGATATTGTTATATATGGTAGGAGATGGGATGAACTAATATTGAGTGGCAACCAAACACGCCCAATCCTATAACCATTTCAGCCATACTTGTTTTATGGTTTATCAGAACCGATATTGTGTTTCACATACACTTCTCTTTCAATTCTACTAATAATAAGACATGATATATCAAGGGTGTGTTTGGTTGCACCAAATTTTATGAGATATCACAAAATCTGTCCCAAAGTTCATTTTAGCGCTGGATATTGATCTGTCACTAACTCCCGCTACTCTTCAACCGCTACAATTTCCGTTAAAATGTTGGTTGTGATGGACGTTTTCCTTTGATGACAGACTATGTCCATCGCTAGGTTTAGCGTTCTTTGCCACATCACAAATTCACAATTTTAGCCAATGTAAATGATGTTTCCATTAAAATCATGATAGTTTGTGATAAAGTTGCAAAAAATTAAAAACTACCAAGATTTTAGAAATCTCATGTAAACATTATTTAATAAATTTTCTCCAAAAATATGGTAAGATTTTCAAAATCCTGGCCATATTAGTCACAATGGTCAGATCACAACTATGGTAATCAAGCTTTGAGTTATTCCAAGGATCATGAATTACATGAGTAATATTAATACATTATTTAGACCTTTGTGGCCCATCTTCATCTTCATCATAAATAGGAAAGAGGGAGCTAATTATCCTAAGGGCCCAACAGCCATCTTTTGCCATCAATGTAATGTGTCCCGATGAATGGCTTCACCTCTTCATCGGTTAGCAACCGGGCCCAATGAACCCTTCCCGTTGAGTTAGCTCCAGGTCCACTGCATTTGTACTCTCCATAGTACACACTCCTAAAGAAATAGAAAACAACACCATTGTCACTAACAATGCATTAATAGAAGTTCAACTTTAACCAATCAAGGCATGTTTGGATGCACTATAAAATCAGATTGCAATAATGATAAAGTAGAAATACCCAAATTGAAATTTCTTTAGAATTTAGATCAAGGGTCTAATGATGTAGAGCAGGTCACGGACAACTTGATGGCCAAGATGGATCAGAGGAGGCCTGATCGGAGGTGGAAGTAATCCAGACTATTGGAACTTTAAAACAGGCATATCTTGCAAACCAAAATAAATTATTCAACATATTGTATATGATTTTGGGGTAGGAGAAGCTACTTTAGCCAACCAATCCTGCTATTTCAGGTTTCCCATGCCTAATTTGCAAGATTCCATCAGATCGATGGACAAAAATTCATTCTATTTTTGTTTTTATCATTTATAGTAAGTTTTAGTTTGATCATAACTCTTCATCCGATTTGATCACACCACGACTTGTAGTGCCATGCCATCTTTCCCACCAATATGATACTGAAATGGCAGGCCCCATTGTTGAAGATCACCTAGCATAAATTCAGGCCGGTCCAAATCATTCGAATAAATGGTCAGTTATTTGAAGATGGCACAACACAAGTTGTGATGCCATTGTTGTTGCTGATCAATGTTCCTTGTTTAAGTGGGATGTATTGCAATTCATTTCACTTGGGTGTCCAAACACGTCTTCGAGGAAATTAAGAACATAACCGGATTTGAACTTACGAATCGCGCTTTTGGATGCCCCAATCATTCCATCCCTGCGGTATGACGACCTTGTCCATGAATGTGTAAGAGAAAACGACCCTCGAATAATCACCCCATGCTCTTCCTAGATACACCGTGCCACTTCCAGTCACCACACTGTTCATGAATGAAAATCCACTCGCTAATGAGGCCGTAGTTCGCTTTTGGGCTGTGAGAGATGCCACTTTCTTCGTGATGGAGTTCAAGAAGCAGTTCTGTACATGCAATACAAAGTTCATAAGTAAAACATATAAGAACATGTTTGGAAACTAATAAAAATGCATTTTGATCCATTTTTCTCCGGACGGGTGATGAAAAAAATGGTTAGTGGAGCCTGTCGGAAGTATAGGAAAGGCCGGGATGAACCTAGGATTGAGGCCCACCAAGTATCCAAACGGCCTGAAGTAGGAGACAAACTCTACGCTGTAATAGTTTTTGTCTCCTATTCCATTGCTCAATTCAAATATCCAACGATTAATAGGTTTAATCAATTCAAACCATTGAACATGTGATTTAAAGCAGGTTGCAAACACTTTTATGGTCAAGATGAATCAGAGAAGGCCCAATTAGAGGTGAAAATGATTAAAACTGTCAGACCACTTATATAGACATATCTCGCAAACCGAAATGAGTTGTTTGACATATATGATTTTGAGTAGCCTGATTACCCAAATCAAATTTCTTATAATTTATTTTTATTTATTCTCGTAGGTTTAAAGAATCTCCGTGAAAAGTCTAGAGAAACTAGAGGGATTCGGAGTTATTATCCCTTGAGGAAGCCCGTACTCGACCTCATCACATCCATCCCCCTGTCATCATGTAAACCAACCTAATAGAATCTTACATGATGCACTCGATCCCATATGCAAATAAAAAAATTCATAGAGGTTCATCAAGTGGGCCCCACTCTGGCCTAATCATCATGCAATTGCAACATTTATGAAAGACGAATATCACATATGACCCACATCATCATTCAATCGATCCAATCTTTGGGGTCATTGAAACATACCAAGTGGGGCCCTCCCGATGAACGGTCTGGATCCATTAGACAACGTGGGGGCCATCAAACAAGGATGATAGTAATAACAAACCTCATACAAGGATCTCCCATATCCGAAGATGAAGTCCACAGACCCTTGGATGAAGCAGTTGTTGAAGTAGTGTAGGCCCTTGTGATCATAAAGAGTGTCCTGATTACCGTAGAAACTGCAATCATAGAATGCTGCTTTGTTTCCTGATATGCGGACGGCCACTGCCTGTCCCCCAATTGAGCCAGGGTCAGGGTGAGGTGCTGTATTCTGCACACAAGGAAAAATCAATGGACGGTTCAGATCACTTGGTGCAAACATCACACGATCTGCGCCTGTTCATAACATGGGCCCCATCCTGAAGATGGTCTGCACATGGGACCCACTTGATGTTGTGCAAGTTGATCTTCATGGTGCAGCCCACGTTATGCACGGCTCAGATCAACTACACGGTTGACACAGTTGCACGTGTGGTAGGATGGACGCTGATTAGCATCCAGCTGAATGTAATTCCTCTTTGATTTTCTAGGTGATTTATCAATCGGGACGGTCCACCTAGTGGACCTATAATGGATGGCATATGATTAAGAATCACACATTTCAGACAATCACAGACGTCAATTTATCCACTTTCCTACAGTGAATGTTCGTCTGCCGTTGCTTTCAGGACCACTGGTCATCTACACGCCACGCATGTGCCGGCATGGCACTTGGGTACGAGATCCAGTCCATCCATCACGTTGATCTGGCCTTGGAAATGGGTGGATGGTTTAGATCATTTTCACCCAAGATTTTCAGAGCCGTACATTTATTTTGCAAACTGTGGTCCACTTGATGAGCGAATCAAACTGATTCTTGGATTAGGATATCAATATAGTGTTTTCATTTTGATAGATGGATTGGATCATGAGATCTATTTTGCCATACTGGCACATGTGGGACGTGTACATGAGCTTCATTGCACAAGCGTGTGGGCTTAGCAAGAAAAGGAAGGGTAAGATAGTAAATTGGACTTTCGGTCCTGCCCACTCATTCAGTGGGCCCCGGTACAAGGGCTTGGCCTTCCAGATGGTGGACTGGATTGATTTTTGTGCCACGTCACATATTCATGAGGAAGCCCACCTCATGAACACCTAAGGGGTTCTACACGTGTTAGGCTGGCACATGTGCCGCGAGAGTGCGTGCATGTGAGAAAGGGTCCATGTGGAGCTGGCCAACCTCTATTTTACTAACTACTAACGGGAATCACGTGATGAGAGAGATAGAGAGAGGTGCCCACTTGATATCCAATCACCACTAAAAATCCATGAACCTATCTTGATGAATCAACGGTCAGATTGATCCATATAAGACCATCATCATGGATGCATCCAAAACTAACCGTCCGATCGGGACCGGACCATCACGCTAGGTGGGGCCCACTTGTAGAAGGTACCTCAAACTTCATGTTTGCTGCGATGAAGTAATCCGCATTGACAGCAACGGTTGCACTGTGGAACGTTTTCAAAGGTATCCCATCTTTTCCAACTTCCGAAGCTGTGTCGTTTCCTGTTATAGTCGGTGGGCTCTCAACATCCCCTAAAAACGTGATGAACGGTTGTGATTTCAGGATCACAATCTTCTCCCTACATCAGAGGCCCACAAAGAGTTACGCATGTCTTTCATGGAGAGATAAAAACAAATGGGTCATGTTCAGGGCTGTCGGCCCGGGTTGGCCCAAACCAAAACAGGCTAGTGTGGGCCCGAACGTTGGCCAATACCTAGCAACGGTTACTTCCTAGGGAAGCGGATTGTGCACTGAGTAAAATCTGTGTGCCTTATCCACACCGTCCATCCATTTTTTCAGATCATTTTAGGGTATGAGCTTAAAATTGAAGCATACATATAGCTCAAGTGGACCACACCAGAAGAAACAGTGGGGATAATGGGGTCTAATGTATAAATTCACACAGGCATGGATGAAGGGAAACACAAATATATTTAAAACTTCTATATACCCAAGAAGTTTTTATCCATAGGTGCTCAATTTCCAATGTTTCCTATGGTGTGTTCCACTCTAGCTTTATACATGGTTCAATTCTCGGCTCATGGCCTAAATTGAGCTGGTGAAATAGATTAATGGGTAGATAAGATACGTTTTGGTGGGCCCCACAAAATTTACTCATTATGTTGCAGCCTACTGAGTAATTCATTCCACAATCGGCTTATGAGGCTGTCTGTGAGCATGGAGTGAGGCCCGCTACGAGTAATACTGGCTGGGCTAGTAATTAATGATTGGGATAGATTTTAAGTAGGCCATATAAAGTATGTTTGAAAGTTGTTTTCTTGTAAATATATTGGACCTAACTTATTTTTAATACCAGTACGTGGCCCAACCAAATACTGTCACATATGGTGTTTTAATCATCGAGACATCAGCTTCCAACATAGATATGCCCTTGAGCGTAAAACATGACACCAGATAAATAAAAAGATGAGAAGGAATAAGTAGCCTATTGATGTCTATTATCTAATTCACGCATATGATAATATCCATATGGGGGAGTATCCGATCATACAAAAGAGAAATAAAGGAAATCAAATATCATAAGTAGGAAAATGAGGAGAGGAGGAAGAAAAAAAAATAAAAATCAGACTCACCAGCCATCAAAACATACCTATAAACACCAGGTCTAATCTCCAAGACTACTCTCCTTGTATTTTTCTTTGGAATACTATCAAGAGCTTCTGTTATGCTCATAAAATCACCACTGCCATCTTGGCTAACACTTACTTTTATTCTCCTCTCTTCGGCCATTCTCAACTTCACATCTATGATTCTCAGGCCACCGTTTGTCCTGGTAACGGATTTTGGGCCCACGACAGCCTTTCTGCCGTAGTCTTCGATGTTCCATGACAGCCATTTCTTGAAATCTCTTTCATTGTCTTCTGCACTCCATGAAAGAGATTTCAATGGGAATATGGATAGAAAGAGAATGAGAAAGAGAAGGTGTGTTTGGGTGTTGAAAGCCATGAAAATATGATATAGTGAGTGCGAGTGGGAATGATATAAATATAAACTAAGCTATCAAAATGGCCTTTTTATTTTTTTAAATTTTTTTTTATATATCAAGAAATTCACTAAAATAACATTGTGGGGTCACCACATTGTAGTGGAGAAAAGAACGGATCTGATAAAAACTTTTCTAAGATGAGCTTATCTTACCAATCTACATTTGGAGCCCACCCTGATGGTTTTTTTTTTTTTTTAATCTACGGCTGGGATGATAGATTGGAGTCTATAAAAGGGGATTAGTAGCCCCCATGATGTATGTGGTTTTTCCACACCCTCCGTCTATTTTCTCCGGTCATATGTCCATACATTTTCAGCCCATTTTAAGGCATGAGCTAAAAAATGAGGTATTTATGTACCTCCTTGTTTGAGATCTAGGGAAGTTGCGTAGCCCATTGTTGTTGTACTCAACCTGAGAGAGCTGTCGAGTAGTATTGTTGGGTTTCATGTTAGTTGCCCCTCACTCTACCAATCTTGTGTTAGCTCAGAAACTTCATGATTAGGTGATAAATAGAGATTATAGCCCTCATGATGTCCAAGGATGGTTTGCCAAAGATTTTATTGTACATTGAAGGGCAGTCCACCACGTGAATGTCTACAATGGTGATGACCTGGTTGGAGCCTCTCGTGTTGTGAACGGTAGAAGGATACTTACTACCGAGATCACACACTCTCTCTCCTATAAAACAAAGCAAAGGGATTTGCACCGGTCATAATCACGGCCTCCCTATTCCCATCTTATTGAAGGTGCGCAATTAGTTACATACAAGATGTATGTAGAGCTCTCTGTATTGATCAACATTCGATGTACTTTATAGTTGACCATAGTCCTGATGACCACTAGCGCGTTGTTGTGGGGGTGCCGAATCCCCCTTGCATCTTCCTCGACGAAGGCAATCATACCACACCACAGGAATATTGTGGTGATTGAACGCTGACCATTAAAAACTTCTTAAGGCCCACTATAATGTTTATTTGTCACCCAACTTATTGATTAGGTCACACAAATCTAGATCAAGGGAAAAATACAAATATCAGCTTGATCCAAAACTTTTGTGGCCACCAAGATGTTTTTAATGATGTGTGTATTTCATCTATACTTTTTCCAGTGGTGTGATCCACTTGAGATTTGAGTCTACCTCATTTTTGGGCTCATGCCGCAATATGACCTGAAAAAATGGACGTACGGTACGGACAAAACACATACATCATAGAGGGGCCCACAGAGCACCGTCAGTGTCAGGATGCAATCCGCATTCCATTGCAACAAGACTACAAGAAAATCCATATGGTTTGGAACAGTGCTATTCCACTAAAGCCATACTCAGTCTCACTGCACTTGAAGATACATAGTTCCAATGGTAGAAGATTTCGGTGGGCCCACTACCCATGGATTCTAATCATCTCAATTGCATTGAGTAAAAGTACAACGAATGGACGACGAATGAACGGTGAGGATTGCACTGATTGTTGTCTAATGACTCCAATTTTTTCATGATGGAACTAGTTTATTGTATAATCACTCATAACATAACACTAAAATTACATCATTAACCAATACGCTATGTCCGTAATAAAAGAGAAATGAAAGGATAGTTTTGATATTTACATAGTTCTTCCGCCCGGACACCAAAGAAAGTAGCTTTTTGTTGCAGTATAGCTGTCTTCCATTTTCGTTGACTTGATGCAACCTTCCAAAACCTTCCACAAAGGTATGATTCTTTATAAAGTGGGGCCCACTAGAAGAGAAGTGGGCCCTTGAGTAGGTAAAATAGAGGCTGGCACAGGCCCACTAAATCGTCACGATAGGGTGATTTGCATATCATTCCTTCTACTTAATCCAGTCTCTGGACCATCGAGGCAAACTCAGATGAGAATACATCGCACATCATTGCTTTATACCTTGCTATGATGGCCGCACATCCAAACCGTCCATCTATTAGGACGTATTATGAAGGGCCCGTGGTAAGAAAATAGGATCAAATAGTCTTTTTAAACCACTCATTTTCAAGCTTTTCCCTATCTAATGTGAACTTTTGTTTTCGTTTTTTTTTCAACTGTTCATATGAAGACCATCAGGCCCATCCAAATAAGGGTCCACCATGATCAGGGTACACTGTCTATTTGAAGGCCATCAGACCCATCCAAATGGGCCCATCGAGGTCTGGCTAGACTGACCATACAACCTCACGTGATGTGGTGATGTGATGAACCCATTTTGGGTCATGGCAAAAAAAAAAAACTCCTAATAGGATATTGATTATATATTAATTAATGAGAATCCAAGTTGTATTGGGCCACTTGGACAGTCCAATCAATTGATCTAGACCGTCCAATAGGTTCAACACACATTTTATGGGCTACCAAGTAAATATCACGTTAACCGACACTCATAACCATCTGATGACTCGCCTTGAATATGGACAGTCAAGATTGTTTACACAAAATACATCCAGTCAACAATTTGATCCATTTAATCGTTGGGAAGCTTCATGGATTTCTTATGATCAACCATCCCATCCATGGCTTGAGCAAAGGATGGCTACAAAACGTAAGACCAAATCAAGGATGGGTTGGACCATCCCAACAAGTGTGAATTTTTCACTGTGGCCCATTAAATGTGATCTGGACTTGATGGACGGTTCAGATTTATTGATTGGACTGTGAAAGTGACCCCGTTCAACTAGATGCATTTCTCGGAGCGGTCAAGCGTTTCGCTTAATTAGAAATATAATTTTAAGATTATCCTTTGCGTTTAGTGTGTTAGGTTTTGGACCCTTTATCACGGAATCCTGCCGTTGCACGCGTTCGGTACAGCATCCGACCTCCAGCGGGGCAGAAAATGGTGTAGTTGTAGAATCCAATCCGTTCATCAGGTGCATCCCTTGATGCCAGGCACCATGGATAATAATTATAGCTATTGAAAAATCAGGTGGGCCACACCGAATAGAGAAATGTGAATGTACGTGAATACTGTCTTTACGGTGCAGACTTGCTATCGTAGCATGACGCCATGCAGTCGTAACCTCATGCTATCTTCTGGATTTGATATTAACACCCACCTTGATTGATGAGTATCCCACCCTTACGGCCCTCATGCGGCTATATGCTAACTTAAAATCCAATCCATGAAACTGTTGATCCCACCGTGAAGATGATGTGGAATGGATATAATCATGGTTCACTTATCATATAGACCACATTTTTAAAATAAATATGTGGACGATAGTCTGGCTCAAGTACAGTTTGGACTCTCTTAGTAAATTTTTACGCTGACACTGAAAAGTTTTAATCAATGCGTTTGATCCGATATTTTGAACGGCTCAGATTTCTCACTATTTTGATAGATGGTAGGAAATTATGTAGCTGAATACGAACTTAGCGTGCAGCTGGGTGTATGTGGTCAGTTCACGGGAGAAAGCTGAATTCCGAGAAATTTACTGCTGTGTACCCCACCTTTTAGGCGCGGATTAGCTACTGACAGGTTGAGTAGCGAGACTCCCTACTGAAGTGACGTCACCAAGTTCCGTGGGCCCCACCATGATATATGTTGTGTATCCACACCTTTTATTCATTTGGAGAGATTATTTTAGGACAATATCCAAAGAATGAGTTAAATCCAAAGCTCTAATGGACGTCCACTATTAATAACTTCTAAAGGTCACAAAAGTTTTAGATCAAGCTGATATTCATGTTTTCTATTATTTCATATCCTTTTAAACTTTTGAACAGGTTGGATTTAAAATAAACATTATGGTGGGCCTTAGGATACTTTCAACGGTAAGAATCACTCTCCCCACTGTTTTGTATGATGGGTCCGTTATAACTTTTTATCTAACTAAATCTTTATCTCCTGCTCTAAAATGGTATCTCAAAATGTACGAACGGCGTTGATACAACACATACATCATGTTAAGACCCACAAAACTTGGTCACGTCACTTCGGTAGCCGCCTCTCTCTTCGACTTGGCAGTATTGAATCTGCCTTCTTTAACTCATCCACTGTCATTTCAAACGCTTCCAAACTTTATTTTTTAAGACTAAAATATTATGTACGGATTATAATCGTAGCCGTTGAAAAATATGGAATTCACCGTTACGTTTCGTTGAATTTCATGTTTTCATATAGCTACGGTTATAATCGGTAGCTATAGGTACAGGGTGTAGTGAGGCGCGCACCACCTTTACCGCCGTGTGAAGACTATGTGGGGCCAACCGTAATGTATGTGTTTTATCCACGCCGTCCATACTTATTTTTTTTCATTTCATTTTAGTGTTTATGCCAAAATTTAAGGATATTAAAAGCTCAGGTGGACCACATAACAGTAGACGGGGATAATGACGTCCTTGGTTGAACCTCAGGAAACTTTCAACTGTAAAAGTTCAATTCGAACTTTTTCCTGTGGTGTAGCATCAGATCTACTTTAATTTTAGTCTAATGCACTAAAATGAGCTGTATAAACGGATGAACGGCGTGGATGAAATACATACATTACGGTAGGCCGCACAGAGTCTTCACACCACAGTGAAGCCGGACAGCGCCTCTCTACACAATCCACGTCGACTATGGCGTGGTTTTGCCATCAATCGCAATGGTATTCATGTTTTTCAATCTAGACCGTCCAAATCATGTACTAAAGTTGATGGAGCAAATCCCGGAAACCACAATGATCCAATTAGTGGTAATCAAATGAATGGTTAAAAAGAAAATTGCCAGCCGTCCAAATTCAATGGACGAAATCAGATGGACAAGATCTTCCGACTAGTGTAACTTTTGTTGTATACATACCCGAATTTGAACGGCCTAGAATGAAATACATGTTTGCCATATGGATGGTGGATGAACAACCACCCTCTAACCAAAGGTCACAAATGCGCACTCAAAACAAAGAAGAAATTACCCGTGAGATGACATGCAAGTGGAGATGATGGCACCTATTCATGCATTGAATGGTCCACAACTGAAGTGGTCCCAGATCATGTGACATGTAAAATGTCTTATCGAAATGTCATACATGATAATGTGTCACGTGAAGCAAGGTGGCATATCCATTTAGGATCTTTTTAGTGCACTTATAGGTCAACCGTTCATCATTTCAGATGGCCCACCTCTCTCTACATATATAGTGCCTTATAACTGGCATTTGGTTGAACCCTGGGTGTATCTAACTAGTCTTATGTGCCCTGTAACACCTTAGTACTGCAAAATCTCATGACTACGGCTGTACATCGAGCCGAGTCATGAGATTTTAATAATAATAATAATAATATTATTATTATTATTATTGTTATTATTATTATTATTATTAGATCCTACAGAGGAGCTAGTCAGTAACAGAGCCTTTGGATGGTAAGTTATTTATGTCTTAAGTAGCTTATTTTAACTTTTAACTTTAAATAAATAAATAAATAGCTACTTATATTTGATTATTAACCAAACTTATTTATCTCAAACAATTTACTTTTAAACTGGTGTAAATAATAATAATAATAAAAGTAACTTATTTGGTGATATCTAAATAAGCCTAACCAACTTAAAATTTTTTTATAAACAACTTATTTCAGATGAATTACTTTTGTAAGTAGAAAAAGTAACTTATTTAGAGTATCCAAACAGGCCCTAAGTGCATGACAACCTTCCCATGCACTAGGTGCATCTGGGATGGTGGGCATTACATATTATTAGTCTCGACTGTCTGATTGGATTGGCCCACTCTCAATAGTCTGCCTTGCAAAGATTGTGCTAATCTGATGATCCAAACTGGTGATCTATGGCATCCAAAAATGGATGGATAAGATCGTGCAAAAAAGAAAGTCCAGACTTGCGTGTTTACGACCATCTGATTGCTGTGATATTCACAGGACAGCAAAAGAATAGTGGACTGGACCTAATGGACAATCACAGGTAGTCTGGAAGGTTTTTAAATAATGGGTAGCCCCATCCCAGATGTTACCTCCAGCGTGGCCCACCTGAGTATTGGGTTGGCCTGATTTTTTTTACCATACGAGAACATGATAGGATGCATATGATAGATGGATTGGATGTCATTTTCACATCATACTGGCCCCACATAAATTTTTAGCTTATTCGGCGTAAGTCTTCTTATATTTAATTTACAGGCAAGACTTAATACTTGCTCGTGTGAGATGAACAATGGGATTATAGACACATGTGCCAAAGTAACTCGTGTAAAGACGCAGGACATTATTAGTTGAATTCCACCATGTCTACGGTTAGGATCTATTAATCCGAGTTGCAGCGTGGTCGGTCCATGTTGGGTAACATCAGATCAAAGGTCTTGATCACGAAGCGGTGGGCCCCACTTTTATAAATACAAAACGTAAAGATACTGTGCCGATCCTCCAGCCAAGGATCATATAATCCCTGTCCTATTCCACACGCGGATTGCCTGAAACGCCCTCCTGCGGTCGGAAGCTAGGTGGGGCCCACCGTGATGTTTGTGATAAATCCACCCCGTCCATCCGTTTTGCCAGCTCGTCCTAGTATATGACCCCAAAAACGACGTTATGACAGAGTATTACGGTTTATACGCATGCGCTTAAAGATATAACTCCAATTAAACCGGGATCGATGGAACGATCCTAACCTTTGATCAATGGATATTTCTTTTGTTGAAGTCGAAGGGTCCCACATTATGCACGACTCAGATGTCCCAATCACGGTGCAAGGTTATCACACGTGCTGCGCGTGTGAGGTTGCGGATTTGTGGGCCGGCGTTGGATGCATGTGCGCAATTTATGGAAGCGGATTGCCTGATGACCCTGCCACCATGGACATCTCTGGTGGAAGACGCTGTGGGGCCCACCTTAATGTATGTCTTTTATATCCACACCGTTCATCCGTTCTGCCACTTCATTTTAGGGGATGGTCCCAAAAATGAAGCAGATCCAAAGCTCAAGTAGTCTACAGCACAGGAAAAAGTGGGGATAATGACACAGACCGTCGAAAGCTTCCTTAGGGCCCACCGTGACGTCTATTTGCCATCCAACTCGTTTATAAAGGTCACACAGGCCTAGATGGATAAAGGTTAAGTACAAATATCAGCTTGATCCAAAGCTTTTGTGGCCCCAGAGGAGTTTTTAATGGTGAGTGTTCAATCGCCACGGTTTCATGTGGTGTGGTCCACTTGAGCTTTGGATCTGCTTTATATTTTGGGCCCATGCCTTAATTTGAGCTGGAAAAACGGATGGATGACGTGGATAGAACACATACATCACAGTGGACCCCACAGAGCCTGCCATCAGGGATATCCTGGGGGCAGGGTCACCTCGCAATCTGGTCCAACTCAACTCGGATTTGGTTGGACCTAATCAGGTCTGAAAACACAAATCACCAGGTGAGTCACCCCAACTCGGCCGAGTTGAGGCTACAGACTCGAACAAGTCAGTCCGGGTCCACAAGTCTTAAATCGATGATGGGGATGCATCCTGTAGTAATAACCCTTCGACTGGCCAATACATGTAGCATCCAAACAACGGATTAGGAGCAAATGCATGAATTGGCCAATCCGGACTGACCAATACAACGATCCAAACGGCCTCTTAAATTATTTGAAATTTTCAAACAGATAACCACAACTATCATAATTTGCAAAATAAGTGCACATGTTCACCAATCAGGACCGTCCAATCTTTAGACCACCTCCTAGATGGATCATATGACAAAATTTATATTGAACCATTGATTCTAGCATATAGTATACACCAAAAATCTATCATCAAAAAATGTTCTGTTTGGCGATCGCCATATCTCTCACCTGCATGCACACGTTCCAACCCGATTTTCGAGAATGGTATCTTCATGGTGGGGCCTATATTTTTTTCATGGTACACACTTCATACAGGCAAGGTACCCCAATTCTTTTCTTCATCATGTCCACTCGTGTAGGATATCAATACCATGAAAATGGTGGGCCCCACCATGAAGATCGCCCCGTGCAAAAGTCAGGCTGACCGGCTCACCAGGCTTGCCACACGATTGGAATCGATGGGCAACCGACAGTGAGACACAATATACTGGTATGGCCTGCCTAGTCATCCAATCAACCTGATTTTCAAGAATGGTGATCTTCATGGTGGGACCCACAGTTTTTTCATAGCATACACTCCCTACACAAATGGCCTGTTATTGGGAAAGACGTACTGTACCAGAGGCAGCAGCCGCAGCACCATTGCCTTGGATGACACAACAACAACAACACTAACAATAACAACAACAAAGCCATCTAAAGTTACAAAATTTGTTGGTCTAACCTGTAAAATACTGTCCTCAAATAAAAGCGGATCAAACTCTGAGACTTCAACATTACAATGCCCACACCTGAAACATTGGCGAAGAAGAACCGATCTTTCACATCAAGCAAGACAATGGGACACTGCTTCACCCTCCAAACAGCTGTAGGTTGCATTTAGGTAGCTCCGATCCGAAAGACCTTCCCATCGTGTGAGGACAATGAATCTCATTGGGTTCATCCAAGGTGAGGAAATGACATCTCCTGTGCTACAACAACATATAAAGCATTGATTTAGGACCTTATTTCATACTCTCCAGCACGCGTAAGAGCTCGGAATCCTTTGTATGGGCGACTCGGCATGTTCTTTATATCCAATTTATCTATCTGCAGACCTGAGAGAGCAATGCCCATTATCTTGAAATCCACTTGAAAGGTAGGAAACACGTGCAAACGATCCACGCCTGTCTCGAGAAATAGGTTTCCTGTGAGAGATGGAGTTTTATCTTTGGGTATCCGCCCAATGGACCAAAAGCAGGCCTGCAAAAATGTAAAATAACTCAGGAAAAAAAGAAAAAGAAAAAGTGATGCTTAGAGAAAAAATGGTCTTGGGCCCGTTTGGATACACTTCCTCAAAAGGTGGTTTCAAGCCTGCCTTTTCAGCCAACCCGGCAAAAACTGAGTCGGCCTTTTAACACATATTTTGTCGAGCACAAGATGAGATAAGCGGCTTTAGAAGTGCATCCAAATGCACAACATCAACACAAGTTTGGATCAAAATGGCGTTTAGGTCTCAAACACTCTTTTGGAGGGTGAGTCAAACAGGCCCCTAAAGCCTCCAAAGTTTTTGCCACTCACTTTGTTCTTATGGATGAAGTAGTGATGATGAGCGGGACTGTCAATGGGTACCTAGATCCATGGATACCTGAGTCAGTTGAACCGGTTTAATTGGTTATGGATCCAAATTTCGGGCTCGATTAATCAGGTCAAGTTTGGGTCCACAGATTCGGATCCAACTAGAATTGTTTTGGATACCCAAATACATGATTTTTAGCTCTATCCTTTATTAATAATTTATTATTTAAAAAATATAGAAGGCAAGTTTCTAGAATGGATCTAAATCCAGATAAGAATATCAGACTGGATCCAATCATAGACCTAATTCTAGATCCAAACCCCATTCTGAATTGTAATTTGTGCTCAAACCAGACCCAATAGGGTACCCGAATCTGACCTGATTTGGATCCGGTACCTCGTGTGGTACCCATCTCCAAACCCGACAGGACCGGAATCCAATCCCTTGGTTTGGGACACAGAAACACCTATACCCGAATTTTACCTTGTTGGCAAGGATGTTTACTGTTCCATGATTTGAAGTCAAGTCCGCAGAAGCAACACAAGCAGGAAGCTGAAACTGCACTGTTATAGAGTCGATTGTCTTTCCCGGATCATTGCGCATTCCAACTAATACGTTGACACGGCATGTTCCCGCATCAGACGTTAGTTGCGGCTTTACATAAATTGGAGTATTCTTCAACTTTTTAACCCTGTTCAGGATCAAAATTCAACATGGGTGATTGAGAAAAAAAGATATACATCTGAGGAAGTGGATTAAGGACAAAGCTAACAAAACAGACCTGTAACTCATAAGCTTAAACTGCCCATCTGGAGGCACAAATGACAGAACTTGATTTGATTCCCAAGGCCGAAACCGAACACAAGGATGAAACCTCACATCATTCAGAATGGAAGGGTTTGAAAATGAAAGAGTCAAATCAGGAAGACCAGAGAGGTGAGAGTTCACTTGAACTTCACCATACACTTCACATTTCGCCAGAGTCCCATCTCTGAACAAAAGGGAAAATTGATTAGCTGCAGAAGAAACAACACCGAAAATGAGGAGTATGGGAAATGTCTGGCAGAAATGAAGCAAATGCAACATAAATTAATACAAAAGAGAGCTTGTGCGCCCAAACTCCAATGCCTGAAACGAAGTCGAACAAGGCTCGCTTTGACCAAGCAGAAATTTGGACAACTGACTGAAACAGTAACTGAACAACAAGGAAAAACAGTAATCTATTTATTCTCTTTAAATACCATACAACCAAGAGACACCCTTTAGACTGATATGTTTTCTATGATATGCCATGGGGCTGCTTTTGAACTTCTGAGTTTGTTGTTTATATGTGATTGTTTCAGGTAATATTCCATCAACCATTTGGGACCAATTGACATTTTCTTTATCTTTTATCTTTTTACTTTTTTTCGTTTTAAATGGTAACGACCTATTGGCATTCAATAAAAGTAAAGAAGAACTTGGGGTATGACTCCAGTCTACAGGTTTGGGTTCTTTTCTAGTTAAAAATTGCATTGACTACAGTTCCAATTGTAGGCATGGAAAGTATCCCATGCAAATAAGTGCATTACTTGCCAGACGATTTGGTGGTGTAGTTAGAGGTTATTGAATAACGAATAGTCCTGTGTTACAAGCTCAATGACAAATGTCTGATAAGCCATCTATGGGGATTATCTTGTTCCTTGTTGTCTTTTAGTTTTATTTGTAAACTGCTTGTATGGAATTGATGCACTATTATTTTCTATATTTATGCTTTCATGAACTAATGTTTATATATAAATATATCTTTACCTAGTTTCTTTCATGTTTAACTGATATATTGCATACATCATCATAGCAATCTACCAGCTATCTGGGCCGGTAGTAGAGATCTTTTTCTCCAACGATTTTAAAAACAGGAATTTTCATGATTGCAAAAGTTCTGTGAACAGCTGCCTACCTGACATCAACTTTCTCCTTTACCCACACTTGGCACCACCTGGCACATCACTTGCAAGCAAAGCTTCCATTATATTATTACATACATACCACTGTAGTAGCAAATGATAGTATATTTTATCATATGAGCCTTGCCAAGCCAACACGCATGTGCAATAAAATAAAGCTCATGTAAATGCCACACATGTGCCTGCATGGCATGATAGGTCCAAGAACAGGACACCACTATATTGATGCTCTAGACCAAGAATCAGGTTGATCCAGTGGTCAGGTGGGCCACAGTTTGCAAAACAAATGTATGGCTTTGACAAACTTGGCTGCAAGTTTTCTAACCCATCAACCCGTTTCCAATATTGGGGCTCACATGCTAAGTGGACCGGTTCTCTTCTTCTTCTTTTTCAGAAAACATGTAGAAGGCCGGACCAGCCTGATGCTGACATGTGTAGCGTGAACATTAGCCTTATTGCACATGTGTTGGATTAGCAAAGCTCTTTATCATATAATTGTAATGTTAGCATGTGGGTTTCTAGGGTCCCTGAGTCTAGCAACTCATGTCTATGTCAATGTTACATTGTTTGAAAGGTAGTGTCCACAGTCCAGACTCCGATGAAATTGTAGCAGACCAGGAGTTTGAACTAAATGGTGATCTTACAATGATGGTCAATGTTACCCAATGGCTTACACAGGCATTGAGAATGGCAAGGATCAGGTTCCACAGATCCTCAAAGTCCAAATTGTCAGTATACAGGTACAACAGGAATTGAAGTTGTTGCCCAATGGGTACAATTCCCTATAAATCCTAAATAACTGAAAACTCTTGAGTTCCAAATCCAGCTAGATATGTATTTCAACGTCTCAAGGAAGGAGATCCCTTGTCATCGCCATTAGAAAGTTATCCAAGTATCTGGCTTGGGGTCCTTTTCTGAAGGATCTAAGTGTCAAAGATGATAGTGTAAATAGAATATGAAAAGTAACATAAAATTGTATAACATTGGGCCCTTTAGTTAGATACCTAAAAATGAGTTCATTTCATTTTTAGTTAACAGTAATTATGTATTAGAGATCTTTATCTCCAATACACATTTACTGTTAACATCAACTCATTATGTAGAATAGCATAAAAAGATTCATGTAGCCGACCCCAATTAATTGGGATAAAGCTCAGATGATGATGATGATGATGATGAACTGATTATGTATTAGAGATCAAGATCTAACACACAATTACTGTTTAAATGAACTCATTTTTAGGCGTCTACCAAACAGGGCCTGAATATCCAAATTGCACAATGGAATAAATTGAGAAAAGCAATCAAGAATGTCATGCAAACTTCATATATGGACCTGCTCACAATTGCATCCATTTCCTCAACAAGATCAACATAAACTTCGTTGTTTGCATGCTTTGGATCAGTTGTTCTCCATGGAACACTAGATGCTGTTGCACCTGGAAGGGTGTTGCTTACACTAGAACTGCTACCAGTCACAACACTCAACATTTTGCTGACGAGATTTGGTGGAGCTATCATCTCCCTCAGGACATTTGGTTCCGTTGTGAGAGGGAAACCATTGTCCATCATCTCATCCAAAAGCTGCAATTGTGCCAGAGATTGCTGTCATTGTTCTATATTTCACACAGCTTCAAGTGACGCAAAGAAACCTAAAAGAAAGCACAAAATTCAAGATATCGCTAGCATGAAAGAGAAAAAGAGATGTTTCAGCATATAATGCAATCAACATCAAACTACTCAAAACGAAGAACAATTTTGCAACGGTAACTCATTTTGGTCGACCCAAGTCTCTACCAATCAAGGACCTTTTGTCTGTAAATAAAAGACAGACGGAAATATGTCAAACATTTCAAAAATAGAATTTAGCAAAAAGAAAAATTAAAAGATAGGGGTACTTTCCACATGACTTTTTGTCCATGCATCACTTTAATAAAGTGAGGTGTATAGAGAATACAAAACAATTGAAAGGACAAAAGGAGTTGCAACATGAGATTTGCATCCAAATGACAGTACCATCTCAAAACATCTTTACTGGGACTGAGAGAACCTGCCACCTGATTTGCTTCTTTATGGATGCAATACTATGGTATCAAAAGTGACACAAGTCCATCTAATGGCATTGAGGAGTGCTTGCCTCTATTAACCATCTGATGATGTTTAGGGAATCCCATGTGCCATGATATGACCAAAAAAGAAATCAATAATGATACGGATCCGTTGGAAAAAAGGATATCCACAACTTTTTTGAACTCAATAAATAAAGCATATTTCAAACCTAAAATTGTGACACAGTAAGAACAAATCATTCAGTAAATCAGCAAAGACATGGAGAGGATGGTATGTACCATTGCAATTAATCATCATTAGCTTCTTCTTTTTTATTTTCTTTTTTTCTCTTTTTTTTTGTGAAGAACTTCTGTGAATATAACTCAGCACAAAAAAGAATTGATGCAAATACCTCATATACGATAACAAAGTTATCCTTGATTAAGTCTTCATTCAAGCCTCCAAGATAATCTGAAAGAACATCTGCTACCCTACAAAGGAACTAACAAAACAAACGGTTAAAGCTCGGAAGCCCTTGACTCTTGAATGTTATGCTCAGGCACAAAAAAATTGTCCTTGCTTAATGCTGATGTGCACGTACTACTAGTTTAAGGAAATATTTAATTAGGGAACTTCTTAAGGCCTGCTTCAGTGACAAGCTTTATCTGCAGAAATGAATGTAACTGCCTGAAAAAAAAAGAAAAAGAAAAAGCCTTCTCAAGTTTTTCATGAAAATGAGCTTCCAGATTGAGATTTTCTGCCTGCCTGCACATGCAAAGACAGGTACTAAATGTGATCCAAACCGTTGAATAGGTTAACCATCACATGACCATATCATGCCTCAGAAATCAATAATATCCACCATGTAAGTGGGCCACATAACAGCTGAGGACGAGGCAGAGGCAGATAGCTATAATGCTCCAGTGGTCCAAAATATGAGTAACAATGATTTTGAGCTGTCACCTGAACAGACCCTTACAATCAACCATTTAAGAAATTGTCCAGTAAAAGCTTGAGCTAAGATTGGCGTTATGGAGCACCTCCAAAGGTGGAGGCATTCACTTGGCTCGTGGGAAGAAAGGTTTTAACAGTTGGTAACCTTATCAAGCGGAAGTTGATTCTCCCAAATTGTTTTTGCTATCAAGATGCGGACTCAGTGGATCATCTCTTCATTCACTGTTTGTTTGCAAAAAGGTTATGGGATTTTATTTTATTTTTCAACTTATTTGGAATAGTAATGGTGATGCCGTGTTCTATTGAGCAATTTTTTTCTCTGGAGTGGCATGGTGGGGGCATAGGAAGATTGGGAAGAAAGTGTGGAATCTTTGTTTACCTGCGGCTTTATGGTTTCTTTGGCTAGAAAGGAATGATCAATGCTTTAGGAATCAAAGGGAGAAAGTTATGGAGGTGTTTCAAAGTGCTAAATCTCATACCGTAGAGTGGGTGTTAGCATCAAGGATTCCCACTCAGTTTCCTGTTAATTGGGTTGAGTTGTAATTTGATTTTTAGTTTTAGCCTTTGTATTCTTTGGCTGCGGCCTAATCAATAAATATCACATTGTTATATATATATATATATATATATATAATGATGCAGGACATGAAATTAAACATGACATGTAAGATTTCAAGCTTTAGATCATACTAATTTTAAACAATCACAAAATTCCACATCCCACATATGATCAAGCATTCAATAAGGGGAATCTACAAGGATACAAGCCTACACACGTTAGGGCTAGGGGTGTACATGGACTGAGCTAGCTCAGTTAGCTCGCTCGACTCAACTTGAAAAGGCTCGATTCGACTTGGTTCGAAGCTGAGTTCGAACCGAATCGAGCTGATTTTTTTTGCTCGAAAATGACTTCGAGCCGAGTTCGAGCAGGCCCCAACTCGACTCGACTCGGATCGAATCGAACTCGAATCAAACAGTTCGGTGACTCGGTTACTTTGCCATTAATGTTGCTCACCAACTGTTTGATAAAATGACTCAACGAAATGTGGTTGGTGGCAAGGAAGGTATGTACATGAAACAAATACCATTTTTCTCTTTGTTTTTCTTGATTTTTATGTTACTTAGAAGGTGTTTGATAAAATACCTGTAAAACCATCGCTTCTGTTTGTAAAACAGTGGGATTTTGAAGTTGTAGTTTAGGTGTTTGTGGAAATGCCTCAATGGCGAACTCGGCCCGAGCTGGCCCGACCTGCTAACCAAACCGAGCCGAGCCAAGTTCAAGCTGAGGTTAGCCAGTGGCCAACCCAAGTTCGAGCTGAGGCCAGCTCAACTCCTTCGACTCGATGTACACCCCTAGTTAGGGCTGAATCAATTAAAAATTATAAACCAAACAATGCTCAAAGGATTGTAGATTCATCCACTCTTGCAAAGGATAATTCCCCAATCCAAGAGATTCACCATGTTCCACTTCGGGAAAGCGTAGGGTTTGCAAAAGTGAGATAGAACTTGAAATTTAGGATTATCTAGGGTTAGGGTTAGGGATTTAAGGTGAGAGAGGAGATGATTAGAGGAGAGAGAAGAACCTGAAAACAGTCTGCACATGTGGACAGCGATCTGGCCTAGACGCACGTGCGTGGGTTCATGCCCACACGTGTGTGGGGTCCACGAAACCGGGATTGTCCGCCGAAGTTTCAGCTCTCCTGGAGGGCCTGAATCTGCAAACTTGCTGTAGAGAAAGGATTGATTGCAAAAATGGGTAGATTTGAAGATTGAATGGTTGTGGGAGATGATGGATATAGAGGGCAGGAGGTCGGAGCGATTTGGGATGGGTGTGACTTCGCACCACGGTAGTTAGCCCTTCGAAGAAGGGAGGGTTTCACACCCAATTAGATTTCCTCAACTCAGAGAATTAGAGAAGCAGGAAAACGCATAATTTTATTCATAATCTTAAATGAGAAAAAAACTTACATGGGGTTGCCTATTAATAAGAAAACCCTAAACTCTAAAAGACGCACCATGTGCGCACACTATTACTTAGAGACGAAGTAACAAAAATAATAACTAATCAATGCAATCAAAACCGTTTATGATGTTCCTAATAACAATAATAACCAAAGCTCAAAGTTCTAGATCATCTAGGGTAGTGGGCCACAATCATGAGATCCAATGGTGGGATCCACATCATCAAGTCCACTCCAATGAACCATAGCACAACCCTCTAACTAAGAGGTCCTCCATGGATGTCGTCATCGATCCAGATCGATGGTGGGGCCTTCCTCCTCCTTATGTACGTGCGTAGGGCGAGGGCCATGCGTGTGCGCGTGGTCCCCATCATATAAAACTTGAGCAAAGAGATTCTTTTGAACAAAAAAGAAAAAGAAAAAGAAAAGGATTAGGGAAAAATAAAAAATAAAAAAAGGAGCTAAGAGTAGCAGAGTAGGTTGAGGTCAAACTATACTCCACTATAAAGTTACAATTGGATTTCTTAGTTGATATAGCTAGTTTTTCTTCCACGGCGATTTTCCTAGACTGTTGAAGAGTTGTCGTTGTCATCATCTAAGCCTTATCCCAACTAATTGGGATCGCCTACATGAATCCTTTTCCACCATTTCACTCTATCAAGGGCCATAAGGCCCATAACTTTACTTATACCATAGGTCAAGTCTTTTCTTACGACCTCCACCCACATCCTTTTGGGCCTTCCCCTTACTCTTTTAGAGCCTTCAACTTGTACCAACTCACTCCTAACTGACACAATTCTTAGTCTCTGTTGCACATGACCAATCCATCCAAGTGTACTTTCCCACATCTTATTACTTATCGGTGCTACTCTTAAATTCCCTCAAACGCATCATTTTTAATTCTATCCTTCCTTGCCTTGCCACTCATCCATCTCAACATCCTCATTTCAGCTACACTTATCTTATGAAAATGTTGTTCCTTAACTGTCCAAGATTCTGTCCCATAAACCATGGTTGGTCTTATAGCCATCCTATAAAATTTCCTCTTTTAGTTTGAGGGGTAAAGACGATCACATAAAACTCCAAAGGCATATCTCCATTTCTTCCACCTCACTTGAATTTTGTGGGTAACATCCTTCTCAATCTCTCCACTCTCATGAATTCTCCACCCAAATATTGAGAGTGGTCCTTCTGGGAAACTTCTGGGCCAACAATCTTAACAAATTCCTCGTTCCAACACCAAATGTTACTAAAATTGCAATCCGTATAGTCCATTTTAGTTTTAAATCCTTCAAATTCTAAAGCATCCCTCAATGAATCTAGTTTTGTGTTCACACCCTCCCTTGTATTGCCAATTAAAACTATGTCATCTAAAAAACACATGCATCATGGGATCTATTCCTACAAATGCCTCGTTAACTCGTCCACAATTAATGCGAAAAGGTACGGGCTCAAGTCGACCCTGTGCAAGCTTACAGTACTGCACCATCATACATATCCTTAATCACGTGAATATATCCTCTTGAAACTCCTTTCTTTCCCAACGCCCACCAAATTAACTCTCCAAGACCCCTATCATAAGCTTTCTCTAAGTCAATAATGACTACGTGGAGATCCTTCCTCCTCTCCCATATTTCTCTATCGCTCTTCAGTGGTAGACCTCCCTAACATGAAACCAAACTGATTTTCTGATACATTCGTCCCATGCCTTAGTTTTTGCTTAACCACTCTTTCCCAAAGTTAAAGAGTAGCAAAATTAAATTACAATACTATATCATAATTCATATGACACACCTAATGAATCAGAAATAACAAGTTAAAACAAAGAAAATAGTTGACAATTATTAACAAGCGCTGAGTAGTTTTTTTTTTAAATATAATCCAATAGACTCTTGTCTTTGCAAGTAAAATGAAGTAGTTGGGCTTAATTATTTTATTGTGATTCAAATTTCACTGCAAAAGCCATTTAAAAGAGAAAAGGCAACCCTTTTAGCATTTTGATGAGGGGAGATACTTCCTTGCATGAAGTTTTGAAATTTTTCAAGCCACGGTCCACAGAAGAAGGTTGTAACTTCATCTTGAAGAATATCTACTGTGTATTAGCTTCCACAATAATTTTATGGCAAAATCAACTTGTATTTTATTGCTAAAAAAAGAAATATAAACAAATTACATAAGAGAAGCCACATTAAAAAACCCATCCATTTTCCCAAAAAATTGCCGCTTTAAAATAAAACTCCTGGAAAATGAATAAAAATGTATTTTGCAATGTGGGAAGCTGCATTATAACTAAGCATGTAGAAACTGACTACTGACCTCTAATAGCTACAAGAAATTCACAGAATCCATCTATCCGTGCAAAGACTCAAGTGTAATCATTGAAGATGTACTTGAGAGTCAACAAATTCACAAGAATGACTCACCTCAATTCCCATCAAAGGCGGCATTTCAACCTGTGTACATGCTAAGAACATGATTCCCTCACGAACGATTTGGAAAAGATAATGTGTTGGTGAAGCAATCACTGGTAGAAGCTATAACCCAAAAAGAAAGAACATAACCAAATTAACTGGATGGAAAAAGCATTGAACAAAATGAAATGTAATTAAACCTATCAAGGATAAAATCTTCAAAAGATATATGTACGTTATCATACCAATACATGCAATAAAAATGAGTTGTTGCTCTTAATACAGGACACACAATGTTGTCCCAGACATGTCATTTTGTGAATGCAAGGCAAAATACATAGAAGCCTTGATGATACATACTATTATTGTCGAAAATATCGGCATATAATGAAAAGTTTATAAAGTGTGTTCACCACATTGATAATCATAACTCCTCTAGTCTCCTTTTAAAATAAGAGAAATCTAAGCATAGCTTGTGGTACCCTATCAGCTGCATACCAATCGACAAGTAGCAAGACAATCTGTGATGCAAACCATTATGAGCCCACCATCAGGGTTACCCGAAATTGAAGCATGGTGCCATGTGTCAATGTGTCATAAAAGTGTCCAATACAGCAAATTCCAAAAATCTAAGCATGGGATGCTTCCAAACACAAATAAATGTTTTACTAAATAAATATATCAATAAATAAAAGAAAATAATGAAAACAATAAAACCAATGGATTGTCAGATAGAAAGCCAAAAGAAATTTAAAAGAATATTCACATTATTTCATTTATCAGCAAGAACATTCACATTGCTATAAGCAAAACCAATTTGTACCAGACTGAACTTCAAAAAAAAAATAAAAAAAAATCATTTAACAAATATTGGAAATCTTGCAATAATCATGACAAGAAATAGTTGCTTGTATAAATAGAACAACAAACATCAATTAGCCTCTTAAAAGAATCACATTCCTGCAAAAGTACAAAAAGAGCAAGAAGAACAAGACTTGTGATTCTCTTTTTTACATGGACCATTAACAACAAAATGAACTCGAAACCTATAGTGTTAGAGCAAGTCCATACGAACAGTTTCTTCAAGACCGAGCGAACAGAGGCAAGCAAAAAAAGAAGAAGAAGAAAGAAAGAAAAGAAAAAAAAAGAAAAGAAAAGAAAAGAAAAGAAACAAGACACTTTTTTAATGAAACTTGAAATTCAATAGAAGAAGATTGCAAATTGAGCAAGTGAATATATCTACACAAGTGTCCAACAAGTGGAAGTTTTCAATAACATCAGGAGGACACTTCTTTTTTTAAAAGAAGTAACGGGCTTATATTAAAATAAAGGAAGAGAAGAAAAAAAGAAAAACAACAGTGACTGCCGAGATGGCAGAACCAGAAAAGAAAAGCTCAAAAAGAAAGTAAAGAAGGGAGACTAGAATCCTAAAAACAGGAAATCAAAACCCTTGAGCGCTGAGACATTTGCAGCCCATTCGATGAGTAATTTCTTCACCCAGGAACCCAGTACTAAAGCCGAAGAATGAGAGTTGTTGAAGCATCTCTCATTTCTTTCCTTCCACACCGCCCACCAGATAGCAACGATAGTCATTTTCCAGACCTTGGATCAAGAGGACACTTTGTACATACAGATTTTGAACTGCCATGTCATGTCAAGGAGTGCCTGATTGTCCAAGTGTCTGGTGCGGCAAATAACCAAAAGCATTGAACAGGATAAGGATCCGAGGAAAAAAAAAAAAAAAAAAACAATTATATCGGTTAAGGCTTTTGAATCCATCTATTTTTGGAGAGTGGCCTATTGACAAGAGGTCCCACCCAATGAACAACAGGTGTCATGCTTCTCTGCAGTGCACAACTTAGAAAAGCTCTTCTAAAGTATTCACACAATATTAATCCGCATGGACAAAAATTTCCCAACCTTCGTTAAGCCCCACTACTATTCAATTTCTACAGAAACGAGAGATTGCTTGGCATTATAAGATTATTATTTCAACAAAAATTATTTTCTTGAGCCATTCCATGCAACTAATCACATTTTTATGGAGTTAACATCACACACCTTAAATGATTCCCCTTGAGCAATCACATAGTCCCAAAACCATGCACATATCGACCGATCAACCTGATGCCCTGTCAGCTGTTTCTCAAGCATTACCTCCCTGTAGATTCCACATTGTATAAATGATTTCATCGAATCAGACGACAGAACTGATAAGAGAATTGCGAAGGTGATCCATGCAAGGAGAGACTGAATGGGCAAATCATGGGAAATGCAACCACATGGCGTGTGTCCATGATGAGATGTGGGCCACATGAGCATGCTCTGGTCCAAGATTCAGACCTGTATAGTCATCAAGTATGCTACAAGCATACAAGAAAAAGGACGCTTGGAGGGGGTAAAAAAAGGAACCATGAACCATATTCAAAATACACATTTGACCCACTTGATGAATGGACCTGCTAACCCTTTTGGACTAGGGCATGTCCACAGTGGGCCATGTTTGATGAATGGCCCAGATCTAACACGTGTGGCACGTGCGCCACACCTCTTCTGGCAAATTCACCGCTCAAGCATGAATTATTCAATGGGTTTTGCGAAGAGCGAATCAAAGGATCGACAACCCGAAGCCTTGCACAGCATATGCAGGTTTTCAATTCTAACAGGGTGGGGCCCATGGTTCCGCAATCCAGACCGCCAGTCTGTTGTGCCTCCACCATTGATGGACAATGCAACACAAATCTCCTCAACAGGACAAGCACAACCTTTCGATTTGGGGCCAATAAATAAACGGTTACGAAGAGTAATACGGCAACGGATCCATATCCAAATGAAAACTTTCCCAAGACCGGCGTATTCAATCTTCCAATCTCGGAGTATTTTAAGGGAGTAATCTACCACAGTGGAACAAAACAGGCCAACGGTCTGGATCACCGAACCACGGCCCCACTTGTTGGAATTGAGAACCGGCGTATGTTGCGTATCCTACAATCCTCCATGCTAAGTTACGCCGAAAGGATTCGTCCGCTAACCGGCGCCGGTCGAGGTTGGAAGATCGACCCGAAACCGGAAGGAATAGAAGTAAAAAAACAAAAATTGGAAAATGGAAAATCTGATTTCTTGAGTATTTTCAAGGAAAAGAAGGGTTAGGTGAGACGAGTCAGAGCTTACCCTGAGTCTGACAGAAGGAAAATGCACTGCAACATATCTGTGCAGAAATCAATCTCAAAGAGAGAGGAGAAGAGAGAAGACGAAGAACCAAATGTCTTACAGGTCGACGCGTCGGACCGGAGTTTTGATGGATGGTTGGCGAGATTACACGCACGTTTGTGGAGCCGCACGTGCTACGTTTGCCATTTCTCCAACCGAAAGGGCGCGGATTAGCTACTGGCTGGTTGAGTAGCTTTATCGCTGCTGAAGTGACGTCATCAGGTTTTTTGGGCCCCACCATGATTTATGTGTTGTATCCACACCGTCCATTCATTTCGATAGACTATTTTACGAAATGAGAAAAAGATTGACGCAGATCCAAACTTCAAGTGGACCCCACCACAGAAAAAAGTGTGGATTGAACGCCTACCATTAAAAACTTCCTGGGGGAAAAAAAGTTTTCGATCAAGTCTATATTTGTGTTTTCCTCTTCATCCATATCTGAGTTGACTCGTATACAGGTTTCAAATTAAATAAATATCATAGTAGGCCTAAACATGAATCAACGGTGGGCGTCACTATATCCACTGTTTTCTATGGTGGGGTTCACTTGAGCCTTGGATCTGCTTCATTTTTTGGCTTATGTCATAAAATGATTTCTCCAAATGGATGGACGGTGTGGATACAACACTTAAATCATGATGAGGCCTACAAAACCAGGTGACGTCACTTCAGTAGCGAGATTCGCTACTGAACCAGTCAGTATCTAATCCGCGTCCCAGCTGAAACTCTTGCGTGGGTACGTGGGGAGCGTGCCTGGTTCGAACGACTTTACATTAATTAGATCCACCCCGTTCATCAGGTACAAGAAACCATTTTAGATCTTTATCCAACAAAAAAGAAGCTGATTCGAGCTCAGGTGGGCCACCCCAGATGGTAATTATACCTAAAACCTCTGAATTCCAGTTTTATGGCTCACATGGGATTTGAAATAGCGCGATTTTGGGCGAATGCCTTCATTCTGATGAAGCAATTTAGATGAATGGATTGGATTAAATAGAGAAACCACGGTGGGCCCTACGCAAAGCTAATGGTGGGCATGCCATCCCTACTTTTTCCTATGGTGTGGCCTACCTGAGCTCTATATCCTCATGAATTCTTAAAATTACATGTAAGCGAGAGGCACCGTACCTAATGAACGGATTGGATCTCATTAAAGTTCGACCCACGTTGCGTTAGATACACTTGCCGCGTACCTAAGCAAGTAACGCTGCTCCACTCCTGGGAGAGAAGTACCATACTCGGCCAGTATAACGGTTGATAAACAGGCACTTGTTTGAAGAGTCCTGTCGTCTGATTCTTGGCTACTTGTTTTTAGAAATAAGACCATTAAATACTTGGATCCTTACTCTTGCTCGGGTGGTAGACTCTCAGGATACTTGGAATTTCACCACCTATGGTTCGAGTATCCATACGTGGTGAAATTCCACTATGGTGAGTGTGTGGGGTGTGTGTGCGTGTGTTAAAAAAAAAAAAAAAAACCCATTAGATACTTTTAATTTTTAACTGTCCAATAAACCACCAATCTAGCATGATAAATTGTAATTGGATCAGGTCCTTGCTAATTCTAGGCCAGTAAGGCCCACATGCAGAGATGATCTCTTCCGTGCTACCACAAATAAGCTATGGCCCACCAGTCAAGTTTCAAGGATGATGTATACCTTCTAATTCTAATGTTAATAATCTGCCCATTTGATCAAGTGGGCCACACATGCACACTAAAATAGACATTCTAATAGAAAGCAAAAAAAAGATCGATTGATTGGAATGCCATATTTGTGGGATAAGATCAATCCACATATAAATCCAGATCTGGATGGGCTGGGTAAGGATACAATGACTCGAGCCCACAACCTGAAAATCGATGGATTCTTGGAAGGGCCAAAACCAGCCCATGGGCCAAGCAAATGGGTCCAAGCTTACACCACATTGCCACCCTTGCCACCTGTGATTCATGTGGCTGTTTTATTCTTCTTAACCATCCGTCTGCAGCATAGAGATCATGAGGTTTTAAGAATATTCTGTCAAGAAGATATTTTAATATGGTCCATCGAGTGCAACACAATAGATGAATGGTCCGGATTCGGAAACTACACAGGTCCCACTAACCCATGTACACTGCAAAGACGCAGGCAAGCCAGATAGTGGATCCGAAAGACATCCATCAATGGTGCGGATGACCTGCTGAAGAGAATTACGTGCAAGACTGTTTACTCGCCCATGCGTTTTCCATGGAGGCGGCTTCCATGGAACTCAGATTTCTGTAACATCACTACCCAAAATGATGATATACAACAGATTGCAAATTCAATTCCAGGGTTTAAGCTACTTCCCAAAAAGAAAAGAAAAACAAAAAACAGAAGTCATTGGCTTGGATCTTCCATTTTATGGAGTTTCTTTTTTCTGGTTGTTTGTTTGGTACGTGGGCCATCCTATCAATGGTCTGGATAATTGAACCATGGGCCCAAGTGTACAAACCAATACTGAGAAAAAGTACAAACTCATGGCCTGAGAACTGTTTGATATGACTTACAAAGAACCTTACCAAGAGTACTCTAACAAGCTACCACAAACAGTTTTCAGTTCCTTCAGATGAAACCTCGTTTTAAAATGCTGAAAGATGGGGAAAATTTTCACTATTAAGAACCCTATCAGCCAGAAGATACAGTAGCAACAGAAAAAAAAATAAAATTGCTTGTTATGTATTCTATTTCTACAAATTGTCAGCAGAATGATGCCCAGAATCAACCAACGTTCGACCCGTCAAGACACTGGAAAATGTACTTCCTGAAATGTCGAATTGCAGCGTGGTCTTATTTCTCTCCTTTTTTCTGTATAAACTCATACGACACTGAATGCTGACTGTAGTGTCGACGAAACATGAGAAGCAATGGTCTGAGAAGCAAATGCTTGAATCTGTTTCTTGGCATCTGGATAAAAAATAAAAAAAGAGGGTGAGAAAATTAAGACAATTATATTTCACCACCTATATTAGTAAACAGATGCAGAACTTAATGGTTGGAAGCAGCAGCTCTCATCAGCTATCATCAAGGTTCATAACAGATCTAGAAATATACACTACCAGGAGACTTCAATGAAAGCTCTAAACTTGAAAAGAAACCAAGGAAAACATTTATTTATGGGGAGACCTCACATGGTACTGGACGAGTGGGGTGCCTAGCTAGTGTTGGTGTTGAGTCCACATGGTGTGTTCATGATGCCCAACATGTCCAACAGGTAAAGCACTACATGATGTGCACCCAGCACAAAGCACAAAAAACTTTGATACTCTTGCAGAGTGTGATGGACAATGTGCAGGCACTTCGAAATTACTTGGGCTCAGCTAGGCCTTATCCCAACCAATTGGGCTTGGCTACATGAATCATTTTCCACCATTCCACTCTATCATGGGCCATAACTTCAGTAGCATCATAGGTCATCGAGTCTTTTCTTACTACCTCCACTCACTTCCTTTTGTGCCTTCCCCTCGCCCTTTCAGAGCCTTCAACTGCTACCACCTCACTCCTAACCAGCCCACTCCTTGTTCTCCATTGCACATGACCAAAGCATCAGTCTGCGTTCCCTCATCTTATTACCCATCCTGTTTGGTTTTCCAATTTCCTACGAAATGCAAAGTGAGCGAGCCATCGTTATTATATCCAGGTGTTCATTTAAACTGGAATTATGGCTCATAAATCAAGAGTCAAATACACTTGTGAAGTAAAGTAAATTGTAATAATTACATTTTCACATTATAAAACTACCATTTTCACAATGATTTCTGGGTGAAACAAATGTAGTAAAATCATCATTGCAATCAAATGTAAGTGATGTCACCACACAAGTACAAGAGTAAATAATCATTACCCATTTACAGCCATTTACCATTGTAATTGAAAAACCAAACAGGCCAAGTTCCCTCGAATGCATTCATTTTTAATTCCATCCCTTGTGTTGCCACTCCCACATCTCAACAGCCTCATTTCATCTAGCACTCTTCAAATGAAGATGTTGTTCCTTAGCTACCTAACATTCGTCCCATAAAGAATTGCTGTCCCATAAAACCTGAACCAAAAATTATGCTCATTTTCTTAACTGACTGTCAGATTGGTGGACATTCATTTGACAGTTAAAAATTGAAAATATCCCATGACCTTTTTCAGCAAAGTGAGCATCCACAAATCAGAGGTTAAGATTGTTAAACCAACCTGATTTCGGGACTGTGACTTCAACAGTGCGTTCCACAATCAATCATTTTAATTTGAGTTTATGTTTTCCATGTGCACAATTTCTGACTGCCTGCATATCAAGCGTCATACTCTGCAAGAGTATCAAATATGAAATAATTCCTCATCAAGCCAATCCACAAATTAACTTTCACCATTTTTCCTGATGAAACTGGACATTCACAATTTCAGTTGCGCACATCCATCATGGTCCAACTTGTCCCATATGTATCATAAAGAGACAGAAGTACCAGGCAGTTCTACAAGGGCTAGACTATGATGCCTGTCACACTCCACTTGTCAGTGGCTTGCTTTTTGAACACTTAGCAAGTTGATGGCCATACCAGAAAATCACACAGACCCAACAATCTGTCTTCTATGGGAAGACTTCTGGTAGGAGAAAAAAGATAATTATAAGAAATTTAATAACAAAAAAAAAAAAAGGGTAGTCAGCCAAAGTCCCTTAACCGTCCATTTAAAAAAAATAAAATATAATATATATATATATATATATATATATATATATAAATCCTCCAATAAAACAGTTGCAATTGTAAATCAGTGTGAATCTTCACATATGGTCCATCCAAGGTAGGACCTACTAGATGTATGGTCAAGATCACGTACTTGTTTGCCATATCTATGAACAAAGAATCACTGACAAGTTGAGCAAAAGAATGTGGAAATGTGCTAGGTTTTCTCATTCTAAAATAGCTTCCTTGCTTTCTTTTTTCTTTTCTTTTTTTCTTTTTTTTGAGCGGTAACAAAAAAATCTATAGACAGCACAAAAAGTGTAAGAACAATACAACAGGAAGCTGAAGCCAGCCACCCAAAATTACAAAAAATACTCAACCGTAGTGTCCTTTTTACATTGATTGTTGTTACAATGGAAATGAAAGACACGAAAACAATCATGAAAGAAACAGATGATGGGGCCCCTGCTATTACTTTATGCAACAATAGGCTTCCAAAAGGATTAAAATGAAACAAATGCATACCTTTGCGGCATTTAGTGAAGCCAATAATATTAGCAATGCTGAGACTTAAGCAAACTCCTATAACCAGAAGATAATCAGCTTGGAATCTTAGGAGTGAAAATATTCCAAGAAATATCCATGCAACTGCCTGCACGGTGAAAAACTCGATGTTAGAAATAGATGCCAAGCTATAAGAAAAATCCCAAGATATCTGTAGGTTTTAAATGTTATTGCATATTCTTCGTTCTGCCATAAGGGCAATGTTGCAACTTTCTGCAAATGCATGGCACATGATTTTCTAACTCATTGTAACTCTGCTTATATATACCACCTTCTCTGGTAGGTAAAGAGAATGCTCCTCCAACTGAAGTTATAAACAATTACACGCACATACGAGGGGGCTGGTGCCTAAACGTGCTTGTGTGAGGGTGATATGCATGTGTATGTAAACATGTAAAAATACATATAACATGTGATTCATGCTTCTGTGAGTGTGCACATGTGTGTATGCACATGTATGTAAACATGTAAAAATACATATCATACATGTAGTTGTGTTATACCTACACGCCTGTGTACGTGTGCACAGCTAAAAGATTGCAAGTCTTAAGAATAACGAACTAAAAGATCTTCATAATATCATCGCATTTATGCTATTATTATAGCCACGACTCAAGGCTGTGTTTCGCTCCTGGCCATTTCAAGATCAGAGAAAACTAATTTTTTAATTTTCGAATTGCTACTCTTAGTAGAATTTCAGGATTCCTACTGTTAGTAGAATTACAAACTGGGTCTATTTTGTGTTAAATTGAAAAGAAAGAGCTCTTTGACATCCACTCAAGTATCATTTCATGATTTTTGAAATTCAGCTGAGTAGCAACCCCAGCAATCACGAACCATTATTCTTGTGGCATGAGCCAAATGAAGCCTAATCTCTAGTAGATTGCAAGCCCCTAACTCAAGTTAAAGCGTCGAACAATATCTACAAGTGGATTTACTTCTGAAAAGAAGGCAAATGTCTGACGAAAAGGGCACCTTTTTCACTAATTGATGAAGGTTGTTAGGAAGGATAGAGAGGAAACACAGGCTACTCTAGTCAGCAGCAAATCACGCAATAAATTTCCATACATTCTATCATAAATGCTTATGAATATTACTTACCGTAAGGTAAAGTGTCCACCAAAAGAGCCATGAATCCTTCTTGTTCATCCGAGCCAACGACTAAAAAAATAAAAATAAAAAGATGACATAAAACATGATATGCATGAACATCCTCAAGCCAAATGCATATCAAGGAAAATTATAACAATAAAAAAATAAACGACAAAAATGAGATGCCCATTCTAGCAACTTCCACAGCAGGTTTGGCACAGCTAAAATGAATGCATTCTTAAAAGAAAAATATGGGGGACCTCTTGATCAAGGCACTCATACTTCCACACGCTTTCCCCTTGCTCGTCTATTTCATTCCACCACCTTAGACCAACCAATATCCGTCCACTGACGTTCTTGACTACCCAAAAATCAAGAGCTGCGAGAAGAACAGTAACCACGAAGATGATGACAAAGCTGCTAACAAACAGCGCTGATAGGATGTAGAATGCTAAAGCAGTGGACTGCAAGGAAAAAAATAATAATAATAAGTGCACTTAAAAGGGTTCAGGCAGTAGATATTGGAAATGCCTAGAATGGTAAAATACTAGACCTTGAAGAGAACGTGGAAGAAACATGTCTTTGGGTTGGCATAGTTTTCCGCTACATTCTGCACATAGCAAGACCATGCAATGTTTAGAAAATGTGTGTGGGTGGGTGGCTGGGGGGGGGGTGTAGGGGTAAGAGCATCTACATACAGTTTATTTCCATCACCTTTTATATATATATATATATATATATATATATATATATATATATATATATATTCATTGTCTGTGGAAGCACTCGCCGTTGAAACTCAAGAGGGCCTCCATACACAAGGCCACCCTTGATCCTGTGATAACCCGATAACCAGCCCATGGTGCAAAAGTTGCACAATTGGACAATTGTAACTGTCCAAATAATGGGCTTTTGTGCAATGAATGTGACCTTTTGCACACTTCAACAATCTTAACTGTCCAAATAATGGACTTTTATTCAGTGCATGTGGCCTTTGACGCTTGTATCTATCCATGTGCAGTCCACCGAGGAGCCCACAGGATCGGCAGGCATCTGCATGGGAGCTCAAGAACGGACCTATTCAGGGTAGACCTGTGAACTAAAATTTGGAGACTTGCACAGACTGCCTGCCGTTTTGCTAACAATGAATGAGGAATATCCACGGAAAGAAGAAAGCAGAATCATCTAGACCTTATCCCAACAAAGTGGGGTCGGCTACATGAATCTCTTTTCCCCATTCCACTCTATCAGGGGGCATAATTTCAGTCAGACCATACCTCATCAAGTCTTTTCCTACTACCTCACCCACGTCCTTTTGGGACTTCCCCTTGCTCTTTTAGAGCCTTCAACTTGTATGAACTCACTCCTAAGTCCTAACTAGCACAGTTCTTAGTCTCCGTGGAGCATGACCAAACCATCTACCGTCTACTTCCCTCATTTTGTTACCTATTGGTTTTACTCCTAACTTCCCTTGAATGCATTCATTTCTAATTCAATCCTTCCTTGCCTAGCCACTCATCCATCTCAACGTCCTCATTTCAACTACATTCATCCTACAGACATGTTGTTCCTTAACTAATATCCAACCAACATTCTGTCCCATAAAGCATGGCTGGTTGTTGGCACTTGAAAATTCACCTTTCCAAGTTGTGTTGGGGCTGAGATTAGTATGATGATTCTAGTACACTCAATCAAGAGTTAAAGTGGGACTAATGCTACAGAAGGCATATTTTGACTCAGATGATGACAAATCAAATTGTCTCCAATCAAGGTGGTTTATGGCTCATTGGAGAGCGGTTATCTTTCCAGCAAGCCCAAGTTTGCTCCAATCCGAGGTGTGATGAAGAAGTTCTGGTCCAATTAAGGACCTTGGCCCCAATTTTGACGGGTTAGATGGTCTCCAGTTAAAGTGATTTCGATCCCATTTGAAAGCTTATTGAATTATTGTTCCAATGACCCCGAGATCGTCCCAATCTAACTTATAACAAAGAAGCTATGGGTGTTTTTAGTAAGGCCACATAGTGTTGCTAGACTCTAAGCACGAGATGACATGAATATTCTGATCCAAACAACGAGATCGCAACACGTTCCTCTTTGCTAAGTGTGATACAACTGTCACATGAGAAGCTCCTTCATTGCCTATAAATACCCCTTGAGGAAGGCACAGATCAGATAGGACAGAGTTTCAAAAATCCACCTTTAAGGAACATTATGGACAAATGCTCCTCTCCCTAGACCTTCCTCATGACAATGCGTCCTTGTACGCATCATCTGTTCCCCTTGAAGAAAGTGTTAATTGGTGTTAAATCACCTTGCAGTCTATAGAAGATGGAGCAGTATGATGACATTCCAAATTGAAGATGGCGCGGTCAACACCATTGCATCAGCAACAGGATGTAACACAGGCCAGACCGTCAATTAGAGAGGCTACGCTGAACATCTCTTGCATTAGCTATCCAGGATGACAAGACCTCAACACGTGTCCACTTGCATGAGAAGATATCTAAGGCTCTCAACACATGTCTACAACATGAAGAGATGTACAAGACCGCAACACCTGTCCATTTACATGAGAAGATGTGCAAGGCTTTCTGCGCGTGTCCATCCACATGAGGAGATGCCTAAGACTTCTAATATTTCCACACATCGTGAGATCAACACCATTCATTACATCTTGTGATATGTGCCAGCCCAATCTTCCATCATGATCAAGGTCACCCAACTGTCCATCACATGGGCCATACTCATCAGCACTGCCCATGTACAGCGCCCACATATCCATCATCTTCATATCATGGAAAAAAAAATGTATGGCCCACGTCGCCAGCACCTTCATGTCATGGATGGCCCATGTGGCCCGCACCTTCATCTTGTGGCAGTGCCTTGATGCAAAGAATGGTCCCCATGCATGTTGGTAGTCTCACTCCCCATGACATGCATGATGCTTTTTGTCTTTATGCAACAAGATGGCCCTTTTGTCTTTATGCAATGTGAGGATATCACTCTTCATGCTATGTGAAACCCCCTTTCTCTCAATGCCCTCATCACGGTGGGCCATGGGCTACACTCTCAATGTCATCATTACCCACATTGTCCATTGGTGGCGCCTCGTGATTAGCGCCATCCATCATGTGAACCATCGTCAGTGCCTCCCTCACATGGCTTCCAATTGGCTTTATCATCGTCATGTGGCCTTCGTTTACACCTTCACCCATTGATATGAATATGGTATCATATTGACCGATACAGTTGTATCATATCCATATCGGCACGAGACGATATCCGATACGGGGTCGTATCGGCCCGATATGAAAAAACTAGCCCATATCAATCTGTATCGGCCCATATCAACCGATACAGGCTGATATGCCCATAAAAGCCCAATTTTGAATTTTGAATTATTATTATTTTTTTTCAAAAATTCACTCATGTCTCCTCTTCTTTTTTTCATTTAAACCATGGAAGAAGCTTTAAAACTCATTTTAGGCTAGATGTAGACCTATTTGGGGATCAAAAAAATTTATTTGAATCGGTTTTGACAAATTGAAGCAAAGTAGACCATTATGGGAAAAATTGAAAAGAATAGTAAACCCTTACTTTTTTATATATATATTTTCATCTTCTTTTTGTTGTATTTCAATATAATAGGCCTTAGTTCACCAAATCATGCTTGATTTGTGTTTGATTAAGGCCCTAGTTCACCAAATCATAGCCCACTTCTATTGACAAGAAGAAGGTGTTGGCCCTATAAGGCAATGTGCAGCGACATGGAAACTTCCTGTGTTCATCCCACAAAGCGATTCGCTCATGAGGCGGGCCACACCACATGAACGGTCCATCTTCTATTAAAAGGCCCATTGTCTTGTGCCATCACCATCATATGCTTGCGCCATTTGTTAGAGGAGACATGATATTCCTTCATCATGTGAGCCATGTTGTTCAGGTGAATGATCAGCTAAATCACGTGACTTCTCCACAATCATAACTCATGTTATCATAACGGCCCATCATTTGTCAAGTATTACGTAAGATCATCCCTTCAACGGATGGCTCATCAACCGCCCCCTTCACACTCTCTATGGTCGGCCCATCTCCTTCTTCATGGTTGCATGCCTTATGCCTTCTCCATGGCCATGCTCAATGTCCTGTTGTGTTGTTATGCCATCGTACCAGGCAATTGTACCTTCTGTTTTCTCCTTTTTTATATATTAAGTTATCATTATCTCTCAAAAAAATAAAAATTGCACCTTTTGTACACTCAGCACCTGACACTTCATGTCCCCTTAAGTTAGTTATTTTTAACGCTTTCCTGGACTGAGATGCCTCCAATGCCTTCTTACATCCTCTTATACTGGTCTACACTTGAACGCATTGTGGTCTTAATGGCATCTCACAAGAAGGGTGCTCGGCCGGGATTAAGGGGTGTCTAATTGCCTAATAAAGAGTTGATCCGATAGCTTGACTAATTATAATGCTTTCGGCGGAGCACTTTATATACTAATATAATCATCTGGTAAAGCTCCATGTCGATGAGCAATGCTTATCACTTGATTTGAGCATATGCCCGTTCACATAGCAATCAGGCCATTATGACTCTCGCGAGTGCTTAGGCCACTCTCTCTCTCTCTCTCTCTCTCTCTCTCTCTCTCTCTCTCTCCTTTTTATAGCATTTGTGATGCCTTAGGTACATTACCAGTGTTGTGCACCACTTATACTACCCTCTTGCTATGAGGCAACCCGGATTAATTGACTTTCTCTATGCCGTGATGCGTGCTCCATGTTCCATGTCTCAAAGAAATATGCACAAGAAAACGGATAGTTTCATATCCCCTCCTCAATTCGTCTTGTATCGATGACATCGTGGACTCTACAAAAGAGAGAGCATTATCAATGTGCCCTTGCACTAGATAAGTCACTATGTGAGAAGTCATGAAGCTCAAATCCATTAAGAGGGTGCAAAGCCCAAATCCATTGGCCACGGTTGTTCTATGAACCCTTTGAGTCACGCTCTCGATACAAGAGCTACGCTTACCATTGCATCGCATCAAGGTATTCCGTATCCGTTACGATATGCCCATAAAAGCCGATACGTATAGGTAACGGACATGACCGTTACGCGATACGGGAGTGAAACCAAGCAACTAATTTTTTTAGGACTGTATCAGCCGTTACGGTAGCTGTAAAGGCCATTACAGGGCATAATGACCGTTACCCGCTTAAAGGTCGAAAAGCAACTGCTTTTTTTTTCTATTTAAATCCATTTTTCCCACCTTTTTTTACTTTTTTCATTCCAAAAACTCCCTTACATCATTTTACAATAGATTTCAACCACTATTACTATAGTTTTTAATATTAAAATCATAGATTGAAGTGATTTCGGCAAATAGAAGCTCCGATGGCCTTTTTTTTTCAAGAAATTGAAAAAGTACTATTTATGCAATTTTTCTTCTTTCTAGTTTTAATGCTTGATTGAGATATGTAAACATTAGATACATATAATCATGTTTACAAATTCACTAGATAGCTCAATACAACACTCTCACCAAAGAGTGGACCGTTACACTACCATAAACATGTTCAAAATAAAAATGAATACATATTAGGAATATTTACATTATTCTTGATTTTTTAAAATATTTTTTCAGAATTTTTTGGGCAAAAGAAAATTTTCAACCGTTACGGTGGTCGTAACAGGCATTACACCTCAGTATCGACCGTTACAGTCAATACTCGTATCGGTAATGGTGGTGACCGTTACGACCACCATTACCGATACGGAATACCTTGCATTGCATGCACCATGCATTCATCGCATTCATTGCATTACATTAATTATTTTCTTTCTATTTTACATGTTACCTTCCTTACTATTATTACCTTAGAATGAAAGGTTACTTTATGCAGTATAATTAAGGATTTGTGTTATGCCACAACCTAGAATGTAAAAACAACAACTTAATAAAATATTCAATAAAAGTCCTCATACTATATGCACTCTTGTCTCTCTTGTGTCGATATGGCAATGTTTATGAACGTCTGTGAATGTGAATGTCTATATCAACACCAATCGAAATTGATTGCCTTACATGATTGGCTCATCTTGTCCAAGTTTTCATTATATGATTGGCTTTTTTTTTTCCTTTTGATACTCCCAAAACATCTTTTGCAACTTTCCTAATGCACTCAACCATCTTCTTCCACATAATGTTTACTTCTTTCTCAACATTCCACTTTCTTTCTTCTATCAATTTATTTTCAAATAACATTGTTCTCTCTCCTTTTCGATTCCACCGCTTAGTTTTTGGACACCTATTAATTTCATTTCCTTTCTTCCATCTCTTAATATAAACATCTACAACCATTAACCTATGTTGCATGGTCAAACTCTCTCCAAGTATACCTTACACAATCAAACAAGAATACATGCATATGAAGGGGGAAAAAAAATATATCTATTAACTGAAATTTTAGAATTGATTCTTAACTTTGACAAAACAAAAGGAGTTGATCTCAGAAATGGCATCATTTTATAATTATATTCAACTAGAATGGAAAGCTAATCTATTTTTTATTGAAATTTAAACCGTATCCAATGTCTAGAAAATGATCTTCAATTCTTGCCAAATCAAGTATAGTACAAAGGATAAAGTGTGCATTTGGTTACACCATAGCTACCTAAATCACAGTTCGGCTAAAGTTCAAATTCATAGTTCGTAGTTTAAAGTTTGATGACTTTCAAAATATCTCAGTTCATGGGGGAAGTTTCAGCTAGTTTGTTTTTCACTTCACTTGAATCACATTCAGGTTAACCTGGTTCATTGGACCAGTACAATACTCTACTTCACGATAGTTCAATTTAATTTGTATAATTGCGCTGGAATTTGGTAAAGCCATCTCTCTGCAACAGTCACCAGTACAAGACTCTATGTCAAGATCGATTGATTTGATTTGTATACTTGCACCGGTCTTTGGCTATCTCTTCGCAGCAACAGTCACCACATGGTCATATATAACTAGGAATGACTGTTCATGTGGTAGATACTATCATGTTTGCATGGCCTTCACTTTCTCAGTTTGACCACTAACGGCTTTTACGCCTTTTGGTTTTAGGATCATATTCGACCTATCAACATGTGCCAGCATGGCTCATTATCATGAGATCCAAGGCATCTATCATATGGGTCCTGCCATGTAGATCATCTGGCCCATAAATCAGGCTCATGTCAGGTGGGCCAAGATGTTAAAAATTAGGTGACTGCTTAGAAAACTTGCCAAACATTTCTAATCCATCCATTTCTTTTTGTAAATTATGTCCCAACTGTTGAGTTTACCGGCTTGACTTTATCAAATATTGGAACCATGTGAAGGACTGCTCTGATCTCAAACCCATGTACCACACTAGCACGTGGTCTCTTGTACATGCACTACCTCATACTAGCATATGGGCTTAACAAAGCACATTCCAAAATACAAAAGGACTAAGATCTAGACAAAATCACGAATGCACTTTAGAGGTTGGGGCGTACACGAACCGGGCTAGCCTGGTTAACTCGCTCGACTCGGCCCGACCGGGAACTGAGTTCAGGTCGGGACGGGCCATTTTCTGCAGCCCGAAACTGAGTTCGGACCGAGTTCGAATTGGTCCAAGTTCGGCCCGACTCGGTCCGAAACCCGACTCGTCCCGACTTGCCCTTTAGGGTATATATACCCTTTTTAAAAAAACCCTAGTCCCCACTCCCAGTCGCTTTCCCCTTTTGAGAAAACGCCCGACCCCAGCAGCCGACCTCACCAAACCCTCTCCCCTACTCGCTCTCTCCCTGCCCGACCCCAACAAATCTCTCTCTCTCTCTCTCTCTCTCTCTCTCTCTCTTCATGAGGCTTTCTACTGACAGAACCTTCCAAACGTGACAAATTTGCTTGCCACGGTTTTTGTTTTCCTCGTTGTGAATTACTTCCAAGGATTCCGTGTTGTTTTGCCTATGAGGTCAAAAAATGCACGTGGACAGCAAGGCTCCTACCCAATTAAGTTATTCAACACTTCAAACATGCCCATCATTCTATAGTCTACGCTTGTTTCCAATCTTAACTTTATTTCCCAGGTATTGGAGCCTTCCATTCGATCAGTGTCATATCTATTTTCTTTTGCCTCATGAAAAATCTAATTCTATATCTCGTGCAGTTGCTGTACATGAGGTACAGTGGAAATTTCCTTGTAAATTTGTTGGGCAATTGGAAGGAGTTTGAATATTCAGGTGGCCAGTTCATACCAGTTGGGGGTCTTGCATACTATATCACAACCCCATCAAGGTAATTAAATGTGTGTGTTATCCAGGCCACCCTTTGTTGCATAAATTAAAATTCTCAGGCCCAGTTTAGCTTGTTGTTTGGATAATGTAACCATACATTTCTGCTACTTTTAGTGATCTGTGTATGATGTACTGATATTGTCGCATGTGGATCCCTTTTATCTTTTCCAGCTTGGCAGATATGGCAGCCAATCCATTTCATGCATTGTTCTATCTTATTTTTACGTTGTCAACCTATGCATTGCTCTCAAAAACTTGGATAGAAGTGTCTGGATCTTCAGCCAGAGATGTGGCTAAACAACTCAAGGTAAATCTATGTTTGTGCCTTTTGCTTTCTGTTGCTCCTGTACCATGTTCAAGTTTAAACTCTGATTTTAACAAAATGGTCCCTCCAATCATTGATTTCATAGATTCCTTTTAAGAAGTGTCAGCATAGATGGAGCTTTGCCTACTTATTTTTTCAGGCCTGGAATCTGTCCATCCTGTAGGCTTGAAAATTGGCTAGACTTGGCCTACTGGACTGGGCCATAGTAGAAAACTGTTATGAGATCTGGGCCAGAGTTCAGACCACTGAGCCTAGAAGGTGGAAACCCCGATATCTGAGAGAACCACATTGATCGAGACTGGCCCGAACTTGAAGGTTCGAAACTGGCCCGAACTCAGATTCGAAACTGGCACGAACTCGGCGGATTGCTGTCGGGCCGGGTTCGGGCTGGACATGATGGCTCAGTGACCGGGCCAGGTCGGGTTCGGGCTAGGTGTGGCTGGTGACCGGGCCAGGCCGGGTTGAGCCCAATTCGAATCGACCCATGTACACCCCTACCCATGAGCATACAAGGCATACCATTTACACGACAGCATATATGCCAATGTGCAAGTGGGTGCAGTATTAAAGATGTCCATCAGGTGGGATTGAGTTGACCATACAGATGTTCTTGAAAACTTACTCCAGTCCACATAAAAGGTGGGCCACTATGTTAGAAACAAGTGAATGGTTTAGGAAAAAAACTGGCAAAGTTTTTCCAGCCGTACTTTTGTTTTGTTGGGCCCACCTGACTAGCAGACCAACCTGGTTCTTCAGCTCAAATGTCAACACAGAGGGCCCCTCTTGATGAATGGACTGGATCTCATATCTGTGCATAATTTAGGCATATGTGCTGCTGTGTGCAATAGCTGATGCATGCAAGCATGCAAGCTTAGTAAAGCAGCTGGATTTATGCAAACTGGTTTAAGAAGAAAACCGAATGGTAAAGTAACAGTTCGATGAGGAAGAGAAATACGGTGAATCCAACTGTGACTTAGGTCGCTCAACCTAAATCACAGTTTGAGAGTAGCACCAGCGATTTAGGTAACTATGGGTTGCACTATCAGATTGAATTGCAATTGCTGATCAAATCAGAAACAATATCCCCAGTCTGTTTCACTTCAAGGGACAGAGAGAAAACAAAAGCAATTGGAGAACGGTGCCTATTTTGTGCACTGTCCACGTCTGATGGGAATTTTATGGAGAATTCAAGTGTCCCGCTCTTTTTAAAAAAATTATGCATGAATGTCTGAAAAATAGCCCCTTCATAAATGGAATACATAAGTAAATACAAAATCTTGCATTTGAAACCATGAAAATACTTTGAATTAGTCCCCTATTGGAAATAATTTCCAGCAAAAGAGATATTTTGAAATTCCTTGGAGGAGAGTGCTTGCAAATTCCAGGGTAATAACTAATTAATATATTAACAAATACTAATTCTTGCACCAAAAGAGACATTGAAAGAGACATTTAAAATTCCTTGGGAGGAGATTGCTTGCAAATTCTTGGAATTGGTTCCCCATTGGAACTCATTTCCACCAAAAGAGACATTTAAAATTCCTTGGGAGGAGATTGCTTGCAAATTCCAGGTTAATGAATACATAAGTAAATACAAATTCTTGCATTTGGGCCTATGGAATTACTTGGAACCGGTACCCCTTGTAACTCATTTCCACCATTAGGGAGGTTTTGAAAATCCTTGGGAGGATTTTCTTGCAAATTACAGGGTAATTAATTCCCTGCAATGTATTCAATAATGCTAACAATGGCCATGAGGACCGCTACAGCTGTACAAAAGTCTCTTCTTTTTTTTTGACAGAGTGTATCAGACCCACATTAGACCGCCATGGGCCCATATTTTCCAGAACAGGCATTACAGCCCCATTTTGCGTAACGGCTCCCACCATCATCGTTACATATCATAACCGTTTTTTATCCTATGATTCCCTACCAACTATCATAATTTTCGAATTCCCTATCCTATGAATATGCATTGCATAGTGTATTTCATGGTGACTCATTCCTAGTACCCAGACACAGTTTCTGGATTCCATATAATCATATTCCTAGAACCCAAGCATGACAAATGGTATCTATTTCTCAGGGAATTTTCCTGGAAAGAAATTCTTTAGGCCTTTTTAGGGGTTGTTTGGGTGCTCATGAAATTCTTACTTGCAAAGACTTAGGGGTCGTTTGGATGGTGGTAAATGGGGTCAGTAGTAGATGATTTACTAGCAAATCATTTAGTACTTGTGTTTGGATGCTCTAATTTGCTAGTAAATCATTTAATACTTGTACATGATTTACTAGCAAAGCCCCCTTCTCATTTACCGGCAAAATGGTGAGTTTTCATTTACTAGTAAATGAGGAGATGGCAACAGCTCTTCTTCTTTTTCTTTCTTTTTTTGAATGAAAGCCTATAAAGCAGAAATCATTTTCCATTTAGAGGCTATCCAAACACTGTTAATGATTTACTAGTATATCGTTTACAACTTCCAAACAGACAGGCTATAAATCATTTACAGCCTTTAAGTGATTTACTAGTAAATCATTTACAACGTAAACCATTTACCACCATCCAAACTACCCCTTACACTTTCCTATCCGAATTGTGATATCCTTCCTAGGTTTCATATCAAGTGTCTCAGACTCCATGTGGCAATTGCATCGCTGTGGAGCCAGACCTGAAAGAAATGCAAACGTAATTTGAGGGCTACTTCCCCATCCCAAATACCAGGAGACATCATCAACTTTTGTTGTTTCCTATTGATTAAATGGAATTCTACAAAATCACAATTCAATCCACTTGTGCATCCAAACGCTACCAAAAAAGAAGATCAATCACAATAACCAATGGAATCAGAAATCCCACGATATTAATCTAATTTATAACAACAACAACAAATCACAGAAAGCAGAGAACAAGATCAGTTAGCGTAATTACAATATGCAATCGTCAAAAAGAATATATCATTCGAGATACAGTTTCGACATCTGGTTGAAGCGTTAGAATCGATGGGAATGAGATTTCTAAAAGAAAAGAAGGGTGCATTTGGTCTGGTGCGATATTTCATGATATTTCGTGAAATTTTGGTGCATCCAAACACACCCAAAAAGAAAAAAAAAAAATTTCATCGAGAAATTGATTTTATTGTGTAAATGGTGATGGGATCTTGCCCTGACCTGATCCATTTCGAAACGATGATTTTTTCCGAGAGGGGGGTGGATTGAATGGATGGTATAGATTGATTGATGCTGAACGGATGGCCCGGATTTAGAGAGAGAGAGGGAGAGAGAGAGCTTCTTTGCCTCAGCGCTGTTGAGCTGATTTCATTTCTCGCGGGGAAGATGATAGGAATTATAAGATACGCGATCGGTGTCTTCCTTCAGTATACGCGGGTTTTTGCTCCTGAGAAATGGGCTATGGCCTATGGGTCGGTTATCGGGACCATTGGTTTGTTGAGTCGTTACGTGGACGGACTATGATCGACAGGACCTGGCCAGAGACGGACGGTCCTTTAAGGGCCCGTTTGGCCGGGTGGATTGGAAGGGATTGAGTGGCATTAGGGTGGATGACATGTATTTCTAGGTAATGATAGTGTTGTATTGTCTTGGGATCCATGGGATTGCTATATCGTTGAATTGCCAATTCTGAAATTATATCTACCCATCCTTTCCAATCCCACGAACCAAATACGTCCCAAGTAAATTTGCACATACGGTTGATTGGATGGGATTTAAAGGTAATGACTCAGTGGATTCTCTTAAAATTCATGAGATTGGGATCAAATCACTGACTTTGTTTGGCACGCCCGGCCAATTCCAGGATTTAACTTTCAATCCTTTCCAATCTGATAGGCCAAATGGGCCCTAAGGGGCTCTTTGTAGTCCACCGTGAAGTACATGTTTTATCCAGGCCATCCATTCATTTTGACAGCTCATTTTAATGGCATGAGCCCAACAAAAGTCAGATTGAAGGATGTCGTGGACCACACCACAGGTAGCAGCGAAGATTGAATTCCCCCTGTTGAAAACTTTCTAAGCCCGCTGAGATGTTTATTTGCCGAACAACTTGCTCATAAGGTCATATACACCTATACTGGAAACCATAGGCATTAGCCTGAAGGGAAACTTTCGTGCCCCAATAAATTTTCATTGATAGGAATTCAATCTTGTTATTTCATGTGGTGAGATTCACTTAAGCTTTCAATCTATCTCGGTTTTGGACTCTTGTTTTGATTTTTATTTTGATTTTTACTTATTATTTTAGGGCATTTCTTTTATTTAAAAAATAATAATAAAAATCAATATATATGAAATGAACAAAAATTGCTAAATAGATTTAAAAAAAACTAAACCAATACTAATTTTATTAATATTTGAGTTAAACACGTTACAATCTACCGAGTATCAAAATAAACTAAAGAAATAAGCAAAATAGAGATAAATGCTTGATCCATTTATAAGGACAGATGATTAAAGTAGGTGGTCAACAAAATGTGACTAGAAAGATAATCACTTAGATAAGAATTCAGTTGAACGGATCTAATAACTTAGGATTATAGATATTTAATATAATTCTATGATAACGATAGCATTAGATAATAATGATTTATATGAAGACTAAATAATAATATACTACCTTTGTAAACAAAAAAAATATATATAAATATAAAAGCCACGAAATATGTTTAGCGTCAACCTCAAGATCTTTTTTGCGTACTCCTTTTATACGCTATTGAGATGACTAAACTGTTGCAGGGTTTCTTTCTTCGCTCAGGATCCTTTGCTTTTATAGCATATATTTTGAATATAAAGGCTTATGTGTGCATTCAAGACCATGTGGCTTCCAAATCTACACGTCAATGGTCCACCAATGTCGCGTCTAAAATTAAATCAATCACAGGAACTTTTATTATTGATTTCGGACCTCAAAACAATCATGGCCATTCATGCATCTAAATGACCTGATCAAACCACTCCTTGCATGACCCTGAGCTCTCATTGCCTTCTAACCATGGTCTTGAGGCACTGGACAAGCCAACCATGGTCTTAAAGCATTAGACGAGCTATTTAGCTCCCCCATACTCTTAATTCCGATTAATATACGGCCAAGCCTTGATTCACTTAGTGTTCATTATGTGCCGATTTAAGGTTTGATTCACAAATGGATTTTCCTTGAATATTGATTCGATCTTCAAATATCTATAATCTTTGTAGCCATAGCAAAGTTTTGAAATGTCTTTGGTAAGATCTTCTATTTTACAATTATTGTAAGAGATGACCTCATCAAATGGATCATAACCATATTTGTGATGGGATTCTTTTTCAAAATGAGTCTTTATACACATATCCATTATACTGCCTCATTAACTGGCTTGCTAGTTGGCATTTCGTTCTCTAAAATATACGTGTAATATGTGCCTTTATAGTAATAATAGAATGTGTTTCGCCAAAATAATATCAAATGAATATACGTTCAGGTGAGAGTATGATTTCCGCATGTACTAAACCCTCGATATTGATACATGGCAGTTATTGTTACATCCCAAGATGCCAAAAATGAGCGTGAACACTTTCTGCCATACTTTAGTTTTGAAGCAAACTATTTGTACAGGAGATTAATAATATCCAATGGTTCTATTTATGAAACAAATGACTCCATTTATCAATTAGTAAATATGTTAGGCCATAAGAGGAGGGTATCATACAAATACAATGGATTGATTAGATCTCGTGCACACACCGTCATGAATCCAAAATCCAAAATCCATTTGCATGTGTATTGTCCATTCCACCGGCCTAAGCATGGGAGAGAGACCTTTGATATGCTGGGAGTGTGCGATGGATGATACCCATGCACTCATACATTGCTCATGTGGCATATAAGTAGCAAAATTAAACTATTCAAATTATGGCTATACATAGATGTATAACGAATTCTAAATGAAACTTCTTCAAAATAATTAATAATAATTTATGATTTCATTGTCAAACTAGCACAGTTATTAAGATAGTTAAGGGTGGGTTAAGCTTTCTACATCATGATGTAATTTGAAGTAAATGAGTACTCAGTCATCCTTTTAACCTATTTTGATAAGAGAAGTATAGTGAAGAAATTTATAATAATTATATTTTTCATATATTAAAATGCTCAGTGTAAAACAAACAACAATATAAGGGGTCATTTGGCACCATGGATTGGAGAGAATTGGCAATCGCCCAGCTATTTGGTAGTATAAAATAACCAGAGGTTTCAAGTTTAGGGGGTTTCTAATCCTCTCTTTGAGAGGGGTTTGCAATCCATACTGAGAGCTTGGACTACACCTAAAATCATTTCAATAGTTGCAGGAACATATATGTCACTGTACACTATCACATATTAGACACATGGCCCACTAGTGATGATTAGCACTGTCCAAACATTGTCCATATAAATCAGCACGTTCAAACATTGTCCATATTAATTAACGATTAAAAATCGTTAGTTAGTCACTTAGACATGATCTTGTGCTTACGGTTCATCCGAGACTTGAAATTTCATCATTTTCAGACAAAGCATATATGTCAGCGAGCCGGGCTTATCACAACCATATTGTCAAAGATTACATATCTCACTAATTAGGGATATTAAATTTGATTTAGTAATTAAATTTAAACCCCTATAAATATACCATTCATAGATATTTTTGACTTAAAGTTGATTCACACTCGACGGTACCAAACACACCGGAAGGATTGCCAATTCAGGGGGTTTCCAATCCCAAGGGTTTCAAATCAGGGGTATCAAATCTACGCTCCCAAACATGCCCTGATATAATTATGCTAGTCACTACATGCACAGTTACAGTAGTAGGTAATGATTATCCACTTTCAACTAAATACTTTTGTTATTGGAAAACAAGCATGTCCTTAAGGTAAACAAATCCAATAATCCTAACTTCACCTAAAAGTTAAAAAATCCCTTGATCTTATTTTTAATTAAGTGTTCAAGAAACAATGGTCAGGATTGTTCGATTTTGGACTCTTTACTGGGTGGTGGTGGGCTGTACAATCTCGTCCCTTCAAGAGCCCTCTCTGTAGGGTCTACGAGGATGTTTGCATGAAATATATTCTATTCAACAGTTTAATTACTTCACTTCAAAATAATGACAAAAGAAAAAAAGATAAAAGGTAAAAAAATAATAAGAGAGGGATCCAAGATCCAGGTGAGCCATTCCATTCTAGACAATGGGACGGTAATCTCGTGACATGGAGACCTTTTCTGAATATTCTAGCCAATTCAATCAAACGGGGATCTCGGTGGGCCCTACACTGGGTTACACGAGAGCGGATTGGCTGGTGACCCTGCCACTAGCCAATGGCTAATAGCCGGTGCTCTGTGAGCCCATCATGATGTACGTGTTTCATTCATGATGTTCATCTATTTTTCTAGATCATTTCATGTTATGAGCTCAAAAATGAAGTATATTCCAATCTCAAATAGACCACATTAAAGGAAGCAGTGTTGATTGAATGTCCATCATAAAAAACTTAATGGGGTCCATAAAAGTTTTGGATCAAGCTGATATTTGATTTTTACCTTTATATAGGTCTGCATGACCTAATCAACAGATTAGATGTCAAATAAACAGGACAGTGGGCCTTAGGAGGATTTAAATGGTGGGTATTCAATCACTAATGTTTTACTGTAGTGTGGTCCACCTGAGATTTATATACCCTTAATTTCTGGTGTCAAACCCTAAAATGATATTTAAAAATGGATGGACGGAATGGATAAAACACATACTTTATAGTGGGTCCACATAGCATCAGCGACACTAGCCAAACCGCGTCTGGGTTACACGGGATCCGTGCATCAGGGGTTACACGCAACTCGTGCTGTCTGTTTTGAAAGTCTTTTCCAAGAACTAGAAAGCTCAGGCATCTCGGTTGCTAGCTCGGAGAAGCAGAAACACCTATCGCTCTCTCTGCCCCCCTCTCTCTCTCTCTGCGTCTCTCTCGTTGGGGATTTTCAGAAGAGGAGAAGATAGAGAAGAAAGATGGTGAAAGTTCGCATGAACACGGCCGACGTGGCCGCTGAGGTGAAGTGCCTGCGGCGTCTGATCGGAATGCGATGTGCTAACGTCTACGATCTCTCCCCCAAGGTGGGTCCCACATCGCTTCTTCATCTCAATTCCAATAACTAAAACCCTAAATCCAACGAGATCAAATACGCCCACCTCTTTGTTCTACCAGGAATTCGTTTCTGCTTTTTTTTGTTCTTTATTCAATTGACTGTTTGATGCTTCTGTTGGAATCCTTCAATTTGAGTATATACGATTTTTTTCCGAAGAATCAGAGCCACACAGAAGGCGGGTCATGCCATGAAGATCACCAGACACAAAAATCAGGCTAGTACACTAGTCAGGCATGCCACACCGCACGGAAACTATGTAGGTTTTGAATACGCACATCGCCTACCTGATGAGTGGACCAACCCGATATTTGCACTGGGCAATTCGTTGTGTGGCCCACCCTTCATCTATTCAAGTTACTAGAGTTGATTTTCATTTCTGAGAAATTCTTGTAATAGAGAAACTAATCCAATATAATATCCCCTTATCTGAGAAAACCGAATTATGTAGTTTTTCATCACAAACAATGTAGTGTCCATTTGGCTATACCCCAATTTGAAGTGCGATGAATATTTTAGCGTAGCGGATGGTTATCAATTCCGTTATTCAGCTGTGGCAGCTTATGAAATGGGTCATTGTTGTGTGGAGTACCACTTTTCCACCTTATCTGCCTCAAATGAATAACTGGGACATTTCAGGTTAGATTAATTCAGGTGGAAAAGCAATCCCTTTCGCTGACTTATCCGGGACACATCCAAATTGTAGTATCATGTCACTATCCATGTATGGCTATAACTAATTTTATTTATTTAGTTGTTTCTTGCGATGCCAATTGCTCAAAGCTTATGTAGTGCATTCCCGAGCTGTTCTTCTTGCCTAGAAGGGCATGCTCGAGATTTCATTGTTGGGAAAAAGGAACTGTATGGGAGGTGTTGAATCTGTGGACCACCTGTTTATTCATTGCTCATTCAGGCAAACAGTGCAGTCTAGCCTTTTCAGTTCACTATGTGTGTCTTGGGCGACGTTGGACACAACGGCGAGTCTGCTTAGGGCCTGGCACGGAGTGAACCTTAGGAAGGAGGGGGCTGAGTGGAGACTGGCGATGTTGGCCATAATTTGGACAATATGGGGGGAGAGAAGTGGAAGATGTTTCAATAATATCAGCAACTTTGCACCTCAAGTTATTTGTAGGGCTAAATTTTGTTTGGTAGAGTGGGTCTCTTGTAGGAATATAAGGATCCTAATCTTCTGTTTGCTTGAGTGGGTTGTTTTGATGCGTCATCTCGGTGCTCTTTTAATAAAACTTGCATTGCTTTCAAAAAAAAAAAAAAGAAAAAAAGAAGAAAAAGAAAAGGAAAAAAAAGAAGGAACTGGTAGTTTGTTTGGTTCTCTGTTCCTTTGCAAGTTCTGCTCTCATAATGGACACCTTCCTCTTTCTTCATGGTGCATTTGGACGTATACCTCATCCAAATTCTGGTGGAATGGATGGTTCTCTATTCATCTATGTAGTTGGGTGGCAGGGATTTTGGGAACCACACTGTATGCAGGATCTCATTTTTCGACCACAAATCAATGTCCCAGACATTTCACATTAGACCTGAAATGCTTTGGATATTAATTTCGGCGAGGAGGCACCCCACTCATCCAACCTTTTTGGGGACATCCAAATGCAGCAGCCTTGGAAGTAAACAGCTATAAATCTTTAAATTGGCCTACATCAATGTTGACTGGACTGGTATTGGGCTTTTGGATGTAACATGTTCCGTCTCTTATCTATGAATGCTACATCTGATATTTTCTTTAAAAATATTTTTTTCAAAATTTCCGCATTTTCTTTTCAAAGTTGATGCTGTTGAGCGATGGGGTACTGAAATTTTGGTTTTACCACATTCCAACTACTGTTTGTGAACCTGAATTCCATCTGATTAATTTGAAAGTCTTGTGGACTACATTAACATTATCTGCTTTCCTGTTGGCATTTCTTTATCTACAGACCTACCTATTCAAGCTCATGAACAGCAGCGGAGTTACTGAATCTGGAGAGAGCGAAAAGGTTTTGTTGTTGATGGAAAGTGGTGTAAGATTGCACACGACTGCATATGCTCGGTGGGGCTCAGATATATCTTTGGCATATAGTTTTTCTTCATGGAAGTGCCTATTTATGACTATGAGGCTCCTTCTACTGTGCTATATTTGTTTTGACTTCAAGAAATTTATGATTTTGCTATTTTTAGGGACAAGAGCACAACTCCTTCTGGATTTACTCTTAAACTAAGGAAGCACATACGCACAAGAAGGCTCGAAGACGTGCGGCAACTTGGATATGATCGTGTACAGCCCGTGGAATTTCTTTTGTTCTTCCTAGATGTTTGCGGTGTTGAAATAACTGATTGTGGCTACAAAATCATTGGAAAAAACTTGCTATGCTGGATGCTCCGTTGAATTGAATTGCAATTACTTGCCCAATAAAGTTGACATGCCGACCCTAATTAATTGGGATAAGACTTATATGATGATGATGATGATGAGCCCAATAAAGTTGACATAACTGAACTTTGAATTCCGTTCTTCACATTCATATCATGGGTTTTTGCTTCAATTGCAATTATGTTACTTGTAAGTTGGAATAGAAAGGAATATAACTCCAATTTGATAGGTAGAAACATCATTAATTTTTGTCATTTCCTATTGACTAAGCTGAATGTTTGCAATTCAATTCACATGCACATCCAAAAGTAGCCTAAGTGTATTTTCTCTGTGAGAAGAAATTAATTGCTTTTGTCCAATTCTTTGGCTTACTGCTGACTTCTTTTACCTTGTCTCATTGTGATTAAACTTTTGACTCATTTGCTTTTTAAATTCTTTCCAGATTATTCTTTTTCAGTTTGGACTGGGTGATAATGCTCATTATATTATCCTGGAGTTGTATGCCCAAGGAAACATACTTCTCACAGATTCTGAATTTGTTGTCATGACACTTCTCCGATCACACAGGTTTGTGATTCACATCGTGCTTGATATTCATGTCTGATTCTAAAGTTGTAAAGTACATACTCTAGTTGCACTAATATCTGGAAATAGTAATGAAATCTCTTTAATTGATGGTAGTGACAAAAAAAAATGAGAACTTCTACATGATGGTTGAAACCATTTTCATTAGCTGCTTGAATCCCATTTAAACAACTGTGCTGTAGCAGGTTTTTTTTTTTTTTTCCCCCTTATAAAATGCATGTATAATTTTTAAAGCAGACCAAACCTGTATGGACCATCTATTAACCCTTGTGGCAGTGTTTTGGGTCAACCTCAAACATAATACCTGCCCCTATTCCGATACCCTTCGTTTCTTATCATGCTTCTTTTATATACATGTTTTCCATATCATACCTACGCTACTTGCAATGTCTCCCTGAAGCCTGAACAACCCTCACATGCCTTTGTTTATGTAATATCATTCGGACATCAAATGCAGAAAGAGCCCAACATATATGTTGCCCCAGAATAGTAGAGAAATGCTAACAAGATTGTGCTTTATTTATTTATGAATTTTAATGTGTGTGTGTGTATATATATTATACACTTTAAGAATTATGTATATATACACTTGTAAATGCAGGATATGCTTGATTTTAGGGTTGAAATGCCCATCTAACCTTTTCTTGGAAGCACAAGAGAGCTCAGGTCTCAAGCTTTGATGTTTATTCCTTCATGCCATTCTTGTTGTAAAAGCTAGTAAGATATTTTGTTTATTTGTGCTTGACTTCTTCTGTGATATCATTGTTACATGGGTACAATGGTGTCTTTGAAGATTGGGCTATTATGTTCTTTACTGAGTTTTACGTAGATGATATAATTTCACTCTAGCTTATCACCACTTAGTTATTGTTCTCTAATGTGAACTTGTTAACCATAGGGATGATGATAAAGGGTTGGCAATTATGTCACGCCATCGGTATCCAGTTGAAGCTTGTCGTGTTTTTGAGAGGACTAGCATTACTAAGTTACAAACAGCGCTTACTTGTTCTAACGCATCTGATAGGAAAGACGTATTAGATGCTGAAGAAGGCAGGGGAAAAGTTTTTGATGCATCTAAAGAGCAAGGTGGCAGCAAAAAGGGCAAGTCGTCCAATTCAAATAAAAAAACTAATGATGGCGAGCAGACAAAGAAATCCACATTAAAAGTCATTCTAGGGGAAGCATTGGGTTATGGACCGGCACTTTCTGAGCATATTATATTGGACGTTGGGCTGATACCAACCATGAAAGTTGGAGGTGATACAAAAATCGATGATGCAGCAATACAGCTTTTGGCACAAGCTGTTGCCAAGTTTGAGGACTGGCTTGCAGATATCATATCGGGTGACAAAGTTCCTGAAGGATACATTCTAATGCAGAATGGAGCTGCTGGGAAGAAGGGAATGGTACCATGTCAAGAAGGAAATTCAGATAAGGTTACTCAATAGTTTTTGTATTGTACCCGTAGTTACTTAAGTGATACTCATTTGGCATGAAATGTTGAGATAGCTTTTCCATCGAACCTTATTTTCCACTTGTATATATTTGTTGGCTTCTCAACTAATGTAATAGTAGGAAACGATGTTTTGTAACTCATTAACTATTTTCCACCTGGCCTTGCTTTGTTTTCATTGACATCAATCCTGTTACTTTCTCAGGTTTGGCTACCTTGCTAAACTTATGAAATCCATTCTTTCTGCATACACCTTGTGTTCTTGCATCACTAGCCACTGTTTAGTTCTTGCATCACTAGCTGCTGTTTTGTATCTCTAGAATTCCTGTACCAGGTTCAGGCCAATACTTGCAATAGTGGTGCAAACGGTTTTGCATAGCTTAGCTCTTTCAAAACAATTCTGATCTACTGTTTGGGTATCATGTTGTCATCTAGTATTCATCTCCGGAGTCAACAAAAAGTTGTAATAGACGGGTCCATTGTGTACTTAAGAGATACGGATTAGGTGAACCACCTCTTTATGCATTGTCCTTTCCGGATGAGGTTTGGATGTGATTCTTAAATCTGTTTGGAGTGCGTGGAGTATGACTATATTGGTTGATGGCCTTATGGGAGCATGGAAGGTTGGGTGTTTTTTTTTTTTTTTTTTTTTTTTGTGGGGGGGGGGGGGGGGGGGGGGAGGGGTTGGCGGCAGCTTGTCGAGTCCACATTTCTTGGTAGTGGTGTGGTCTGTGTGTGTGTTCTGTTTGAAAACAGTGCAATAATAGAATGTTCCATGATAAATCTGAGTGTGTGAGAGTGATGGAAAAAGCTGAAGGGAGAGCTCTTTCATGGGCTTCAGCGCGCAAAGAGTTTGCAGGATTTAATTGGGAGGATCTTTGTAGAGATTGGCTTTGGAAGTTCTGCTACAAGGAGTGCTATGTATCGCTAAATGTCTGCATTGTTCTCTGATTTTCTCTCTTTCCGTTACTAATAATCAATATGCATTTCAAAAAAGGAAATGCTATCCAATTGATCCACTGTCTGCTGACAACCTCCTGCCATTTTGTTTTTGCCACTGGGATTCTATCAGACTGTTGCAAAGAATGTTAGTGGACATAATGTGTTGAGTCTCCTTGCTGCAGCCTTATAAAAATCCAACTATGGCATTTTTTTTTCCCTTCTGTGTGTCCATCAGGTCCCCATTATTTTGAATGCAACAAAAAATGCTATCTTGACTTGGTTTATGTTTTCTCATTCCATATCTTGGTTTGCATGTGCAGATCTACGATGAATTCTGTCCCCTTTTATTGAATCAGTTCAAGTCAAGGGAGTTTATGAAACTGGAGACATTTGATGCAGCGTTAGATGAGTTTTACAGTAAAATTGAGAGCCAAAGGGCAGAACAGCAGCAGAAAGCAAAAGAAGGATCTGCTATGCAGAAACTTAGCAAAATCCGCTTGGATCAGGTTCAGATTCCATCATTGTATTGTATTGTGAAACATGCATGTCCCTGGCCATTTTTAGGCAGATTGGGATATAAACATTCATGTTTCTATAATTAGTGAGCCATGCTTTTAAATATGTCTCTCTCTTTCTCTCTCTGAAATTTTCCATTGCCATTTTAATCTTTTATGGTTGTTACGTCATGTAATCTCTGTAAAAATAATTCTGTTATAACTTTGTGCTAAATTCATTCCTAACAGTTTCTTTATGTTCATTCCAAGTCAAGTAAGAATTCCCTGTGAGCATACAGTAATATGTCATTGCTTGGATAGGACTTGATAAATTCCAATTATATCCCTTGATTTAGTTGAAGCCCTGAGATCGACTGAATGCTCGTTGCCCCATGGTTGGTGTCAATTTACATAGGTCTGATATTATAAGTTTGCAAGGCATAGTCATTCATGATTGCTGCTCTAATTTTTTTCCGACTGCTCAGCTGATGTTGGCATTGCTTTCAATCTCAAGTTTCATGTTTATCTCTTTTTGGAATTTATTTGAAACATCTTCCAAAGGGTATCACGTCTCCTGTTAATTAGTGCTCCAAAAATTTGCCACTTTTCTTGCCTTAAAAAATGGTGCTTTCTATTCTGCGTTTAGCTTTGATACATTTTAAAAGGGCACATGGTACTATGATCCAGGAAAATCGTGTACAATCACTGATGAAGGAAGTTGACCGTTGCACAAAAATGGCAGAACTGATTGAATATAATTTGGAAGATGTTGACGCTGCTATTTTAGCTGTTCGAGTAGCACTTGCAAACGGTATGGATTGGGAAGATCTCGCTCGAATGGTGAAGGAGGAGAAGAAAGCTGGAAATCCTGTAGCTGGGCTTATTGATAAGCTTCATCTTGAAAGAAACTGCATCATGCTACTATTGAGCAACAATCTGGATGAAATGGATGAGGATGAAAAAACACGCCCTGTCGATAAGGTATTACCTTAAGATGCAATTTTGGATGCACATTATTTTACCATCAGTTAGATTATTACTTATTAGAGCTGTTGTGTTATTATGATTGCTTTGCATCTGCATGCACATGTACACTAACCTACATACATCTGTGTATATGCATCATATATATGTATGTATGTATGTATATATACATACGTATGTACATACGTACATATATTCATGTGCACACACCTGCATCTGCATTGCATGCATGCATATAAACATTTAGTAATAGACATGTACACATGAATTGCTACAACAAAAATCTTTTAAAAAAATAAATTTACAACACAAACATGCACCTGCACATATTCAAGTGCACATGCATGCGCAAGTGATATAGGATGATGGAAACTATCCTAGGATGCAAGATGAGAGATCAATTAAACATTAATTTCAACAATTAACATGTAAAATCAAGCATATCCACATAATAGATTCGGAAATTCAGATTTATAACACGAATATTCTCGGTTATCACATACGCAGTGCACGGAAATATAAAATGATTCAAGAGTGGCCCACGTGGGTAGTGCAACAACTATGTGGATAGACAAAGATGTAAGCAAAATTCTGGTTTGGGGAAAGTTTCATAAAAAATCAAATTTTCATTAGGGTTTTGTATTCATGAATGGAGATTTAAGAATGAGATTTTTAGGGATTCAAAGGATCTAGGGATTAAGGAGTCTTGAAGGAAAATCATGAGGAAAAACCCCAAACGGGGGATTATACGTGACTGCCTGTACGGATGCACGTGTGTGCGTGCGGGTCCATATGTGTTTAGGTAAAGGAGAAGAAAGATGGAGATTGAGTGGGGTTTTGATGGGTTTAGAAGTTTGTAATGGAAGGGGAAATAAGAAGACAAGAGAAGAACAATACCTTTTGAAGAAGAGAAAGAGGAAGGATGTACTTTGGGGAATTCACTACCAAACAAGCTTTTATTCTTCCACAATTCAATTGGAAGGGAGGGTTTCTCACAAACCCTAAAACACAAGGAGGAAAATTCGTTCACGCAAGAGAGTTTCTCTCTTTTTTCTTTCTTCTCAATAACACCACTAGGGTTGGACGTCCACTCCCCTTGTGTTTTTATAATTAAAAATTCAGAATAATTACAACTATGTCACTTAAGTGAAATGAACCATCATCCAAAATAAGAAAACTAAAACATTTATTATTAATCTCAACCATAAAATAAATTCTAAAAATAATAAAAAACATAAAAGAAGCAAGATCATAGTCCAAGGGGCTCATATCTAGAAGATCTGACACCCCGATGGCCTAATCGATAAGATCCAATGGTTAGATCGACATGAAATAAATAATCTTATTACTAAAATGGTCTCATAAGTAGCTCACATGCATCGTCATAAAGTGGGGTCTTCTTGATGCACGTCCAATGCATGATGGGGTCTTCAAAATGGCCCGGCGAGCCCCATCTGGAACTCGTCTCCTATCCACAAAGAAAGTTGCGCTGATGTGGTGGTCACCTCCGTCTCTGATACACCCGAGTAGGTTCCCTGATGTTCTCATTAGCAGGGCAACTTCATTTTGATACACATTGTAACTCCTGATTAGTTTTCAAGAATATAAGAATTTCAGTAGACTTCATTATGCTGGGATTCACATAATTTATGATAACCAAGAAATAACCAAGGGAGGGAGGGAGGGAGGGAGGGTTTGGGGGTTTGTGGTTTGGGTTTTGAAGGTTTAGGGGTTTTGGGTTTTAGGGTTTCAGGTTCTGGGGTTTCGTGTTTTGGGTTTCGGTGTTTGGGGGTTGGGGTTTAGGCAGATATCGTGGACATTTATTCTTGTTGGAATTTGTATTTTGTGAACAGTTATTCTTATGGAGATTGTATCCTTATATTCCATATTTCAAAGCACATTTTTATGTTTCCTTTCAGGTAGAAGTTGATTTGGCACTTTCTGCACATGCAAATGCTCGCCGCTGGTATGAACTAAAGAAACGACAGGGAAATAAACAGGAAAAGACTGTTACAGCACATGAAAAGGCTTTTAAAGCGGCTGAGAGGAAGACTCGTCTCCAACTTTCACAGGTGTTGTGACAGATTCTGTTAAATGTTCTTCTTCTTCTTCTTTTTTATTTTTATTTTTTACTTAGGCTATACGTGTATAATATTCCTGCTAATGGAGTTACAAGATTAGTTTATCAAGCTACAGCTTTGTCCTTCCCTGTTTGTTCTGATTTTAAGTTTCAAACAGTCAAGTAAACATTCTGACATTCTGCACATGATAATAGTCTTTATTTTCTGGTAATGGTCCATGTCCATGAACCTGCCTGTTCTGATGGATCCACCGCTATGTCTTCTTGTGTAAGACCTTGTACCTTCTTGATAATTAAATTGTAGCAGCTGTATACATGTCCTGTTTCCTTGCAGTAGATATCATGGTCGCACCCTGTAGTTTTTTCTGCAGTGAAGCAGTCGATATCCCACTATTTTGCATCTTTTGGTGACAGTGGTGCACAATGGTCCTGTGAAACTCTTGGGTGGTTTATGTCACTATATGATGTGGGTTTGGCAACTTAAAAAATACAGCTGGAGTCAGTTATTGTTGACATCTAAGCTGTATACCAGGTAGGATCGTCTGAGTTATGTGCATAAAAGATAATCCCAATTGTGAAAACAACTGAACATATTAAAGCTCACTGCCAATCCCAATTGTGAAGTGGATTGAACATATTAAATCTCACACTAATAAGAGGTAGTCCTTACTCCTAATTGAAGAATTGCTTAAATATATTGCATGCGAAAGTGTATGATGCTTGAGTTTTGTTTATACAGTTTGGATTCCTTAATTATAGCATCCAATTAAATTGTCAATGTTTAGTTGAGAAAGAATTTGTTTGGGACTTTGTGAAGTGCTGTTTTACTTAAATTGTGGACACCAATTTGTACAGTACCACCCATTTGCTAACCAACACTTTTTCATATCTGCTGTAATTTGCAGGAGAAAACAGTAGCTGCAATCTCACATATTCGCAAAGTTCACTGGTTTGAAAAATTCAATTGGTTTATCAGCAGTGAAAATTATTTGGTAATCAGTGGCCGCGATGCTCAACAAAATGAGATGATAGTCAAGAGATATATGTCTAAAGGAGACCTGTGAGTGCATATCTTATTATTTCCTTTTGTTTCTGCTTTCTTTGTTTCCATGGGTCACAGTATCTGTTCAAGATCTGTGTTGGAAAATTTGGCGAGTGTGGTTAAAAATCACTGTGAAGTTTGGAAATGTGGTATGGTAACTGGAAGATATCTTGATGGAAATTATGACCTGAAAAATTTCCAGTATCAGATCAATCAGCATAAGTTTCGCATAGCAGTTTTATGTTATTTATTAGTTGATTGTCTCAGGTGACCTGTAGCTCGCAGATACTGTATCTAGGTATATTTTACAGATGTTAGCCGCTCTCTGTTACACTTTTGTTCTTTTTTAAGGGTAAAGATATTTTTATTACACTTGTGTTCTATCTCTAACAACAGATTATTCCACAGCAAATTACTGCTTCTAGTTGGGAACTCAGTCTAACTCTGTACTGATCTGGTAACTACTGCAAGTTCAACATCATCATCAGCTATCCCAACTAATTAGGGTTGGGTGCATGAATCATTTTCAGCCTGTCCACTCTATCAAGGACCATATCTTCAATTAAATCATAGGTCATCTCATCTCTTCTTACTACCTCCACCCACATCCTTTTGGGCGTTCTCCTTCCCTTTCCTTTCTTGGTTTCCCCTGTGTTTTTGTTTTGACTGTTGCCTAATAAATTTCATCTTTCAAAAAAAAAAAAAAAACCTCCTCACGCCTAACAGATACATCTACTTTCCCTCTTCTTATTACCTATTGAGGCTACTCCTTACTTCCCCTTAATGTGTTCATTTCAAGTTCCTTCCTCATCTTGCCGCTCATCCGTCTCAGCAGCCTCATTTCTGCAAGACATTCTATCGATGTGCTGTTCCTTCCCTGCCCATTTGGGGAAAATTAGGGCAGTTGCCTCCTGAAATCAAGTTTCACTGATGTCCTTTTGCTTGAGAGTCATTACTAAGCTTGAATTGTCTTTTTGTCTTCTTCACACAGTGGAACTCTTTACTTCTGGTAGTTATAACTTATAAGAACTGCTTTAGGAATTGTTAAACTTCTTTTGTGTTAGAAATTGATAAATTATGACAGCTATTTGATGCTATATTTTTGTACCCTATTCATCGTCATCATCAACGGCTATAGAACCGAGGACATTTTTGTTGGTCATTGTGGTGTTTTGGTGTTTTAGCACCCTAAATGTGTGTTTGAATTGGTGTGTTCCATATCATCTCAACAAATCAGGTGAGTTCTGTCTATCAAATATCAATAACCTTTTGGTTTGTGACCAGGTCGATAATAGGAACTATTTGTCATTTAATGCACCAGTAACTGCTCAATAAGTGCTTCCTACTCTTACTTAGCCTACACACCTCTAACCAGTGTTTGAAGTATCGTTATCTCTACAAGTTTCACTGGTCGGGGGATACGGAAACAATTTCGATATTGTCGATAATTATCGCCAATAAATAGAAATGCGGGAAAATATTGGGGAAACATGGGGAAAGCAATGGAAAGTTTTAGTGAAACTTCAGGAGATGCTAATATACACATATTTGCATATTTAGGAATTAAAAAATTGCAAAAAGAATGCATACATGATAAGTTTCCATTTAATGGGGCTCTAAAAGCATGTGTTGTTGTAAGAAATTAGTCCAACCATCCTATCCATCTCATCTATCGATCCATCCATCCATCCAAACATCCATTGATATTTCAGAATATTGACAACATGATATTTCGCCGAGAAATTGTCGACAACTGGAAAGGAAACGAAAGACCGTGGTCTCGATATTGCCCATGTTGCAATAACTATAATATTGCAATATTATCAATATTATTATTGACAATTTGACCACTGCATACAACCATGTGCCCATAAAAAAAAAATTGAAATGGAAATTTTTAATAAATAGATTTTCGGAAATATTGATGCATTGGCTATATTATCAAAATATCGTCGATACACTGGGCGATACAAGTGACACTTGGAATTTACACAGTCGAAAATATTGGCAATACATTGGTGATATTTAGCGATACATCGCCGACACCTTGAATTTCTGATACTACCAGTGTTATTGGTATCGCTACTAGTGTTATTGATAATGCCACCAATATTATTGATATCGCGCAGCTAGAGATACAAATAATGAACAATGCCTGTAACCACCAACTAATTCATTCATGTATAAGACGTATCTTATTTGGGGAGCTTGACAATCAGTCGTATGGCATTTTGCTCATAATAAAGCGATTTTTTAAAAAATCACATGGCATCCCATGCCTTCATAAAGAAGATATTGCATTACTGCCTCCAAGAGAAGTCTCTTTAAATAGCAGGACTAAAAAAAACTATTATATGCCACTACTTGATGGTATGGTTTGAGCATCTTGAACTACTTATTTATCTGGTACTATTAATAGAGTGAAGTAGCTTAGTTGCCTAAACAAGTCATATGACGAGCCAGTATGGGAATTTAGTTTGAAATTATGAAAAGCAATAAGTCTCAAGTCAAACCAGGAAATTATCTAATACATGTTACTTACATTGATTGAACCCACTATGCATGCTATATTTCATGGTGGAGGCTATTGAATTTGAAGAAAAATGAACAGACATGACATGGATGTCCTACGTTGTTGTCATCTTCATCATCATTATCTAATGTTTTTCCCAACTAAATGGGTTTGGCTACATATATAAGTATATTATTTATTGGTCATTTTATCTATTTACTTAGTTAGGCAGAGTCCAGGGGCTCTTTGACTTGAGATTTTTGCTGGCATGTTTATATTGTATGGAAATTTATGCTTTAGTTCTTCTTTATTTAGACCGATCTAAAGGATTTTGAGTTTGAAACAGGTATGTCCATGCGGACCTACATGGAGCTTCTAGTACCGTGGTCAAGAATCACAGGCCGGATAATCCCGTACCTCCTCTTACTTTAAACCAAGCAGGATGCTTCACTGTAAGTCGTTCAGATACATTCATAAAGTCTACATTTGTATTCATATTTATGGTTTACCACATCTTTTCCAGAATATGAAGTGATTTACTAATTTCTTTCGCTCTATAGGTGTGCTACAGCCAAGCATGGGACTCAAAGATTGTTACAAGCGCTTGGTGGGTGTATCCTCATCAAGTCAGTAAAACAGCTCCCACAGGAGAATATCTTACTGCAGGCAGTTTCATGATCCGTGGGAAAAAGAACTTCCTTCCTCCGCACCCTCTTGTTATGGGATTTGGCATTCTATTTCGCTTGGACGAGAGCTCCTTGGGATCTCACTTAAATGAAAGGAGGGTGAGAGGTGAGGAGGAAGGGCCCCATGATATGGGAGACAGTGTATCTGTTAATGAAGAAGCTAACTCTGAGTCAGATGAGGAAGTAATCGATAAAACAGTAGATGAAGTCGAAGAACCGAGTCACATCTTGGATATGACAACAGATCGTTCTGAACTGAAACCAGATGACGCATCTGTATCTGGTTTATCTAACAGTGGGTTACTTTTTAAAGCTGTTGAAGCTAGAGAAGATAGTGGTGGAGACAAAACCATACCAAGTGATATTGATAATGGAAAGTCCTCTGACATGGCTGAAGAAAATGGATCCTCTGTCTCATCAGAACTTGAGGTTCTCATGGACAGGGCCCTTGGGCTCGGGTCTGTTAAAGTGTCAGGGAAAAGTTATGGGCTTGATGCTCCTCAAGTTACGTCAGTGGAGGACCATGAGCATGAAGAAAATAAATCTGTAGTAAGAGAAAAGCCTTATGTATCAAAGGCAGAGAGACGAAAACTCAAGAAAGGGCAGAAAAGTAGCAGTGATGCAGCTGATGTGCAAGAAAAAGAAGAAGGCAATGACAGTAATCACTCAGGTACTCAGCAAGATGAAAGTGTTGGGAACTCAAGGCCAGCAGGTGGAAAGATCACACGCGGACAAAAGAGCAAACTTAAGAAGATTAAGGAAAAATATGCAGATCAAGATGATGAAGAAAGGAAGATTCGTATGGCTTTACTGGCAGTGAGTAACATACCTTTACAATGTATAGAACTTTGATTGATTAACATATGAAGATCCATCTACAGCTTATACTGCATGATACTGATTGGATTTAAAAATTTTCAGTCTTCTGGGAAAGCACTAAAAAATGAAAAAGAGTCGCAAGAAAGTAACGCAGCTGCTAGTAAACAGAACAGACCGGTCACTGGTAATTTACTCAACTTCTATCTAAGTCAGAATAAGAACATTGCCACAATCATTATGGATGTTTTTTTTTTTTTTTTTTTGGGTACCTTATAAGTAAATATATTGTGTAGCATCTTCTTGAGATCCCATTACTATACGTACGGTAATTTTTATATAATTCGGCTTTCTAAAATCCTTCTTAGGTGTATCATAGGGATAAAAGACCGTTGTTAGAACATGCTGACCTTAAGAGATGGTTTACGAGTCCATTGAGTTCAATCATCATTGCTTTTATGTCTAAACTGCCACATCTTGTTTTAGAGCACTGATCACATACATGCAATAGTAGCACAACTTGTGTTACCATACCATCTTTTCCTGCCAACATGCTGCTTGTTGCAGGACATTAGGACATTAGCGCCATGAAAACAGTATGGCCCACCATGAAGATTGCTCTTCTAAAAATTCTGGATGATCAGGTCATTATGTGTGCTACACCTGCACGTTAAGTCAGACCGTTGGTTGTCCATTGATTCTAATGGTGTGGTCCACCTGATGAGTGGAACAGCCAGGTGATCTTCATGGTGGGGCCAGCCCTTTTCAAGGTACTGATGCCTACACAAGTGGCAGGTTGGCAGAAAGATGGTATGGTACCACCGGTCGTGGTACCTTGCCTCTAAGCAATCAGTTATTTGGACAAAAGTCACTAGACATTTCTACGACTTTTTCATTATTAATTATATGATGGTTTGGAATTGTAATGATCATCGTATATCAACTAAAACACATCACTCTTTCACATTTTTCTTCTTTTCTTGTTTAACATTTATGGGGAGGTATTTGATATTCTGGCTGTGTATGGAGCTTGATACGCAGGCACGTAGATGGTACATGTGACATATACGAAATCAAATTAAACCAACTAAATTGTGGAACTCATTGTTGTTAAGTTACATTCTGAAAATTAGATTGGTCGAACAACCCCAACCTCTGATTCGTGGACACTTGTTCTTTGAATCAAGATCATTGGATATTTGTCATTTTTAACTGTCCAACAAATGTTCAGCAATCTAGTAGTTAGATAACCATGTAAGAGTAAGATATTGTTCATTATACATCCATACTGGTGCCCATAATTCGGATGGTTTATTTTTAAATACTTAAATGCCACGTATGCAATTTCTTAGTAATTCCGAACTTCCTGCATTTCATCTGTCACTGCCAGAGTATCAAAGTATTTCTCTATATTTATTTTGCTACAAATTATTACTTGGAAATCATATTTGAGTTATCTACATGTATTTTCCAGAGTTGAGAGACCAGGTTGATTCCTCAAAAATATGCTATAAATGTAAGAAGGCGGGCCACCTTTCTCGGGATTGCCCAGAACATCTAGATGGAGCTGATCACAGTAAGGTGGCTGCAAACAAGCAAGTAAATGGGAATGCTCCTGAAGGTCTTCGAGATGCAGATTTGGATAAAACCACTGGGGATGAGTATAGAATGACTTTCGAGGAGGAAGATATTCATGAGATAGGCGAAGAAGAGAAGGAAAAGTTAAATGATGTAGATTATTTGACTGGGAATCCGCTGCCAAATGACATTCTACTGTACGCTGTGCCTGTCTGTGGTCCCTATAGTGCACTCCAGACATACAAATACCGGGTGAAGATTACTCCAGGCACTGTTAAAAGAGGAAAAGGTATACTCTGTGCCCATTTTCATGGATATTACTTACTGGCGACACTGAATAAGAGCAGATCTATAGTCTTTCATTTCAATATTTTCTCGACACATTCAAACAAGGACATGATACATAATTGAAATTGCATGGAGCTGATGTGTTACTCTGTCCTTGTCTGCATGTCACACTCCTAGACATGGGTCAAATCAGAAAGAACTTTTTGTGCTTAGTTATTGCCATCTTTAAGCTTCCAGATTTATTTATTTTTAAATTTTTTGCATAATATAGTCGGTTGTCGGTTTACTTTTTATTTGTTGGATTTGTACATGTAAATAATTGCTATATGAACCCTCATAAATAACCATTGCTATATGCTATTAAAGAGAGAGTCTAAATCCAACCGGTTGGACCACCAGTTACAGTCCTCCCAGAGAATAACCTTCAACCTTTCATGCGTGTGCAACATCCAACCCGTCCAATAGGTTGGCCACATCATGAGGATCACATTTTGCAAAAACTCAGCCACATCCTCTCATTGAGCGGACAATGCTTGTATTTTTTATTGTTATCAATGGCTATATATATATTTTTCTATGGTGTGGTCTGCCTGATGAGCAGAAGGGGCTGATTTTTTCACTAAGTGATGCACATTGTGGGCCACCTATTGGAATGGTTGGACATGGCATGCACTTGATGGGTTCGAAGTTATTTGCATGGGAAACAATATCTTGCCATTGATAAATAAAAAAATACACACATTATTCACTCAATGAGTGGATGCGGCTGATTTTTGCTGAGTGTGATCCTCATGAGGGGGCCAACCTTTTGGACCAGTTGGATGTTGCATGTGTCATCCTCTGGGTGGACCATAACTTGAGGTTTAACAGGTTGGACCTGAGACCTGGACATGTCCCCGAATCTCATGTTTAAAAGCTGCCATGTCTGGCTCTATATGTCCATCTCTGACACTGACAAATGCATGTGTCCAAGTCACATAGCTTGTCTTAATGCATCAGATTCCACGTATTTAAAGTTGCATGGTGAAAAGGCTGTATGTGTATTTATAGATATTGAAAAAAAAAAAAAAAGAGGTTTGAAAACTCAGTTTCCTTTTTCCAATTTCATTATAATTGTGCAAACTTCCTGTTTACTCGCTGTGTCTATTCTCTTTCGTGCAGCTGCAAAAACTGCTTTGAATTTGTTTAGTCACATGCCCGAGGCAACAAATAGGGAAAAGGAACTTATGAAAGCATGTACAGACCCAGAATTGGTCGCTGCGATTATCGGCAATGTGAGGATCACGGCGGCAGGCCTCACTCAACTGAAACAGAAACAGAAGAAAGGAAAGAAGACTAGCAAGCAAGAAAACTAGTATGGTACGGACGAGTTTGTTCCCAACCCTTTTGATCTTCCATCCTTACCCTAAATCTTGCAGTTTTGGATTCTTCCATGATTTCCTTTGCAAAGGGTTGAAGGCTATGATCTACAAGAGAGAGACATTGTGTCCCCGTTTCAAGCTAGCAGAATCCTTCCCTATCAAATGTAAAATCTGTTCATTGCACATAAACTCCACACCTCTTGAGTTACTTTTCATCTACACTAATCACTGAATATGAGCCGTTATTTATTTTTTCCCCTGAATTGTTGATTGATGAAAGGTAAAACTGTATATTGAGTGATGTCCATCGCTTGCTTACATCCACCAAAAGCATGTTTTTTTTTTTTTTTTTTAATGGGGGAATTGATGAAGCAATTAGGGCATTGTCTCTCTAAAGCGTGGTATAAACCATTTGTGGTAGTACAGCAAAGGAAAGAATCTCAGCCAAAGATGATCAAAGCCATTAAAATTCCAATCCCTTTTGTGGCTGCACATCAGCCATCACACTGCCAGTGTTTCAAACCTCTCATTGGTTTTACTATTTTCCTTTTGGAAAGAATGCATCCTTCTCAAAAGGAAGTTGCCCTTTGCTCATAAGAAGGCACAACAGATCACAAGCGCTAATCCAGCCGACCCCATCTGGATGGGCCATACTCCAAACAGTCGCGTCCTTTTAAGTTATTGATTACAAATAGGAGCTTGAAAAGCCAGTGTGAGCCGCGGTCGGTGGTCCAAATTTGGGTAGTGAATGTCCATGGTCTTATTTATGCAATTTTTTGAGCTATGGTTGATGGGTGATGAAACAAATACCTGAGGCAGATGAGTCATGATACTAACCGTCCATTAATGGGACCCACCGTTGTAGTAATAGTTGGTCGATAAACTTTTTTTATTTTCCTCATAGAATGCAGTACCATTTCTAGATCATCTTCTAGGGCTCACTGATAGAGCACTGATTCAACATGCATGATTTATTCGATAGATGTTTTCTCAGCCACTGTTATAGCACTGATTCAAGGGAGAAGGCCATCTGGTAAATGTGACAAAATGGGATTTGTCATCGTCCGTTGGACCTATCACTGAACAGACCAGATCATGTTCATTTCTATGGTCCAGATGATGCACAGGCACAAGCTTGTCATCTTTTGTTTCTTGTAAGTGACAGAACAGGGTCACGTGCTTTGGAGGAACCGGAATATGGTAGGGCGTCTCTCCACAATGCATGGAGCCGTCTGTAGTATTGATTGAGAACATACATACAGAAGACCCTATCATGGCTGCTCCATATTTCAGAAATCACACGTACTATGCAATCATAGCAATCTAATCAGTTCCGTACATTGAATGAAACCATGTTTCCTATCATTGCTGTGAAGGGCACTGATTGGATGGAATTGATCATCTATTTGGAACCATTTGCCACCTGCAGAAGGTAGAGATGAAAAGGGAACAGATTAGCCCATCTGATTCAAGGTTCTGGCTCAGTATGGATTTAGGTGGAGCTTTTATGGAGGCCCATGGGTCAGATATAGACCAGATTTGAAGCCCAATTGATAAATAGGTCAGGTTCATGCCTATATTTTGCAAAATTTCCTTCGAGGCCTGACCCAAGCCTGGGAAAGCCAGTTGCGACTAGAGGTGTACACGAACCGAGCTAGCTAGCTCGGTTAGCTCGCTCTCAACTCGAAAAAGCTCGATTCGAAGCTGAGTCGAGCTGATTTTTTGAGCTCGAAAATGAGTTCAAGCCAACTTCAAGCTGGCCCAAACTTGACTCGATTATGATCGAACCCAGCTCGAATCGAACTCGGATCAAACCAGTTTGGTTACTCAGTTACTTAGATATTGATGTTGATCACCAAGTGTTTGATGAAATGACTCAAAGAAGTGTGGCCGGTGGCAAGGAAGGTATGTATATGAAACCAACACGTTTTTTTTTTTTTTTATGTTGCTTAGAAGGTGTTTGATAAAATACCTGCAAAACCATTGCTCCTGTGTCAAATATAGGAAGATTTTGAAGGTGCAACCCAGGTGTTTGTGAAAATGCTGCAATGGCGAACTCGGCTCAAACTGGCTCAAGCTGCTGACTGAACCAAGTCTTGGCCAGTCAGGCTTGAGGAGCGAGCCAAGTTTGAGCTGAGCTCATCTAGTGGCTGAGCCTCAGCTCGACTCGGTTCGACTTGATGTACACCCCTAGTTGTGACTGACGTGACCAGGCACACTTGGGCCTTAATCAGGCCCGTTGCTAAAAGGTAAGAGGCCCAGACCGGTCCGGTTGCCATCCCAAATGGCACAGCCAGTAGAATGGATGGTTCCGATTGTCCCATCACCCTGCCACGTGTACTACATAGGAATGGCTTTACCGTATTCCTCTTCTTCCAGCTCTGCCTGCAACCTTCTTGCAGGGTCCTGCCGCATGTGTAGAGATTTTGGGACTCCGTCCATGTGGGGCCCATGGTTCAGTGTCCCAAACCATTGGAGTGATAGGTCCCACTGGGGGTGAGAAATGCCCTGGAAACGTTCTATATTGGAAGACCTCAGCATTTTGATTGAATTTAAAAGACGGCAAAATATTGAAGGGGGTAGGATCATCAAGCCTGGTAGGCATCAAGGATATTTTCCATTCATGTGGCCCATAAAAGCAACAGTTTGGATCATCAAAGGGCTTCACATTCATGGGATACTGCAAGAAAGCATCTGTTTTCATGAGATTGTTTCCACACCTTGGCCAGGTAACCATTTTGTCCAGCAATGAAGTGACTGGCAGCTGATCGGAGGGCCAGGTCCTAAGGCCGAGCAAAATCAAAACTTCAAATAGGTCCGGCGTGATCAGTTCAAAAAGAAAAATCATAATACAAACTAGCCCCAATTCCCACCCGTTTATAGTTTCTAGGAAAGAAGATTCAGATGGTATTTTTCCTGATGAACGGCAACAACACCTGAATTTCAGTTTCACAGAAGGCTCCTTCCAGAGTTAGATGCACATTACTAACACCCCAATGATTCAATATAATGAGAAGAAGATGAAATTTGCCTTGTCTCCGCTACACGAAAGGGAGGGTAGAGAGGCTGTGGGGCCCTCCCAGGGGTTGAATTTCATTGTCATTTGAGCCACATGGGATACTGATCAAAATGTATAATGTACGTCTGATGGTGATGCCTTCCATTAGTTCACCATCGATTGCAAGAAAATACATAAAAAGAAAAGAATGGAAGAGAAAAAGAAGAAAAGTTTTTTTTTGTTTTTCCTTAAAAAGGAGGCTGTTTAAATTTACCATGAAGCTATCTTTCATTTAAAACCAATGATTAAGGCCACGGCAGAAACCAATCTATGTAACACCTTCGCAGGCTTCCTTTGCATGCAAGAGAACTAAATTACAAAAACCAATCTAATATACCTTGACAGCATATGTTATATTTACGTGTCTTCAGCCGCAGGGACATCACTTAAATCTAGACCGTCGGCAGGCAAGTCCTGTGTAAGTGGACCTAAGATACCCTCTGAGCTGAGAGTCAATCCGCTCTGAAAAAAAAAAGGGTGGGGAGGAAAAAAACTATTAGGCTCAAACCCAAGATGTGGCATCAACGCTAAAACACTTGGAAGCTTGAAATGTTCACATAAAACCATTGTAACAAATATTGACGAGATTTTGACAATATCATGATATTTTCGCAAAATATCAACCAAGTGATTATTACCTTGATAACATCATGATACTTTGGAAGTCTCGGCATTTTCTTATTTTCTCATGATTTAATCGCATGCTTATGGTGAAATTATCATGATTTCTTAGTTAAATTTTTTTGTCATTACATTATATAAATATATATTTCTTTAATTTGAAACTTATTTATTAATCTATAGTAAGCTTTTTTTTTCCTATTTTAGCAAGATTTTCCTGATAATATCCCCGAAAAAAAAAAAAATCAAAATTGAAGTTTCCCAAGAAATTCCAGATCCAAGAATTTGCTGAGAATGAGACTAGTGGCTACCAATAAAACATCTTACAACATGGTGTTTGTCATTTTCTTTCCCATAATTCATTGGCAGCTTGTTTTTCGTGCATGTGGCAAACGTGAACGTGAACGTGAACACGACTTGAACGCATCATTAGGTAGGCCATACCTTGGATTGCTCATAAAGAGCTCAAAAAACAAACAGAAGACTGGATAGGATAGACAAGTGGGGTGAAATACCTCTGGCTGAAATCTCAGCATGTCGGCACGGGCCATTGCTTCCGCTTGAGCTATTCTCTGCCTGAAAGTCTGAGCCATCTCGTCCGCCTGTTGAATCACAATCATGAAATAATAGTATCAAATCCTGCATTCACACAACTTCAGTGAAAAGAACAGATACAATTTTCAAGAACTACCTTCTCAAACACAAGCTTTGGGTTCCGGATCATATCACCCGGTGTGGGCTCTAGTTTCTTGGTAGAGAGACTCACACGGCCTCTCTCGCGATCATGGCTCAGTATCATCACCTTTTCAACAGAAAAATTCCAGTAATTAGCTTTCAGAAATGGGCCCAAAACTTTCAACAGACACAAACAAGAACTTGTACCTTGAGAGTGTCACCAGGTTGTAGGACAGTCCCGATGTCAGCAACACGATCGTGGCTAATCTGGCTAACATGGAGTAGGCCATTGATTCCACCAATGTCAATAAAGGCACCATATGGTTTTAGGCTCTGAACGGTTCCGGTGACAACTGACCCAATTCCAAGCTGAGCTTGACTGTCTGCCATGGCCTTGCGGTTACTAAGAACAAGCCTAGAGTTTTCTTCATTGACTTCTACAAATTTCAGTGGGAACTCCTTATCGAGGAGTTCTTCTGCAGTCGATTTCTGGTACCCAAATAAAAAAAATCCGGTTACCACTGAACAAATAATTATTTGGGCCGTGTTTGGATGCACCATCGTATCAATTTGTAATAATCAGTTCAATTAGGTAGTGGAATTGTCCAAATTGTAATTATGCTTTCTAGTATTTGTATTGAAGGAACAAATACTAGAAAGCAGGCAATTACGATTTGGTCATCTCCACTTAATTGAGCTATTACAATTCAATTTGGTAGTGCATCTAAACAAAGCCTTCAGCTGCGGATTACATACTGTCTCAACCAATAAAAGAAGGGGTTTTAACATATAGCACCTTCCCTTATGGCCCAAAGACAAATAACACCCTCCCTTATGTGTATTACCAAATAACCACTACTGTTTTCCATTTTCAGGAAAAAACCACCCTGTGGTTAACATCTGTTGGCAAAACACGAATGAACCATGCTATGGTTGTTATAGTTCACTGTGACAATGGAAAAAGAACGTTTTGAACCCTCATTTGTGGGGTTAGGATTAGGGTTTGGGAAAAGAGAGGAGAGGTTACAGTAGGGGTGGGTTTGGGGGCTTTGGGAGGGGTAATTGTCATTTTAAAAAAGATTTTGCTAACCTAACCATGGTTAGTTTTTCCGTCCAAAAAAATTAACAGGGGGGTGATTTTTGACCATATTTGGAAAATGGATGGTGTTATTTGGGAAAATGCATGAGGGAGAATGTTATATGTTGAAACTTCAAAAAGTAAATTGTGTCTAAAATACTAAAAGGAAACTAGGACTGCTGCAAAAGTTTCAAAATTCATAGAAGAAAAGGCTGAAGGGGGAATAAGGCATTTTGCCTGATAGAAATACTTGTAATACCAGATGCAGCCCATGTCAATCTCCTGTGATGCATTTTTGGTTTTAAGGCCAAATCGCCTCATGAAAGGTTTGTGCGGAAAGACCAACTTAGACTTCACGAGTTATAACACCACAACGCAAAAACAGCGCACAAAAACCAAGTTGAAGAACCAACCGTTGATATCTGTGAAAACGGAACAAACCCACGAAGTCCCTCCACAATGGCCACCACTCCTCCTTTGTTTGCCCCGACAACCTGTTTATATTTCATAGTCAGATCAAAGAAAAACCTGAGTTTCGAACAAGTAAATCAAGCACTACTAGGAACGGCAAATAGCATGACCAAAGTTTACCAAATACGGAATAGTGCAGACAAAGGACGCTATGTAACTAATTAAGGATAAGTAACATTCATTTGTAGTTACCATTGATTTTAAACATCACAAACATCATCCTCGTAACCATTACATCTCAACTTAGTTCACCACTAATGAACAATGAAATGTATTTAAGCTCTTGTGCCAGTATCATGTGGACAACACAATGAATTGTGAAAAGAAGATACTTGTACCAAGGATTAAAAAGATCAGTATTGCTTGTCAACTCGTTCTCACAACTCAGATGAGACTTCTTCTCTCTCTCTCTCTCTCTCTCTCTCTCTCTCTCTCTCTCTCTCTCTCTCTCTCTTTTATTTTATTTTTTCTTTTTTATATCAAAAAATCTCATAAAAAACATTGTGGGTAATACTGGGATAAAGGTTAGAAAACCAGAGGCTCGGCTTCAGTTTAGTCAGCCAATTTGTATATAGATGAGTCAGCCAGGTGACTCAGTAGGTTATCATAACTTTAGACTTGTATAATTAGAAATAATTTTTTTTTTTTAAAAAAAAAAATGAAAACAGTAATAGAATGGAATACTGTGTAAATAACATGATAAATTTGTCGCATGTGTATTTTTTATCACACGCATGTATGGTGATGCATGCACGCCTATAGCATTTAATGCCTCTTTTTGAAAGCTTGAGCATACAAAAAGAGATTGCAATCCCCCTTCAATCATAGCAAAAAGAGAGGAATGGCAGATGCTTTCGCAATGTTAGCCGAAGCATTGAGTGGGTTGTTAGTTATGTAACTTATGTTTGGGACATCGTTGTAGAATGGGTGGTAAGGGTTGGTTGGAAAAGTTGTAATTTCTCCTTTTTTTTGCAGCTTTATTTTGTTGTTTTTGCTTCATGCTTCCTCAGAGCTTTTTTTTTTAAAATAAAAATAAAATGAAAGCCCTCGTTATCTTTCAAAAAAAAAAAAAACCTTCAATCATTGCTTGCAAAAAGACTTTTAAGAAAGAAAAAAGTAAAAAAGAAAAAAGGAAAAAAGTTACATCGGTCCACATTCAACAGACAGTAGGCCAAAGATCGGATGAGTAGTATCTATCAATCCAGAAGACTTGCTGAGCATGGTCTAACCACTGTCAAATCAAAGGACTCAAACGTAGAACCATAAGACCCAATCTATAGCTACAGAGGAACCAAGAGTACAATACATATCCTTGCTTAGATGATCATATACTTTGGCAGGAGGTTTAAGGCCAATCCAAGACTAGTTGGCTGATTACCTAGTTGACTTATTGAGTTCACCATCTCTGAGATTTTCTTCTTTTCTTTTCATGGAATTTCCTAGTAATTACAGTTGTGCTTTGGACACACCCCTGATCCATAAAAGGCTGCATCTGGCTCATAGCCATTTCTGTAGCAGAGAAAAATAGTTTGCAACTTGGAATTTCCACTCTTAGTAGAATTTCCAAAAATCATGAAATGGGTCTCTTTTATATTATATTGGAAAGAAAGAGCTCTTTCATATCCACATGGTTTTTTTTTTTTTTTTGAAAGGTGTATCCACACGGGTATTATTTCACGCTTTTTGGAAATTCTACTAAGAGCATAAATCACAAAAATTGTAAATTATTTTCTCACCACCCGATCCAAAAGCAGCCAAATCTTTTGCTGAGTTTTCTATGCTATTTCAACTCAGGCAAGTACCTTTGGTATTTAGAGTCTAGACTCAATTCCTCAAAAAAATGGAGGTGACCTTGACAAGTATTCAGTTCATGATTCATAGTCACAGTTAATATATGGAGAAGGCTCAAGCAGTTACTTTTGAGCTTTGAAAGCTAACATCAATTGTTAAACCTTATTTCAGCCAGAAGAATCGAGATTATATTCATTTATTATTATTATTATAAATATTCTTACCAAGGACGTGTTAAATTAAGGGTCTGATTTCGAACCATAAAAACCACTGCAGCTAAAAGAATGTGAATTTTGCATCTGAATGAATATTGGCATGAGCTTGCTGAATTAGTTGAAAGATGATATGAGCTTACGGAATTTCATAGCAAGAAATGCAGAAGTGAGAAAAAAAAAATGTAAATCAGTGAATGGTTTAGTGTTCAACAAGGAGACCAAGCAATCCAGACTAAGAAGAAAGATAGCAGCATCGGGTATGCTTTTTTTTTGCCCTTATGAGTAAGCAACTTAAGAGATTTTACATTAAAAGTTAATCAACAGGCGAGATATCAGGAACGCAATATTCCCACCTTACCCTTGACGACAACATCCTCAGCCTGGAGCTGTCTACACCTTTCCCATGCAAGGTCATACTGGATTGACCGCAGGCTCAAAATCAAGCTATCATCAGCTTCGTTTTCGCCAATAATTACAAACTCCTCTTGGAAACCCGGAACTATCCCTACTTCTTGTACATGCTTAATTTTATGAATGCATGCTTCCTGGACGGGTAAGAATGCTGAAGACTTTGCTGTAATGTCAACCAGTGCTCCGTTCATATCTGTATTAAAGACTGTTCCTTTGACCTAAAAAAGAATGATGGATCAAACCACAATACCTGATAAAATAACCTCAAAATCAAACAATCCAGCAAAGCCAGGCAAGTGGGTCAATACATGTACTTAATTCAAGTTCAGAAAAGCAATTTTAAGACAGTTCTCAGGATCCCCCAACCAAACAATCTACTTCTCAAAAACCATAAGGGCCTATCTCATAGACACGTAAATGTGAGTTCATCTCGGCCTATCTCGTAGACACGTAAATGTGAGTTCATCTCATTTTAGTCAATCGTAATTAGGTGTTAGATATCATATTTCTTTTTGGTAATGTTTAAAAATAATCTTGATAACCAACATTCATGATCTCTAATACATGATATTGATTAACTACAATGAGATGTACTCATTTTTAGGCATCTAACAAACAGGGCTTGCTACTGGAAAAATGGGTATATGGGTCAACCAAGCCACCTGATTGCACAGCTCAGTAAAAACTTTCCTAAAAACCCCACTGTACGCTGACAGGAAATTTTGGTATACTGATCAACCGATATTCTTAATTGAACCTAAAGCAAAAGAATTCAAAAAATCCTACCCCGGGCCGGGCTGCACCAAGACAGGGAAATCATGTATACTGGGTCGATATATTAACTCAATTTATGTAAGACAGTTTCCAGAAGAGGTGTTATATAGTGCTCAGATGAAAAAACATGAATTTTTTTAAAATTTAAAATTTATTTTTTAAAATTGAGTTTGGGAACCAGAAAGGTGGCCTCCATCATCATGGTGGGCATCCATGGGCCCTCACCTCGGGAAACAATGGGTTACCATTGAAGAACCCCAAACTGATGTGGTGGCGCGCATGATGTTTGTATCGGCCTGATCTTTGGAGAGTCCAGCTTCCATAGTGGCGTGACCCTAGGGGTGTCAATGGGCCAGGCTCGGGCCTGAAAAATCAGAAATTTGAATAGGGCCAACCCAACAGCCTGGGCCGAGACCTAACCCCTAGCCCGGCCCATTGACAGCCCTAGGTGACCCTGATGAATATGTTGGATGCCGTGCCCACACCTCGGGCCCCATTCACGGCACCTGTAGGATAAGCTTATCCTACAGGGACTTGTAGAGGAACTGGGCCTCCCCATCCAACACCCAATTCAAATCCTCTTCCATGTTTTTCATCAGCCTCAACACTATTCGAACATACAGATCAATGAATAAGCTTGATCAGAATTCAGACATATATATTTTTTTTCTTTCTTTCTGAAAGATAACTGAAATTTTATTAAAGAAGAGAAGCAAAACAAAAGAAAGACAAAACAAAGACAAAAGCATAGGAGAGGCCGAGCAGGAAGCCCAACTACATCCCTAGGAAGAAAAGATTACAGCCCTTCAAATTTAGATCGCAAGAAGCCCATTCAATAACCAATGATCTGGCCTTTTGTGATGTGCTTTGAGCTGGTTTGCTGTAATTATTGAAACACCTAGCATTTCTTTCTTCCCAAACAGCCCACCAAATTGCCAATAATGCCATTCTCCACAACATTCTCTTCTCCTTTCTGAAGCCCACTCTATGCCAAGCACCCAACAGAATATCAACTGATTCTGGAGTGACCCATGAAAGCCTAAAACAGCCAGAAATTCCACCCAAATCTGGCTCACAAGTGGATGATCAGTCTCCTCATCGTTCTTACATAACTAGCACATGTTGGGAATCACCATTGCTCTTTTCCGGAGATTGACAATAGTGAGGACTTTCTTTCTTCCTATCAGCCACCCGAAAGCGGCAAACTTTGGAGGGGCATTAAAGCTCCATAAAAATTTGGTAATCAGACATATATTTGAAAGCTCGAAATATCAAATCCTTCCAAACAAGAAAACTCAATAGTCGAAATACACTACATATAATCAATACAGCATATTCAAGCAAAAGGGTGTCGAGAAATCCAATCAGTTCTAAAACAATCACTCATTCAAGCTCACACCCAATGCCCAATTCGCATCCGTTTCGATGCTTCTTCTACTTCTTCTTTTTCCAATTGTTCGAAGAAGAATGACAGAAAACTAAACCAATTCTAATACTCCCCATTCTAATGCGCCCCCAAACAGCATTTTTGCGCATACAGATCATTGAATAAGCTCGATCAGACGCTTATCTCCAAAAGTCCAAAATCTCAAACCCATGAAAACCCAATCTTCAAAATACACCACACATAATCAATACAGCGGATTCAGGCAAATGGGTATCGAGAAGTCCAATGCCCAATTCACTTCCGCTTCTGCGTTTTTCGTCGTCTGAAGAAGGACAGAAGAATTCGATAAACAATAACACTCACCTTGGTTCCAATTTCGGAATCGAAGTCGTACTTTTCGATGGCGGAGTGGAAATCCTCGACAGTGAAGGAGACGCCTTCCATGGGGGCGGTGCGGCAGCGCTCGTAGGCTTCTTCGAACATATCCTTGAGCTTCTGGCGCTCTCGGGTCTGGGCATTGGAGATGGCGACTGCAGAGACGATTGTGGTTGAGAAGGAGGCTCTTCTGGACTTTGAAGAGGTGGGTTTCGACAGATGAGAGGAGGACAGAGGCGGGCACCTGAGACCCGAGAACTGCCGGGCCAAAGAAGCCATTTTTACAGAGAGAGAGAGAGAGAGAGAGAGAGAGAGCTCTTCGCTGTGGGGGTCGGATAAGGGAGAGGGAGAGGGAGAGGGGGGATTTCACACGTCGGATGGCACACGTGTCAAAGAGCGGGCCAATCATTAGTAGGCATGTCCGTCTGACAGGCTTTCGTGCCTCACCTGGCTCTAGATGGGCTTGGGCTGGAATACTCGGCCCGCATATCCCATGCCTAAAATTTAAGCCCGTTTCATAATAAGGTTTTTTTCGGTTTCATTTAAGAGCGGAGCCCATTATCACACCCAGCCCATTTAGGACTTCAAGGGCATTTTTGTCATGCATCATGCCCTCAATTGGCAAGGTCAGCCATGGGCTTTTGGGCTTGGCAACTACTTTATCTGGGCTTGGGCCCACACAGCTCAACCCCATAGAACTTCGCTCCTCCCCCCCCCCCCCCCCCCCACACACACACACACACATGTATGAATCTCACTCACATTAGTAGACACCTTCAGCATCTTCTGTGTTAAACCTGGCTTGCATCTCACTCACAGTAGTCAACACCTTCACCATCTCCTCTGATGTGTCATACACTTAAAGCCTATCAGTTCCAAATCATTGGAAAAAAGAAATGAAAAACTAATTTCCTACTAATCCAAAATTTTTTTAAAATTGTATTTTTATTTTGTTATGTTTTCTCTATAGCCCATTAATTGTAGCCCTGCCTCACCCAAATTGGTGTAGTCCTTATTACGTGCCCATGTTGATGTATGTATACATATCCATGCGTCCATTCATTTTTTCATATCATTTTAGCACATGAACCCAAAAATGAAGCAGGTCCAAATCTCAAGTGGACCATGATATAAGACCAGTGGTGCTTTAATGCCCCACCATTGAAAACTTCCCAGGGCCCACCGTAATGTTTATTTTCCATCGAAACTGTTGATAAGGTCGTATAGTATCTTGGATGAAAATAAAATAAAAAAGATATTACCATGATCCAAAACTTGAATTTTTTTAATGGTCAGTCCCTGCTTATCCTGTGGTAGTCACTTGAGATTTGAATCTGTTTCATGTTTCCATTCATGCATTAAAATGATCTGGAAAAACAGATGGACGGCACACATAGAGAATAACATCAAGGTGGGCCCCACGGTAAAGGCCCTCAACTAAGCTGGCTTAGGAAACTTTGTGGGGCCACCGTGATTTATATATTTTATCTTCTCCGTCCATTTTTAACATAAATTTAAGAATTGAGTAAAAAAATGAAGCATATCAAAAGCTAAAGTAGATCACACCACGGGAAAGAATGTGCATTGAATGTTTACATTAAAAAATTGTTGGGGGCTACATAAGTTTTGGATCAAGTAAATATTTGTGTTTTCCCTTCATCCATGTCCATGTGATCCTACTGATTACAAATAAACATTATCGTGAGTCTTAGGAAGGTTTTGACTGTGGAAATCATTATTTCCATTGTTTCCATAGTTACGGATAGTATGATCCACTTGAACTTTGGATATGCTTCAATTTTGGGCTCAGCCCCTAAAATGAGCTGGAAAAGTGGATGGACGGTGTGGATAAACCACATAAATTCATGGTGGGCCCAGCAGAGTTTACTCAGTACCATAAAGCGTACTGAGTTACTCAGTACGCGACTCGGCCGGGTTGGGTTGAATAGGTCGGACTCGGTCGAGTCAGGGCTCACTCACGGTGTTGAAGATGACCAGTCATGGGTTTAAGACAATTCCCAATCGCGTCCGACTCGGACTCGGTAGGACTCAATCCAGCTCGACACCATGAGTCACCTCAACTCGGGTGAGTCGTGGCTCCACTCGAGGCTGAACAGTCGATCCGAGTAACTGAGCTTTTTAACCATGGGATCAGTCGATCAAATCCAACTGAGTCGAAGTTGACTCGGACGAGGTGGTCAATCCACTTGCAACAGCGCAGTCACTTAAAGAGAAGGTTATGATATGTTTGGAATGAGAGGCGGTGGATATAAACGAAGTGGGCCTTGTCTTATCCTTATGACGGGGTAGAAAGAGGGAGAGAGAGAGAGCTATCCTAACTACCTTTTTACAAATGGCCCAAGGTCTTCAATTCATCTCAACCAACCAAATTTCAAAATCCTCAGAACACCAGCAATAGCAGTAACAGGGAAGAACACAAGAAGAAGGAAAAGAAGAATAATAAAGAGAGAATGGCAAGATTGGTGGTGGTGCAGCAAAGACTCCCTTTCGCTCACCACCCTCCTCTTTCTCCACCCTTTTCTCTCCTCCCTTCTTCTCTCTCCGACTTCAATGGCATTAGATTAAGCAACCCAATTCAGGTAAGACTCCTTCAGTGAAATTATAAAATGCTTAGATGAACACAGAACACCCCACTTTTTGTGTATGTGTATTTTATAGTAATCCAATCAAAACTTGTTTTTTTTTGTATGACCTTTGGTGGGATTTGTTGGATTTTCATAAGCTGATTGTTCTGCTACTGATACAAGGAAGTTCCATCAAATTCCTCATTGCTTTAGCAAGATACTGTATTTTTTACATTAATCCAATGAAAAGTTGTGTTTTTCTATATAATCCTCTGTGGGTATCTGTTTTTTCATATGTTGATTTTTTTCTACTAACACAAGGAAAATCCCATCAAAATTCTCAATGCCATGGCAAGATATTGTATATTTTAGAGCAATCCAATGAAAACTTGTGTTTTTAGATATATAATCTTTTGTGGGTATTTGTTATATTTTCATGTGTTGATGTTGTGCTAATAAGAGAAGCTCCATCAAATCCTAATTGCTTCAGCAAGAATTGTATCTTTCAGATTAATCCAATGAAAAGTTGTTCTTCAATGTATATTCTTTTGTGGGTATCTGTTACATTTTCATATGTTGATGTTTTGCTATTAACACGAGGAAAATTCCATCAAATTTCTCAATGCTGTTGCAAGATATTTGTATATTTTTCCAACGTAAAGTTATGTTTTTGCATAATATTTTGTTGGTATATGTAAGTTTTTTCATATGTTCATAAGTTCCATGACACATCTCTATTTTGATTCTGTGGGGCATTTTTTCATAAATATAAAGTGCTTTTTCCACGAAGATCCAATATGAGCATATCAGTGATTACTAGCTCCTATGATTCGAATACAAATCAATTCCCGAGTCCTGCTGTTGTCTGCAACATTCAAATGGTCTTTGGAACTACTGATGATGTCCATAAATGATTTTTTGTAAGATATGAACATTACTGTATCTATATTTGGAATCAATATCCGAAATAAGGATGCTGAAATAAAGAACGACAGCCAATACTATGCAATGGATTCCAATGAAATTGAGTGGATTCTCTGGTGATCTTTATTCTGGAGCTCCAACATATATGGGCAATTGTAGAATTTTAATGCTAAAATGTTACTGTCTCAATCTCTGCAGTTTTTCTAGTATCTTGTTTGGCTTTGGATGCACACCTCTTTTTTCTACTTTTGGTGCTCGAGTAGCACCAGAAAACAGACAATTCCATCACCAAAAGTAGAAAGCTGGGCATGTGAATCAAAAAGTGGGGGTGCAAGTAGTGGGTCCCTTTCTTTAATTCGTAATATCATTTTGTTTTATTTTTTCTTACTTCATTTTCTTGTACTTCTTGTAGAATAGAAGGAAGGTATGGCAGTCAAAAGGGGCATTGCAGGTCACAGCTTCAAGTGCCAAAAAGATTCTAATCATGGGGGGCACCAGATTTATTGGTGTGTTTCTATCAAGGCTACTTGTCAAAGAGGGCCATCAGGTGGGCCTTGGTCTCTTGTTCTCACTCACTCTATTTACTAGAATTTGAGGATATTTATGTCATTGCCCAAAAGAAGATAGGAGAGATCAAGTGCTTTTTTTTTTGGGTGCATGATTCTTGATGATTAGAAAAATAAAGCAAGATTATTATGCGTAATTTGGAAGAAAATCATGAGTGAGATTTTTGTTGGGCAGGTGACCTTGTTTACTAGAGGAAAAGCACCCATCACTCAGCAACTTCCTGGAGAATCAGACCAAGAATACTCTGAATTCTCTTCCAAGGTGAAGAAAATCTGTTGTTTTCCTTCTTTTCTTGTTTTGTTGAATGATGATGATGGCGGCAGCAATGGTAATTCAATTAATGGTTAGGGGCAGTTTGGAAATGATATAAGAAGTTACCAACATACAAGTGAGTGATACGATATGTTACCTTCCATGAAGACCGTTGATTGGGCTCACCTACAAGATGTCAGCATGATTTGGACTGTTCATGAGGTGGGCCCCACCGTAACTTGGGAAAGGACAATCCATGCTGTCCAATTTGAGGATTCTTGCATGCTGAACCCAAATAATTGATCTTATATTCTCTGACCATCCATTCACCAGCCACTGGTTAAATGGTTGCAATCAGAGCAGCTCTTGGCAATGTTCAATCCAATTTATGGGGTGCTGGGCGAACAGACTGGATTGCGCTGGCCCACTTTTGATTGGACTTGCTACTTCCAATTTTCTAGGCCCGCTCCTTCAATTGCGTCTGGTTGTCTGATGAAAACATTCTATTATGATTTATATAGGTCTTGCATTTGAAAGGAGACAGGAAGGACTTTGAATTTGTGAAGTCTGCCCTTTCAGCTGAAGGCTTTGATGTCGTCTATGACATAAATGGTACAACTTGATTAATTCAATGGACCCTTCTTATGACACACGTGGTGCTTAGTATATTTCCCTTCTGCCATTCTTTCAGGGCGAGAGGCGGTTGAGGTAGAACCTATATTAGATGCCTTGCCAAAGCTAGAGCAGTAAGTTAATTTCATAACAACTTCTTGATCTAGCTCAGTTCGGTCCAAATCTTATGGTGCGTTTGGATGCATTATCAAAATGAGTTGCAATTACTAGTCTAGGGAGGTGAAAAATAAAAAATTATGTTCTTCTTAGGGTTCATATCAAGAGATTGGGCTCCAAATTGCAATTGCATTACTTTCAAAAGTAACCACGATTTCGAGGCCTACTCAAGTGTCATTAATCTTTGTCATTTCTTGATTAAACTGAATGACTGCAATTCAGTTCACTTTGTGCATCCAAACACAGCAAATGTCTATACTCAGTAATTCAATTTCGTTGAATTAATGCTCAAAAAGATTTATGTATCAGGTACATATATTGTTCATCAGCTGGAGTGTATCTCAAGTCTGATTTGCTACCGCACTTTGAGGTGAGTCTGTGAGCGCATGTTTTCATTTCATTTGTGTTGATTTCATTTCGTCGAGAGGTTTAAAACAAAAATTACGTACTAGCATTCCTATTGTTTTGGGGAAACCTGAGGGAATCATGAGTATTTTAACACCTGTGAGAATGATAGCAAAGACTCATATTTTTCTTCTCTGCTTCATTTCTTATGATTTTTTATTTTTATTTTTTTATTTTTCTTTTGATGATAGATTGATGCAGTTGACCCAAAGAGCAGGCACAAAGGGAAGCTTGAAACTGAGAGCATGTTGGAATCGAAGGGTGTGAATTGGACTTCGATAAGGCCGGTCTACATCTATGGGCCCTTGAATTACAACCCTGTAGAGGAGTGGTTCTTCCACCGTTTGAAAGCGGGCCGCCCAATCCCCATCCCCAACTCTGGAGTTCAAATAACTCAACTTGGCCATGTTAAGGTTAGTAACAATGTCCCAAATAATGTTATTTATGCGTACCAAACATCATACAATATGTATTAAAATGTTATTGATGTATGACAATAACATGGGCGACTAGGATTGAAAGAAATCGGGCTAGAAGGTTCAGTCCAAGGATCTAGTGCACATTATAGCTTCCGACGGCCATAACTTTGTGATCGATTATCCATTCTGTGTGCGTAATATGTCGTTGGAAGGCTATCAACGATCTCTACATGCTTGCCATTGCCATTGGTCCCTAAACGGTTTTCCAAAATAAGGTCATTGTAGGGTTAATTTTTGAGCGTTAAGTTAAAATTTACTATTTTTAGTAAGCTACAGTTTTTACTGCAAGGGTATTTTTCCTTTTTATAGAGTCCTGAAATAGCTTAAATTCCTTGTTTTGGTCATGGGAAAGAGTTTTAGTTGGTTTAGAAGTTGTTTACTATTTTTTGTAATTTACTATTTCGTGAAAGTTCACTATTCAGAGAAAGTTTAGAATCTAGGGTTTAGGGCTTATAGAAGTCATATGAGAGGGTTTTGTAAACAGACTTTCATCCATAATCTCTCTCTCTCTCTCATAAGTGATTTATCTCTCGCCTATGGATTCAAGGACTATTCTAGAGAAGAAGATGTTGATCTCCTTTTTGTCCACATACCCACTATGCTAGTTATCATATGATGCAACCACCTATGTGCACTTATTATTATTTTATATATATATATATATATATATATATAAATCATGAGTCAAATAATTAGTAATCAGACCATTCAGAAGTACCACCAAAGCAGACTGTTTCCACAGTGAGAGCGTAATATGTTTGCTTTGCATTCGAGGAAGCTCAGAAAATAGAAAGCACATTAGCCATTTATCTTGGTTCATAATGTAACAGATGCGTACGTGCGTGTTTATGTGGTCTTGCCACACCAGGACCACAAGATCTACACTTAATGCATACCTGCAACAATGCTAAAGGACAAGAAGCACCAAGAACACCACGACACAATACCTCAGGCAATAAAAACATCGCACTTGGTGACTTTCACAGGCCACCAGGTTTTTCAGGACTACATAAGCACACATATACATACACACAAGATTTACACTTATTTCGCACTTGTTACAACCCAAATCTCAATTCATCCATTTTGTCCAAATTGAGATTTGGGGCAGAGCACTGATAGCTATAGATGGATTCTTTCATGTATAGATGATCCTAGATAGGTATTAAGTGTTATTATCCATGTATATCTATTACTTTCCTTGTATATCATCTTTCATGTATATTGATTACTTTCCTTGTATGCACATTGTACTCCTCTATTTAAAACCTATTTGGGTTAAAGCAATACATATGAAAACCTGGGAAATTATTCAAATCTTCTCAAGTTATCAAGAACATCCCATCCAAAGCTAGAATTGGGGTTTCTAAGAGATCCCTTCATGAAAAATTAGTTCTTGTTTTAGAACTCTTCTAATAATGAAATACATTTCAGGATTTGGCAAGGGCATTTATTCAAGTCCTTTGTAATGAGAAGGCAAACAAGCAAGTATACAATATCTCAGGATCCAAATATGTCACCTTTGATGGATTAGCAAAGGCATGTGCGAAGGTAATTCCTACAGGAATCCTGAGGAACGGTTCTCAAAATTCTGTCCTATGAATAAAAGCACCCATGATTTGTAATTTCTTGATTTATTTTTCTTTTAGGCTGCCGGATTTCCTGAACCGGAGATTATTCATTATAATCCCAAGGAATATGATTTTGGTAAAAAGAAGGCATTTCCGTTCCGTGATCAGGTATGTACCCATGCACTAGCTTAGTTGCACAAACCTTCCAATAAAGCTGTTAATGGGTTGGGTTCCTATAGCAATCGAACCCAGGCTAATCAGTTTCTGGTCTTTCTGGGTCCGGGTCTCTTTCTTGAAGACCCAAACCCAGATCCGATCGAGTGTGGGTACCCATCAGGTACCCATTGGATCTTTAAATCTAGGTTTCTAGTTGGTTTGGATCAAATAAGAGCATTAACATGGTCATGCTCTCTTTATGGATGTCTTTAGACCATACATACATGTGTCCTGATGTGTAAATGGGCTACCTTGCATACCCTATGGCTTGGGAAACCTTATTCCATTGCTACAATAAACAATATATATTAAATATATATAGTATCATTATTAGAACTAACCAGACCCGACATGACCTTACCCAACCCGATTTTCTAAGGTTCCTAGTTGATGTACCCGACCTGAACATGATTGGACCCAATTTTAACCAGTCCCGAAAAGCCGAGATATGAACCTGACCTGATTACTTGAAGGATCCAAAAAGTTGGACTGGACCTGTTAAAAATGGGTTGGGTCCATCGGGTACCCATCGACAACCTACCTTATATTTAGGTGCTGCCCGTACTTCAGATAATGCTTCAGACTCACGCTGCTTCCTAGCTTTTCTATACTTGCTAAAATTTTGAAACTGACAGACACGTACCAGCTCCTTCACTAGAATTTCCTGTCGTTTCCTTCAAGTTTCATGCAACCAAATGCACTAACATTCAATAAAAAGAAAAAGAATAGAAATTGGTGTGAAGTTATCATAATTTCTTCAAGAGATTTGGTGCCTACACTAACCATGATTGATAATGCACCCCTTTTATTCTTTTGTAATACAAAGGTACAACTATATACTGTTGTATTACCAAAAGTATAGAAGTTGGGTTGTGCTATCAATTGGGGTTGTAACCTGCCTTCTCTTAAAATGTGATATGCATTCATTAATTTCAACTTGATTTTGTTTTTACTAACTTTCATTAGTTTTCATGAATATGTAAAATTGGAAAACAAATCTCTATTTTTCATGAAACATCTATGCACTGTATGACAAGATTCTGAGCCAAGTTACTAGCATTGTCAATGTGACTCGATCTCGAGTTGACGAGACTCGTCTAGTCAACAAGCTGATTGGGTCGACTCGACGTAACTCAAGCTGACTCAGTTGGATTGATGGGTTAATACAATCTATAAAAAATGAGAAGACAGTTTTGAACTCTCTTCTGATTATGCATTTGCTTAATTTTGCAAGTTATATTCTTTAATATTTATAACTATTTTAAGTATTTATACCTTATTTTACCAAATTGACTCGAGTGAAGACTCATTCGAGTCTTTGAGTCGACGAGATGAGTTTTTGAACTATGATGCTGATAAGATGTGCCAGCATCAACCCCTTGTATGCATTAACACATTTTCTTCCCCCAATGAAATGCAGCATTTTTTCGCATCGATCGACAAAGCTATGAGCGAGCTGGGGTGGAAACCCAAATTCGATCTGGTCAGCGGTCTTGCGGACTCCTACAACCTGGACTTTGGCAGGGGAACATACAGGAAGGAGGCAGACTTCACCACAGATGACATGATCCTCAACAAGAATCTTGTTCTCCAGAACTAGATCCCTTTGTTTCTGATCTTTCTTTCTTTTAAGATCTCTTCCCATGTCCATGTGAAAAGGGTCCCATGCGTAGGACCGTACGTCCATTGGGTGGGCCACAGGAAGCCCAATGAAAGGCCATGATGTAACTAATTGGCTGCTTTGGGACATTGGCTAACCGGCCTTGAGATTGTAAGAGAGGATATCAAGTTGGATATAATCCGTGAAATTTGTAATGTTAATGTTTGCATGAGCTTTTTCAAAAAACAAATTCGTCAGCATAGGTGGGCCCACCTTACATTAAGCTAAGCTAGGGGTGCACATTGAACCAGTAGAACTAGTTAACTGGACAGGAACCGAGTTTGGTCTGGTTCTAAAGTGCATCGATTCCGGTTCTGGTTCCAAAATTCAAAGAACTGATTACTTCGGTTCGGTTCTCGGTTTGGGGGTACGTAGAACCGAACTGAATCGTGAACCGATCCATAGAACTGAACTGAAGAACTAAACCAGGAACCGGACCATATATTTTAAAATAAAAAGACCCTAAGTATTCATTCCCTTCAGTCTTCACGCTGCCCGTACAGCAGTTGCTCCCATCCATTCTTCTTCTTCTTCCTCTCTCTCTCTTTCTCTCTCTCTCTCTTTCTCACCCACCGGACATCCACCTTCCGCCCACCGTCTACCCACCGGCCACCGCTCGGCGCTCCTCTCTCTGGCTCGCTGCCTGTGCCTGGTTCTCTATCTCTCTCACTCCTTGGTTCTCTCTCCCTCTATCTCGCTAGTTCTCTCGTCTATACCAATTGCCATTCACCACCAACATCTCTCTCTCTCTCTCTCTCTCTCTCTCTCTCTCTCTCTTTATTTTCCACACCGGGCTGGATTATAAAAAGTCCAAAACCGTAGAATCGATCCGGAACTAAACCGGTTTTAACGGTCCGATTCCGGTTCGGTTCTAGGGTGCTAACGGTCCGGTTCTGGTTCTGGTTCCAATTTTCCTGGAACTATTAGGAATGGTTTGATTCTAGTTTCACCCCGGAACCGGACCGAACCGACCCATGTTTTGATTCTAGTTTCACCCCGGAACCGGACCCAATCGACCCATGTGCACCCCTAAGCTGTTATCTAGTGGCCCCCATCATGGGATGGATCATGCCCTTGCATGTCACCTATTAGACGAAAATAGACATTACAGCTAGTGGTCTAGATTTGATGGGGATCAAAATAGGCCATTTCAGATCATCTGATTGGGGAGATTTAGGAGTGTCTTCCATCCACCATGTGGCCCACTATATGAACGGTTTGGTTCAACTTAGATGGGGCGTAATTCAAATCACAACAAACTACTAACGCAGAAGTCAGAATCACTCAACCGTTCCGATGTTGAGCCTGTGCCCCATATGAAGTGGGCTCAACGATTTGAATGGCTCATATTTTCAGGTACATGTATGCCATGCAGTTGATAGTGGTTATGAGAATGGATGTGGACCATTTCTCTCTGCCATGCATACTGGCTGATCGAGTCCTTGGCCCTTTCTCCTGTTGGCCTCCTATTGAAGGGTTATTTCACATGGACCTGATCCAAACCCGATCCAAAGACCTGACGGGCACCCTGAACCTAATAAATTCAAATTGCAATTTCTAAAACTGAGACCTGAACTTGAAAGGACCCGTAGCTGGCTAGACAATGACCCCAACTAGCTAACTGGTGTCAAAGCTCTGTGGGTCCAACCATGATGTATGTGTTTTATCCAAGCCGTCCATCATTTTGCTAACTTAAAATTGAAGCATATCCAAAGCTCAAGTGGACCAGATCACATAAACAGTAGGGATAATGACATCAACCATTGAAACCTTCCTAGGGCCGACAATGATGTTTATTTGTCATCCAACCTGTTCATAAGGTCACAAAGACCTGGAGGAAGGGAAAAAACGAATGTCAGCTTGATTGAAAACTTTTGTAGCCACCTAGAAGTTTTCAACGTTCAATCTCGACTGTTTCCTATGATGTGGTCCACTTGAGCTTTTGATCTGTCTCATTTTTTGGCTCATATACTAAAATGAGCTGGCAAAACGGATGGACAGCGTGGATAAAACATATACATCATGGTGGGGCCCACAGAAAATTGACTCCAGCCAAACCACGTTCCATCCTAACAATTCCTGTGGCGTGCGGTGTGCCCCACTTTAGTTTTCAGGACTGGATATAACCCAGAAAACGTGGTGGGCCCCAGGCCGACCGAATCGAGAGATAGGGGGCGATTCTCGGGTCGTGCAATCCTTTTTAACCAATGCAATGTGAGAGAGAGAGAGAGAGAGAGGGAGATGGAAGAGGCGAAGGGGTTGGTGAAGCATGTACTGTTGGCGAAGTTTAAGGACGGCACCCCACCCGATAAGATAGAGGAGCTCATCAAAGGCTACGCCAACCTCGTCTCTCTCATCGAACCCATGAAGTCTTTCCACTGGTAAGTCCGCGTTTGGATGTACCATTCTACAAATGCCTACTTCTCATTTTACGCTATTTAATCGCATTTCAATTCGATTTTGCGTCCAAACGCACCCTCTCTCTTTTGTTTCGATGTAGATTGAAGAAACGCTCACTTCACAGTACAATCGCATTTCAGTCCCATACTGCATCCAAATGCACCCTTAAATCGCAGTTCAATTCAATAGTCCGTACAAACGCAACCCCCCCTCTCTTGGAAACGGATTGGCTACTCCCCCTGCCACCAGCCAATGGCTGGTGGTCGGTGCTTGTGGGCCCCACCATGATGTATGTGTTTCATCCATGCCGTCCATCTATTTTTCTAGATCATTTTATGGTATGATACCAAAAATGAAGTAGACCACATTATAGGAAACAGTGTTGATTGAACGTCCACCGTTAAAAACTTTTTGGGGGCCGTAAAAGTTTTGGATCAAGCTGATCTTTGTTTTTTCCCTTCATCTAGATCTGTATGACCTAATCAACAGATTGAATGTCAAATAAACAGTACAGTGGGCCTTAGGAGGATTTTAATGGTGGATATCCAATCACTATTGTTTTCCTGTGGTGTGGTCCACCTGAGATTTATATCCCTCTCATTTTTTGTATCAAGTCCTAAAATGATCTGTAAAAATGGATGAACGGCATGGATGAAATACATACATCATGTTGGGGCCCACAGAGCGCTGACCACCCGGGGGGAGTAGCCAATCCGTTCTCTCCCCCCCCCTCTCTCTCTCTCTCTCGTTTTGATGTAGATTGAAGAAATGCTCACTTCGCAGTACAATCAATTCAATAGTCCGTACAAACGCCCCCCCCCCCCAAATCTTGTTTTGATGTAGATTGAAGAAATGCTCACTTAGCAGTACAATTGCATTTCAATTCAATATTGCATCCAAACGAACCTGATCCCATCTCTCTCTCTCTCTCTAGTTTGGATGTACGATAGAAGAAATGACCACTTCCCATTACATATACTAATCTCTCTCTCTCTCTCTCTCTCTCTCTCTCTCTCTAGTTTGGATGTACAATAGAAGAAATGAAAGAAATGATCACTTCCCATTACATTACTAATCTCTCTCTCTCTCTGGTTTGGATGTACGATAGAAGAAATGACCACTTCCCAGTACACTACTAATCTCTCTCTCTCTCTGGTTTGGATGTATGATAGAAGAAATGACCACTTCTTATTACACTACTAATCGCATTGCAAGTTGATACGTACCCTAAACAAACGAAGTCAACCCGATCTCTTTATTTTTCCATATGGATTTCATTCGATCTTCATTCTTTCCTTATTTAGATCTTGGTTGGATTATTTTGTTCTTGATTCTACTGTAAAATATGTCAGTATCTCCTTTTGCTATTTGAAAAAGAGGATTACACAATTGTCCATGTCCATCAGATTTTCTTTGAAATCCCACTGCATTAGGTATTGTTTGGTGAAAATCAACCTCTAACAAATGATATGATCACTGGCTATGTTGACAAAGAAAAAAAAAAGGTGGGACTTCTTGAGTAGATTTTTTTTTTTTTTTTTTTTTGATGAATAGGACTTTTCCTGTAGATCCCAGGAAGGAGGATATAGTTGAATCCGATTCAAGTCTTCTATCTTTCTGTTTTTGTGGGGAAACACCACAAAACGGTATGTTTGTGCTTACATGGCGAGTGATTGTATACATTGTAGAGGGCTTCAATTATTTGGATATACTTTCCCCAGAAACACCAACCTTAGCTCTATGAATTTTTATTTTAATTTTATTTTTAACATAGCTCTATTTGATGAGAGAAATGCCAAGGGCCTGTTTGGGTACCACTTAAATGAGTTCGTTCATTTTAGTTAATAAAGATTGTTTCTAATCCTTACCAGAAAAAAATATTATCTCCAATACATAATTATGGTTAACTAAAATGAGATGTAGTCATTTTAAACTGGTACCCAAACAGGCCCTAAGGTAATTTAATCAAAGATGTGATTCTTTGCACACATGCTTGCAAGATCAGGGCCGATCATCAGGTCAGGCCATTGCGGACATGCATTGGCCAAACTTTGTGGGCCATCCATTTGTAAGGTGAGTAGTACATGTTTTAGTGGGTTCCTTGTAATTTTACTCAACCAACAACTCGAGCATGACTTTTCATGCATGTGGGTACTTCATGCTTACTGGTTTGCCTGGAAACTGGCATTCCCTGACTTTGCTTTGCTTGCTTGCCCTGTGGACGGAATTTCGGGGGCATACTAACATCCCAGTGAAGGTTGGATGTCCTCATTACCCATCTATATAATGATTTTGAAAAATTCGTGCAACCTGCTTTTTTTTTTTTTTTTTTTTTTGGAGGGAATGAAAAATTCATGCAACTTGCAATTCGATCTCAGGATTCTGTTAGTCCCGCCTTTTTATTGTTTTATAATCCAATTATTATTATTATTATTTTTTTTTTTTTACACTGCTTGTGTTTTTGACCTTGCCTTCAGGCCCATGTCAAAAATTTTAAGGCTTGCCACAATATCAATCTTGTGCCTATTGGAGAAAACTTGTGACCCAGCATACTTTTACATTCATTTTGTTGTTTTAGCATGAAATCATTATGTAATGAATCCATGGCTCAATTTTCGATTTGCTTAGTGATAAGGACAGCGGTATTTGAATCGTGGAATCCGTGCATAGAGAAATTAGAATTATAGTTTCAGCAACACCATGAATCATCTTTCCTATGTTTCCGTCATTTTTTTATTTTGAAAAGTCACTTGATATATAAAAGGAAAAGGAAAATACAAAGCAGATAGCCTGCGCTGCCAAGGAGGCTACGCAGACTATTAAGAAACTAAAAACTGCAGATTAAAACCCTTTAGATTATCTACGTTAACCGCCCATTCTACAATTAACAATCTAGCTCTCTCCGCGACGTAATCAGCTAAATTGGATATTCCATTGAAACATCTGCCATTTCTTTCAGTCCAAACTGCCCACCAGACAGTGAGCAGCGACATTCTCCATAGCAACAACTTTTTCTTCTCGAAATAGATACCGTGCCAAGCCTTGAAGGGGCTGCCCAATTCATTTCAAACCGAGATAGAATATCCTTCCAGATATGGTTGATGAGGGAACAGTGAATGAATAAATGATTAACCGTTTCCTCATTTGACATGCAACATAGACAAACGTTTGTGAGTATCATCCCTCTTTTCCTTAGATTGTCAATCGTAAGAACTTTGTTCTTGCTGACTAACCAAGTGAACCCCACAATCTTTGGGGGAGCTTTGTACTTCCATATTTTGCTGGTGGAGATCTCTTCTCCCTTACCCGCTCCTTTGTCAATGCACCTGTAGAACGATTTAACCAAGAACTTTCCTGATTTGTGTTTGTTCCACACCAACTTATCTTCGCTTTCCGGTTCTACCTTGGCCTCTTGAATATGGTTTAGAAGAGCCATGTACTCTTCTACCTCATTGTCATGGAGATTTCTCCTGCACTCCACATTCCAGACTACCATTTTTATGGAATGGTAGTCTGGAATGTAAAATAAATTGATTCTACCACATGGAATGTAAAAATTTGGACCACTTTGTGTTTGTTCCACACCAGCTTATCTTCGCTTTCCATCATTTTTATGAAGAAAGCAAAATAAATTGATGCTACCACATGGAGGCAGCCTATGGGCAAGCTGGTCAGTATGCCCAGGAGTTTGCGTTGAGAGGGGGAGACCGTTTCCTACATGCATTAGGCTACCTGGTATGCCTTTGTCTTGACACTGACCTTGGCTCTCTGCTTCCATTTTAGTTCCCTGAAATTTTTATAGACACTGACCTTGGCCCACCACTTCCATTTAAGTTCCCTGAAATTTTTATAGATGCTCAAGATTTGGACCACTTTTTGGTTGTTATTCTTGCTTTGTTGTGAAAGCTGCCACTTCAATTCATTCATGGTGTTGAAAGTGCTGTTCCATGAACCAGATGAGAGGCTCATCATATGTTCATGCAATGGCATAAAAACCCCTAGGGAGTAGGGATACTGCTTCATTGATCTAGGGTCACACTTTCAACACTTTCTATGAGGGCTTCTAGGGTAAACTACCCTTGGCATTTTCAAGTTCCACAACCTTTTGAGATCCTTCTTTGGTTGGGAACATTTAGGTGCATTTGGATGTGCTATTGAATTTGAAGTGAAATTTGAGTCTAACAAAGTCAAAATAAAGTAATTTCCCCAAGCATTCATATTGAGAAGTTGGGATCTCCAAATTGCAACTTTGCTTTCTAATGCAGGGGCATTTTCACACTGGGCTCGAGTGGGGTCGCCTGTAGGATCCAGGGTCATACTCGGGGTGTGTGACCCATGCGATTTGGGGCCTATGGGGGAGGTCTTGTCTTCGAGACTCCTTACTAGGGGTGATTAATGCGCATTTCACATTGGGCTCGAGTGGGGTAACCCATGCGATGGGGGAACACACTCGGGGTGGGCGGCCCATGTGATTTGGGGCCCACGAAGGGGGTTCAGCCGAGGTCCTAACCCATGAGATGTGGGGCCTGGACTATGAGATAAAGGGATTAATTCGCTATACTCTAACAGTTTGAACTTTTAGAGTAAGTGGTTAATTGTCTTGCATAAAATTGGTATCAGAGCGGGAGGTCTCGTGTTCGAGACTCCTCACCGGGGGTGATTAATGCATGGGCATTTTGACACTGGGCTCGAGTGGGTTCGCTTGTGGGATGCAGGGGCACACTCGGGGTAGGTGACCCATATGATTTGGGGCCCACGGGGGAGGTCTTGTGTTTGAGACTCCTTACTAGGGGTGATTAATGTGCATTTCACACTAGGCTCGAGTGGGATAGCCCGTGGGATGCAAGGACACACTTAGGGTGGGCGGCCCATGTGATTTGGGGCCCACGAAGGGGATTCGGCTGAGGTCCTAACCCATGAGATGTGGGGCCTGAGCTACGAGATAAAGGGATTAATTCGCTATACTCTAATAGTTCGAGCTTTTAGAGCAAGTGATTAATTGTCCTGCATCACTTTCAAGTTGGACTTTGAAGATCCATAAGGGTAGTCTGATGGCTACTTATTATGATTGCTAGGAAACATCAGTAGTTTTTTCCATTTCTTCTTGATTAAACTGATTGTTTGCAATTTAATTTACTTTAGCATCCAAATGCAACCTTTGTAATTGTTATTCATTTTCACACAGATGATTGCAATGAACCAAGTTGCCAGCTAGCCATACATTTTCACACTGATGATTGCAATGAACCAAGGTTAGAGTTGACCGATTGAGAGGATTTTTTGGGAATGGTCCATCCAGGATGGGGTCCGTCAGATCAATGGCTTGGATAGACCATGGCCTCGAATCTGCAAGCCGAGTTTCGTACAGGGAACTTCCCAATGCAAAACAAACAGGAAACTCAGCCTCAATGAATATAATTAAATAAAGGATAAAACATAACAAATCATATCTTAGCCCTAATAGGATCCGAGTTTGTTGACTCAGACCCAATGCGACTATTAACTGATTCCAAAATCCATATCCAACTGCGATTTGCTCGGATACTTCGAGTGGTTTCCATGAATCTGATATCATGGCCATACTTGCACTGAGACTCAACGAAATCTTGTTGCACGGGTGTGGTCGAGACTTCGGGGCTGTTTGGATGGTGGGACTTCCCAATCATAGCAGTTACTAATCCTAGGAATGGTCAATCCAGGGTTTGACTTTGGTATTGGCCAATCTCTTGTTTGGTTAACATCCTGAATTGAAAGTCAGAGAATTTGGAATTTGTAAATCTATTGTTTGGCTTTTTTTAGAAGAAAGAGGAATACTTGCACATATGATAAGGAAAATACCAAAAAAGGGGCCTGCTTGGATCCTTGCATTGGTTGGTCATGGATTGTCAGATCCAATTGTCTGGATATATAGGCTAGACTATGGAGTCTCAGGCCACATATATGATCCTTAGCCCATTAGTCTGGTCATATGTACAACCATTTAAGTTTGGTGTCTCATCCATGGTACATGTGAATGCATGACAGTAAGTTGACAATCCAGACTGTCTGGACCATCACTCACAGTGTGGATGCAACATAGCCCCAAATCCACACAAATTGAACAATCTCAACCATCTGATTTTGTTCAATGAATTTGGACTGCTGACAGTTCTATTTTTACAGTCCGTTTGATAGCTAGCAATTGGATGGTTAAGATCATTCAACCACTGTAATCTTCAGGTTATGCTCCATCCCCAATGGGTCCTACAATCTGAGCGGTCTGGATTGATGTGCATGTATGCTGAGTATAGAATGATATATCATATATGAGACACCAAACTTAAAGAATGGTGAACTCTCTCCATGATCCTGCCCATGCATATGCTTTGTGAAAATTGCAAGCGTGCAGCTTTATTAGTTTTGATTTATAAAATTCCGTTGGGCATCATTAAATTCAGGGGAACAGATGTGAGTGTGGAGAATTTGCACGAAGGCTTCACCCATGTGTTCGAGTCTACTTTTGAAAGTGTGGAAGGCATTGCCGAATATATCGCACACCCGGCCCATGTTGAATTTGCTAATGTGTTCCTGGCTGCGCTGGATAAAGTCATTGTCATTGACTACAAGCCCACTCAGGTCAAGGTATGAAAGTGTGATTGGTTTGATCAGAATGTAAGAGATCGGGCTGGTTTCAGGTATATGCTACTCGTGCATTTTATATAGAATTTATTACCGAGACTTCCTAGTCTATTAGTAGATTATCTTGAATAAGGCTATTTGTTTGTCGACTCTATTGGACCCATCATGAATTTGGAATGGAAAGCTTGGAATGAGATATGGTCCTATGGATCTGACACATCTAAACAGGCATTCATTGCTTGTACTGAACTTTTGCATATGATAGTATGGTATTGTTCGGATGATTGTTTTGAAGGAAATGATATGATATTATAGAGCTGTTCATGCGTCCACACTCCACATGGCACAGTAAACAGTGGGTCGGGACCACTAGCTAAGTGGACTTCAGTATGGGTGAATCATGGTTATAAATTTATTCAAAATACATGACCTACACATCAAGATGGTGTCTGTCGCCATTCAGGGAGAAAGGTGAGAGAAAATGCATTGATAGGATTTCACCATTACCATGCTTTTTTGGTGGACAATGCAGATTGACCGTCTCCCGTCTCATGATTCTGGAAGGTGGCTTTGTCATCTTATGATAGAGATGGCTCCTTCGTATCATTTCCTTGTTTTAACTGACTTCCATAAATAAACAGGAGAGAAAAAGGGAGCCCAATGGCCGATCCAGCACAGTGACCTCTATTGTTTTATGGGTTTGAAAGTGTTCTTTAGACGGTCCTAATCATTTTGCCGTGTGGAAGCAAATCTGCTATTTGGATGCTGTCCTTTAAGTCTTGATTTTGAAAGTATGCGCATGTCTATTTGGCATCATCACCTTCATCATCTTTAGCCTTTCTCCCACCAATTTTGGGTTGATTGGGTTGATTTTTAAATGTTTACCGGCAAAAGTTCTACACTGCTGCCCACAGGTTATCATCATTGTAGCCCTGTTCTGGCTATTTGTTAGAGTTGTACACAAGTCGAGTTAGCTCGGTCAGCTTGCTTGATTCGACTCGGAAAAGCTCGATTTGCCTCGGCTTGAAATTGGATTCAGACCGAGTTGAGCTGGTTTTTGGAGCTCGAAACAAATTTCGAGTTGAGTTTAAGCTTGCCCGAGCTCGGCTCGACTCAAATTGAACCTCAACTCGAACTGACTCGGATCGAATTAGCTCGGTGACTTGGTTACTTTGATATGAATGCTGCTCGCTGAGTGTTTGATGAAATGACTCAACGAAGTGTTGGTGAGGAAGGAATGGATACGTCGACTGTTTGATTTTGATGCTGCTCTCTAGGTGTTTGATGAAATAGCTGTGAAATATTGTTATTGTTGTGGAAAATTGAAGATGCATTCTACCTATTTGAGAAAATGCCAAACAAGCTCGAATTGGCCCGAGCTGCTGACTGAATTGAGCCAAGCTAACAAGACAGGCTTGAGGACTGAGTTGAGTCGAGTTCGAGCTGGGGTTAGCTACTGGCCGAGCCGAGTTGAGCTGTGCCAGGCTCGACTCGACTTGATTTGTGTACAACACTACTATTTGTGGTTGGCTTTATGGAGCATGTTTCTCCAATCAATCTTATTTAGGATTTGTTTAGATACCAAGTGAAAATCTAAATGAAAATCTTATACTTGTAAAATAGTGGTTAATAGCTATGTGAATCTTTCGAATTATTTGTTATCCAAACATCTCAAGTTGATACATGAAAGGAAAACTTTTTCCATTTCTTTATATATATATATATATATATATATATATATATATATATATATATTCCATGTATCCAAACTTGCCCATAACGCCTTCCCTCATTAAGTGAACACGCCACTGCATCCCTCTCAGCTCCTCAATCCACGTCTTCTCAGTTGTTTTAATCATCCTTTCAAGTTCTATTTCTAAATGTTCCCCTCAGTAGTACGGAGCCATCTATGGTGTTTTTTGCAAGTATCTGGTCTACCATACTGCATGGATCAGCAGCATTTCCAAGAACTTCAAAGAAACCCAACAGCGACAGGAATTATATTGAGTTCCTCCCATTCCCATTCCTAAAAAATAATTCTGTCCTGTCGAATGCTGCTTTGGATTTCCAACTGAAGCAGCCAATGGTAGGTTTTTCCACAATGTTTATTTCTTTCATAAGCATACAAGCATTTCCTTCATAGTTTTTGTTTTTTTTTTTTTTTGATAGGCTGTCTCCGAAGAGGGTCAATTCTCCAACTACAGGGTATTGGACTCGATGTTTTAAAACCCAGACTGGACCTTGACCTGTCTCTTTTGGTGGTTTGAGTCCAAATTGGGATGTTTTAAAACCTGGACTGGACCTTGACCTGTTTCTTTTTGTGGTTGAGTCGAAATTGGTACAGGCATGGGGTCCAACCATTTCAACTGATAAGTGAAATCATGAGCTAAAAGCCTATAGGTCCTGTAGTGCATTTACCTTGTATAAGGCTGGTCATGGGTTCAAATACCGCAGAACTTGTTGAACCGCCTGGGCCAACCGGGCAATTGCCAACCCAGGCATGTGGACCATTGCACCTTATGGTTCAAACCGGTTGTTAAAGAGATGGTTTTCCAGGTGATGCAACCCCTTTTTGTTATCGGTTCCAGTCCAAATGTCTGGTATCTGTTTCCTTAGGTGTCATACGTGTGAGATATGAGCACAAGTTTAGAAATCGTGCCTATCTATAGATGTAATCATGCTTCCTATGGTGTGCTCCACTTGAGCCTTGGATCTGCCTGCTTTTGGGGCTTATGCCCTAAAATGATCTGTGAAAATGGATGGACGATGTAGATAAAACACATACATAGAGCTATACACAAGCCGAACCAAGTCGAGCTTGGCTCGGCTTGACCAACAGGCTACCCAACCTTGAACTCAGCTTGGATCGGTCTTCAAGCTTAACTGGCCGGCTCGACTTCGTTAGTAGCTCAAGCCAGCTCGAATCAAGTTCGTGAGCCAACGAATGAGTTTAGTTTTTAGAATTTTTAATATATATAATATATAATATATAAATATTTGCAAAATATTTATATCAAGCGAAATCGATCAGAGCCAAATCGATTAGAACCAAGTCAAGTTCCGAGCTGAGGCAAGCCGAGCTTAGTCTAGCTCCAACTCGGCTCGAAATTTTTTCTGAGCTCAAAAAATCAGCTCAAACTCAGTTTTGAGTTGAGTTGAATCGACTCTTTCGAATCTAGTCGAGCGAGTTAACCGAGCTAACTGGGTTCGTGTACAGCTCTACTGACATACATCAACCCGTCCCTGCCTAGACCGATGCAATCTGGGTGCGGCAAAAACACATGGAACCGCAAATGATCTACTGGCCAAAGTGCATGGAAACCCGGCCTCCATGCACATAAATGCATTTGGACTCGTTGCTATCCACATCACCTATCTGAACCGTGCATTAGGTCCAATTCATTCTTCATGGGCTGCCATGAAAAAAAGTCATGCTGATCGGATGATTTAAGCCATCCAATCAGCAGCATTCAAAATGAACGTACAAGATACACTGGTGAGCGATGAGTCCAATCTTGGATGTATGTGGCCATCCATTGCTGGACCTATTGATGGAATTCCGATAGGTGATATGAATGCCAACAAGTCCCGATGCAACCATGTGCATGATAAGGTTTCCATGCACGTAGCCACTTATCATTACTAGAAATGAGAGTGGAGAGGCGTTGCCCTGCTCAAGGATGCTGGTTGGTGCCCACCGAGATGTTTGTGAGAAATCCACACCGTTCATCCGTTTTGAGAGCTCATTTTAGGACATGCAACCAAAAATGAGGTGGATCCAAAACTAAAGTGTGGTCCACTTAGATATTTGCCTCAGGACTTACTACGAGCTCTCCAAATTTACGAACGGTTTGGATATAACACATACCTCATACCATACCTCATGAAGGGACCCACAGAACTATGTGACGTCGACACACTAGCCAGATCGGTGGTGCGTGGTACACCAGCCAATCCACTTCCCTGCAACAGGCGTTCCGGTCCAATAATCTACGGTCAAAAGTTCATCGATTGGACATTTAATATTAGCCATTTGCAGGATGCCCATTCACTGAAGGCCCACAAGATGAACGGCGTGGCCGAGCCAATATGGGTCTAATGTCTTGTACCGATAAATGCCTACCTATGCAGGAACCATTCACCATCTGCCTGTGTGGCATCCGGACCATTCCCTTAGACTACCCAAAAAGTTCGGTTGATCCACTCATCAGGTGTACCGCAAGCATATAAATGGACGCTAGAAGAAGAACATACATATGTGGCCCACCTGCTGCCAGATTTTTGGACCGAGGAATGTTTATAGTGGTCCACCTAATGGACGGGTCCGCTCCCACACATACGTTGAAGACCCAAATCCTGAGAGAGAGAGAGAGAGAGATAGAGAGAGATCCACACCGGCCACCGGGTGGGACTTGCTGTAAACATGTAGTGATGAGAAATTAATAAATAAATAAATCAGGGCAGTTCACTTGTCAGGTGGCCTACGCAATGTGGATGGGCCCCACCTGGTATCATCCTCATCAAGGTCGGTGGATCCAACCCACTGTGATGCATTTTTATTATATCCACTCCATCCATCTGTCTATCCAGATCATTTTAGGCGGGATATAAAACAAAAAATTCTATAAATCCAAATCTCAGGTGGACCACACCAGAGGAAATAGTGAAGATTGAACGCTTACCATTAAAAACTTATTGGGGGCACAGTAATTTTTATTTGCCTTCAAACCTGTTCATAAGGTCACATAGACCTGTATGTAGGGACCACACAAATATCAGTTTGATCCAAAACTTTTGTGGCCCACAAGAAGTGTTTAATGGTTAATGACCATTTCTTCCTGTGGTGTGGCCCTCCTGAGATTAGATCTAATTTATTTTGGGAATCATGTTCTATCATGATCTGTTGAAAGGGATAGACGGCGTGGATATAAGAAAAATAAATCACGATGGGCCCCACAGTCATGTATCCACCGCTGCGTCCTCTCCCCCTGCGTGCCCTTGGTGAAAATGGGAGGGGGGTAGATTGGTCATTTTCTCCAAAATCCCAGCAGAGCCCTAAACTGCAATCCCAGCAGACCTACTCAGTTCTCATCAATGGCGTCCCTTCTTCCTCAATCCTCTCTCAACCTCTGCAATTTCCAAAATCCCTTTTTGGGTTTTCTTCCTCTTTCAAAATCCCATCTGAGTTTTTCAAATTTCAACGCAGTTCATCTGATTTCGCTCCCAAAACCATCCGCCATTTGAAGAAAGAAATCAGCTAAAAATCGCCCAATCAGCCTAGAAAAAAGAACAACAAGAAGAAGAAAGGCAGGAAAAATGCTTTCAAAAATCTCTTCATTCCAATCTCCAAAATGGTATGCTCATTCCCTTCTCTCCCCAAATTTCAAATTCCAAAATTCCCTTATTGTCAGACTCTTTTCTTCTGAAAATTCAGACGCCGAAGCTGAAGTGAAAACCATTTTACATATAATCAACACCTCCAATTCCAATCAAAGTATGAGAGGATCTCTGAAAGAAAGTGGAATCTTCCTATCGAACGATTTGATAGACCGAGTCCTGAAAAGGGTCCGGTTCAGCCATTCGAATCCCATGCAAGCATTGGAATTCTTCTATATAACAGGAAAAAGAAGCGGCTTTTACCACACACCATTTTCATACGATACAATGCTATACGTTCTCGGAAGAAGCCGGAAGTTCGACAAGGTTTGGGAAGTCCTGGTTGAAATGCGCCGGAAAGATCGGAATTTGATTACTACCCGCACTCTTCAGATAGTTCTGGCCAGAATTGCCAAAGTCTGCTCTGTCCGTCAGACGGTCGAGAGCTTCCGGAAGTTCCGGAAGCTGTTTGTGGAATTCGATACTGACTGTTTCAATGCCTTGTTGAGAACCCTCTGTCAGGAGAAAAGCATGAGAGATGCAAGGAATGTGTATCATGAGCTGAAGCATAAGTTCCGGCCGAATCTACAGACATTCAACATACTTTTGTCAGGTTGGAAGTCGTCAGAAGAAGCGGAGCATTTTTTCGATGAGATGATGGAATTGGGTGTTAAGCCAGATCTCGTTTCATACAATTGCTTGGTCGATGTGTATTGCAAGAGTAGAGAGATGGAGAAGGCGTTTACAACCATCGAGAAGATGAGAGAGGAGGAGATTTATCCAGATGTCTTCACATATACGAGTATAATTGGAGGGTTGGGATTGGTGGGCCAGCCCGATAAGGCGAGAGATGTTCTTAAGGAGATGAAGGAGCATGGGTGCTATCCTGATGCTGCAGCTTACAATGCCGTGATAAGGAATTTCTGTATTGCAAAGAGGCTCGGAGATGCTTATCAGTTGATGGATGAGATGGTGAACCGGGGCTTGGACCCAAATCCGACGACTTATAATCTGTTCTTTCGGTGTTTTTACTGGTCGAACGATCTGGGGAGTGCGTGGAGCATGTATAGGAGGATGATGGATGCTGGGTGCTTGCCAAACACACAATCGTGCATGTTTCTTATTAGATTGTTTCGTAGGCAGGAAAAGGTGGAAATGGCACTCAAGCTGTGGGGCGATATGGTGGAGAAGGGTTTTGGGTCATATACTTTGGTGTCGGATGTGTTGTTTGATTTGCTTTGTGATATGGGGAAGTTGGATGAAGCAGAGGAATGTTTTCTGCAGATGTTTGAGAAAGGGCAGAAGCCGAGCAATGTCGCTTTTAGGAGGATCAAGGTTCTCATGGAATTGGCAAAGAGGCATGATAGCCTCAGGCATTTGGCAGAAAAGATGGCGGTTTTTGGGAATTTAGCGGAAGTGGATGGAGCAGGTGAAATAACAGAAACGGCATCCTACTGTCCACAATAGTGTTGAATTGGATCCTGCTGTAATTCAGTATCGTTTGGTATGTCTTTTTCTATTCCTGTTCTTTTCATGGGTCAGTCAAGTTATAGTGCACGGATTAGTGGATTTACAAGACCTTATCTTTTGAATTTAAGGGCTGCATTTGGATGCACTACTCAATTGAATCTGGTGTATTCAGTTGAGCTCATTTGACTCAATATCTTCCCAAATGCAGTTACATTCAAGTTCAGCTCAATTCTAATGCCATTGCAATCTGGGTGCCCCGGCTGTCAATAGGCATAATAAGGAAATTACAATTTGGTTATTTCCACTTCATTGAACTGTAATTACAACTCTAAAGTAGTGCATCCAAACACACCCTTGAAGACAAAATGCCCTGGGGATGCACCCTTCAAGAGGGGGGGGTGGGGGGGGGGGGGGGGGGGGGGGGTGTGTTTGGACTGTTTCCTTATAATCATTTGATCAAAGTGATTCTGGGGGGGATACGCAGTCAATGGTGGACCCACACGATGGACAGTCGTGACCATCCATTTTTTAGCCAATGTTTGAATAATTTGAATCATTCGATCAATGTGATTATTGAAAGTCATGTGTAATTCAAAAAAAATTGGGACTCCCATGATGGATAGTATAGATCAATGGCCAACCTCTTGCAATATTATCGATTTGGGCCGTCCATTTCCATGGCCATCAGTCAGACGAAACATGAGCAACTATGGCCATCAAGAGTGAATGTATGGAAATCTCACACTAATTCAATGTAAATTTAAAATGAATGCAAACAAACCCATTTTTGAATTTAGGCCGGCAACTCATGCTGATTGTTAATAAGTAGCAAATTGGAAAAACGATGGTCCTGAGGGATTTTTATATAATACTATAACCTATTTTTTTCAGCAATTATTCCCATCAATCTTTCTTTTATATTCATTTTTTGTGAATTTCCGGAATACTATTCTATCAATGCAGAGACAGAAAATAGGCATTTGTTTTTAACCATATTCATTTTGAAGAGGTGTCCAAATCAAACAATTTATACACCAAGCTGACTGCTAATGGCAGAGATATATGGTTATTATAGCCTTGAGGCAAATTGCCAAAGAACCCAGTTGCAAACTTATGTTGTGTCACTAAGGGCCCATTTGGATACCATCAAATAAGTTACTTTTTCTACTTACAACAGTAGATCGGTAACTTATTTGGGATAAGTAAGTCTGGTTTATATTAATTATAAGTTACTTTTTTACTTAAACTTAATTATTTCAGCTAATTTTTTTTAATAGCTTTTTTACTTTTCATAAGTTACTGAAGAAGGCATCGGGAGAGGCTAGAAGAAAGGAGTTGCATCCGAACCAAGAAAGAGAAGCATCTAACAAAAACCAGGTGTCCTCTCTCTCTTTCTCTCTCTTTGAAGCATCGAACAAAAACCAGGTGTCCTCTCTCTCTCTCTCTCCCGTTTCTTCAACAGAAAATATAGGATTCTGATTGAAATCTCCCAATCTGTCTAACAGCTGAAAATCCCCCCATTTGATCAAATGGTCATGGGTATGTAAATTTGGGGGATGTTGGTGTCGCCAAAGACCCGTTCAATGAAATGTGAGAGAAAAATGCAGTGTCATGAACGGCTATGATTGCAGGGTATGGGAAGCGTGGAGCATCTGAAAAGTGCCTGTTGGGTGATTGATGGAGCGCTTGTACGAGATGATCTTCCCAAACAGGCAGGGGCTTAGAGAATTCGAATTGAGAGTTTCTCAAACTTTTCAGGAAGCTAATCAGGCTGCATTGTTCAGCAGACATTCCAACAGCATTTCATCTTGTGGATTTGGATGCATCTCGCTGTGTTGAATGAGCATCTAGCATTTAGATAGTTTGTTGTATGCCTGTATCATACAGTCAACAGAATGGCAGCATTCAATCCTGTTCATTACAAGAGCATGGTTAATTATCCTTGCAGATAATATTTTATCAAAGTGGAAATCTAGCCTGAGTGCAGATAATTATCCTTGCAAATAATATTCTTGCAGAGATTTCCCCTTCACCCTATAGACCATTTCCCATAAACTCAATTCCCTATTATGGGATGAGTCTCTGTTATACTACCCCCTACCCAGACCCCATATTTTCTTTCAGTTACTTCCATAGTCTTCCGTCCTCCACCCTAATTCTCCATAGCCACTTCCCTAGTACTAATTTTCATTCATTAGCCATTTTTCATTCCTGCAAGCATGTGGTTTATCTCCTTACCCCTTTTGTCAGGTGAACTTCTTGTACTTCGAAGCAGGAGAAAACAAACAGGCTCTCGTGAAACTTGTAGGTTGCAAGAGGTAAGTTGCTCTGCATCATGCTTTGGTCATGCCTTCCACACTGTATTATGGCATTGAAGAAATGCTGTTGGTTTTTTTTTTTATCAACCGACTTTTGACAGTTTTGGCATTGAATATTAATTACTAGTTTGAATTATTCTCTGCCCGTTTCTTTATAAGTTCCTGAAATCATTACCATTTTACAATGCTTTAATAAGCTATATAAAAGTTCTTTCTTCTTCTATGTGTGTCGCATTATTTTTCAGAAGGCAGAGGTATTGTAGCAGATGTGTTTGATGCCAACTCTTTGGTCTTGTTTCATTCTTTATTCCATCTATTACATATATCACAATCTGAACTTCATGTTAAGGGACCGTTTTGAAAGGGGACAAATCCTGAGTTTTTCGGAATTTTTACTGGAAAAACTCGTGTTCAATTTCATCTAAATATTCCCTGCACTGAAACAGAAGCTTGTTGGAATGGGCTCCATTTCCAGTTTGTTGCTTTCCATTGGCTAATACAAGCTGATTCAATCAGAGTCCATGCAAACAGGACCTAAAATTTCTTGGCAGTTGCTAAGATAGTTTACCAGTTGTTGGTGTACCTCTCTCTACCTTATGTTAGCATGGAATCACTAAAATGACTTCGTATTTATCACCCGTACAATCTTTTCACCTGCAAAATAGATTTACTGAATGCTTTAATCATTCATGAGTATTGAAATAGTCATGTTGGGTAGGTGCTCTCTCTGGCTCTCTCTCCAAATTCTATGGCTGTGACTCTCCTTTTTTTTTTTTTCTTTCCTCTTCTAAAGTATTGTAGGAATAAATATTTACAACCCTGATTGATTTTGAGTACACCCATTTTAAATTTGTGGAATTGAAAAACTGCAAGAATGAGGCTGTAGGCAAAATGGGTTGTTTGTTAGTGATCTGCAATGGAATTGCTTCAAGGTTCAGGTACATTTAATATGCATTGGAGCTTGTATGCAGTTGGATGCTGCATATATTAGTGATTGTTTGCAGCTGGTTTGTAGTGGAATAGTCAGTTCTAGGAGAAAGGCAGTGTTAGATCCATGCGGGTGCAGAGCAAGAGTAGCTCTAGAGCATAGGTGGAGAATGGTTTCCAGCTGGAAATTAGGCCTTACGCTGCTGAACCTTGGCGTTTATGCCTCTACTGCTTGTGCAGTTTCTTTTATTTGGCTGGATGTGATGCAGGACTGATGCATAAATTAAGTAACATATGAGATCAACTAGCCGAATTGAGATATTTAACAAAAAAACACAAACATCGTTATGAGATGAAAATCAAAAGAAAATCATGCATAATCCTGGCCTAAGCTACTAACATCTTAACACAAGATCATTAAATAAAAAGAAACTAAGATCTATTGGATGTAGGGAGATTCAATTAGCATAGGGTACAATCTATTTCAAAATAGAAAACTTAATACAATCTAGTGTAAAAATTAGAGTTCGGGTAATTTGGGAAAGTAGGAAAATTAGGAATTTTAGATTCAGGGTACGGGCACGTGGCGTGGGGTGGATGGGTTTAGGTCGGCTAAGGTTTTGATTGTGGATGGGTATGAGAAAGTTGGGTTTGGGAGAAAACGGAGATCTGAGATGGGAGAATGAAGAACCTGAAGAAAATACTTGGATGAGAGATAAAAGAGAAGATGGTGTGGGGATAGATGGAGACTTCGTACCTCCGTTGATGAAGATTAGTCTTGCACCAATCTTCCTTCCAAATCACATAGAAATATCTTCAAATCGCAAGAAGAGAGAAAAAGAAGGAAATTTATTTTTTATTTTTTAAAAAAAAATCACAAAATCCAATGCGAGAGAGATCACATGCCCTCCTCTTTTTATAGATCTAATAAGTTTATTACAATAATCCCCATATCTTGTGAATTTTAACAAAAATAGTCATAGTCTAAATAAAATCAACTAAAACACTCATAATGTGTCCAAATATAAAATATTCAAAAACTAAATCCTAAAATGTGATAAAGTTTAAAACTGATGTGGACGATCAACGATCAATTGCCCGATCATGTGACCCATGCGATCTAATAAGCTGATCATCGCATCCCTTTAATCCAATGGTCTGGATTATTTCATAAAGCAGCCCATGTGCATCTTCCCAGTGTGGGGGTCTTCCAGATGCTCGCATATGCACACGGGGTCTCCATAAAGCAACCCATGTGCATCTTCTCAGTGTGGGGTCTTCTAGATACTCGCACATGCACATGGGGTCTTCAACACGATCACGGGTACTTGCTTAACCACAGGGAAATCGGTATAGCCCGCCGCCTCCTCTAATACGTACGCAAGGTCGTAAGTGACGTGATGTTCTCATCAAGATGTTTTCTAATTGTAGGGTGCTTTATGGAGGCTGGATTGACTTAGACCTCTGAAGTCTATCCACAGTTTGCAAATGCTCTTTGGGAAGCTCGGGTTTGCCCGGTGTTTTTGGTCCGGTTTTTCTTCTCTATGGGACCCTTGGAGATGCTCCCCAGTTTGGACTTTTTTTTTTTTTTTTTGCTTTGGTGTTTTCTTTTTCTTTTCTTTTTTGCTGCAGAGTGTGTACGAGTAGAGGGGCTGTTGGATGTTTTTTAGAGTTTTGAGTGGTAGGGATATATGATAGGTGAGGCTCAGTCCTTTTTGTCTTGCCCGTCGGAAAATTGTAAGTTTTTTGTTTTTCAACAAAGTTCATGTGGGGCGCTCCCACGTTTCTTCTTCATAAAAATAAAATAAAATAAAACGTCTTCCTCCAATATGTTCGTTGGATGTTATGCTGTATGCACCCAGAGACACTCTAGGCTTATTGCTAATGAAGTCTTCCTCCAATATGTTTCTGCTTATATTCATTCTCTCACCTCCTCATTTTGTTTTTCTTCAGGTGGTCTAAATAGCTGTTCATTTGCCAAGCGTAACTGACAATGAAATAAAGAACAATTGGAACATGGGCTTATATCTGATAGTTGAACAGTCTGAAGTTTTTTTTTTTTTTTTTTGCCGGCATGGTATGCCTCCGCATATACCTCCAGATATATACAGTTCAGATATCGTATACAGTGTTAAGAAGCAATTTTCAATTGTTCGCATCAACTTGTGGGGCATGGATGATTTCAATGGCTGAGATTTGATTTGTGATGATGGTGACAGGAAACTAGCCATTGATCCTTTCAATGATGTAATTGGTTTTTTTTTTTTTTTTCATTTGGTCTGTTTGGAATTGAAAGTGACTGAGAATATTATGTTACTTATCACATGCAGAGATTTGAAATTTTCTTTTAAAAAGTTACTTATCAATATGTTATTACCAAACATACTTATCTACCTATTGGTTAATAAGTGTATTGTTTACCAAACATACTTGTCTGCTTATTGGTTGATAAGTGTGTTGTTTACCAAACATACTTATCTACTTAATAAGTAGAACCCAAGATAAGTTACTTGAGGTATATGTATCTTTAAGTTACTTACAATCCAAATGCGCCCTAAGGGCCTGTTTGGAGACCACCAAATAACTTACTTTCCAACTCACCTTAAATCAAGGAAGCGTTTGGATGCAAGTTACTTTGGTCAAGCTACTTATGCCATAAGTAACTTATCTTGATTTCTACTTACAGTCAATAAGAATGTTTGGTAACAAAATTAATCAAAAACTAGAAAAGCATGGAAACCATACTTCAAGTTTGTTTGGTCCTCCTCACATCCATCATATGGGGCCAACCTTTGATGTGGACCATTCAATGGATGCCCCCCACCTTTGATGTGGGTTGTCCATCAGACGAACCCCACCACCTTGGATGTGGGTTGTCCATCAGACAGACCCCACCTTGGATGTGGGGCATTCATTAGTATGGCCCGACCTTTAATGTGCACCATTCTTTCTGCAGGGCCCACCTTTGATGTTGGTCATCCATCAAGTGGGGCCCACCTTCAATATCCACAACCCGTCATGTGGAGCCCACTTTTAATGTCGATCGTCCATCATGTGGGCCCCCACCTTTGATGTGGGCCTCCCATCATTGATGCTAACCTTTGATGTGGATTGTCCATAATGTGGGGCTCACATTGGATATAGACCACTCATCATTAGGGCCGGCCTTTAATGTGGACCGTCCATCATGTGGGTCCCACCATTATTATTTGCCCATCATGTGGAGGCCACCTTTGATGTGGACTATCCATCATGTGGGCCCCACCTTCAATGTGGGTTGTCCATTATGCAAGGCTCACCTTGGATGTGGTTCATTCATCATTCGGGGCCGAGCTTTGATGTGGACCGTCCATCATATGGGTCCCCTCGATATGGGCCATCCAGCATGTTGGGCCTAATTTCAATGTCCACTACCCATCATGTGGAGCCCACCTTTGATGTGAATCGTCCATCATGTAGGCCCCACCTTTGAAGTGGGTCCTCCATCTCACCAGCCCGCTTTGGATGTGTGCTTTTTATCATCATGGGCCTACCTTTGATGTGGACCATCCATATGTGAGCCCATATTAATATGGGATAATCTATTATGTGGGGCCCACCTTTTATGTGGACCATCCACAGTGTGAGCCCCACCTTCAATGCGGACAATCCATCATGTGGGGCCTCCTTTGATATGGGCAGTGAGATGAGCATTGGAAACACATGACTGTAAAATTTTGCTTTTCTACCTCTCTCTCTCTCTCTCTCTCTCTCTCTCTCTCTCTCTCTCTCTCTCAGGGTCCATATTGAAAGAGGCCTCACATGACGGACTGTCCACATTGAAGGTGGGCCCAAATGATGGATGGTTAACATCAAAAGTGTGCCCCACATGATGGATTGTCGATATTAACCTGGGCCCACATAATGGATGATCCGCATCAAAGTTGAGCTCCTAATGATAAATAACCTACATCCGAAATGGGTGGATATGATAGACAACCCACTTTAAAGGTGGGGCCTACACGATGGACAGTACACATCAATGGTGAGTTCCAAGTTACGGGCAATTAATAATGGTGGTCTCTACATGATGGATGATCCACATCAAAGTGGACCCCCATATGACAGATGATCCACATCAAAAGTCGGGCCCTAATGATGAATGGCCTACATCCAAGGCGAACTCTGCATGATGGGCAACCCACATTGAAGGTGGAGCCACATAATGGACTGTCCACATCAGAGGTGGGCTCCACATGATGAGCAATTAATAATAGACCTCACATGATGGATGATCCTCATCAAGGTAGGCCCCACATGATGGATATTCTACATCAAAGGTTGTCCCTAATGATGAGTGGCCCATATCCAAGGCGAGCCCGTATGATGGATGCTCCACATCAAATGTGGGCTCCACATGATTGGCTGTGCATATTGAAGGTGGGCCCCACATGATAAATAACCAACATCACATCAAAGGTGGGCCCTACACAAGAGACAATGTACATTAAAGATCAACTCCTAATAATGAATGACTCACATCCAAGGTGGGCCTTGCATGATGGACGACCCACATCAAAGGTGGGCCCCACACAACGAAGGGTCCACATCAAAGCTTGGCCCCACATGATGAGTAATGGAGTTGAGGAGGACTAAATAGACTTGAGGATGAATACTTATGATGTTAGAAGCTAAACATGCTTTTTTAACTTTTTGACATTTGCCAAACATACTCATTTGTTGAATAATTAAAAACCAAGTTAAGCTACTTGTGACATAAGTAACTTATCTAAAGCAACTTACAAAACAAATGCCTCCTAAAGAGCTGATGTTGATTATCACTAATATGATTATGTCATTAAATTGATTAGGGGTCGAGTCGGGCTCAAGTCATAATGGCGGTGCATCCAACTCAAACCCAACCCATTTATTACAAGTTGAAAATCTTAAACACCAACCCAATTGGTCTATAAATGGGTCAAGCTAAACCTAACCCACTAGCCCTGTTTAATTTTTTTTAAAAATAAAAAATAATAATGTTATTATTTTGTATAAATATATAAGAATATCAATCACATATTTAAAACTCTCAATTAACATAAAATCAAATCTTTACTATAATCTAATTTACAACCATCATAACCTAATTCACTACTATTAATATTATTTAAATAAATAAGTTGATGGTCACCCAATATGATGTAGAAAAGTAACAGTGTAACACGAAATCATATTCTCATATCCAGCAATCAAACCCAACCTATTCCATTTGGTTGACATAACACAACCCTAACTAAATTCATATGGGAAGCCTTTGCTTTACATAAATAAGCTTGGTTGAGCTCTTGATTTGCTTTACCCATCTCTAAAATATTAAGCACTCTTCTGCATTGTGCTTTACCCATCTCTAAACTATAAGAAGAGCACAATACAGAGCAATAAAACAAGCCCCCACAATAAAATAACGTGTATGTGGCACAACAGTTGTGCAACCATTTAAATTATAGAAATGTGGCCACACCTTCTCCTTCCATGACAAAGCTCCCTCAAGGCCCATAAATAGAGTCTATCTGCATTAGAAAAAATATTAGAAATTCGACTAAAAACCAAAACCTTATAAGCTCAACCTACATGATAATGCATTGGAGTCTTGACTTCAAATCTAAAATGGATCTATGGTCCGGTCGAGTTCTAGACACATGTGTCATGCATGCCACTCGAACGCGGAAATTGTTATAGAAAATAGAGTTATAGCCTAGAAGAATCTAAGGTACAAATGCCACTTTGATTTAGCTATCCATCCAGTCATTTTATTTGTGTTGAGCCACTCTGTAACCTACTTCAGAAAACAGGAGAAACTTTATATTTTTCTTTTCTTTTCTTTTCTTTTTTATTTCTTCAGGTTATGAAGAATATAAAAGAATATCAATTCCTAAAATGTTTATTTAAATTTATTATGGACAACTTACCAATTCCACCATCCTTACCTACCTTTACTTTCCTTGCCTACTTCCACTAATTTCAAAGGAATCTTAACTCTTCATTATGGACATCCTTACCTACCTTTACTTTCCTTGCCTATTTCCACTAATTTCAAAGGAATCTTAACCCTTCATTATGGACACATGTCATCATCTTATTAGCTTCCTCAAATGCTCTCTTATTCCCATAGTACTTCTATGCTCTATATATAAATGTGGAGATGGTCTTTAATTTAATTTGCATAGTCTCTAAACAATTTAAGTGTGAATTTAGAATTGAATAGAACTAGTTAAAAGGGAAGATGAGCAGGGTATTCGATTTCCTTTTTACTTTGTTATTATATTTTAGAAATATTTCAATATACTTAGTTCCTATGTTAATGAAATGTATTTTTACCTAGGTTTATGATTGCTAATTTTGGGATAAATATACAAAATTATTAATTTACAATTCTTTTATGAAATAACTAAGATGTTTTAGCTTTGATATTTACTTTTGTCTTATAGGACATGCATATAAAAAAAATTATAGTCAAGTGAGATATTTGAGGAAATTGATAAAGGTAAATCATACTATATATTCATTATTTAATTTTAATTAAAATTTTTATAATCTTTATTACTGTTTTGCAAATTATTTACATATATCATTTGCTTGATAATATAATATTCTTTCCCTTTATGTTGGTATCTCTCTTTGGAGAGAACTCTTGTCATGTCTTTTTCACAAGGGACATGAAAATGCATTTTTGCATAATTTTTGTAAGAATTGGTTTGATATACCATGACAAAAAAATTGTGTCTTTATCATTTGCCATTTGGTGTTTTCACACATAATCGATGCCATATCAGCCTATTCTCCAGTAAGAATGTTGTGCGTTGACTTGACCAAATGAGAATTATGGTTTAATGTGTGAAGGAAAATTAGGTTCATAATTCTATCTTTCATTGGAAAAGATGGGAAAGGGTATGATTGTGTCTTGAGATACATTAGTGTTAGGTTTATGGCCAGAGTTCTATGTGACAATTATAATTGATACGTGACATTCCGGGTTTTAGGATTTGGGGAAAAAAATGATTGTCTAGTAAACTATATTTAGAGAATTTGCAAAGTAAGGGAATTTAAGGGCAAAATTAAGATTTTAGTTATGATTAATTGGGGAAGCAAAATATTAATAAATATTGGGGCATATCTATTGGGTGATCTATTCTCTTCTCTAAATGATAAAATCATTGTTTGAAAATTGGAAACTCAACTTTCTTTGTTTTTTTTTTTTTTTTCATAAAGGCAAAACTAGCACAATTCCCTACAATTTGTAGGTCAGAGACATGCAGGCTACACATGCATATTCAATGTGGATATAATATATTTCTACTGCCCCTTTCCAGTTGGATATGGGCCAAGTAGGATGCAATGGCAAATAAACATTCTGTTGCCTTCCAATAAGTTTTTTAATGGTGGGTGTTCAATTGCCACTATTTCCTGTTGTGTGGTGACTTGGATTTCCCAGAGTAGTGAATATCACCGGCAATGTACTGGTTTGGTGCCATAAAAACTTTCCCACCATTATGTATGTGTTTTATCCACACCGTTCATTTAATTTTTCAACCCATTTAAAGGCAAAATCTGTAAAATAAGGCAGATTTAAGTCTCAGATGGATCACACTATAGGAACAGTGGTGATTGAACGCCTACGAAAGTTTCGGATCAAGATGGTATTTGTGTTTTCCCTTCATCCAGATCTAAGTGACCTAATCAATAGTTGGATGACAAATAAACATTACAGTGGGCCCTAGGAGATTTTTAACTGTGGGCATTTAATGGCCATTGTTTTTTGTGGCCTGAGAATTTTATCTGCCTTATTTTTGGGCTTATATCTTAAAATGTGCTGAAAAAATGGATGGACGGCGTAATAATACACATACATCATAGTGAAACTACATAGCTTTTCCAGCACCACAGTGCGGGTGCTGTGTACTATACAACGAATCCGATTCCATCTGGTACCGAGAGAGAGGTGAGAACTATTGTACGCGGTTTCCGGCCAAAGGCTTCCGCAGGAGGTTTCTGCAGTGGGAATATAGATGGGGTCCATCATGATGCTTTTGAGAAATCCACCCGTCCATCTGCTTTGAGATCTCATTTTAGCACATTCTACCAAAAAAAAAAAAAAAGATGAGTCGAATATAAGCCACATGAGAGGAAATAATGGTCCAACGTTGAAATATTTTCATGGCCACCTAAGTTTTTTTTATCAGGATAAGATTATTATTATTTTCAATCATCTTAGTGGAAATGACCTTATAAACGGCTTGGATGGCACATAAACATCAAGGTGGATCACTGGAAGGTTTCAACTGTAGTCATTTATTTCCCCATTTTTCCTTTGATGTAGCGATCCAGATCATTTTCTCTTAAATTTACTAAAATGAGCTCAAAAAATGGATGAAATTCTTCCGCAGGCTTTAGCAAGAACTTCCCGCGAAAGTTGTTATTGTTAGTGTCATGACATATATCCCCATTATTGCAAGCACGAGGTAGCACAATGTGTTATTGGACTGTAAATTGGTTGACCATCTAATGACTCCTTTTATGAATACTCATGCCATTCATATATAATGTGATCTACAGTGTTTCTCAATGTAAAATGGTGTGTTAGCCCAATCATCGCGCATCTAACGGATGATGTGTTGATTAACATACTTCTTAGATTGTAAAATTTCTCATTTGATTCAAGTGCATGTCCAAGGCATGAGTCATTGATTTCTAACCCTTCTGTCCAAGGAATTTTACCCACAATCATGTCCAGCCTCTTTTATTGTTTCTATATATTAGTCTGCCAAACACCAACAATGTTTCAATCAACATGGTTGATCTTAGTTTCTTTTCACACCATCATCACCATAACTTCTGCGTTGTCAATTACTGCAATGGAATGCTGCTAGGCCCAGTTACCCAGTTTGTAACTAACACTATACCACTTACTATGTAGAAACCCAATACAAAGAAATGTGTAGCATGAAGTTGAAAGAGGTACTGCGTTTAGACCCAGCGCACTTTGGAACATACTACTGGCAGAATGTAAACATTTCTCGCCCCATCTGGCAGATTTTTATGATTCTAAACGGCAATAGAAAGTATCTGCTCTTATTTTGTTTGCTTTTTAAACTTGTTTTATTTTCTTAGATTATGATGTGATTATTGAATGGCAACATTAAAAAAATGATGTGATGTTTTCTTTTTAGACTAGTTTCATTTTCCTAGCTTATGATGTGATCATTGAAGGGTAACCTTTGAAAAATGATGTGTGATCACTGAAATGGGAAGAGATTGAACTGAATGTTACGGCCTTATTAATTAAGAGGTTTTGTTAACAAGTCTTTCTTTATCCACATCACTTATCCAATGTGATTTGGATTTTTAAATCTTGTGGGCCACAATGTAGAGAATGAGCCAAAGCCTATCAAGTAGATGTTTCAAACCATCTTAGACATTGATTTAGGGTATGCTAAAGGATAGGTAAAATGTTTTTGTGTTAACAAAAATGCTATTTCAATTTGTGGAATTTGTCTAATGTATTATGAGGACTGTAATAAGACTGACCTTAAATAAACTGTTGAGACCATCCACATGGTGGCGAAATAAATGAGTGATCCAAATTAATTTCGATACAAGTTATATCTATGCAGATTTTTTTAAATTTAATTGAATTATTTTTATTTTTTTTAAAAAAGAAATGCTCTAAAACTCTCATAACATAAGTTATAGTGCTCCTAGTTGCATTAACTCATTTGTACAGTCAATTATCCATTAGGTCTAGGATACTTTGATGGTTATCATGCAATAATCATATTATAGATGAGCCAATCCATTCTTCATTCGGACATTTTTTTTTTTTGTACACATTCTTTTTTTAAGCCATGGATGGGATGGTTAGGATTGCAGCAATAGATGGACGCAGATGGGCAAATGCGGTCATTTGGTTGGATGGTAGACATTGGTTATCAGGATCAATGTAAAATGGAATGCAATAAAATAATGTGGATTAAAATTATCTCAAAAGCTAAAGAATTGGATGTAAATACCAGAAAAGGTCCGATTTTTAAAACTGACCCCACTTTTATCGCCAAGCTCATAATTTCCTTACTTTTGGCCAAAATATATATTTCAATTCGCTTATTACAATTATTATGACAAATATGGGCTTCCCAACCCTTGAAGGACCATAATGCTTGCAATTACTAGCTGGGTTAGAGACTGAGCAGTTGGGATAGAGTTTGGGACTGGGCACATAAATGAGATTGGCCAGTCCATTTAAGGCTTGGGTTGTTGCAGTGAGTCTCAAAACTGACAGACGTCGCACAAGCATCTTGTATCCAATCTTATTTTGAATTTTGGCTGCAAAAACCCTCCATTGTCTAAAATAAGCACTAAAGCTTTTATTGTTACTGAGACCAGGACAACAAGTCTCCATATCATATATTATAACTCAATTTTGTAGCATGGGTAACTTGCTTTCACTTTACTACTAAGGTATCATTTGATAAACTGAAAAATAAGCTCTGAAAATTATTTTAAGTGTTGAAAACTTTGTTTTGAGTTGTAATTTTGAAATAATTTTACAGAGTTTCAGTCAAAAGTGAAAAGAAAATTTATGCACCACCACATTCAGCATTCAACATTCAATATTAAGTGAGAGAAGGGAGTTGAGAAAAAGATACATATTTTCAGTGAAAAATAAGTTGGATCCTCAAACAATCTCAATCAGTAAAAATTACTGAAAATATTAAATTTTAGTGATTAAGTTTTGAAAAGAAGTTCTATCAAACAACCCCTAGTGATTAAGCATTGAAAATAAGTTCTATCAAACAACCCTGAAGTAGCAGAATCTCTTGAAACTTTTTATGTATTTTGAGATAACCCAATTAATGGAAGAGAGAGTAATAATTCTGCAACTAGTGCATGAAAACAAATGAAGGTAAGATATTGAGGCCCCCTACATCCACTATTGTTGGTGCTTCACCGATTTATTATTTTATTTATGCTGAAGTTTTAGAGTCAATATATATGATTGCAAGTATGTCGTCTTATTTATAACTTCTATAACATGTATGAATATCTGTACTCACATTTAAAACTTAACATGAAAGCAAACTAACATAGAAATTTGTTATTAGTTTTTTCTTTCTTTGCTAGATGTTATTTATAGAAAACAAGGACTCTTTAAGGAAGAGTCAATATATCATTATAGTTAATCCGTGCCCTTCATGGCAGTCATGACAGGTTATTTTTGACAATTTTCTATTATAACTAATATTAACGCATTACATCATACCAATATCGAAATTTGATATTTTACACATCATTCGCATATTGGCGACAGTGGACTGTGTTTTTGCCAATTGTTCCAATTTCCTACACCATATGATCCATATACATGAGAAATTTCTTAACAGGTTGAAGATGATCCATACACATTCATATGAGTGATTTTCCTTGAACTAAACAATTTATTTGATGGATAACTTCTATTAGATATTGTTATTGCTTAAAAATCACAATCAAAGTAGGATCATGCTTGCAAACTAAATGAGATCAAGTGTGGTTTAGCTACCAAGTTCAAATTCAATAACAAAACCTCCACTAATAAGAGGTTAGGATATAATATAATTATTCAATAACAAAACCGTCACTAATAAGAGGTTAGGATATAATATAATTATGCAAGTATGCCTCATCCAACTCTTTAATGGAGCTAATGATTCACAAAAAGGATTGACTACTACCCACTTGTCCAAAGCTCGGCACAGGCAGGGGCTCTGAGAGGTAACCATGACATGCATTTTATACACATCGTCCCAAATTATGTTTAGTATAGTAAGACCAGACTGATTTTTGCATGTTCAGGTCCACCTTGTGGATTGCTTGCTCACAGTGTAATTGCCAGGATAATTTAGCTACTTGCCATAGAAAACTCTAAAACTCTCAAATTGGAATGTACTAGCTAGTGGTGGCAATGGGCTAGCCCATTCAACCATTTATGCCCAGGACAGGGGCCCTAAACTTGGTCCGAGGCCATGGCCAGGCTGGAATCCTAGGCTTGTGCCTGGGCACGAGCCATTGATGAATGGCCCAGTTGATTCATCAAGTGGGCCACCATTAAAAATAATAATAATAAATAAAATAAAATAGAATAGATGGTTCAAAGACACTTGTTAGTGACTCCATTCAACGTACATGCAGAGTTTTAAAGATAGGGTCATGTTTCAATGACCCAAATCCTTGTTGTGGCATGGAGGATAGCTAAAAGCTTCTCAGACTTACTCTGATCATTCAACTCTTTTCCTTACAGGGCTGGCCCTGTTTGGTCATGGCCATCACCATGGCAGCCTGGTCATGATAGCCTAATCCTAGCCACTAATTAGGGACCCTTTCTTCAACCGAATGAGGACCACTGCTATCTATCTCTTCTTAACTGTGCATGCTCCATCGTTTGTAAGATTTCAATGACTTCATCCAAATGCACCTTTAGTGGCTGAAATCACTTAAAGTAGCACAAACAATCCTATTCAAGAATGCCACACAAAGCTCACGCCATTTCTTAAACATGCTGAGTCAATGAAATCAAAGCTGTCATGTGCTTAAGATGATGGAAACCTAAGAACAAGGCACACCAACATGCCGGGCTTGCCATACAAGCAGAGAACAGGACACAACCCACACCACAGGTTCAAAACCTGAACTCGATTGGGTTCAATTCCAACTCTAGTACTTCTAAACTTTATTAAAAACACCCTTCACATGGCAAGTGATTCGAGTCATCGCTAGTCTTGTCGAGTTGACCAAGTTAGTGAATAAACTCACTGAATCTCTCCAAGTCAGGGCTGCCATAACAGAATTTCTTAAAGACTCGGCTCGAAACTCAGCCAAGGAAATCGCCGCAGAGTTTCAAGTTGAGTAAGTGAGATTTAAACTACAACCTGCACCTTGGATACTCAATATGCACATATTCTTCAAGATGCCCAATAAAAAGACAAGCTAATCCATTGAACTGGTATCTGAAAACAAGTACATGGAAGATCTCATTTCTAGATCCCCTTAATACATTCGCAGGTTCTTGTTCATCTCCCTATCAAAGCAACACGATCCTTCTGGATTGCTTGCGAAACGTTAAGGTCAAATAGTTCACATCGGATTGGCATTTCCATTTCGTAGAAAGGATTCTTAAGGACATAATCTGTATATAGTTCATAGATGAGTTTCAGAAGTCCTTCCATATGTGGTGACCCAGGGTTGCAGACAAGAAAGAATTTTGTTCCTGCAAAAAGAGCATGAATTAAAGTTGCAACATCGAAAACTCGTATTTGTGACAAATTCCACCAAGAATTACCAATAGAGATGCATGAAATAAAGTAAACAAAAGAATGTTAACAGTAATAACAGCCAAGGAAATCGAATTTGTGCTTTTGTATCCAATCCCATAACATAAATGAGTTTTCTTTTCAAAGGCAACCAAAAAAAAAAAAAACACGTGTGAAATAGAAGGGCTAATGGTAAGTCATCATCTCCTCACTCCCTCTTTCAGGAGTCTCATTGGCCACTCGTCAGCATTAGCATCCTCTAAAACATATAACACTTTGCTTTCAACTTGGAAACTAAAGACTAATATCTTGGATAGAGGTAAGCTTCCACGGCCTCGGCTTTTCAACCATGGCTTGCTGAATGGAATTTTACGTCCCCTTTAGTGATCCACTTCTTGGAGAAAGAGGACATGATTTTGTGAAGCCCGTTCTTAAGAGCAAAGACCTTTGCATAGTTCTAAAACTCTGTAACTCGACTCGAAACTGGACCAAGTCAACTCGACTCGGCCAGATTTCAAGCTGATTCATCATGAAACTTGGTTGTAAGTCTGATTGGTCTTGACTCAGTATGATTCGTTGAGTCAACCGTCTTACTTGGTGTACTTGACTCAACACCACAACTTACTCGCTTGTGAAGCATTTTTAACCCAAAAAAAAGAAGAAGTAAGAACTGGTTTCAAACCCAAGACCTCAAGCAGGAGGAACATTCTAACCAACAGGCCAGCATCTTCTGTTCGCTCATCTTTCCTTTATTTATATATTTTTATCAATATATAACTACTTAAAATATTCAGAAATAAATATTAATTTAATTATTAAATATCAAGCCTAGTCAAGACTCGTTCAACTGTTCAAGTTAACCTGACTTGACTAGACATTGAGTCAAATCAAGTTTTCAAGTTTTTGAAGTCTGGACCTCTGTGAGATTTGAACCCACCTCCCCACAGGCCCAGAGGAAGGCATCAGGACCTCCCTGTTCCATTTCTCAAGAAGCCACCGAGCCCAAAGGGACCTGGGTTTCCTAGAGAACACCCGCACAGTTGAGTTGGGAAGCCTTTAGAATAGAGAACACCAACCCAAGTAAACTAGGTTAGTATCTAGAGGGCCCATTTAGAAGAATAGAGAAGGTCATCAAAGACATACACTCTATGATCCGCTGAATCCATGTTGAACCAAGACCCATTCTAGAGTATTTCAGAATATCCAATCTGGGTAATCATATGCTTTTTTCCATATCAACTTTCCATCCGCCAGCACCACTCAACTTGATTGTGGAGTCTATGAATTCATCCACCACCGGGATAACATCTAGAATTTGTCTCTACTTGATAAAAGCTCCTTGCAAAGGAGAGATGGCAGGAATCATAACCTCTCTTGGATGAAATGAGAGGGTCTTTATGAGGATTTTGCAACCTTCCCCACCCAACTAACCATCTGAACTTCTTAACTTGTGTGAAGTCCCCCCACCAAACATATAAGAGTTTAATTAGCTTCTAAAGCATCAATAACAAGTAACTCTGGGGATTTATTATTTTATTTTTTTTGGTCTTTTTGTCAGATGGCAATGGTATGACAAACATTGAGGCCTGCCTCGAAGTTGGGCTCTTATGCGTGTCTCTAAATTGTGCTATACACATCAGATTCTTATGAAATTGGAATCAACTGTTTTTTTATCTTCTAAACATTGCAGTCACATTCACTTGTTGAAAGTCGACTGGGGTTATGTTTTATTTATTTACATTCTTTTTTTCTTTTTCTTTTTTTTTAAAGATGAAAATTTTATTAGACAAACCCAAGAAGAAAGCAAAACAAAAAAAAAAAACAAACAAACACAAAACAAAGACAACAAAGGAAAGCATATAAAACTAAAAATACAACCACCAACCCCTGGTTGGGACACCCAGGCTCAGACTAATGAGCCCAATCTCTAAACAAGCCTAAAACCCTACAGAAAACCCCAGCTGGAGTTCCGAAAGCATCGATTGTTCCTCTCATACCATGAACTCAATGTCGATTTATTTATTTATTTTGAAGGTAACATGGGCAACCCATAACCCCAATGTTGATACACAACATGAAATAGAACCAACGTAAAGAAATTGTCGTATTATACAACTCACTCAATCCGAGAATATGTATGGTTTGCTTGGATTTTTCAGTTCGTACCAGCAAAACCCATTTTCAATGGATGCCCCATGCGCCAAAAATATCCATCAGTGACAAAACACATGCTATCAAGTTTGAGTGAATGGAATCATATCTACACAGTAAGCAGAGTCTCTAACTTGTAATTGTTTCTACAAACTAATTATTATATTGTTCTCACGTGTACCTGTAAGTGACTGAAAGCAATGGAGATCAAATGTGTCGGCCTCCAGGAGTTCAACGCCAGTGCATCCAACAATTGGAGACAGCTGTTGAGAGATGGCGTGCATCGAATGCCATAAGCTCGCCAAACGCAAGCTGTCATTTGTGTCCATCCGTCCTGTCGACCCGTAATCCTAAAATTGAATAAAGCAAAAAAAGTTTTATTGAAGGGAACAGGCATCTAAACCCTTGCTTGTTGATTTGCAGACACCCATTTGCCAACTTGGAAATTCAAATGGTACAATTTCAATTCCCAAAATGGAAAATGGGTATATGGAATCGACACTAAATTGAAATTTTATCAGTAGATTATTCAATTCTAATAATAATTCAAAGGAAAAAAAAAGAAGAGGAAAAATGGGTGTATGACATAGACACGGAATTGCAAATCTATCAGTAGAATTTTAGTCAATTCTATTCATAATTCAAAAATTCAAAACATGGTGTGGAAGGGAATTAATAGTTACCCTTGCTGATTTGCAATAACCCATTTTCAATCTTGGGGAATTGAAATAGTAGAAATGAGTGTGTAAATTGCAGATAAATCTTTAGAAATTGGGGGAAAATGACCTTGTAGAAAATCAGTCCGCCGGATTTGTTGATGATTAAAAGGCTGTAAATCGCAGCCATTGGGAATGATTCTTGGAAGTATCTGTGGAAAGAAAATATAGGGTTAGATCAATGGTATTTTAGGAATCAAGAGAGAGACTACCTGCTATTGGGGAATTAGGGATTTGCGCGATTGCAATCCGGCTGATTTTGTGATTGGATTTCTCGTAAAGCAGAAGATGAAAGAGGTTTGCTAATTCCGCACGCGTGGAGCCCAGCACATCCGTTTGTGCAGGCACACGTGCCAATATGGAACACGTGCGGAGAGTTCTGAGTTTTCGATCTGGTTGGAATGCTTCAGCCATCAGGTGGGCCGCAATTTACAAATCATAGTGACAGTTAGCAATGGATGCAGTTTGGCTAATGGCACACGTGTGCGTATGTATTAGTTTTTATGAAAGTCTACGGCGGAAAGACAAGATAGGATATTAGATTAAGATTATCAGTTAAAATCTTTTATGGGAGCCACCGACGCATACGGAAGTATGTTTTTTTCTGATACGAGAATGTAATTGTGTTAAGTGTTTTTGTATGATTGTAAATGTTAATGATTATAGAGGTTAGGGATAAATTTTTTAAAAAATTTTAAGATAGTGAATATCGTTACATTTGAATAAAGTATATTCACTAAAAGTGGAGTAAGAAAATTGAATCAGTATATATATTTATGTTTATAATTATTATTTGAACACAATTTTATTTATATTTATATGTTTGATTAATTAAACTATATAAGTACTTGAATTGAATGGTATGCGAGACACTTAATTTGTAATCATACACAAACTCATTATCTTTTTTAAATGAGTCGTTTCGTCATTTGTAGTCTATATAATTTAACTTACTTTAGCTTAGAACTCTTATTATTAATTTGTGACATTAATTTTAATTAATAAATTAAGTTATTAGGCAAAAATTTTAAATTAACCATATTTATTATTTTTAAAACTTAGCCATAATTCTAATTTCTATTAAGCTTTCACATGCATGGTAGTATACAATTCACACCATTTTAAACCATACCATCAGAAACAATAATAAATGATCAATAACATTTTCTTATAGCCTTTAAAAGTTTTAGATCAAGCTAATCTTACCTTTTTATCTTAAGGTTTTCTTCAAAATACCAATAAGTTAGATGGCAAATAAATATTTCAAAAACCTTATGATGGCCCTTTGGAATTTTTAATAGTGAAGCACCCCATTACCACTGTTTGGGGGCCACAAAAGCTTTGGACCGTTCCTTCTATTTTTCCTTCAACCACGCTCTTCCTGACGTCATGTCAAATAAACATTTCAAAAGCCTTACACGATGTTTCAACGGTGAAGCACTCAATCACTACTGTTTCTTTGGTGGGGTTCACCTGAAATATGGATCTGCTTAAGTTTTTGAACCACATCCTAAAATGGGCCGGTGAAATGGATGGACGGCGTGGATATTAAAAAAATAATAATAAAAGTCATCAAGGTGGGTCCCACGGTAACACCTAATCATCTCCCGGATGACAAGCACATCACGGAGGGCCATTTCCTCCTTTAAAACGGCGATGGACAATCACAATATCCAACTCGAATTATTTTCTCACCAATTAACATCAAACGACCAAGCCGCCCGCCACGTTCGTTATGAACCGCACTACCGTACCTCGCATAGGTACACAAAGGCAACCTCGCTTACGTACTGGTGCTAACTGAACTCCAGCTGGGTTCAACTTTCATGAGATCCACTCCGTCCATCGGGTACAATGTCTCATATTATTTATGGATATCAAAAATCATGATGATCCAAAACCCAAATTCACCATACCATAGGAAAAATTTTGGACGGGAAGTTCACCATTAGTATTTTCAGGCCCCACAATGTTGTTTATAGATCATCCAATCCATTCATCATCTCTATATTATCAGGATGAAAGGATCATCCAATCCATTCATCATCTCTATATTATCAGGATGAAAGGATCATCCAAAAATCGTAGTGCTCCAAAACTCAGTGGGCCATACCTCGAGAATTTATATTTTTCTATATAATTTAAACTGGATGACGTTGAATCAGCCTCATTTTCAGCAAAAAGTCAGAGATAGTGATGGTCCACTCAATGGACGGTCAGATTTAATACAAGTTAAGTTGTTTTCCCACGTCAAAGAGACGTACCTTCAAAAAGACGTACCTACATTAGGTACGTACACGAGTTACGCAAGAGTTCTGCTTTCGTGTTGTGTGGAGAAAACGGCAGCCAGCAAGCGAGCCCCGAAGTAGGTGAGAGAGACTCTCTCCTTCATCTTCTCCGTTAAATGATGGCGGCGAGCGACAACGCCTTTCTCATAACTCGATTCTCCAACCCGGTCCGACTCCGTACCGAGTCAAAACCTCGACTCAGAGACCGAGTCTTTTCGTTCTCTCCAAAGCCACGAGAAGAAGAAGAGAGATGATGGCAGCAGACTCGAGTAAAGCTAAGATCGCCCACGTCGAAATCAACAACCTCAGATTCACCTATCCAGGAATCGATGGCCACCCTCCGCCCGGATCCGCTCCTCTGATCGATGCTTTCTGCCTCTCCCTTGATTCCGGAGACCGGTGTCTCCTCGTCGGATCCAACGGCGCAGGTTTGATCTCGAATTGTTGCATATCTGAGAATGTTTCATCTCGTCCGTCGATATTTATATGGTGACGTTGTGGATTTTCAGGGAAGACGACGATTCTGAAGATATTGGGAGGGAAGCACATGGTGGACCCCGCCATGGTTAGGGTCCTGGGGAGATCGGCTTTCCACGATACCGGATTGACGTCTTCCGGCGATCTCTGTTATTTGGGTGGAGAGGTTTGTTTTTAGGGCTCTGTGTGTGTGTGTCTGTGTGTCTGTCTGTCTTTCTCTCTTCTTTGTTAATTTGCTAACATACGCAGAGGGTATCAATTTGCTTAAACAGTTCCTTTAGAAACCTGTGGTTAGTCAAGATGTTGCTGAATTTTGGAGTTCTCTACTGGCTTTTGTTTTTTCCTATTTAAGCTGACTTGAACCTGGGGTGCGATGGGCTTATCCTACACTTATGAAATAACTTTATTAGTTGGGTGTTGTTGAATTGTGGAGATACTGCGATATGATGGAAGTGTATAGATTGAAAGGAAGTTATGGTTTATCTTATTGAATTCTCGTGTGCTTAGGTTAGATGAGTGCTTTTGATGGACCTGATTCTGGTTTGGTTTGGGTCAATTTGGCAAATTTTCTCGCATTTTTTGTTGTGGGTTTTAGTTCATATCCCCGAATTGTGCAATGTTACATTTTTTTATTGTGTCATGAGTCATGACTAACACTCGAGTATTTGATTGGTTGATTACATTGACCCCACAAACTGTGATTTCAAGCCTTATTTTTTCGGTGATCCAATTCCAAACAGTTTGTATGATGGGCCCATCACGGATGGGAGACACCCCAGGATCTCCCTTATCAGATTATCTTAACCATGTGAGTGGGTTGATGTGGACCATCAGCTGTAACTGGCCATTTGCAAGCAACAAGTGGGATGGCTGGGATCATCTGATGGGCAAAGGTATGGAAACATGCTTCTTCCCATGATGGGGCCCATCAGGTGGATTGCCTAGATTATGAAAGGCGAGCCACTTATGTACCATTGCATTCATGCTGACTTCTAAAGGACAGTCACTGCAGGCAAATACAAAAGCATTTCTGAAATTTCTTGGCAGTAGTCTAGTGTCCCATTTGGCGGTATCTAAACACCAATGGATTTTCCAAACGATTCCCAACTTAGCTTTGACTATGGTTACTTTTATTTAGATGGAGTGTTGTGGGCTTTCAAGCTTTTGGTTTTGAACCTATCAGCTTTCTGTTTTTTGTATTTGGATAGCAGTTTTCTGTTTATAAGCATTTCTAATCAGTGTTATGTTTTATGCAGTGGAGACGGGATGTCGCTTTTGCTGGTTTTGAGGTTCCGATACAAATGGACATTTCTGCTGAGAAAATGATTTTTGGAGTTTCTGGCATTGATCCAAAGAGGAGGGATGAGCTGATAAAGGTATAATAATGCTTCTTTTGAACAAAGATACTCATTGATGTTTAGATTGTGTAGTAAGCTCCTCTTGTAGGTGTGGCATACAAATATGTAATTTCATGTGCTTCTGTTCGTGGGTGTATACAGATGTACATGTGGATGTTTGCTCATGCATTAATGTGTAGTCATCTGCTTGACCCTTATTATCACATTGTTGACCTTTGCATGGAAGTTTATGAACCACCCAAACAGGCAATGTTCTTCAGAAATATATTCATCTATGGATGCTTCTGCCTGATGTTCAGATTTTTGGATTAAACTTGGAAATGGGTCTTTTCTATTGCAATGTTTAATTTGGATAAGTCAATGAAGGTGGATCCAAGAAAAAAGTTTCTAGGTTAAGGTTAACAAAAGTTCTATGTTAAGCATAACATAAAAATCGACATGTGGGGCCCACTGTGATTTTTTTATGATATCCAATACGTCCATCATTTGAACACCCTAATTTTCTGCTTGGTGCTAAAATCAGGCTAACTCATGAGGGCCCCACCAAAGAGAACAATTGGGATGGCAACTGTGAGTGGGGCTGACCATGTTTTGTATGTGTGATCTAATCTATTTAGAAGATGCATCTGACCAGGAAGAATTCACATCCATGATATCAGGCCAGTCCAAAACTCAGGTTGACACAAAACATCATTGTCGAAGTTTTAGGCATATTTAACATAGTGTGGCCCACCTGAGTTTTGGATTGATCTGATTTTTAGGATCCAAGGAGAATGGGAATGGGTGCATGTGATGGAAGGATTGGATGTCATGAAATCATCATGTTGGGACACATTGGTTTGTACATTAAACTTAAAGTAGAAATTTTTGAAAACCCCTACGTCAGAAATATGGAAGTTCGGAGCTCCTCCAAAGGTGGCGGCGTTTCGTTGGTTAGTAGGGAGGAAAGGAGTCCTCATAATTGATAATCCCCAGAAGCATGGAATGACCCTCCCGAATGCGTGCCTTTTTTGCCACAAGCAGGCTGAGTCGGTGGATCATTTATTCATGCATTGCAGTTTCTCTTTGGCTATTTGGAACAAGGTCCTGGCTCTTGCTTCGGTAGTGTGGGTCATACCACATTTAATCGAGGATCTCCTTCCGGCTTGGCATGGCGAGGCGAGGATGAGGGAAAGCTTGGGAAGAAGAAGTGGTGTATAGCATTGCTAGCGGTGTTGTGGTCCAGCCGGGCTAAAAGGAACGATCGTTGCTTCCGTAATAAAGGAAACTTGGGAGGTGGGTTTTTTTTTTTTAGGGTTACCCAATTTCTGAGGGGCTGGGCCCCTTAGCTAGTTGTGGGGTTTTCTCCCCGGTGTAGGCGCTGACTGTTGTTGTACTTTCGTTGTAGGTTTTTTCTAGTTTATGGACATTTGTTTTTCTTTGTTTCTGGCTTCCTTTCTTGTGTTTAATAAAATTTTCTCCTTTCAAAAAAAAAAAAGAAAAAGTAGATTTTTTTTTTTTTTTAAATAAAAATTATTGGATTGGGCCTCTAGGTCAACTAAGAACTCCTGAATTTTACAAGAAGTTGGCAAAAATCAATGCTGGAGCCAATTGATAAAAAAGTTACAAATTGAATTGGACTCACTTCAGCTAGCCCAACCAGGGCAATTTGAGTTGATCTTCTGAGTTAGCTGGTCTTTTAACATCGTTTTTGCGCTGCTTGTCAGCTATACTGTACCTTATCTGGTTATCCAAATGCTGACCTTTTGAAGTCTCGTAACGATTTGTGAATCTTTTAAGACTATTAATCTATCTCTTGGTTATCGGTAGCTCAGGTTCTGGACATTGATCTATCATGGCGAATGCACAAGTCGTCAGATGGTCAGAGAAGAAGAGTGCAGATATGTATGGGCCTCCTCAAGCCATTTAAGGTTATTCCTCTCTCCCAAGAAATGTAAATTCTCCATATAATCATCAACATCTTAAGACATTGTCTTGATCAGATATACACTTGCCTTTTTTCTTTACCTTTGCTGTAGGTTCTTCTTCTCGATGAGATCACTGTTGACCTAGACGTGCTGGCAAGGGCTGACCTTTTGAAGTTTCTTCGAAAGGAATGCGAGGAGCGAGGTGCAACTATCATATATGCAACTCATATATTTGATGGTCTTGATGACTGGCCGTCACATATTGTATGTCAATTCCCGTCTCTGTGCTTTACACGCTGTGCTTTTACAGATACTTCTTGCTTTTGTTCATGCAACTTCCATGTTAACAGGTTTATGTTGCTCAAGGGAAGTTGCAATTAGCATTGCCAATGGAGAAAGTTAAGGAAATTAGTAATCTGTCACTGATGGTGAGTCTCTTCTCTTCTCCTAAAACAGTTTCATCAGTCAAATGATTGTAAGTTTAAATCTGATTTGATTTTGCATAACATAACCACACTGCATTAGAATATAACATATTTAATCTTTCGTTAACTGCCAGACACAAAAAAAAATTCCCTCCTATTTTTCTGTGATAGCCAGATGGAGATTTGAAGTCTTTGCTATGGCTTCTATTTGGTATTTACAGTTTTACATGAGCTGTTCCGTGAACTTGGTGTCTTGCACTCAAAAGTTATGGTTATCAGAGCGATACTCAAAAAGTATATAGAAATGAAATTCTCAGTGATAGTTATTGGGCTCTTTGGATTCATGCAAAGTTGTGTTGCGATTAACTCTCCATGGCATGCTATCTAGGCTAGCTGGCATGGAAATGCTGTTGCCGACTAGATGTTCTGTCTTGTGTTTGTCATACACCCTTGAACAAGGACTGGATTTGATTGACACTTGGGGGAACTTAAAGATTGGTTGGTGGCACATTTACACATGTGCATGTGCACATTTGACATGTGCCACATTTTTAGTATTTGAAGATTGATGGGGGCACATATGCACGCGTGAGATGCTTGAACTTGGACGGTCGCGCACGTAGCACATTGGAACATGTCATGTGTGTGCATGGATAAGTGCGATCATCATGTGCCCTAAAACCATAAAGGTGTCATTGACAAGCAATTCCACCTCTTTACCAAAGACACCTAATCCACAGTCTAACAGTCATGCGTTTAGGATTACTTTTCTAGAAGTGCATCGGTTCTCATGCACAAGGGAGTTGAAAAACCATGGGCATGTATGATTGCCCATGACTACTAGTCAGGACATAACCTTGTCCAAATCCAAACAGCCCCTATATGGCACTCTCTCTCTCTCTCTCTCTCTCTCTCTCTCTCTCTGTGTGTGTGTGTGTGTGTGTGTGTGTGTGTGTGTGTGTGAAACTTTCAACGTGGATCAGTTTCTGCACATGTAACTGGGTATCGATAGATGCAATATAGATGATAGCTCATACAAGTATGAAACAGGGAAAGGTACTCCAATGAATATAAAACCATGCAACTTTTTTGGGGCCCATCCCATCAACTGCATAAGGTGTCTGATTGGTAGCTGCTTTGGATTGTAGAGAACGGTGGAGAGTTGGCTGAGAAAAGAGAGGGATGAGGAGAGGAAGAGAAGAAACGAGAGGAAGGCAAGCGGTCTATCAGAATACGAAAAGCGGATCGAAGGCAGTCGGGCAACGGGAGACCCTGCACGAAGTGCCGTTCGAGCTATGAACAATGGTTGGGCTGCCGGTAGACTGCACTCTACAGTAGCAGGAGAGGAAAACTTCTTTTTCAGTTCAAATAGTGTTCTGAGACAGTAATAATGCAGATTCTGCATGTTATATTATTTGATCATATCTTTCCATCTTTCAAAAAAAAATAAAAAATGATCATATCTTTCCATTATTCTGTGTATTGAGGAAATAATAATAATAATAATGAGCATTCCGGGTGAGGGAAAGCTGCTCCAGAATTTGAGCTGGGGCTTTCAAAATTCGAACTCATCAAGTTGAAGCCCAGTGCATTTGTTTGTATGCTAAAAACTCGATTGAATGGAACTAGTTTTTTCCTCGACTTCGATGTCAACATAACAAGGTTCGCTTTTTTATTTTTCGTTCACACATGGGAGGGGGAGGGATTTATATATTCTTGCCAACACCCTACATGGCTCCCGCCAAGTGGTCAGAACCTCCTGCTACTATATGTTCACACCTTTAAGTGTATCCCTCTTATTTTGTCCTTGCCCAATGTTACCTGGACCACAGCTCGCTCTAGTTTGTCGTATGGGAATGGGTATGCAGTATGCAACTTCCTCTAATATGCAGTAGAGGTGGAAGCATGTGGGCTTCAGTTTATACATTATGCAAATTTGTATAATTGTAAGTTATATGTGAAATGATGGATTTTATTATTGTGCATCTTGCATGTTTAGTATTATATTATATGCAGACTATTGCATAAATCTAAGTAGAAATATATGAATGCTAAATACAGAAGCGAATCAGAGCAGGCAGTAGCCCTCAACCTTATGTTACAACAAAATTAACACTCAGATTAAAAATAGCATCAGGATTGTAAATGACCCATAAATGAGCTCAGGTGATTCGGAACTGAAAACTTGGGGATTTGGCAATTTAGGTAACATTCTAAAGCATGAGGCAGAGGGTGGCGTCTTCTGTGGTTAAAAATCCCAAAAAAAATTGGAGAGATCCCTTCTCCAGTCCCTTCTCCAGTTAGACAGTGGGAGAGGTCTTCTCTCTCACATGGCAGAAAGTGGCCTCTTTCTCGTTGAAAAATCCCAATAAATTTTGGAGAGATTCCTTCTCCAGTGAGACAGTGGGAGAGGGGTCAGCCTTGCACTTGTTCTGTGTTCCTGCCTTGTTCTATATTCCTGCCTGGTGGAGTAGGGAAATTGTCCAAACCATGTAAATCTTTAGTGCCTCTTGTCTCTTGTTATTCTTTCGCACCTTTCATTTTAGGTTTTTTATATTACATCAATTGTGTGTGGTTTTTTTTTTTTTTTGGTCAACAATTCTGTCATTTGCAACTAAGCTGATCTCTATTTCCAAGCAGTCTTATTTCCTAAACATTCATCGGCATTTTGAACATCTCAATTTTTAGATACCCAAACTACTGAAGGCATATCTCTGTAACTAATGAGAAGAAAAGCAAGCGAGAAGGACACTCGTTTAGAAGTGGAAGGTGTATACAAACAGGATTTATACAGCCTCAAACGCCACTGGAGATGCTTTCAACTGCACTAAATTCCACCCATTCTAGAAAGACCATCATTTGGTGATTCAGACCGTATCTTTCTGCTTCTGTTTCTTTTTTTATAGCTGGAAATAGCATTTCCCAGTTAAAAACTAAAATCAATGCTAGAAATCAGAAATCAAGTTTCTCCTTCTCTGGTGCCCTTGATATTTTCAAAGAGAACTAATCATCTACTGCAGCACCACAAGTATTTGTGTTTCCGTCACTTGCACAGGACATTCATACCATTACTGCGGTCAGCCCCACATTCATACCTTCTCGCCAATCAGGGTGATCCTTGCTGGGTTGCAACTGTATATTGAGTCAAGACCACCGCTTATCCGTTAATTCCAACACCCACACAACACCCATCTGATGAGTGAACTGGCCTGAATTTTATTTTCCAGTGATCTTCATGGCGGGGCTTACTGTGCCGTTGGCTGTAAGTGGATCAGACGATCATTTTCAAGACCCTGCTATTATGGTTTAGCTTTGATGATATGAAACCAATGTTTAACTTCGGCATTTGTTACTGCTAAAATCTTTTGTGACTTGAAAAAAAAAGAAAAAGAAAAAATAGACACTGTAAGGGCCCGTACGGACACACCCTCTGACGGGTGTGCCTGACATATAAATGCCATTTTTCACATTGTGAATGCACTTTCACAAACCCGAACTGATTGCCCACTCATCAAATAGGCGCCAGAAAACTGTGCTATTATAGTTTGATTGATTTTGTAAATACAGAAGTGGTTATAGTTTGATTGATTTTGTAAATACAGAAGTGGTTATAGTGAGAAATCGAGTTCGGCTGGAAATAACTTGGGAGATATTCAAATTTTGAGGTTTTTCTTGGGATATTATCGGGAAAATCTTAGCAAAATAAATTTATTTAAGAATATTTCATGTAAGTAATTAATTTAAAACTTAAATATCTATATTTAACAAAATCCTTAATAGTTTTTTGCTATTTTTATCCATTACATGAAAAAAATGGCGGCATTTTGAAAATCTTGTGATAATGTGGTTTAATTCTGTTTTGGGAATAATGCTTTTTGTTTTGGGGATAATGCTTTTCAAAATCAAGGGAATATTCGTTGCACTGGTTGGCAGGAAAACCCCTTTCATGGGAAACCCTCTTGAGAGTCGCATCCAAATGGGCTGAAAATCTTGCATACCAAAGTCACATCCCTTGCTAACCAGTAAGTTAATTGTAACCCACAGAAATCTCTAACATCTATTGAGAACAGGATAAGCCATGGTTGGATCCTTACTCTTGCTCCGGTGGTAGACTCTCAGGAGTTTCAACACTAGGTCAAGGGTTGAGTATCCATACATCTATGGTGAAATCCCACTACGGCGTGAGTGTGGGTGTGTGTGTGTGTTCAAAAAAGAAAAAAGAAAACAAGGATAAACCATGGTCGAGGTGGGTCGCATGCATTGGTTTACCTGACCATCAAACAACCTGGTCCATCCCCACTGGGGCCTACACTGCTAAATCCAGAACGGACAAGGAAGCTTTTAGGAATGATCAAGAACACTAACAAGCATGACCATGCACAAGGTGCCTACATGTAGTTGAATGTTTCGAGTTAGCGATGGATATCCGTTTTTACCAATGTCCAACTTGATTCAGATACGGGATTCTTCTGTTTTTACCAATTCGAAAATTTTACCTGATCGGGCAACTTTTAGGCTGGTTCAATCACTTAAAAAGAGTGCATCTTTATAATATATTTTGAAAAAGGTTGATTGTATAGAATCAGCTAACTTAAAAGGTGTTTGGCTCATCATGCATCATCAAGACCTTCCGTGTCAAACTGCATACCAATCCCATAACATTGAAGCTCTTCGCCCCATTTTGGATGGAGCCCTTGAATCACATTGATAGAATGATTCTAACCATCCGGCCAGTGGCCACCAAATTCTACGGCTGAAAGTTATGTTGTAGATACGAATGGTAATGGATATTCAGATATAGGATTTCTTTCGGCATTCAATTTTTTTTAAAAAAAACCTGACTACTGATGTTATCATGTCTGATCCATATCAGACCCGTTTACAGCCCAAGTGGAGTTGAGACCTCTAACACTATCCATGTTCCACGCAGTAATAGCCCTCCAATCAGGCAGTTGAAATTTTCAAACAGAGTTTTAGATCATCGCACCTATGGTGAGGCCCGCCAAATGAACCACCAAGAGGCGCCCCGAATTGACTAACAAAGCAAGACTCGGTAAAAAAAAATCTTTTTAGTTGTGCATGTTGTAACCAAATCAAAAGCTAAAAATGCAAAAGCATGAAGCCAAAGACATTCAATCACCACCACATCACCAACTTCAATTGTAAAATTTTGTATTAAACCCTACTTAACTGGTTTGCATTTAAATCCAACTAAAAAAGGGTTTTTAGTCAATTGCCACTCCAAGAAATCAAGGGAGAAAACATCTCAATTAGAGATAATCCAACATCGCATAGTTAGGAAATTCATTTGCGAGTACATAGAACGTAAATCAGCATTCAGATTTTGAGAGAAATGAGAAATTCAAACCAAATAAAATGGGAATGGAAAGCAACCCAACCCCCCTCGGAAAAAAAAAAAAACAACAAATTTCTGGATTATTCAGAGGCTACATGAACAAATACCATGGGAGTTTTGCATTTAGATTAAACTAAGAAAACAAAGGGGAACAACCATCTCTTTCGCAACACTAAAAACATGATCTGAAATAATATTTTATCTATTCGGGGCCAGCTTTGAATTCCAATGTCACTGAAAGCAACAAATCTCTATGCCTGCAATAAGAGATGACGACAGAGAAATAAGCGGATCAAATGCATGTCTCGAAATTTCAAACATGAAATAAGCATATGCCTGTAGAATGGTGCTACCCTCTGCAAACGTTATGATGCAGCATGTGTAAACATGTGGCCTGTTTATCAGCACCAGTGTGCCCTTGCCCAAAAACTGGGCCACAAATGTGGACCAGTGGTCAATTTATTTCAGCCATGTTTCTTGATACATGTGTGGCACACACATGATGATCACAGCCTGATTGTTAGGCCATGGCATATGATGGCCCCACTGGATACAACGAGGATCTACAGTTGGCACATGTCAGGAGAGTAGGGTGCTGATACAAGACCTTGCTGGCAATGTTGTTGGAGAGCCAGTCCAATCCCTCATACAACCCTTCACCGGAAGTGGCACATGTGCTCTGGATATACCTGAATGAAATAACTGATACAATTAGCATCTTAAGAGAATGAGAATGAGAATGAGACAACATAGATGAGGAATAGATAAACCGAAACACTACCAATGGCGCTGGCGGAGGGAGTGAAGGCCAAGCTTATCGGTAATCTCAGCAGCATTCATGGCATTGGGAAGATCTTGCTTGTTTGCAAAAACAAGAAGTACTGCATCTCTCAGCTCATCCTGTCAACCAGACAAAAGTTATACGAACTATGATAACATTTGCATTGATAAAGAAGCTGAGTTTAGTTGTTTCAGGTGTCATAGGCTCACAGCAAAGGTAGCATAAGTAGGGATTGTATGTAGATGGGGCTTGATTTTCTCTGGCCAGGCTCTATTCCATACATGGTTTTACTTTTCCAAAAAAAAAAGGAAAAAAGAAGAAGAAGAAGAAGAAGAAAAAGCAAAAAAAAAAGAAAAGATCCATGCATGGTTTAGCGAGAGGTTTTGGCTTATTGTATAGTTCACCACTGATATGGGGTTGCATTGGTTCATGGACAATAATAAAGTGTATTAGGCATCACATACCAGCATCAGATGTTACTTTAAAACCTTGATTCCATGATAAGATAGTTGTCATAACATAATAAAAATAGCCAATCTCAAAGCTTTACCTCATTCAACATCCTGTGCAGCTCATCCCTGGCCTCAACAACACGATCTCGGTCATTACTGTCAACCACAAAGATAAGCCCTTGTGTGTTTTGGAAGTAATGTCTCCACAGAGGTCGGATCTGATATTGCCCATATAGCAGTGAAAAACTTTAATAAAATTGCTAACCTGATGCTTTCTGACTTCAATTAAGTTCAATGAATGCAAATGCTCAAGAGCATAGAATAGAGGAAAACAAACAAACTCAGCCACGGCCATGGAAATTACTTTCAATCATGACCAGTCCGGCAAAGAAAAGATATTACTAATCAACAAAAGATAACCAAAAGGCTTGTGTTTCAATTGACTAGAAAGCAACAAGGAGCACGATATGCAAATGCAAGTCAATGATGACAGGATAGAGTCATAACATTGATGATCTGGAGAGTAAACTGAAACTGATGAATACTTTTTTCTTCAAATTTGATTCGGGTTATAGCAGTTTGCAGATTGGATATGTGAATCATTCACCTGTGGAGAATTTCAATAACATGAACGTCCAATTTCAATGCATTGTAAGTAACTTTAATATCTAAATAAATGAAAACAGGATGCATCAAACATGGATGGTTAAGCTACATCTTAGTTGTCCTAATGGTTGCCATAATTTTTCAACATTCTCTGGTGCTTATAAAAGTCCTAAGATATCAAGATATGGGATATATATACCAAATGCAGTTTAATTTCATTCTTACTGCATGGACATGAATACCTCAAAAGATATCAAGATATGGGATATATAAACCAAATGCAGCTTAATTTCATTCTTACTGCATGGACATGAATACCTCCAAAGATATCAAGATATGGGATATATATATACCAAATGCAGTTTAATTTCATTCTTACTGCATGGACATGAATACCTCCAAAGATATCAAGATATGGGATATATATAACTGGGATATATATACCAAATGCAGTTTAATTTCATTCTTACTGCATGGACATGAATACCTACAAAGATGGCTAGATTTTTTTTTTTTTTAGTTAGCAATAAATGAAACTTCTTTATGTGTTCATGTAATAACTGCAATGGCCTCCATACCTTGTCCTGACCACCAACATCCCACACGGTGAAGCTAATGTTTTTATATTCCACGGTCTCCACATTAAATCCTGACCAAGTAGTGCACAAAAACCCATATTCAGTTAGATTCATCGGTTGAGATAGAGGCAAGTACAATCTGCTAAGCAATCATATCAAGACAGAACAGTACCAGCCAACATTCTAATTTTATTTTTTTTCAGCTAGGGCTAAAAGGTAAGGGCTCATATAGGGTACCAATCAGTCATGCATGCTGCATACAAAAGATGATTGACATAGCAACATGTTGAAGAAAGAGCGTGGCTTGCTCCAAAAAAGAAAAAGTCATGGAGAGAGTACATTAGAGTCTGCGAAGAAGCTAAAAGTGCATATTTTAGAAAATAAATACAAATCGCTTAAGAAAATGCAGGTGTTATGAATCACTAGGTTTTAATTTACTAGTATGTAAAACATACCAATCGTAGGAATGGTGGTGACGATCTCTCCCAACTTGAGCTTGTACAAAATAGTGGTCTTACCCGCAGCATCAAGACCCACCATAAGAATACGCATCTCTTTCTTGGCAAAAAGCCGACTGAAAAGCTTGGTGAAAGACAGCCCCATCTTTGTATCTGATCAAACAGATACAAACAAAATTCAGAATATTAAATGCTGATGAGTGCATGTGTTGGATACAGTAGCATACGTGCAAACCTCATAAGATGGTAGAATGCATGTGCACATGGTATAATTATCATATTAACTTTGTCAACTGGGATCAAGCACATCTAGAAAATAAATAAAGAAACCAAATAACACTTGTACTTAAAAGAAAAGCTAACCACAGATCCAATCTAACCAAAAAAAAAAAAAAAAAAACCCTTCTCAACCAATTAGCTGCAAGAAGCCGAGCATAAGGAAGTTTATTCAGATTTCGGCCATGAACTTCAACATCATTTAATGTTGTTTCCTTCATAAAGAACGTAAGATCTCTCTCCTTCTATAAAGATGAAAATTTCCTATAATAGAGATATTTTTGTAACGTATAAATATAAAAGAAAGGAAATTAGAAACAAGCTAAAAAGGAAATTGGGTCTTGTGCACATGTCGTGGGATTGCATCACAAAACCAGTACACATTGCTGGTTTGGAGAATATTTAAATACTTGATTTCAACAAATGGTTTAGAAAAGTAAAAACAAAAAAATCTACATTTTCAGCAGCCCCCTATTTCACTAAAGACTAATCAGATACTAGTTGTTCCTGCGCATGCAAAATCAACACTCAGCACAAAAAAAAATAAAAAAATAAAATAAAAATAAAAATAAAAGAAGAGAAAAAAAGAGGCGGTGTCTCACAGGAATATATATATATATATATATATATATATATATATATATATATATATATATATATATATATATATATATAATAAAGACTTTAAAAAATCCTATCACCAGCATACCTAAGAACATCTGTCTAAAAAGAACCAAACAGAGTCCAATATCTAACTTCATGGGCATACGTCTAACATTGAAAATGATAACTCCCATCAATCAAAATGCAGGAAGACAGCAGGTATAAAATGCATCCTATGGCAGAGATCAATTTCCACGCGTACGATAATCAGATCAGCACATCACAGAAACATCTCTTCCATAGAAAAACAGATGGGAAATTCGGAAGTATAGGCACAAAGAACAATGTGAAATCTCATCCCTTCGGCAGAAATCAATTTCCATCCATCAAAAGTACAAATTAATCAACAAACACATGGAATTCAATCGCGTGAGACAGATAACCCTTTCCAGAACTAAATCGAGGATGAAATTCAACATCAGATACTTCAATCCGGCAATCAAATCACAATTTCAACAGATAGAAATACAATCAGATCATTCCGCCAAGAATTACAGCCAAACAACAACATAACGATAGCATACATCTGAATCCATCACAAATTCTACCTCGTTTCCACAAATCTAACAAGAAAACACATGATCAAGGACGAAATCGAACCATCTCACTTTAAAAACCAATGAAAAACATTACATCGAAGCCACAGAACCGATCCTGAGGCTCAGAAATCCTAAAAAACAAAAAGAAAAACCTAAATTTAATAGATCAGAGAAGAGAAAGGGGGGGAAATGAAATTGCTTACGTTTAAGAGAAAGAGAGAGCGATTTGCAGATCTCGAGCTGTCCTCGATTCCACAAGAACGAAATCTAGATTTTATAAGAGACGGAATTGACGGCAGACGTAACGGCCGTTAACCCTCCGTTAGTATATTGGCGTGAATTCCACGCCAGGCTTCCAAGATCTCAACTTGCGGATTCCCGACATAGAACCTTCTTTTTCTGCGAAATGACGAAAATGCCATTTAAGTTGTAATTATGAGAAGGCACTTGCATATCATCCATGCATGGTTCAGGGACGTCTTAATTTGAACAAAATCTACTCCGTCCATCAGGTAAATAGACCGTATTTTGGTCTTGATCCCAATAATCAGAATGATTTAATACCCAGGTGGGCCACCACATAAAATTATACCTAAAAACTTCTAAATTAAAGTGATATGGCTTACCTGAGCTTTGTAATATGTGATTGTTGGGTAGTTATTTCTGGGTGGTGTAAGGATGAGGATTGCCTGCCAACGGGAACGGATTGGCTACTCCCCCTGACACCAGCCATTGGCTGGTGGTCGGTGCAGTGTGGGGCCCACCATGATGTATGTGTATCATCCATGCCGTCCATGTATTTTTATATATCATTTTATGATATGGTAGAAAAAATGAAGTATATCTCAATCTCAAATGGACCACATTACAGGAAACAGTGTTGAATGAATTTTGACCATTAAAAACGTTTTGGGGACCATAAAAGTTTTGGATCAAGCTGATAATTATTTTTTCCCTTCATCTGCGACCAAATCAACATATTGGATGTCAAATAAATAGTACAGTGGGCATTAGGAAGATTTAATTGTGAATATCCATTCATTATTTTTCTCCAGTGGTGTGGCCCACCTAAGATTTATATCTCTGTAATTTTTTGTATCAAGCCCTAAAATGATCTTTAAAAATGGATGAACGGAATGGATGAAACACATACATCATGGTGGGGCCCACAGAGCACCGACCACCAGCCACGGGGCTGTTGTCAGGGGGAGTAGCCAATCCTTTGTCCCTGCCAACCCCTGCCATGGAAAGCTAGGTGGGGTCCACCGTAATGATGGTAAGAAATTCACCTGTTCACACCTTTTGTCCATTCATGTCAGTCACCAGCCAAAAAATGTGTCTGATTCAAAACTCAAGTGAGCCGCCTGACAGTAAAAGGTACCTACAATGCCATAGTAAACAACAGGAATTGAAAGGCCATCTGATGGGACTCGTTTTGTTTTTACTACATGTGGTGTGTGATCCGTTCAAAATCAATATAGCCGATTGATTCAAACCTAACAACTTTAACCCCAAGTATAAAAATAATTAGATATGTTCAATATAAATGTATTTAGCTAGAAATTAAGAAGAAGCAATATAAATGTATTTAGCTAGAAATTAAGAAGAAGCTATTCAACTACTTACGAAGTATTTATAATGGTTAGGTGATTGTGGAAGGATAATATTAATTTTCTAAGAATGAGTTACTCCTTGCCTTTTACAATAAATAACCTTTCAACATACTAATGCAATTAAACAAAAAGAAAAACTCATAATCAATTTTTAAAAATAATTATAAAAATGTATTTCTTAAAAAAGCTACTGATATTGTATAAGATCAAGTTTAGTATATCAGTGTAAAATTGGATTACAACTAAGGATTATGTTTACTGGATTATCACTACTTTTAAGATGGACTGAGATAAAATTGATATATTTGATTTGGTTAAATTAGTGTGAGACAATATTTTGCTCTGTTAATTTCTTCTGTTGTTTATAGATTTTTCCTATTGTTCTTTTCTAGACGTTTCTCTACTTCAATTCATTGGTTATGATAGTTAAAGAGGCTCTCGTTTGATATGTTTCTTTTTGATATGTGTTCCTTTAACTGTTTCTCTTTTGTTCGACCGCTTTTCACTTTTGATCGCCTCTTATTTTGTTTTTGAACACCTCTCAACTACATTTTTCCTTTCGACCGCAACTTGATGGATGTCTCTCTGTCACTTAATTTTCTTTTTAAATACATCTTCATAATTCTGTCTTATTGTCTTGTCAACTACAATTCTATAAAAAATCAAGCATCCTTAAAAAAATTTAACATGTTATATTTTTCCCTTATTATAAGACGTGTCCATATTTGATTGGCTACTTCAGGATCAGTCAAAAATTGAATATAACACCCTCATTGAAACAATATCAACCACAAAAGTTTTGAATTAGGTTAACATTTTTATATTTTCAATTAGTCTCACTCAAAATGACCTTATAAACCATTCGAATGATATATGAACATTACGGTTGACCTTAGGAAGGTTTCAATAGTAGGCATTTTCCTCCCACCTTTCTTTGTCGTGTGGCCTACTTAAGTCTAGGCTAGCGATAACAAACGTATGCTAAAAAGAAAGCCTTTGAATCTGCCTTATTTTCTAGCCATGTCCTAACGTGAATCGACAAAAGGGATGAACATGGTGGATTTATCACAAACATCCTAGTAGGCCTACCTTTGCAATCCATCTCCAAGAGGCAAATTCAATGAACAGATGAGATGGCCTGTAGGGGGAAATAACAAGGGCAAATAATCCAAACTTTTTCCTAGTGTGTGACCACCCGAGTCCTCAACAATCACTACTTTTGGTGCCAAGGTGAGCACAGGGCAACATACCCGATGGACAGTGTAGATCTCACAAGAAGTTTTACTCACAGTTAATGTATGTGTTGTATTCATAAAAAATAGCGGTGATTGAACGCTTGTAGGCAACAAAAGTTTTGAATCAACCTGTATTTTGACAGGGGTCATGCATTAAAACGAGTTGAAAAAAAAAATGAATGGAACACATGAATATATAACATATACATCAAGATGGGTCTTTTTTTTTTTTTTTTTAGCTTTTTAGTACACCACACTTTCAGTTCATACTTCACTGTCAGCCACCCCCACTAGGGATTGATATGAAGACTTGTGTTGAAACGAAGTACCTATCACTCAGTCTATCACTTGAGCTATGGATCAGGGTGTCATCAAGATGGGTCTTAGTTGTTCAGCGCCTCACACAAGTCGGTGTTCCATCTACCTTACCGAATTGCCACGTAGGAGAGGCCAGCAACGCATGAAAAGAAAAATTTTGTATACCCTCCTAATCTTTAGGACATTTAAAGATTTACAAGTATTTTTATGACATTTGTATTTACTCCCCTGACTTCTCTTAACCATTGCAAATATTCCATGCTACTTGCAATGATAAGGAGTGATGGCTCAAGGGGTTGTGACTCCCCTTAGCTCCCTTTATATGTTTGGCACCATCAAGTAATTGGAAGTTTCAAATTTAGGAAGTTCCAAAGCCCCTCAAGGGAGTTTTAACTCCAAATGCGAAAGTTTAGATTATATTTAAAATCCTTATAATAATTATATGTGTAACATGTGTGTCAATAAGTTATTGGGCACATGATCTATTGATGATATCCCAAAACAATCAGATTATTAATGGTTTCGCTATATTTTAATATGATGTTTTGCGATACATTGTACATGTAAATCAACAGTTAAAAATCATTGGTTAGTCATCACCTGAGTCTTGAAATTTCATCATTATTAAGTAAGATATATTTCAACTGGCTTACTACAATTATTGTGTTAGACATTATATATGTATAGTAATTAAAGATATTAAAGTTGATTTAGTAATTAAATTCAAACTCGTATATTATATTATGTATAGTTACTTTTTGATTATAGAGGATTCTAAATCTAGGATGCCAAACACAGCAACGTGATTTCAAATCTAAAGGGTTTCAAATCCCGGGGTTTTGAATTCCGGTTCCAAATCCTCGCTCACAAACAAGCCCTTAACCGTTGTAACGATTACCTGCCAGTCTTTTTAAATGACAAAAATACCCTTAACAGCCGAAAGTGAGAAAATCCATCTTTTCTTGTAAAAATGGGATGGACAGAACTCGAAGTTAACCCACGTGGTAGAAATTTGGTCCGTTCATCGGGTGGGACACCCAACAAGTAATAAATGATTTCAAGATGTTGTGGCCCACGGTTAAAATTAAAACTACCATGTGCCTTACTGATTGCATGCGTATCAAGTGCCTTACTCTATCTAAGTATCATGTAACTATACGTAGGATACACTATGCCCGTGACAAATCCACTCCGTCCATCAGTTTTGGACGGCCACACTAGGGCAGGAGTTTAATAATAAGGCAGATCCAGTACTCAGGTGGGCCACACCACATGGAATTAGAATGGAAACGTCCACCGTTTAAACCTTCCTAGGACCGACCATGATGTTCATATGCAATCCAATGGTCATATGCAATCCAAACTTTTCACAGGGTTATTTCCACTCAAATAAACATTAGGTACAAATATTATCCTCACACAAAACATCCGTAGCTTCACAATGTTTACAATGGTAGGCATTCAATCCCCGCTATTTCGTGTGGTGTGGCCCACATGAGTTTTCAATCTTCCTAATATGCCCTTATATAAAACCTTAGGATTTAGCCTCTCCAAAACACCAAAATTATGAGATAATAAAGCAATAAAATAAATCAAAGCACAAACCACACGACACAAGAGATTTTTACGTGGAAAACCCTCAAAGAAGTAAAAACTATGGGACCTAGTCTAGGGCAACAATCCACTATGAAGTAGAACGTTGTAACTAATCACAAGCACACACCACTTAGATCAAACCTTCTTCACCCACGCAGGAGCGAATAAATAATAAGAGAATAAAGAAAAACGGAGAGATCTCACCGATCACAAGGACGTAAAAGTGTTGAGACGTCGATTACACAATAGATCTCCTCTATGAGCATAACCCTCCCTTCCGCAAGCTTCCTCTCCTATTCTCTCTCTCTCTCTCTCTCTCTCTCTCTCTCTCTCTCTCTCTCTCTCTCTCGCCTTGGCTGTCAAAAAATCCTTAACATAATAGCTTTAAAAAGCCTTCTCAATACCTTAGAAGAGCCTTAGGGACCCCTATTTATAGTTTAGGTGACTTGCCTCCGCACCTCTTTAAAAATCGCCTCAAATTTACGTAGTCCGCATAAAATCCGAACATGAATCTGCATAACCTTGACTGGTTAAGCAGAGTCCTCGACCGGTCGAGTAGCCCACTCGACCGGTCGAGCACCACAAAAAATTTCAAACCAAACTCGCTAGAGTTCGAGTCGAGTCAGTCCTCGACTGGTCGATCAGCACCCTTAACCGGTCGAGTGAAGCTCTCAACTGATCGAGCGACTACGAGAAAATTCTCATCAAATCTTCTCCTTTTCGACTCAGGAGGAATTCACATTCTTCAAGCCAGCCTAATTTCTACAAACCTCAAACTTACCCTTGAGCAAAGCCTTAGTCATCATGTCTGACCCATTATCATCCGTGTGGACCTTCTCAAGCTATAACACCTTCTGTTCCAAAGTATTCCTGATCCAGTGATACTGAATCTCTTTGTGCTTCGACTTGGATTCTTGCTCAAGTGTATAATACTTTAACTATCGCAATAGATCACGTGCTATTCCTGCTTAAGGTTAAGTTCCTGTAAAAACCTCTTCATTTAAAGCATCTTTTTACATGCCTTTGTGACCACAATGTACTCGTCCTTTATCGTCGACAATGCTACGATCTTCTGTAGCTTGCTCTGCCAAAAGACCGCTCCCCCTGCAATGTGAACATGAACCCCGATTTAGACTTCCTAAAGTCTATGTCACCTACCATATCTACATCTGTGTAGCCCTTTAACATAGGTTTTTTGTCACTCTAGCATAGGCTCAACCTGCATGAGTCTCTTAGATACCGCAGTATCCATTTCACCGCTGCCTAATGTTCTTTGCCAGGATTGATAAGATACCGGCTGACAACACCAATCGCAAATGCTATGTCTGGGCGCATACACACCATAGCATATATCAAACTTTCTCCTGCTGATGCATAGGGTATCTTCTGCATCTCATCCACCTCTACCTTCATCTTGGGACACTGTCTGTCGCTCAATCTGAAGTGACCATCCAGCGGAGTACCGACCGACTTCGCTGCATTCATATTGAACCGCTATAAGACTTTCTTAATATACCGCTCTTATGACAGCTAAAACTTTCTACTGCTTCTGTCACGGGATATCTCTCATTCCTACGATCTATTTAGCTGGGATCAAGTCTTTCATCGCAAATGACTTGCTCAACTCCTGTTTTAGCTTGTCGATCTTCTTGACGTCTTTTCTCATGATGATCATGTCATCAACGTACAACAGCAGAACTAAGAAATCACCATCTGAGAACTTGTGCGTGAACACACAGTGGTCCGACTCCATTCTGTCATACCCATGCTTTAACATGAACGAGTCAAAATTCTTGTACTATTGTCGTGGAGTTTGTTTTAGCCCATACAAGCTCTTCCTCAGCCTACCCACCATATGCTCTTTGCGCTTAACTTCGAATCCCTCTGGTTGCTGCATATAGATATCTTCTTCCAGGTCACCATAGCGAAAGACAGTTTTAACATCTAACCAGTCTATCTCTAGATCCATGCTAGCCGCCAACCCAAGCAACACCCGTATGGATGTCATCTTCACCACTAGTGAGAATATCTCCTCGAAGTTTATGTCTTTCCTCTGACTAAACTTTTTCCCTAGAAGTCTAGCTTTGAACCTCGTTTGTGAATTTTTCTACTCAATCTTCTTTCTGAACACCCACTTGTTACTCAGAGCTTTCTTGCATTTAGACAGTTTCACCATATCATAGGTGTGGTTCTTATGCAAGGATTTCATCTTCTCTTGTATAGCTTTCAACCACTCCCCCTTATGCTCGTTGGATAGGGCCTCAGAATAATTTTCTGGCTCTCCCCCATCAGTGAGCATAATGTACCCATGCGGCGAGTACCTCTTGGACAACTGTTTGTCCCTAGATGACCTCCTCACCTATGGCTCAACAGGTGGATCAAGTGGGGGCTGCTCCCTTGGTCCATCTTTTGTAAGAACTCCTTCATCCTTTGCACCTTTTTGTACTCTCCCGTCATGAGGCACATCGAGAGGAATAACCGAATCCATGTCCTCTAGCTCACCTGAACTAAGCTAGTTCTTCTCTGGCTTAACAATATCTTCTATACACTGATCTTTAAAAAAAAAAACCCACATCTCTACTCCTGAGGAGCTTATTCTCGGTTGGATCCCACAATTTATAATTGAACTTTTCATCACCGTACTCCAAAAACACACGCTGTCTGATCTTCATATCAAGTTTGGACCTCTCGTCCTTTGGTACGTGAACGGATGCCCTACATCTAAACACTCTGAGATGATTGTACGATGGATCTTGTCTAGTCCACACTTTCTCAGGTATTTCTCCATTCAACGGGGCTGATGGAGTCTTGTCTATCAAATACACTGTCGTGTGCATTGCTTCTCTGTAACACCCCGTATTTTTCAGTACTTGGGTGTTGCCGCATAACCTAACTTAGTATAAACACTGGTCTAATTAAATTGAATGTCCCCATGTCCTAACCTAAACTTGAACGTAAAGACTGCCACATTATCAAATAAATATTGTATTAATTTTTTTTTCTTTCTTTATACGCTAACATAGATCAAACTTTATACATATACTTTAATAATTTACTTGAAAACGTATGGAATAGGGTGATACGTATATATTTAACGTATATGAAATATTTTGAAAATAATATTAAATTAAATAAACATAATGAGTGGTAATTTCACGATGAATAATTGAATTATAAATAGCATAAAATATCTTTTATAAATATGTAAGAAAAAATTGTTAGATATCTTAAAATCGAGTATTATTTAGCAATGTGACTTCAAATATGATATCGTACTATTTTCAATTCATATCTATGTATAATATGATATTGTATATTATGAATAAATAGGTGATCAATAGCATGTATATGGTAGTATGTTAATATTAAAATATTATATTTATATATATGTATGAGATTTTAATTATTTTAATTACAAGTAATATACCAAAGTAAATAAAATCTATATTGATATTAGTATTGGTTAGTAATATGGGATGAAAACCTTATAAATGGACCCTTGGACCTTTTCAACCGTTGACGTTCAGTTTTGGGGTGATCTGGCCATTGGATCTACGTAATCAACACTTAAGGATCTTGATTCAGTTGGTATAGGCCACCTGAGCCTTGGATTGCCCGATCCTTGGTCAAGGGCTTTTAATTGGCCCACCTAATGGAGTGAACGGAGTGAATCAGATTCATATACCACTGTGGGCCCCGCACGAGGGTGGATGTGCAACACTTGTAAGTGCACCCGCTGTGCACTGAACCAAGGGGACTGGTTAGATCAGCTCTGACCGAAAATTCCCAAAGCAGGAAATTTCTGCTTTCCTCTCCCGCGCCCAGCTATTTTTGAACGGACGGATACCCGTCCATTTGCAACTGCTGTGGCCCACCTCCGTGATTGTCTTTACCAATCCAAATCGACCATCTTGTAAAGGGCACGGGGAAGACCAAACCATGCCCATTATCACCACCTGTCTCACACACATGTGACCACGATCACAGGCGCAATAGGGCTGGTTGTGTTTCTTCTCTTTCCAAAAATGGAAAGCTTTGTTTTCTTACAGCTCAGCGATCCGCGTGAGCAAGAAAGAGCTCATCCCGGCCATCCGTCCTGGTGAGATCCCAGCCGTCCTAGCTAGGTTTTTAGGGATGAAAGGGGCTGAGAGAGAGAATCAGCCATTTCCTTCTCCATCCAAAAACACTGCTCAAAACTCTTCCAACCTTCGATTTCTCTCCTCCATGAGTTCATTGGAACCAGCCCAGATTGTCCATGGAGGACGGATTAAAGAAAAACACCGTCGTTTGGAAACCGCCATTAACGACGGAGCTTCTTCCTCATTGGAGCTGCACCGAGTCGTCTTAACTCGGGGCGAAATCAGGTCGAGCCGTGGGCTCTGTTAGGCCTCTGAAACAGTAGAAAAGAAGAAAAAGAAGAAGGGAACAGAAGGAAGAAAGAAAAAAGAAAAGGGAGAGAATAGATAGAAAGAGAGAGAGAGAGCTCGACTTGAGATGTGTCGCACCACACCGGTCCGCCAGTGCTGGTGTGACTCACAGATGAGCTCGACTCGCTGGCAAGTCTGGTTTGAGCCAGGGTCTCTGTTAGGCCTCTAGAGGAGTAGAAAATCAGAAATGGGAAGTGAGAGGAAGAGAGAGAGTGGGCCGGACTCGAACTGGAGTCGCACTGCTCACTGCAACATGCAACTCGGGCCAGTTTCAGACTGAGTTGGGTCCAACCCAGGCCAGCAATGAGTCCGGGTTGGGGCTGGTTCGAGATATGTTGGGATTTCGATAAAAAGGAGAAAGAGAGAGAAGAAGATGGGCGTTCCTGCCCTGAGTTGACTCTAACTGAGTCGACTCAGTTGAGTGGAGTCCAGTTGCTCGCTCCAAACTAGTTGCTGGAAAAGAAGAAGGAGAGTGGAGGGCAGGAAGAAGAAAGCGGAGAAGGAAAGAAGAGGGAGGAAAAGAAAGTAGAGGAGAGGATCGAGTCAACTCGGTTCGAACTAAGTCATCAAGGTGAGTCAACCTTTCCTCCCCATTTTAGCCTTATTTCGATGCACCGTTATCATTTGTTACCATTGTTATTATTAAGATTATTAAAATTAGTCATACTTAGCCATTAGTAGATCATTATGTTAGGACTAGTTGTTATAAACAAATCATAATTATTACATGGTAATATTTTATTTATCATCCTAGATATTTATTTTGGATAATGGATTGTACTAATCACAATGCCTATCATTACCATGATTAACTAATATTAATTCTATCAGTAGTATTAATAATTATGTTATGGTTATAAATTAACATGATAATTGATTTTACGTAAATTAGCATTTAAATCATACGATCTAAGTTTATGACCAAACTCTGGGATGGAACCCTAAACCTAGGTAAGGCAATCCAAACCCTAAGTTAGGACCCTCACCCTAAATAGTGTGTAAGCTTGGGTCTAATGGTATAACTTTGCAATTAATGGTAGGAATTGATTCCAAGGAAGCACGCATTTCTTAGCAATGGTATAGGCGGTTCAAAGTATAAGGTAATGATTCTTCCCCTTAAGCTTTCCATCTTCTCATTAGCTTAAGTTATAGTTTTTATTTAGACTTATAATTGATATCTCTCTTATAGTCACATATGTTAGCTGGTGGGTTACATTGTTATATTGCCTGCTTAATGTTCATCCTGTGTATTTGTTCATGCTTATGGATTATTTGTGTAGTGCTTATGGACTTTGAACTGGTACACCAGTGGAAAACCCCCACCTATATGTGTACACCCATACTTGGGATGTAACCCGACTGGTTGTGATAGTAATGGACCTTTGGCTTAGTGGTTATTGAATGGTGGTTTAAATTGACCATTGATGAGGGCCTACCATCCAAGGTTGTTGTGTTCAATGATTTTCAAGGATGGTCTTTTATCGCATGGTTTGGATACTCGCCCTATGTAGCCTATTTTGATAATTGCCCTATATGACTTGTTTGATATCACCCTACGTGGCTTTCTTCTGATATTTTTCCTGTATGAGTTCGATGTTTTATACCATGCAACCATGCGATGGTAAGCCCCATATAATGTAATATGATTGGCCACTAGCCGACAAGTTTCCATTAAACATCCTAAGATGGTAGTCTCATGAGCCGAAGATGGTGGTATGAGACCTATGCCCGAGTTGTCAGCCTACGCTGGGCCATGTACTCCCCGTAGTGACCTTGAGCTTATTAAAAACTGGCTGATTGTAACTGGACAAATAATGATTTGGCTAATCATGCATACATGACACAGACCAGCGTCTATCGCTAGGCAGTCGTTACGCTGCACTTAGTATGCTTTCGCTGACGACTAACCTCTGTCCGACTAGATATTTTTCTCAAGTCGTGATTCGCATTCCGCACGGTTAATCCCCGGGGCGTTGATTGGGCATTTGCATAGGCGGTGGCCCTGTCCGCACGGATGATCATCCCAAGGGCGTGAACGCATTCCATACATCCATGCATTTAATAAGACTGCATTTACTATATTTTGGTTGTCTGGATGTTTCATACTATTTCTTACCTAATGCGGCAGTGTGTAATCTTGAGGAAAATTCACACTGAGTTGGTCATTCATCCATCAAATATACAACCGTACAGATAGTATAGGTCGCTTAAGTGATATGCATGTTCAGACTTGATAAGGAGCAGGGTACGATCGTCAGAGATGCATGACTGTATTTTTCTGGAGGAGCCGCATGATCTTGCGGCTTATATTTATATGTTTTCTGTTATTTTTCATGTATTAAATTCTTGTAAATCTTGTACTTGTTAAATTCAGAGACATTAGTTTGTATAAGTCATTATGGGCAGCTTCTTGTATATTTGAATGATAATAAAATTTTCCCTTATGTTGATTTGTCCACATTACGCTCATTTGCTTAATCTGATGAAGGAAAAAAAAGTACACTCGAATTTTACCATCCTTTAAGGTTAACACTCGGGTTTTTGGAAAACGGGTTGTGTACTCGGGTCCTGAAAAGTCGGGACGTTACATTCTCCCCAAAACGTCTTGGGCAACTTCGCATGGGATAACATGCATCTGATTCTCTCAACAATGGTACGATTCATTCGATCAGCCATATCATTATCCTGGGGGTTCTTGGGAACCGTCTGTTCATGCTGTATACCTAGAGACTTACAATACTCATGAAAGTCACCAATATATTCACCACCATTATCAATGTGGATGCACTTCAATGATCTACCTGTCTCTCGACCATTGCATGAAATAATTTAAATATACCAAAGACCTCGTCCTTAGATTTCAAAGCATAAACTCAAACCCTCATAAATGCATCATCTATAAAAGTGATAAAATACAATGCCCCACCGAAGGTTTTTGTCCTCATAGGACTACAAATATCAGAATAAACCAAATCTAATACATGTACTTTATTAACATAAGAAACAGATTTAACCAATGAAACTCTATGTTGTTTTCCTGATAAATAATTAATACAGGTTTTAAGAGGTATACCCGTCACGTATGGAATGAGTCGCTTCCTCGCTAGTACCTGAAGCCTTTTTTCACTCATGTGGCTTAGACGTCTGTACCACATGTTAATAGCTGAATCTTCCACTGTGTTTAACCCACCCTTGCACACACTGACACTTACCTTGTAAAGGGTGCAATATTTCATTCCTCTGGCCGCAATCAATGAACCCTTGATGAGCTTCCAGCGCCCACCAACAAATTGACTTTCATAGCCATCATCATCCAACCTTCTCGTCGACATCAAGTTGAGGCGAAGGTCTGGAATATACCTTACATCCCTAAGAACTAATGTGCAACCCACATCGGTCTTCACATAATTATCACTGACCCCTACGATCTTCGATACGCCAGAATTTTCCATTTTCACGGTCCCAAATTAAAGTTACTTAACTTGTAGCTTGTGAAGAATTCCCTGCGTGGGGTTGCATGAATCGAAGCTCCCGAATCTACCACCCAATCGATGTCCTGACTCGTAGCCGTGAGACAAACACCATGATCTGCTAAAATAATAAATACAACGCCGTCATCTGAAGCGACCGCAGTGGAATCTGATTCATTTTCTTTCTCCTTTCATTTTCTTTTCTTGTCATTCTTCTTATTATGACATTTATGCTTGTAGTGGCCCTTCTTTCCACAATTTCAACATTCAACATCTTTCCTGGTACTCGACTTGTCTCTTGATTTATCTCGGGCCTTCCCGCCGTTTCTGTTCTTTTCTCTCCCCCGTTCTTGTGTCACAAGGGCCTCTTGCTGAGTAAACTCTTGAGACTTCCTCTTTGTCACCTCATTGAAGAGACAACTAGTTACCTATTCCACGGACACTTTTTCGTCTGGCGAGGAGTTACTCAGAGACATCACTAATGTCTTCCAACTATCAGGCAATGAGCTAAGCAATAGTAAAGCCTTTAATTCATCATCCATGACCATCTTCATAGCAGAGAGTTGGTTCAATATATTGCTGACTTCACTCATATGCTCAGCCACAGAACCACCATCTTTGAACTTGAGATTCACAAGTCATTTTATCAGAAAAATTTTATTACCAGTTGTTTTTCTCTCATACAGGCCTTGTAATTTCAGCTATAGGCTAGCGGCTGAGGTTTCCGTAGACACATGGTGGAATATGGAATCGTCCAACCATTGTTTAATAAATCTCATCGCCTTCCAATCCAACTTTTTCCAATCATCATTTGTCATATCCTTTGTTTTTACTGATATGACTAAGATTGGAGAATATAAGTCCTTGCAATAAAGCAAGTCCTCCATCTTAGCCTTCCATATGGTCCAATTAGAACTATTGAGACTGATCATCCTTAATGAGCTACCTTGTATAATTCAAAACCGATCCCACCCCCTTCAACCAACCTGACTTTGATACCACTTTATTAAGGGTCGTTACATAAAACCTTAGGATCTAGCCTCCCAAAAACACTATAATTATGAGATAATAAAGTAATGAAATAAATTAAAATACAGATCACACGACACAAGAGATTTTTACATGGAAAACCCTCAAAGAGGTAAAAACCACGGGACCTAGTCCAGAGCAACAATTCACTATGAAGTAGAATGTTACAACCGATCACAAGCACACACCGCTTGGATCAAACCTTCTTCACTCACGCATGAGCGGATAAACAATAAAAAAATAAAAAAAAATGGAGATATCTCACCAATCACGAGGACGTATAAGCGCTGAGATGTCGATTGCATAATAAATCACCTCTACGAGCATAACATTCCCTTCCACAAGCTTCCTCTCTCTCTCTCTCACCTTGGCCATAAAAAAATCCTTAATACAATAGTTTTAGAAAACCTTCTCAATACCTTAGAAGAGCCCTAGAGACCTGTATTTATAGTTTAGGCAATTTACTTCCGCACCTCTTTGAAAACCGCTTTAAATTTACACAATCCGCATAAAATCCGGACATGAATCTACATAACCTTGACTGGTCAAGCGGGTTGAACACCTCCCTCGACTGGTCGAGTACCACAGAAAATTTCAAACCAAACTCGCTGGAGTTCAAGTCGAGCTAATCCTCAACTAATTGACCAGCACCCTCGACCGATCGAGTGAAACTCTCGACTGGTCAAGTGACGAGGAGAAAATCCCGGTCACCTGATTCTTGGAATCCTATCCTATTGTATCTTGCTAAACAGTTGGACGGAGTAGATTTGTCACGGCCATCCCGTTGGGACTTGGTAGTTGCACACTTATAACATTCCGTTGGATCAGACATTCTGTGGACCCACCCCTGATGTGTATATACAATCCAAACCGTGCATCGGGTGAGACCCCTCGTGATGATCCTCCGTCCCATTTTTTATCCAGATTTAAAACTCAGGTGGGATACACCATAGAGAAAATATGTAGTCGCACCTAAAACTTGTATATCTACTCGTGGTGGCCCACCTAAATTATATAAAGTTTCAATGCAATCTGTTTATACAAGTCAGGTGGGTGGCATATAAACTCCACGGTGAGCAAGGCATACAATTTTGATGATATTAATGGTGGGATTTCCCATTTCAACGGTTACCCTGTGTGTAGCCCACAGGAGTTTTAATCGGCCTGATTTTAAGGCTCTGGTCAAAACATAAGGTGGCGCACCTAATGAATGGTGTAGATCTCATCCAAATGAAGTTCTCCATCCACTCGGGAGGATAATAATGCTTCTTTTAAAAAATAAAATAAAATAAATAAAATAAAAATTGGACAGGTGTAGATCAATCAAGCTTCTTCCTGTCAAAACCTCAAGGGCCTCTTTGCATGGTTGAAAAATGAAAGGCTTTTTACGTCAATATAACTAAGGTTTTGTAAGAGCTTGTAAATAGCGCCACTTTCAAATCATTTTTATTTTTTTTAACATCTAAAATATCTTTTTTATTTATTTGAAATGAAAATGCCTCTTAACAACATTTTTAAATTTCTACACGAGTGTCCTCATTTATTACAACTCTCCGGCTAACTCTTTTTCTACCGCTGTACTTTATTTGGTCTCTCATACTTTTAGACTAGTCTTTAATAATAGTTCCTAATTTTTTATTATTCTCTCTCCCACCTTAAAAAATTACTCCTCAACAATCTTTCTCACTAATCTGTCCAGCGATAACTACTTTTTAAGAAAATGATTTTTTTAAAAAAAATTAAGAAAATTTGAAACAAATAGAAAGTAAAAAAAAAACGAAAACAAAACTTCATTTTTAGAAGATGAATTCTTTTCTTTCAGTAAATATTTTGCTCATATGGATGTGCTTAGAAAGAAACTACTGTACAGAGAAAAGAAACATTAAAAACTTGGGACATTTTACAAATGGATAGATGAGATAGTGTTGAGGGTCAAATATTGCATATTAGACCCCAGATATTGTCTGGATTTACGAATATAATGCTGTCTAATGGCTCGTTTTCTCATTCTTGTGTGGCAAAGTGATTTTATAAGCATGGATGGAAAAAGGACGTTAAAAGTAGAGATTTAACGATCTGATGACGCCAAAGGCAAGGGATACACTCCAGGGGACCAAGATTGACAAATATACACCGTCAGAAATTCGAGAAAAGTTAGAAATTGAAGCTCAAGTGGCCTGAAGGACGTCCAGAATGCAAGATCACGAGGTTCCCACCATCCGTTCGCCTTGAAACTTCATACGTCGCCTGAGGACCATAAATTAACCGTACATATAAAATTTCAGCCATTGAAGATCTCGAAAAATGCCCCAACTGACAGATTAGCCCATAAACCGTTGATTCTGGGCCCACCTGATATCTGGAACTGTCTCAAAATTATTATTGACGCCTTAAATGAAGAGTCAAAACAGATGGACGGTGCAGATTTCTCCAAAAAAGTGCAATAGACTCCATATGAGATGAGTATGTATAGTGCACATGTGCACTCACCGTGCATGGCAAGTGTCAGGAAAGGAAAAAAAAAAAAAATCGCACAGCGGACGCACGGCCACTGGCCGTTTTTGCGAACGGTAGTGGGCCCCACCCATTGCTCGTATGGCCAATCTGATCCGTCCACTGTGTAGAGGGCTTCGAGAACTATAAAATCATGCTGAGCTTTTGCACCCATGCGTGCACACGTGTGAGATACAGAGGCCACAAAAGGGCTGCCCGGTAGCGTTCAAATCTGATCTTTTTGTGATTTCTTCTCTGGGTCACGTCAATGGACGTTCAAAACTACTCATTCTTCACTGAAATTTCATTCTGAATCCAATGGACGGGGTGGATTTTCCAGAAAATGCTTCTGTGGGGCCCACCAACCACAACAGCGAAATGGTGCGAAAGGTTTCGCACATCCGCGAACACCGACTTTTTCGGACAGTTTTGGCCCACCATCTTTGATCATATGGCAGATCTGAACCATCTATCATGTAGAGGACCCAAGAAAGTACTAAGGGACGGTGTTTCTTTGGAATTTGAGCGAGGAAAGTGGCGTGTTTCATGGTACCGAACTTGGCTGCGAAAATTGCACTCCGTGTCCTGCTACAACTCTGTCACTGACTCCAGCCTTCCAGCAGCTATAAAAGGAGGTTTTTGGACGTGGGGAGATTCATTCAGGGTCTGGGGAGGAAGAACAGAGGGCTCAAGCTTGGGTTTCAACGTGGGCAGAGGAGAGAGAGGAGCTTGGTTTTTTTTCTTTCCCTTTTCTCTTCCTTTTCTTTTTCTCTTTATTTATTTGGATTGAGCCCATCCATGGCAGGCTAAATCCTCCTAGCTAGGGCTAGGAGGTGAAGCTTGTAGTGAGATAAAAGATTATATGCTTTTAATTTAATTTTAATTTTTGAATTGAAGTTGGTTTTAATTTGATTTTAATGGAAATATTTTTGGTCTTTAATGGTCTGTTGTGACTGAAATTACAATGGGTCTGCAATGCTTTGAATATTTTCTTATCCCTTTTATGTTTATGACGTTAGGACGTCCCGTTGTTCACCATAGTCTCCTGGGCATGGTTGGATGACGGTACCCTTCTTAACCTTCATACATATGATTGGTTGGTAATTAGTTTAATTCTGTTGTTTGCCATAGTCTGTGGGCATGGTTTGGTGATGGAATCCATTCTAATTCATACACCTTTCATCTCTTTGAAAACTAGATCAACGGCAGTTCAGTAATTTTCATAATTTTTGATGCAAGCATAAATTCTCCCTGATCTCTACAAGTGGATCCTCTGAATCCCTAGTTTCCTATCTCTGATTTTTTTTTCCTAAGATTTAGATTAATTATTCTACAAGTATTTCACCATTGCTAATTGATTTAGAATTCATCTTAGCCTAGTTCTAGTTCTATTTAATTTTAGATAAGGTACAAGTTTCAGTCCCTTGGGATTCGACCTCGGTCTTACCGAGTTATTACTACATCACAACCCTGCACTTGGGGAGTGAACAAGTTTTTGGCGCCGTTGCCGGGGACTGTCGGCTACGTTTTTCTGAAATTAATTAGTTTTAGGATTAGTTTAGGATTAGATTTTCTTTTTAGAAATTTTTAATTCTAGGTTTATAAGCTTGATTATTTTCCTTATTAGAACTTTTTCCTAACTTAAGAAATTTGTTATTCTTCCTTCTATCTGATTTTTAGAACTAACTTAATTTTTCTATTTTATAGGAAACTTCTAATCTAGTAAGCTCTTTCTAATTTCCCTTTCTTTGAAAATTCTTATTTTCTCTAGAAATTAGTTTACTTTTAATTAGGACTTCCTATTCTTAGAAACTAACTTATTTTGGGTTGTTTTGCAGGTTTTTAACTTAGGAACTCCGATTTGGTAACTTCTCTCCAACCCTCCCTTTTCCTAGATTTTTATTTTCTTTTTTAGGTTTAAATTAGAATTTGAGGGCTGATTGTGTTTTATGCCCCATTGGGCACGCGACAACACTCGACGTCTCGTGACTGAAGGAGGATTAGTTGAGGGGTTGACTGTCCATCGCAGGACTAGACACCACTTGAATTCTCTTGAGTTAGAAGACGTTATGGCTGAAAATCAACCTCAAGCACTACCCCAACCAGGGGTTGAGGAAGTACATGATGAGAATGAGGTGCATCAGGCACCCCCGCCTCGTACTTTACGAGATTATTTACAACCGGCGGGGGTGAGTACGCCCTCATGCATGATTTTTCCTGAGAATACAGGACATATGGACATCAAGCCAGGGGTTATCCAACTCCTTCCTAAGTTCCATGGGCTTGAGTCTGAAGAACCATACTTGCATCTGAAAGAGTTCGATGAAATCATAGGCACCTTATACTTTCCTAATGTATTTGAGGATACTATTAGGCTGAAACTCTTTCCATTTTCCTTGAAAGAAAAAGCCAAGACGTGGTTACATTCACTGCGTCCTAGATCCATTGGCACATGGAATGATATGCAGAGGGAATTTATAAAGAAATTTTTCCCACATCATAAGACAATTACCCTCAGAAGAGCAATCATGAACTTTGCCCAAAAGGAAGATGAAACATTCTTTCAATGTTGGGAGAGGTTCAAGGATCTGGTTAATGCATGCCCACAACATGGCTTTGAAATATGGCGCATTACGAATTTTTTCTATGATGGGCTAACATCTTCCATGCGCCAAATGGTCGAGACAATGTGTAACGGAGATTTTATTAATAAAAATATCAACGAGGTATGGGATTACCTCGATAGTCTCGCTGAAAAAACACAATCATGGGACTATTACCCAAGGACGAACACTACGTCTAGGCCAACTCATTCAAGGGAAAAAGGAGGAATATATCTCCTGAAAGAAGATAATGATCTTAACGCTAAGGTGGCCAATCTCACCAGAAAATTTGAGGCCATGGAAGGAAGGAAGGAAAAGGTTAATGAAAGTGTTTGCGGCATCTATGATTGCAACATTCATACTACTGAAAATTGTCCTTCAATACCTACCTTTCGAGATGTATTGAATGAACAATCTAATGCCGTAAATAACTATCAAAGACCTTTCAATGGACCACCCTCTAATACTTACAATCCTGGCTGGAAAAATCACCCGAATTTTAGTTGGAGGAACGGACAAACTGCTACCCCTCAAGGTTTCTTCAATCAAAATCCAAATCAAGGAAAACCTCAAGAAGAATCAGTTCAAATTTCCATACAAGAGCTGGCGCGGACAATGCAAGGAATTTCAGATTTTATGCAAAAAATAGATTCACGTATGACGGCTATGGAAAAAGGGATGCTCCCTGCACAATCACTCCCTAATCCGAAACCGCAATACGAGACAGGTGATCCCTGCTCTTCGAATCAAATGGGGCACGCTAAATCCATCACCACTCTTAGGAGTGAGAAGGGTATTGATAAAACCCTTCCGGTTAGGCCCGAAAAGCCTCAAGAACCAGAAGAGGACAACAATGATGGATCTAGTGGCGCCCCACAAAAATTTGAACCGGAACCTTTAGAAAAGTCAGTTGCTCCGTTTTCCCAACGGTTGGTTGAACCAAAACGTCTATCTAACTCTCAGGATATCCTAGAGGTGTTGAAACAAGTGAAAGTCAACATTCCTCTGCTTGACGTTGTAAAACAGATTCCTTCATATGCTAAATTTCTAAAGGATTTATGTACTACCAAACGACGGAAAAATGTTCAAAAGAAGATCTCCTTGACTGAGAAAGTGAGTGTCATCCTGAAATAAGATGTGCCGCAAAAATTCAAAGATCCCGGTTGCCCAACCATATCATGTGTAATTGGGAACTATCGAATTGATCACGCACTTCTTGACTTAGGAGCGAGCGTCAATCTGATTCCCTATTCGGTATACCAACAGTTAGGTTTGGGTGAATTAAAACCCACTCGAACCACACTACAACTTGCTGATCGTTCTGTTCGTATACCAAGAGGGATCATCGAGGATGTGTTGGTCCAGGTGGATAGATTCTACTACCCTGTTGATTTTATCATCTTGAACACCGAACCCATCAATGACACGAGCACTCAGATTCCCGTCATTCTTGGTCGCCCATTCCTGTCCACTTCAAATGCAATTATCAATTGCAGGAATGGTGTCATGACTATGTCCTTTGGAAATTTGACATTGGAATCGAATATCTTTTTCAATAACGGCAGCAACTCAGAGGATGATGACGATTTCCACGATGTTAACATGATTGATTCTTTTGTGGAAGATAGAACATCTCTCACCTTATCCTCTGATCCTCTAGAGACGTGCCTGGCCTACTCCCATGATCTTGATGATGATATAATTAGGGAGACGTGTGCCATGCTTGATACTGCACCGGTACTTGAAGTTAACCGGTGGAGGCCACACATTGAAGAATTGCCCCAAACTTATGTAGTGCCTCTACCGTCTAACCTCAAGCCACCGAAGCTTGACCTAAAACCTTTGTCCTCTGATTTAAAATATGTCTATTTAGGTCAAGATGAGACATATCCGATAGTGATCTCTGCCCACCTGGAGAAAGAACAGGAGAGTATACTGATATCTACTCTCATTGAGCATAAGGGAGCTCTTGGATGGACGATAGCGGACCTCAAGGGAATTAACCCATCAATTTATACTCACCGTATATATCTTGAGGACAATGCAAAGGCTGTTCGGCAATCACAACGTAGATTAAATCCAAACATGAAGGAAGTGGTTAAGGCCGAGGTTCTCAAACTATTGGATGTGGGGATCATATACCCCATATCCGATAGTCAATGGGTGAGTCCAACTCAGGTGATTCCTAAGAAGTCCGGGATCACCATCGTAGCCAATGCCAATAATGAACTCGTGCCGACTAGAGTTACTACTGGTTGGAGAATGTGCATTGATTACAGAAAGCTGAATACCGTCACAAGGAAAGACCACTTTCCTTTGCCCTTCATTGATCAAATCCTAGAAAGGCTAGCTGGTCATTCTTATTATTATTTTCTTGACGGGTATTCAGGTTATAATCAGATTGAAATCGCCCCTGAGGATCAGGAAAAGACCACATTTACATGTCCCTATGGCACCTTTGCTTACAGAAGGATGCCATTCGGGCTATGTAATGCCCCTGCCACCTTTCGACGATACATGACGAGTATCTTTTCTGACATGGTGGGGAAATATCTAGAGGTCTTCATGGACGATTTCTCTGTTTTTGGTTCATCTTTCAGCGAATGCTTAGCAAGTCTTAAATGTGTGCTGAAAAGATGTGAAGAAAAAAATTTGGTACTTAACTGGGAGAAGTGCCATTTTATGGTTCAAAAGGGAATTGTCCTTGGTCATATCATCTCGTCCAAAGGAATCGAGGTAGATAAGGTAAAAATTGATCTTATCTCTAACCTATCTCCACCCAAGAATATCAGGGACGTGCGATCCTTCTTAGGACACGCAGGCTTTTACAGACGATTCATAAAGGACTTTAGTCTCCTCTCTCGTCCTTTATGTAATCTTCTTCAAAAGGATACACCATACGAGTGGACTGAGCAGTGCCAAGAAGCTTTCACTAAGCTTAAGGGCATACTAACCACTGCACCTATCATGCAGCCACCTGACTGGAGTCTTCCTTTTGAACTTATGTGCGACGCCTCTGATTATGCTCTTGGAGCGGTTCTAGGCCAGAGAAAAGATAAGCGGCCTTACGTTATTCACTACGCAAGTAGGACTCTAAATCTTGCCCAAGTGAACTACTCAACTACGAAAAAGGAACTCTTAGCCGTAGTGTTCGTTTTGGACAAATTTAGATCTTATCTGATCGGATCCAAGATCATCATCTACACAGATCACGCGGCACTTAAGTATCTTCTTTCTAAGAATGATTCTAAGCCCCGCCTGATACGATGGATCCTTCTACTCCAAGAATTTGATTTGAAAATTAAAGATAAAAAGGGAGTAGAGAACGTAGTGGCCGATCATCTTTCTCGCCTTAATACCTCTGATTCCCTTGAGGCGACCCATATTAATGACATGTTCCCTGATGAATAACTGTTTAGAGTCTCCCATTCACCTTGGTTCGCTAATATTGCTAATTATCTTGCTAAAGGTGCCATACCGACACACTGGACGTCACAAGATAAGAAGAAATTTTTTACCAAGGTGCGTAACTTTTTCTGGGACGATCCATATTTGTTTAAATATTGCCCAGACCAACTCTTAAGGAGATGCGTACCAGACGATGAGCATCAGAGTGTCATCTCCTTCTGTCATTCACAGGCCTGTAGTGGTCACTTTTCTGCTAAAAAGACCACGGCCAAGATTTTACAGTGTGGCTTTTACTGGCCCACTATGTTCAGGGACACCCATGAGTTTTGCAAAGCTTGTGAGCGTTGTCAAAAATTGGGAGCATTGTCCCGTCGAAATATGATGCCTTTGAATCTCATCCTTATTATAGAAGCATTTGATTGTTGGGGCATTGATTTCATGGGACCGTTTCCCCAATCATTTGGAAATCTGTATATTTTGCTCACCGTAGACTATGTCACTAAATGGGTCGAAGCAATTCCGTGCCGCAAAAATGACCATCGCACGGTCATTAAATTTTTGAAAGAAAATATCCTATCGCGGTTCGGAACACCTCGAGCCATCATTAGTGACGGGGGCTCACACTTCTGCAATAGACCATTCGAGAGTTTAATGAAGAAATACGGTATCTCGCATAAGGTGAGCACCCCATACCATCCACAAACAAGTGGACAAGCTGAGATTTCCAATAGAGAGATCAAACATATCCTAGAGAAAACGGTTAACCCTGATCGTAAGGACTGGTCAATCCGATTGACCGATGCCTTATGGGCGTACCGTACTGCTTTCAAAACTCCTATTGGAACATCTCCCTTTAGACTTGTCTATGGGAAAGCCTGTCACTTGCCTGTGGAATTGGAACATAAAGCATACTGGGCGATCAAAAATCTGAATTTCAATCTGGACAACGCTGGCTCGCTACGCAAACTTCAGTTAAATGAACTTGAAGAAATCCGGAACGATGCGTACGAAAACTCGAGAATTTACAAGGACAAGATGAAGGCGTTTTATGATCATCATATTCTACGAAAATCATTCATGCCAGGTCAGAAAGTCCTCTTATATGACTCTCGACTACATCTCTTTCCGGGTAAGCTTCGATCTCGTTGGACCGGCCCTTACATTGTTGTCACTGCTTATCCTCATGGGGCCGTCGAGATAAGAGATCCCGACAATGGTAAGAAGTTTAAAGTAAATGGACATCGATTAAAGCCATTTGTCGAGGCATTTGATTCAGAGGACATGTCCATGCCTCTGATTGCTCCTGTTTACCAGGACTGATCTCCTAGTCTGATGGAGGTATAGGTAGGTTTATCGCTTTCATAGGTCTAGGATAGTTGTTATATTTGTCTGGCTGAAGACGATAAATTTAGCGCTCCTGGGAGACAACCCAGCTTTTTTATTCCTTTTCATTCTCTAGTTAGATGATTCAATGTTTGTGGGTAACATTACTGCAAACCCTCACGAGACTACAACTCGTCCACTAGGGATAACCTAGGGGTTTAAAGGCTTGTTGCATACGCTAAATGCAATCGAGAGCACCTGCGAAAGTGGTATAGGTAGGATTTTATTTTTGTTATTTTTGTTCTGCTTTCTCTCTCATGCTGACAAGCTTCCATGCCGTGATCTATTGGAAACTCTCTTGATTCGTTATTCAGGTACTATCTTCCCATCACTTCTCATTTACTTTCGTTGTCCCATGTGCATTGCATGTTTATATCTTTTACATTGAGGACAATGTAGATTTTAGGTTGGGGGTGGGAAATTAGGTAACCTAATCAGTATTTTCTTGGTCTTGAGCAACAATTGTGAAAAATTTTAAATTTTTCTGAAAATTTTTATGAATTCGCAGTGATTTTGACAGATATCCCTAATTTAGATTTTTAAGGTACATAATGGTGGATTTATGACTCTTGGATTCTGGATCTGTTAGATTTCATAGTTAAGTGAATTATTAATCCATGATTAGAAGTTGTAAACATTGATTGAATCATGATTTCAGGACACGTCTTGCTTACACATTAAGACTTCAGTCTGATATTAAAGGGTTAATTTGGTAATCACTAAGCACGAAAGGAACCAGTCTGAAATATCTTACCATCATGGTATAAAAATTGAAAAGGTTGGATAATTAATCTTCACCATAGGTTTGCTCCCTATAGGTGTAGAGTTAATTCCTCATGAATGATATGTGAAAAAGAGTCAGGTGTACGATCTTCACCATAGGTTTGCTCCCTATAGGTAAGGATTTGATTATCCTTCCTTGGCATTACTTTGAATAGAAAAATCACAAGTTAATAGGTTAATCTATGAGGCAAGTTTTGGATTAGGTTTTGGTTGTTATGAATTTTCTTGTTGGTTACCAATGATATCATGAAATTGACAATTGGATCTCTTAATGATGATAAGCCGAGATTAGACTATACATCCATGGATCTCAATGTTTAAAATTTTTCTAATTGATGGATTAATACTTTACACTTGATTATGAAGTCTACCGTGCGCTTGAGCTCAGGAGAATACAATTTCTAACATTCATGAATATTAAATTTTTCGTATTTTGTTCAAAATCTCACTCGATTTCATAGAAAGTTCTCCTATAATTCTCAACTTATTTTTCGCATATTTTGCTTGGGACTAGCAAAATGCTGGTTGGGGGTTGTGTTGAGGGTCAAATATTGCATATTAGACCCCAGATATTGTCTGGATTTACGAATATAATGCTGTCTAATGGCTCGTTTTCTCATTCTTGTGTGGCAAAGTGATTTTATGAGCATGGATGGAAAAAGGACGTTAAAAGTTGAGATTTAACGATCTGATGACGCCAAAGGCAAGGGACACACTCCAGGGGACCAAGATTGACAAATATATACGGTCAGAAATCCGAGAAAATTTAGAAATTGAAGCTCAAGTGGCCTGAAGGGCGTCCAGAATGCAAGATCACGAGGTTCCCACCATCCGTTCACCTTGAAACTTCATACGTCGCCTGAGGACCATAAATTAACTGTACATATAAAATTTCAGCCATTGAAGATCTCGGGAAATGCCCCAACTGACAGATTAGCCCATAAATCGTTGATTCTAGGCCCACCTGATATCTGGAACTGTCTTAAAATTATTATTGACGCCTTAAATGAAGAGTCAAAACAGATAGACAGTGCAGATTTCTCCAAAACAGTGCAATGGACCCCATATGAGATGAGTGTGTACAGTGCACATGTGCACTCACCGTGCATGGCAAGTGTCAGAGACGGCTTGACCGTCTCTGACCGAAAGAAAAAAAAAAAAATCGCACAGCGGACGCACAGCCGCTGGCCGTTTTTGCGAACGGTAGTGGGCCCCACCCATTGCTCGTATGGCCAATCTGATCCGTCCACCGTGTAGAGGGCTTCGAGAACTACAAAACCATGCTGACCTTTTGCACCCATGCGTGCACACGTGTGAGATACAGAGGCCACAAAAGGGCTGCCCGGTAGCGTTCAAATCTAATCTTTTTGTGATTTCTTCTCTGGGCCACGTCAATGGACGTTCAAAACCACTCATTCTTAACTGAAATTTCGTTCTGAATCCAATGGACGGGGTGGATTTTCCAGAAAATGCTTCTGTGGGGCCCACCAACCACAACAGCGAAATGGTGCGAAAGGTTTCGCACATCCGCAAACACCGACTTTTCCGGACAGTTTTGGCCCACCATCTTTAATCATATGGCGGATCTGAACCGTCTATCATGTAGAGGACCCAAGAAAGTACTAAGGGACGGTGTTTCTTTGGAATTTGAGCGAGGAAAGTGGCGTGTTTCATGGTACCGAACTTGGCTGCGAAAATTGCACTCCGTGTCCTGCTACAACTCTGTCACTGACTCCAGCCTTCCAGCAGCTATAAAAGGAGATTTTTGGACGTGGGGAGATTCATTCAGGGTCTGGGGAGGAAGAACAGAGGGCTCAAGCTTGGGTTTCAACGTGGGCAGAGGAGAGAGAGGAGCTTGATTTTTTTCTTTCCCTTTTCTCTTCCTTTTCTTTTTCTCTTTATTTATTTGGATTGAGCCCATCCATGGCAGGCTAAATCCTCCTAGCTAGGGCTAGGAGGTGAAGCTTGTAGTGAGATGAGAGATTATATGCTTTTAATTTAATTTTAATTTTTGAATTGAAGTTGGTTTTAGTTTGCTTTTAATGAAAATATTTTTGGTCTTTAATGGTCTGTTGTGACTGAAATTACAATGGGTCTGCAATGCTTTGAATATTTTCTTATCCCTTTTATGTTTATGACGTTAGGACGTCCCGTTGTTCACCATAGTCTCCTGGGCATGGTTGGATGACGGTACCCTTCTTAACCTTCATACATATGATTGGTTGGTAATTAGTTTAATTTTGTTGTTTGCCATAGTCTGTGGGCATGGTTTGGTGATGGAATCCATTCTAATTCATACACCTTTCATCTCTTTGAAAACTAGATCAACGGCAGTTCAGTAATTTTCATAATTTTTGATGCAAGCATAAATTCTCCCTGATCTCTACAAGTGGATCATCTGAATCCCTAGTTTCTTATCTCTGATTTTTTTTCCTAAGATTTAGATTAATTATTCTACAAGTATTTCACCATTGCTAATTGATTTAGAATTCATCTTAGCCTAGTTCTAGTTCTATTTAATTTTAGATAACGTACAAGTTTCAGTCCCTTGGGATTCGACCTCGGTCTTACCGAGTTATTACTACATCACAACCCTGTACTTGGGGAGTGAACAGATAGATTTCTCACAAACAGTAAGATCATTTGGTAATGATTTATTAATATTTTGAACGAGCATGGATTCTATTTTGAATGTCTAGTTTAAATAGGTAGTAGATGCAACTTTCTTGCATGTTCATCAAGAGATCTATAAGGCCAATCATAATGTTCGTGTAGATTAAACTTTATCAATTCAATTCTTTTTCAAAATTATGTTAGGATAAGAGCTCAAAATATGCAAAATCCAAGGCTCAAGGGGGCGATACCACCAAAAACAGCCATTGAACCCACACCATCAAAGCCTTCTCAAGGCTCACAAAAGTTTTGAATCAAGCCTATTATTATTTACATTTTCCCCCCATCCTAGTGGGAATCATCTTATGAACTTTTTTAATGACATCTATGAACATCACCTTCAGCCCAATAAGGTTTCAATGCAGGTGTTTCTATATCCATAATATCTTATGGTGTGGTCTACTTCAGTCCTAGTTCTGACTTATTTCTCATAGGGTAGCCAATGACCAAACTCAGGCCTAACAAAATTAAAAATTTAAATAGGCTCCTGTAAGGCTTAGCTCAAACCGTTTATAATTCGTGCCAAAGACAACTCCAAACCTAACTAAAATTTGGGTTCTGATCCTAACCTGATATAGTAAAATTGAGAGATGTAGAATAATTTCAACATGACATCATTGGCCCACATAGCTTTGGGTCATCATAAGTCTAATGGGCATATCCTCCATTACACTTTATCAAAGTATCAGGGTCTTTCCTTTTTCTTGGTTTAAGAATCAAAAGGCATTGGCCGTGACTTGACTTTTACTGACATGGATTGAATGACTTCACATGAATGAGATTCGCGCTGTCTATTAGCTTTGCCATTCTGTATTCGGTTATGAATAATTAAGATAAGATACCCCACCATTAAAATCATTTAAATTATGTGTGGTCCACTTAGTATATATGAACCATCCTATCTAATCATGCTACAGCCCTCACGTAGATGAAGGAATGCCTAGAAAATCGGGCATACAAAGACTCAAGTGGACCCACACAAAATTATGAATGGATCAGATTTCTAACACAATGAATGGACCGAATCTCTGATCAGTGTGGTGTACGTACAGTGGCCCTACATGATTAATGATTGGAAGTCTGACAAGGGTAGTGTAAATAGAAAAAGGATTGGCTACTCCCCTGCCACTAGCCAATGGCAGTGGTCGGTGCTCTTTGGACCCCAACATGATGTATGTGTCTCATCCATGCCTATGTTCATTTTTCAAGGTACTTTTATGGTATGAACCTAAAACTTAGGTAGATCAAAATCTCAAGTGGGCCACACCGTTGATTGAATCAATATAGTCACCATTAAAAACTCACTGAGGCTACAGAAGTTTTGGATTAAGCTTATATTTATTTTTTGAGTTCATTCATGTGACCTAATCTATTGGTTCGATGTAAAATAAATATTACTGTAGTCTTAAGAGGTTTTTGATGGTAGACGTTCGGTCACTGCTGTTTTCCAATAGTGCAGTCCACCTGAGATTTTGATTTTCTTATTTGTGGGATAAATTATTAAAATGATATATAAAAATGAATGGATTGTGTAGACAAAACACATGAATCATGGATCATGGTGGGCCACACAGCACCAATCACTAGCCAAACCGCCCACACAGCACCGACCACTAGCCAAACCGCGTCCGAGTAAATATGGCAGTTCCAACACGTGTGAAGTGTGATATTCCTATTTTCATTTCGTACTGCAACTAAATTCAAATTGGAATCAGTGTTGATTTCAAGTGGGCGGCATTTCTGTCCCTTTATAACAGTGAGGGCAATTTCGCCATTTCACTTTTACAAAGACATGGCATCTTCTTTCAAACTTAACAGTTGTTAACGGTAACCGCTAGCAGGGAAATTTAAATGTCAGGAAGGATAACAGACTGTAAATTCGAGTGTTAGAAGTGAAAGGAGGAACCAACAAATGTCAAAAATTTAGGGAGGGGAAATATATACAAATTTTACTAAAAAGGAGGGCATATATACGAATATTGTTGATGCCAAAATCCTGTCAGCCCTCCCTCCACGTCGACCGCTGCGTATAATCCCTAGAACCTGCACCAGGAAAGCAAGCAAAGGTGACCCTGGCTAAGCCAGGGGACCCTCCGATGCCTAAGTCAGGACAAGGGAATCAGGGTCTGAGTAGAGAGTAGAGGAGAACTCGATTTTTCGTACCTGTAGATATGGCGATGCGTACTATTTATACCTACCTATGAGGCGGTCTTAGTCCGATAATCTCGGCACAATCAGAGGAATTCTAGGATCATGGAAATATTGCCCGCAATTTACTGATCGCACAGTGTATCTGGTGGATCGTGCGCTCCTGTGAGCGAAGTTACCGGCTACGTCTCGATATGCCAGTTTTCATATTGAACGAGTGGGATATGCACGTCGGAGAGTCTGCTCGGCCCGACTTATCTAAGGATACCACTAGTCGGATCCACCTAGTCGGCTCAGTCGGTTCCACCATGGCTGGCAGGGCTGACTTCAATAAGCGGTGTGATTAAGGCATCGGAGATCATCCGATCGGAGTATGATTCCGAGTCGCGCACCAACCGTGTTGTCTGCTCGGATGGATCACGTCCCGAAGCAGGTCAGATGGATCATGTCTCGGCTCAGACGGGCGCTTGGGGCAGTGTTGTACCGTGAGCTCGGATTTTTCATAACAGAAGCCCCCTACTCTTCGAGCTTGCTCGCGGGCTCGGAGAGTACTTAGGCAGGAAATCTCCCGCCCTTATCTTAATGATGGCAAATATTGAATCATGCGCGTGCTCGTCGCTTTGGTTAACGCGTGGCGATGGTTATGATCCCGCATCCCTCCTCAGACTGTGAGAAGCCACCACGTAGACCTGAGAAGGCGTGCCCATAATGCTCCGACTGTTGTGGCGTTGCTTCACGTATCAAGGCGCACTGCCCGATGTCAGGCGTCGTACCAACGGTTCGGTACGCATCCAATGCGATGTTGCCATGTGTGCTCGGAGATAGGCTTGTGCCGATTCGGCTGCTGCCATTAAGGTTTGCCATCAATGCGGGAATCCTACGCGGCCTATATAAGGGCACCCCAGACCTTCGCATAACATTTTACATTCCGTTTCATAAGAGCAGACCGGAGAGGCGATTTTCGGCGAGAGGCAATTCCGTCCGACTTCGAAATTTCCGTCAGTAGGCGATTTTCGGCAACCACTCGATGAGTCTCGCTGACCTTCGCTCTTTTTTCTGCAATGTCTTCCGATCTGGAAATGGTCCGTGGATACGGTGATGATTCCGAGACGGGGACTACTGAAAGTGAGAGTGGGTCATCCGGTAAAGTGGTCTCGAAAGGGCCTTTGGAGACCCACTCTCACTTTCAGTAGTCCCCGGCTCGGAATCATCACTGTATCCACGGACCATTTCCAGATCTTCAAGTGCTTGGCATTCCAGGGATCTTCAAGTGTTATTTTCTCACGGATAGTAGATCTTCAAGTGCTCGGCGTTCCAGGGATCTTCAAGTACTATTTTCTCACGGATAGTAGATCTTCAAGTGCTCGGCGTTCCAGAGATGAGGGAGATGACGGCCTTCGAGCTTTTTCAGGTGGTAAGAGCCCGATTTTGCAGATCTGACCACACGATATGGACCTTCCCAATTGGGTCCGAGCACTCCTACCCCTGGCTCGGCCATGTTCTGGAAAATCCGTCAGAGGACTAAGTCCCCTGGTCGAAAGCGCCTGACTCTGACTTTGGAATTGTAGAAGCGCGCAACCTTCTGGTGCCGAGCCTCTGTTCGGAGCTTGAAAATTTCTCTGAGTTCTTCGAGAAAATCCAAATTAGTCATCATCTGCTCGGAGTTCTGACTTTATTCAAAACCCCTAACCCGCGCTGTAGGGAGTCCGATTTCTACCGGCACCATTGCCTCCGAGCCGTAGGATAACGAAAATGGAGTTTCGCCCGTCGAAGTCTGGGCTGTAGTCCTGTATGCTCAGAGGACGAAGGGGAGCTCTTCGGCCCAATTTTCTTTTACTTTTTTCAGCCTCGTCTTGAGATAGTGTTTGATAATCTTGTTGACCGCCTCTACCTGTCCGTTCGACCGTGGGTGCCGAGGTGATGAGTAGGCGTTCACAATGCCAAACCCTTGACACATACTGAGAAACCTATCATTGTCGAATTGGCGGCTGTTATCAGAAACGATGGTTCTCGGAATCCCGAACCGGCAGATGATATTTTTTCACACAAAGTCAATTACTTTCTGCTCGGTGATCTTTGCGATTGACTCGGCCTCGGCCCACTTGGTGAAGTAGTCGACCGCGACTATAGCGAACTTGACCTGTCCCTTCCCAGTGGGCAAGGGACCGATGATGTCGATCCCCCATTTAGCGAACGACCATGGCCCACTCATGGGGATCATTTCTTCTGCCGGTTGCCTCGGCACAGCAGCAAAACGCTGGCACTTGTCGCACTTCCGAACAAAATCCTTAGAGTCTTGTTTAAGGGTTGGCCAGAAATACCCTTAACGAAGTATCTTCATGGTCAAGGCGCGACTGTCAGAATGGTTTTCGCAGATTCCCTCGTGAATCTCCCGAATCACGTAGTCGGCTTCATCCGGTCGGAGACATCTAAGGTAAGGCTGAGAATGCCCCTTCTTGTACAGCACTCCGTCCAATATGGCGTACCGAGCCGCTCGGACCCTAAGTCGCCTCGCCTCTAATTTACCCGAGGGGGCCTCATCGGTTAATAGGTAATTGAAAATCAGGTCCATCCAACTAGGAATGGACTAGACGGGGTTAACTTTCTCTGACTGGCTAATGCTTGGGTGTTCAATGAACTCGACCGGGACCTTCCCCTCGGAGGCCGAGGCGAGCCTCGCTAGGGCATCGGCACATGAGTTCTCAACTCTGGAGATCTGCCGGATGGTGCAACTCCAAAACTTCCCAATCAATTTCCTCGCTTCCTCAAGGTATGATCATTCTGGCTTCCTTAGCTCCATACTCCGAGGAGATGTGGTTCACTACCAGTTGTGAGTCACAGTGGACTTGTAGAGTTTGAACGCCCAGGCTCGCTGCCAACCTGATCCCGGCTAGCAGTGCCTCGTACTCGACCTCGTTATTTGAAGCTTTGAACCCGAGCCTGATGGCGTATTGGATTGTTGTTAAATCAGGTGCAACCATGATGACACCGGCTCCAGCTCCTTTAATGTTAGAAGATCCATCAACATAAAGGACCCACCCCGGATCCGACGCTGCTTCTTGATTGTTCAGCGGGACAGACGGTGTCATTTCAACTTCCTTTCTGACTTGCTCTTTATCCGGAGTTGTGAACTCGGCGATAAAGTCGGCTACGGCTTGAGCCTTGAGTGCTGTCCTGGGTCGGAATTGAATATCAAACTCTTTGAGTTCTACAGCCCATTTGGTCATCCGACCTGACACTTCGGGTCTCTAGAGGATCTACCTCAGAGGAGAGTCTGTTAGCACAACTATGGAGTGAGCTTGAAAATATGGCTGCAGTCTTCTAGCTGAGACGACGAGGCACAGCGCCAATTTCTCCAAAGACTGGTACCTTATTTCGGCTGGTACCATAGTTTTGCTTACATAATAGACGGGGTACTTCTTGCCTCCGACTTCTCTGATCAGAGCCGAACTGACAGTTGAGGCCGAGACGGCGAGGTAGAGGAACAAAGGTTCCCCTTCTTCAGGCTTGGTCGGTAGGGGTGGTGAACCCAAGTACTGTTTTAATTGCTATAAGGCTTGCTCGCATTCCTGCGTCCACTCCACCCTCTTGTGACCCTTCAGCTGCTGGAAGAAGGGAAGGCATTTATCCTTAGCCCTAAATATGAAGCGTCCGAGGGCTGCGACTCTTCCCATGAGACACTGTATTTCCTTGAGAGTCCGAGGCGAGTTCATGTACAGGAGGGCTTTGATCTTGTCTGGGTTCGCCTCGATACCCCGCTGGCTGACTTGGAAGCCTAGGAATTTTCCTGACTCAACCCCGAACACGCACTTGGCGGGGTTAAGCTTCATCTGGTATTCACGAAGGACGTTGAATTTTTCTTCGAGATCAACAAGGTGGTCGGAGGCTTTGATACTCTTCACCAGCATGTCGTTCACATACACCTTCATGGTGTGTTCGATCTGTTTGGCCAATCTTTAATACGTTGCCCCAGTGTTTTTCAGGCCAAATAGCATGACCCGGTAACAGTAGAGTCCCCTGTCTGTGACAAAGGTGGTCTTCTGCCTATTTGAGAGATGCATGGCGATCTGGTTGTACTCGGAGTAAGCGTCCAGAAACGAGAGTAACTCGTGTCCGGCCGTGCTGTCCACCAGTTGGTCGATCCGAGGTAATGGGAAGCTATCTTTGAGACACACCTTATTCAGATCGGAGTAGTCTACACAGACCCACCACTTCCCGTTGGACTTCCTGACGAGCACAACATTTGCTATCCAGTCAGGGTAGTATACTTCTTCTATGAAGCCCGCATCGAGCAGGATGGATACCTCCTCGGCAATGTCTTCATATCATTCGGCATCGAACGACCTTCTTTTTTGCTTAACTGGCCGGTGGTCTGGGTCCACGTTCAGCCTGTGGACTTGCGCATCGGGTGAGATCCCTGGTATATCTGCATGTGATCATGCGAAGACGTCTCGGTGTTGTCTCAAGAAGGCCAATAACTCGTTCCTCCGCTCGGGATTCAGTGATGATCCGAGCTGAACAGTTTTGCTCGGATCTGATTCATCGAGCGGCACTCTTATCAGATCTTCGACTGAGGAACTTTCTTCTGTCGATCCCCGAGGGTCCAAGGCGTCCACTACCAGCATTTGTTTGGCGGCCCCTTACGACTATCGCATAACACCTCCAGACCTCGCGTTGGTCGCTTCGAAGATAATCGATCCCACCTTCGGCTGGGAACTTCATCATCAGATGATAAGTTGAGACGACCGCCCTCATCGCATTGAGGGAGGGTCAGCCCAGAATCACGTTGTGGACTGATGGAACATTGACAACTAAAAAGTCAACCAAAAGCGTGACTTGATGTTTTCCTTCTCCCGCTGTTACTGGGAGGGAGATGGCTCCTTCGGAGATGACTCTCTCTCCGGCAAAGCCGTGCAAGGGAGTCTTCACAGGTTGGAGCTTGGACCGTGAAATTTCCATCTTCTCGAATGCCTCGAAATACATGACGTCAGCCGAACTCCCGGTGTCGACCAAGATGCGGTACACTTTGTGATTGGCTATGGTCATAATGACCACTAGCGCATCGTCGTGCGGATGCTGGATCCCGTGTGCATCATCTTCTGTAAAGGTCAGGCTGCACGGAGCGACACGGAGTTCCTTGCTGGGACGTTCCGTCAGGTGAATGTGGTGTTCGGACTCGGAGCTCCGAGAATGGGCTTTCCGTGCCCTGTTCTAATCCCCTCCCCCAGCCGAGCCCCCGAAGATGGTGTAAATTTCGGCGGGCTCCTCTGGGGGGTTGTTCAACTGCTCTTGCGGCCGTTCTTCTCTTCGAGTAGATTTCTCCTTTTTGGCATAACGACGTAGATATCCTTTACGGATGAGGGACTCAATCTCGTCCTTCAGATCCACACAGTCGTCCGTGTTGTGACCATGGTCCCTGTGGAAGCAACAGAATTTTCGCTTGTCCCTGTGTTCTGGATCAGCCTTCATGCAAACCGGCCAATTAAGTAGCCTTTCTCCTCAGATGTCTAGCAGGATCTGATCGGCGGTTGTATTGAGCGGAGTGTAGGAACGAAATTTTCCTTCCGGCCTACAGCTCGGACGACGATCGTGAGAAGCGCGGTCATCCGTCCCTTTGCTAGCCGGCTGGGAGTCTTCATTTCGGGGTCCCTTCCCCCTGTTGGTCGAGTTAGACACCTGTGTGCCCTTTCGGGCGTTGGTGAACTCCTCTGCGTTAGTGTACTTCTAAGCTTTCGCCATGCAGTCCGCTAGTGTCTTCGGCAGATTCTTTCCGATGGAGAAGGCAAACTTTCCTTATTTCAGTCCGCTCAGAATGGCGGCGAGGGCCATCTTATCATCATAGTCCTCGACATGCAGTGCTTCTTCGTTGAAGCAGGCGATGTAATCCTTCAACGACTCCTTCTGAGTCGGCTTAATGGTGAGCAGGTGGGTGTTGGGCTTCCGACTTCTCTTACCGCTTATGAATTGTGTGAGGAATAGTCAACTCAGTTCCGCAAATGAGCCTACGAAATTTGGTTTCAGCTGGCGGTACCAAATTCGAGCGGATCCGATGAGGGTGATAAAGAACCCTCTACACATCATCGCATCCGTTGCAGTCTGGATCTGCATCCATGATCTGTAGGACTCCAAGTGTTCGGATGGGTCCCCAGATCCTAAATACTGGATGACGGGAGGTATCCAAAACCTCTGCGGCATCACTTCAGCCATGATGGTCGAGTTGAAGGGAGACTCGGTCTCTTCCATCATCGCCTGAATCGTGGTCGTAACTGTCGATTGTTCTTGCTTTTTCTCCAATATCAGGAACTTATCCTTCAGTTCCACAAAGCGCGCTTCCTAGGGATCCTTATTTTAAGCGACGACCTCTGGCGCATGTTCGACCTCTGAAGTTCCTCTCTCCCTCCTTCATTCTAGCTGATGACGGAGATCCGAGGGCGGTAGGGCAGATGTTGCTGAATGAACGGTCATCCGAGCCCGAGTAGTGAGGTTCCGCGCGGATACCTCCTCACGTGCCGTAGAAAGATTTTGACCCGAATACAGTGCCATCGAGTGTTGGGGGGCTTCTAGCCTCACACTTCTCGGTACGGAGCGAGTTTCCACGAACAGCCCTACCGGCTCGAGGACTGGTTGTTCTTGAGTAGGGCGTGGCTCTGGCCCTCTCTGTTTCATTCGATTTATCTCGTCGCGCAGGGCCTGGATCTCATTCTGCATGGTACGATACTTGCTCGACCGATTACGCGAACGCTGAGAAGGCCCTGGTGCGGACTCGGCATGAAGCGATAATAATAACCGAGTCTGCTCATTAGGTTGCGGCTGCACCGTTGCACCTTTCTTCTTCTTCGCTATTGCTTGGGAAAATGAGAACCTGACTTCTAGTTTCAGGTTCCCACAGACGGCGCCAAAAAATATTGATGCCAAAATTCGGTCAGCCCTCCCTCCACGTCGACCACCACGTATAATCCCTGGAACCTGCACCAGGAAAGCAGACAAAGGTGACCCTGGCTAAGCCGGGGGACCCTCCGATGCCTAAGTCAGGACAAGGGAATAAGGGTCTGAGTAGAGAGTAGAGGAGAGCTCGATTTTTTATACCTATAGACATGGCGATGCGTACTATTTATACCTGCCTATGAGACGGTCTAAGTCAAATAATCTCGGCATGATTAGAGGGATTCTAGGATCATGGAGATATTGCCCGCAATCTACTGATCGCGCAGCGTATCTGGTGGATCGTGCGCTCCTGCGAGCGAAGTTACCGGCTACGTCTCGATATGGAAGTTTCCATATTGAACGAGTGGGATATGCATGTTGGAGAGTCTGCTCGGTTCGACTTATCTAAGGATACCACTAGTCCGATCCGCCTAGTCAGCTCAATCGGTTCCACCATGGCTGGCAGGGCTGACTTCAATAAGCGGTGTGTTTAAGGCATCGGAGATCATCCGATCGGAGTATGATTCCGAGTCGCGCACCAACCGTGTCGTCTGCTCGGATGGATCACGTCCCGAAGCAGGTCAGATGGATCATGCCTCAGCTCGGACGGGCGCTTGGGGCAGTGTTGTACCGTGAGCTCGAATTTCCCATAACAAATATCATCTCTTTTCTTAGAGTCTTTTTTGCTCAGGTGGCCCGCTTCATGGGTAGGTGTGTCATAAAAGGAAAGAGGAATCCAAAAATGTCAAAAAGTTGAGGGGATATATACAAAATTTGCAAAGAGGAGGGGATATATGGAGGCAGGTTTCCTAGAAAGCCTTTCGAAAGAAGTTCAGCCACCACCGCTATGTTTGTAAGAAATCCACCCCGTTCATCCGTTTCCAAAGATCATTTTAGGACATGTAACCAAAACTCAAGTGGGTCATACAAAAGAGAAAACCGGGGAAAGAATTTCTTACCATTGAAACCTTCATGGGCTCCGCCTTGATATTTATATTACATCAAAACCGTTTATAAGGTCATCCCCACTGAGACGAAGTGAAATCACAAAAAATATTGCCTGTTATGAAACTTTTGTGGCTGCATAAATGTTTTAATGGTGGTCACTCAATCCCCACTTGTGGCACATTCTAGTTTTGGATCCGCTTCATTTTTAGTTACAAGTACTAAAATGATCTCACAATATGGATGAACGAGGTGGATTTCTCACAGACATCACGGTGGGCAGCACCTAGCATCCAAGCGCAAGAACGAAACCCATGCCGGGATATATATGAATATCAGCTCTTTTCTAACAGTCCTATGTGGCCCACTTGAGGAGTAGGTTGCTCGAACTAGATGAATGGATTGGATCCCCTCGGCAGAGTGGTTACACATGTCGTCAAGTGTGCGTAATGATACGTCTCATGTGTGGATGAGATCCTTGTTGATGTAGAGCGGGTCATCACGTCCAATAAGGACTAGAGAAGGCCTAATTGGAGGCAGAAATTATCTGGACTGTCAAGAACTTAAAACAACTGTATCTCGCAAATCAGAATGAGTTATTCAACATACGATACATGATTTTGAACAAGAGAAGCTACTTTAGCCACCTAACCTTGCTATGCTGGGTTGCTCATGCCGAATTTGTGAGATTCCATTAGATCGACACTCGAAAATTGGTCAAAAATCCATTTTATTTTCATATTTACTATTTATAGTAAGTTTTAGTTTGATTATAACTCTTCGTCTTTGAGCTTAAGGAGTTATGTCCAGCATGAAAAATGCTTAGAAAAATTAGGAGAATAACATTGTTAAGCTAAATAAAATAGATACTATTTTTCGTTGAAAACCATGAAGTCTAGTGCAAATCATGACCGTCCACAAATAATAAGTTTACTATTTATAGTAAATCACAATTTTAGAAAAATTGAGTTGGAGTTTGATTACGAAACCTCTTCTAAGGTTTGGTATCATTATTTAAAGGATTGTGTAGACACCCCGCCCAGGCTAACATCTAAAGAAGGCTAAGACAACCCAAGAACCATGACCAAATCTTAAACCAAACCCTAATCTCAGCCTAAACCTAACCCTGACCCAAAAATCTCAAAACTTCCAAACTGAGACCCAAAACCTTGATCTAAACTGTTCAATCCACACATAACTCCCTCCTATGCCTTATACTTTGACTAGAACCTTTTACCTAAGCTTAAGCCCACCTGTCTGAGCCATAAAACCCCAAAAGGAGGCCACCGATCGAACCAACACATCAAGCAAAGCCCGCACACTTGAGCCCGGCCTGAACGAAGCTCTGGCGGTAGTCTGACTACCGCCGACAGTACTCGGGGTGCCGCCACTTGCAGCCGCGTATGAATAGTTGTCCCAGTGTCGAAAAGTCAATTTTCTCTTGGAATTACTCTCCAATCCAAGCTTATTTATCCTTTTACCAACCCTTTTAGCTAATGAGAGCATGTCATGTGATACCTCTCTCCCTCCAACCAATCACCCCTTGCCATGTCAGCATTTACCCCTCCTAGAACCAAGAATTACTAAAGGACCATTGGAAAAGGCTATAAATAGTCCTCTCCTCTTCACATTTCAAAACAACAACTCTTCACTTCCAAGCTTAAGTAAGAAGGAGAGTGAGAGGGAGAGAGGGAGGAAGAGAGTGAGGGTGAGGTGCTCTCAAGCTTTTAGGTCCAGATTTTTCAGCTATCCCCTTACCCACTCCTTACTCTCCCAGCCATCCCAACCTCCAACCTAATCCAGTGAGATAATGGTTCAATTTATGTCTTAGCCTACTCAAGATCAAGCCAGAGATTCATTCATTTTACATACAAGCATTCATCATGACATCTATTCCCTTCTCAACCCCCATGCTTCTCTAGATATCTACTAAACGTATGCTCTGTGACTTGTCGTACATCAGATCCTGTCACATTAGAAAATTATAGTGATCTAGTCCATTTTTTTACTTATTTACATAAGTATCATCACATCCGCTTTCTAGACACGCCGTTGGACGTATACTCTGTCGCTTGCTAAAATCTCTAATCTTGCCGCATCAGAAATCTACGTGTGTGCCTAGTCCTATCTCGACCACATCATCCATCCCTTAAGATTATTTTACCACACAAAGTAGAGACCGTACGTTCGTACGGGCAGAGAGGGTGCTTAACACCTTCCTTCTTTGTAACCGAGGTCCCTTACCCGAAATTCCAGATCGCAGACCAGGAGTTAATCTAAGGTAGGAGAGTCTATGGATTTCTCCAACCTTATGTGTTCAGTGGGTTCTAGCCGACCATGGGATTTTGAAATTATTCAGCTAGTGGCGACTCCAACATCCATAAATCAGCCTGCTCACCCCCATCATTAAAAACGTAACACACAAATCAACGTGGGCACCAATTTTCAGTGTCTATAGATTGTAAATGTAGAAAAAAGATGTCTTAAATATGTGTCACGCTGCTCAACCAGTCGAGTGGCTGGCTCGACTGGTTGAGGGTCCACTTGACCGGTCGAGGGTCGCTCGACTCGAAATCCAGCGTGCATTATATTTGGGTGTCTAGGACGCTCAACTAGTCGAGGGTTAGGTTCGATTGGTCGAAGGGGTTCTTCGACCAGTCAAGGGTTACACAGTCCAGGCACGAACTGCGTAAATTTGATGTGGTTTTTGAAATTTTCTAAATTAGGTGCGTAAGTGGAGTTTCTTAAACTATAAATAGAGGTCCCTAGAGTTATTCTAAGGTATTTTACGGCTTCCTAAAGGTTTCCTAAGAGTTTCTAAAAGGGTTCTAGGGTTATCTAAAGGTGTGGCAAGCGTGAGATTCGATATTGTTCGAATCAGGTAAGTCCTCTCTTTTGTAATTTCTATTTCATAGTAGATTTTTATCGCTTTGTACCGTGGTTTTTTCTCGAAAGGGTTTTCCACATTAAATCTTTGTGTTCTCTTGTGATTACTATCCTACATCTAGATATATGTGATTCCGCAACACAAATCCCCAACAAGTGGTGTCAGAGAAATTATTGGGGCACAGATTTGAATCTGCAGGATTAGTAATAATGGGAAACGACAAGTTTAATATTGAGAAGTACTCAGGAAAAAATAATTTTAAGTTATGAAAAGTTAAGATGATTAGCCTATTGACCAAGCAAGGCGAGATTAAGGATCTTGAGGAGCGAAAATCTATCATGAAAGATGATGAATGAGAAAACCTTGATAGTAATGCTTTAGCCTCTATCCATTTATGTAACGGATGAGGTTCTTTATAATGTTTTGAGGGAGAAAACTGCGGCTAGTTTGTTGGCGAAGTTAGAGAACATCTATGCTAATAAGTCCTTTAAAAATCACCTACACTTGAAGCTACGGTGTTATACCTTCAAGATGATAAAAGGGTGGAGATCTAGAAGCCCACATCAGCAACTTTAATAAATTGATGTGCAAATTACTAGATATGTAAGAAGTGGTCAAAGATGAAGAGCATGTATGTATATTGTTAAATTCTCTTCTCGCATTGTATGAGTCTTTCAGGGGTACGATATGCACTACAAATGAAATTCTAAGTGTCAACACCGTTATCTCAGCCCTTTAAGGGAAGGCTACGAGAAAGCTAAACGATGACATCGGGGCATCTTCTGATGCACTAATTACGAGGGACAGAGATTCTGAGCAAGGTACAGGATCTTAAAGGCCTAGATTCAAATCCAAGGGTAAGGGCAAAGGAAAATAAAAGTGTTAGAATTGCGGGTTGTCTGGACACAAGAAGAAGGATTGTAGAAATCCTAAAGCGAAGAAAGAAAATTCAGCAACTTCTTCCAAGGAGGCCAATATTGTTACATCTGATGAAGAAACAAGCGGTGGTGATGTTCTGTCTTTTTCATGATTGGTTACATACATGACAATCATAAATACGAGTGGATACTTGACATAGGAGCATTATATCACATGACTCCTTATCGGAGTTGGTTCGTCAGTTACAAAAAATGCAATGGTGGATAAGTTTTTATGGGTAATGACAATGCTTGTAATGTTGCGGCTATTGGTACGGTGAGCATCAAGATGTTTGATGGGATGGAGCGTACCCTGACTGATGTCAGGCACGTTCCTGATATTAAGAAAAATCTGATTTCTCTCGGTGCACTCGAGACTATAAAATGTAAGTTCATCGGTATTGATGGTGTCTTTAAAGTTTCAAAAGGAGCACTCATGGTTAGGAGAGCGCAAAGGTACGAAAACCTCTATAGGTTGATTGGGAGCACTTCAGCAGGTGGAGCAACAACAACTACTACAGACTCCACGTCTCTACGTATGTGACATGGTCGTCTGGGCCACATGAGCGAGCGGGGCATGAAGGTACTTTCTGATCGATATTTGATTTCAGCTTTTAAAATTCTGATTTAGATATATACGAGCATTGTATATATGGTAAAGAATATAGATTATCTTTTAAATCTGAAAAACATGTATGTAAGAGAGTGCTTGATTATGTGCAATCTGAAGTATGGGGGCCATCACCAGAAGTTTCCATTTGGGGGTCGTCATGGTTTGTTTCATTCATTGACGACCACTCTAGAAAAGTTTGGGTTTACTTCATAAAATGTAAATCCGAAGTTTTCACCACATTCAAACAATGGAAGACAATGGTGGAAAAATAGTCAGGACAAAAAATAAAAATTTTAAGGATTGACAATGATGAAGAATTTACTTTTACTGAGTTTAATGATTATTACAAGGATGAAGGGATCATCAGATACAACATAGTGCAGCACACGCCTGAGCAAAACGGTGTGGCTGAGCGAATGAATCGGACTCTCTTGGATAGGGCCAGATGCATGTTAAGTAATGATGCGTTGAGCAAGGACCTATGGACAGAGGCTGTTAACATGGCTTGTTATTTGGTGAACTGGTATCCTTTTAACGGCAATTGAATGTAAAATCCCAAAGGGAGTACGGAATGGTCAGAAAATCAACTACTCAGGTTGTAAAGCTTACTCTCATGTACCGTCAGTTGAGAGAAATAAGATAGACCATAGAGCCAAGAAGTACATCTTTTTTGGCTATGACATTGGTGTGAAAGGTTACAGGTTATTCGATAAAGTCACACGCAAGGTCATCACTAGCCGTAATGTCAGATTCGATGAAAGCTCTCTATTCTACAAGAACGATCAAGAGGAGCAAGAGGAACCAAAAATGTTGATCGTAGATGTCCAGATTGACATAGATCAGGCAGAGACAGATACACAGACAAAGGTACAGGATCAGGTGGAGCAGCTACCTGTGAGAAGGAATCCACCGCATGATTGTAAGTTACCGGCAAGATAAAGGGACGGCTCTAATATTATATATGCCTTCATTACAAATGAGGAGGACCCGTCTACTATTCAGGAGGCTCTTGATGAGCCTGATGCAGAAAAGTGAAAGGCGGCTATGGACGATGAGATGGACTTGTTTCATAAAAATCACACATGGGAGCTAGTGGAGTTTCCTATAGACTGAAAAATGATCAGGTGCAAGTGGTTATTTAAAAGGAAACATGATAGATACAAAATAAGGTTGGTAGCGAAGGGTTATGCTCAGAGAGAATAAATTGACTTCACAGAGATATTTGCGCCGGTGGTTAAACAGGTGTCTATCAGATTCGTATTGACGCTGGTTGTCCAATACGATCTCAAGCTGAAACAGATGGATGTTAAGACTGTATTCCTGTACGGGGAATTAGAAGAGCATATGTACATGAAGCAACCAGAAGACTATGAAGTTAAAGGGGTAAAGAAAAAATTTTGCAGGTTAGCGAGGTCGTTATACGGCCTGAAACAGTCGGCTAAGCAGTGGTATAAAAAATTTAATTCTTTCATGTTAAGCAAGAAATTTACTCGAAGTGAATGCGATCACTGTGTCTATTACAAGACATTAAGTTATGAAAAATTCATCATCTTATTATTGTATGTTGATGATATGTTGACCGCCTATCATGATATGTCTGAAATCAACATACTGAAGAGTTAGTTATCAGGGACATTCGAGATGAAAGATTTGGGGGCTACAAAGAGGGTTCTTGGCATAGATATTTATAAAGACAGTAAGAAGATTAGACTTTGGTTATCACAGACAGAATACCTTGAAAAAGTATTGATCAAGTATAGGATGAACCAAGCAAATCCGGTGAGCGTTTCCCACACGGCTCACTTCAAGCTTTCCTCAGAACAATATCCTAAATTTAATTAGGAAAAGCAGATTATGTCTTATTTTCCTTATTCGAATGTGGTTAACAGTTTAATATATGTTATGGTCTGTATAAGACCAGATACTTCACAGGCAGTTGGTGTTGTGAGTAGATACATGTCAAAACCCGACAAATAACATTGGAAAGCGGTGAAATAACTACTTCGATACATTTGATGTACGAAAGATTACGTCTTAACTTTTAAGAAAACAAGAACAAAGTTGGTAGGGTATATGGATTCCGACTACACTGGCAGTATAGATTCCAAGAAGTCTACTTCAGGATACCTTTTTGTACTAGCGGGTGGAGCAATCAGTTGGATGTCGAAGCTTCAGTCCGTGGTAGCTCTTTTCACGATCGAAACAGGATATATGGCAATGACAGAAGCATTTAAAGAAGGTGCTTGGCTCAGAGGCATGATAAATCAGTTGAAACTTCAGCATAAGGTCGTACCAATTAACCATGATAGCAAGAGCGCTATCAATTTGGTTAAAAATTCTATTTATCACTTACGCACTAAATACATTGATGTTCGTCACCACTTTATTCGATAGGTGCTTGAGGAAAGAGGCGTAACACTGGAGAAGATTCACACCAGTATGAATCCAGCAGACATGCTCACCAAGTTCGTTCCTACAGAGAAGTTCATATTCTGTGCAACTTCTCTGGGCTTGGCGATGGCCTAAAAGAAGAACGAAGTATGCACAAGAAGCGTTGATTGTTATGATATGATGCAGAGATAAGAGAAGAGGTAAAAGAGCTACAAGGTTAAAGATTAAAAACATGGTGGAGATTGTAGAAAACAGATGTCTTAAATCTGTCCCGCGCTTCTCGACCAGTCGAGTGGCTGGATCGACCGGTGGAGGGTCCACTCGACCAGTCGAGGCTCGCTCGAATTGAAGTCCAACGTGCATTATATTTAGGTGTCCGGGACACTCGACCAGTCAAGGCCCTGGCTCGACTAGTCCAGGGTTATGTAGCCCATGAGCAGACTGCGTAAATTTGATGTAGTTTTCAAAATTTTTCAAACTAGGTGCGTAAGTGAAGTTTCCTAAACTATAAATAGGGGTCTTTATGCCTATTATAAGATATTCTAAGGCTTCCTAAAAGTTTCCTAAGGATTTCTAAAAGGGTTCTAGAGTTATCAATGGGTATAACAAGGGTGAGATTAGAGATTGTTCGAATCAGGTAGGTCCTCTCTCTTATAATTTCTATTTCATAGTAGATTTCTGTCACTTTATGCCGTAGTTTTTTCCCGAAAGGATTTTTCACGTTAAATTTTTGTATTCTCTTGTGATTACTTGTTGCTCTTAGATTGCTATCGTAGATCTAGATATATGTGATTCCGCAGCACAAATTCTCAACAATAAATTCATTTTTATTATCTATCAATTAGAACATGAGGTATTTATATGAGAAGTCCTGAGAAGCTATTTGGAGTAGTTATCCCTGTGAGGAAGACAGCGATCAACCTCATTATATCCATCTCTGCATTACTTGTCATTGTTATAAATCGGTGTGCCAACGTGCTTTTGCACAAAAGTGAACCGGTATGATCATCCACGCATGAGAGTGGATGGTTCAGCAGATACATTCACAGTATAAGTGCGGTCCATGTCACGTGATCACCTGGCCTTATTTTTTGCGTTTTGACACATGCCAGGCAGAACCGTACACGGATTGCCTGGTGAACCCAACACCATCCGAGCAACTTGGCGTAAGGAATCAGTGGGGCCCACCGTGATGTATGTGTTTAATCCATGCCGTCCATCCATTTTGTCAGGAGAGCCAATCCCGTTACCCAATCCATATTTGAGCATTAATCATTTTGTGGCCATCAATTCACTTTAAAGGTCCACATATAGGATCATCAAATCAAGTTGGAGTAAATACATGAACGGTCTGATTTATACATTACTTTGCCACACGTATCATTGAGAGTCCTCTCCCCTTATTCAGGTTCTTCTTACCATAATGGTTTTGAGCTGTTTGATTTGTGAGATTAAATGGTATTGAATTACATTTGATGGAAGTGATATTTTAGACGTCCAATCCCACATTTGCGATCAAACTCTTTCTTTTTTAAAAAATAATGTATTGAGTGAAACTTGAGTTTAGTGGACCATGAAATTGTAATCTAACAAGTTAGATTTCACAATTGATGTTTATAACTTGCATGCATATGCAATTCAATCGGCATGTGAAAAGGATGCATATGGATAAAACACATGCATCCATGTGGGGCCCATAGATGTAGTGGATTTCGATATCCACTATAAATCCCGCTGTATCCATGTGGGGCCCATAGATGTAGTGGATTTCGCCCAATCCGGTTTTGAAATAGGCTTGACCCGAACTCGATCCGAGTTTGGTCTAGCTTGGATTGATCCAGACCGAGTTTGATCCAGTCGGAAGTACCGAGTTGGGTCGAGTTGGCACCAAGTCGGATTGAGAGATGAGGGAGGGAGGGAGTGGAGAGGAAAGAGAAGAGGAGGATGAGGGTGATGGTGGTGGGTGGTTGCTGGGCTTGGAAGAGGAGGAGGATGAGGGAGGGAGGGAGTGGAGATGAGAGAGAGGAGGAGGTTGATGGTGGTGGGTGGTTGCCGGGCTTGGAAGAGGAGGAGGAGGATGAGGGAGGGAGGGAGTGGAGATGAGAGAGAGGAGGGTGATGGTGGTGGGTGGTTGCTGGGCTTGGAGGATGAAGGAGGGAGGGAGAGAGAGAGAGTTTGGGATCGGGTCGGGTAGGGTACGGCGGGTAGGGCTAGAGAGTCAAGTCGAGTCAGATTTCGGATCAAGTTGAGTCTAATCGGATCGAGTTTCAGGTCGAGTTACTGGGCAACTCGAACTCGACTCGGTTTGAGTTCGGATTGGGCGAAGCCGACTCGGTTCAGACCGACTCCCCCATTCGGTTCGGGTCGAGTCAAACGAGTCGAGTTGGCTGGATCATGCCCACCTTTGATTGTGTATGAATCACTCACATATTCTTCTGAATATTTTTCTTTTCCAAAAAGGTTGGAACACACCACTTATAACTCTATTCATATTGAATAATGAAACACACCACCTATAATTTTATTAATATTGAAAAATAAAACACACCATCTATAACTTTGTTGATATTGAAAAATGGTTACACAAACATTCGGATGGGGACCACAAAAAGGGCCGGGCCTCACCTATCGTATAAGTATAATACAAGAATTATACAAGAAGACAATATTGCATGAAAAACAAAACCAAGTCTCTAGACATCAGGCCCCAGGGTTATGAATCTAGATCCGTGCATGAACCTATGCAAACAAGGTTTCAAGTTGGTTGGAGACTTGAGAGGGCCACAATCTTAAGTCCATCTCAGCCATCGATACACTTTCAAGAGAAAAAATGCATTAAAACACATTTTTAGTGGCACCCAAACATGCACTTACTATCTATCTATTTAAGGCTGTGTTTGGATGCACAAGTAACCTGAATGGTGACTTTTCAGTTTAAAACAGAGGACATTACAAAAAACTATCAGTTTTTTATACAGTTACACTTCTTACATGTAAACTAGAAACAAAAGCAATTGCAATTTTGTTATTTTCCACATTATTACACTAATAATCACAATTAAATTCGATCTTGATCATCTGTAAACTCAGAGTATTGAACTGTAGCTTTCTACTGGATCTGATTCTTCAAGCATAGATGCAGCTTGGAAGCAGTCAGATGCATCAGCAATCCGCCCATCGTCTCTATGCACCAAACCCAAGTAGTACCAAGCCAAACGGTTCATGGGTTCGTGCCTTAATGCATCTGAGAGGAAGGTTCTGGCTGCAGGCAATAATTTCGAACCCGCCTTCCACAATAAAACGCCGATCGAGACCATGCAAGGAACATGATCCAATTCCAGCGAAAGAGCCTCGCTGTAAGCAGCCAAACCTTCTTGGATCTGCCCACGCGCTTCGTACATTACACCTGATTGGATTGCATGAATCAATGCCACTAAGTTAAGGCAATTGACTCAAAAGAAGAGATTGAATTGATTAAGAACAGGACAAATCATGAAATCACAATTAAAAGCGAAAGACAAATGCGAATCAGCTAAGAATCATCATTTGTTTTGTTGCAAAAACAAGATTGTTTTCTTTAAAAAGACTGACCAAAGAAAGAAAAAATTGTGAGGCTCCTTTTGAAAGTGCAAGTGAATTGAATTGCTAACATTCTGTTTAATCAGAGAGATGACAAAAATCAATTCAGTCCTCAAGTAGGAATCACATTCCTTTCAAGTCCAGTTTTCAAGTTGTAAATTTCAATTCAGACGATACCCTCCAAATATGAATGCAAAGGAAGGAAATCATGATTAGATTACTTCCACTACACTAGACTAATATAGCAATCCAATTTGATATTGCATCCAAACGCACCCCAAAAGTAGAATGTGCTTCTCCTCCAACGCTCCAAGAAAACTCACCAATTAAACAACATGTTTTTAGAAATATCTCTCTTATTTATATACCAAAAAGGGCCATTTCTATAACCCATGTTAGAAATAACAGAAACAAGAGAGCTCTAGCTCTTTAAGAGGATATCCCATTTATTTTCTCCGTAAAATTCAAAAAGGAAAATGTGATTTAGTCCTGTTTGGATTGGTGGAAACCAAAAGGTAGATGGGCAAAGGAAAATGTCATATATGAGGAAAACTAAGGAAAAGACAATCTATGGAAAAGTAAGAGTGGTTTTTCAGAAAGGGTGGGAATCTCCATTTCTTAGGTGTTAGAGAGGAGATGAAAAGAGCCATTTTCTGAGGAAACTAAGAAAAAAGAAATCGATTTCTTTCACAAACAAGGAAACCATCCCATATGAGGAAATTGATTTCCTTTCCTCAGTTACTTTCTATTTTCACCAATCCAAACAGCCTCTTAATTTTGCTCTACTCAGCATCATTATCTCCACCTTATCCCAATTAATTGGGATTGGCTACATGAAATCTCCAAAAAAAAAGAAAGAAAAAAAAAAAGAAGAAGAAGAAGAAGCAAAAACTCCAATCTCTTGCCTTCTGTGTACAACATATCAGCTGAATATTGCTTCAGTGCTTTAGCCTTCTCCAAGCAAATTTCAGCATCTTGCCAATGTTTAAGACTAGAGTACAAACTCGCAAGGCCATGCCAAACTTCGAATTCCCATTCATCGTCCTCCTCTGCCTAACAGAAGCCACAAAATGACATATTACTATTCCATCCCATAGTCCCCGTGATCCAAACGATTGATCTGTTGGGTCCCGAGGTGATGGAGATACCTGAAAAATCTCCCATATTGGAAGATCCTATCCCTTTTACAAATAGAAAATTAAGAAAAAAAGAAAATAATGCATATTCAACGAATAGGATCCATCGGGGCTGGTGCGACAATCATACTATTCTAAAACCGGTAATAGAAAAAAGCTAAAAAGGGTGTGTGCTGGCCTGTTTGGATAGGAGGAACCCAAAACATGGGCATGGAAAACCTTTGACCTCAAGAAGCAGAAAACCATAGAATTTGTATTATGTTGTTTGGTTTGGAGTGCTTTTTCCATGAAAATGATAAAAGGTTAATGGCAAAACAACAAGAGCTGTTTCTTATAACCGTCAAAATCAAAATAATAGTTGTTTTTTTTTTAAATATTTTTTTTTTTGGAAATGGTTTCTCTCTTTTTAAGGGAACGCTACGAAAAGAGAATGGAAAACCTTTAACCATGAATCTGTATTCTGTTCTTTGGTTTGGAGTGTTGTTTTCCTGAAAATGATAAAAGGTTAATGGTAAAACAACGAGAATTGTCTCTTATAACTGTGCAAATCATCGTAACAATTTTCAATTTTTCTTTCTTTATTTCTTCTTTTTTATGGAATGGTTTCTCTCTTTTTAAGGAAATGCTATGAAAAGGAAATGTAAAACCTTAAACCTCAGGAAGTGGAAACCTGTGGAATCTATATTTTTTTGTTTGGTTTGGAGTATTGTTTCCCTGAAAATGATAAAAGGTTAATGGTCAAACAACGAGAGTTGTCTCTTATAACCATGGAAATTGGCATAACAGTTTTTCTTTTTCTTTTTAATATGGAAATGGTTTTACTCGCTTTTTAAGGAAATGCTACAAAAAGGAAATGGAAGACCTTTGCCCTTAGGAAGTGGAAAACCATGGAATCTGTATTTTGTTGTTTGGTTTGGAGTGTTTTGTCATTTTCCACAGGAAGTGAAAAACTGTGGAATCCATATTCTGTTGTTTGGTTTGGAGTGTCGTTTCCTTAGAAATGATAAAAGGTTAATGGTCAAACAACAAGAGTTCTCTTATAACTGTGGAAATCAACATAAAAATTTTCTTTCCTTATTTCTCTCTTTTTCAAAAAATAAAATAAATAAATAATGGAAATGGTTTTACTTTCTTTTTAAGTAAATGCTATGAAAAGGAAATGGAAAACCTTTAACCACAGGAAGTGGAAAACCGTGGCATTTGTATTCTGTTCTTTGGTTTGGAGTATTGTTTCTCTGGAAATGATAAAAGGTTAATGGTCAAACAACAAGAGTTGTCTCTAACAGTAGAAATTGGCATAACGGTTTTCCTCCTTTATTTCTTTCTTTTTCATGGAAACGGTTTTTCTCACTTTTTAAGAAAATGCTACAAAAAGGGAACTGAAAACAAATTTTCTCTTACACATCAAGCGTATTTGTAATCTTTTCCGTAACTTTCCACCTTTCTAAACAAGCAGTAATGTGAGTATCATCTCCCTATATTCTGAAACAAAGGTAAGTGCATGTAAATGGGGAGTTGAAGCTGACCTGAGAATTACTTCTAAAGGATCCGAAAGATTTCCGTTGGGCTTGAACAAGTGCAAGCAAGAATCGGTATGTCTCGACCGCATCCATATGCAAAGATTGAGCAATTTTCAATTTTGCTTTCAATCGAATCAACGGCCCTCGCTCCCACTTCGCAGTCTCATCCAAAGCAGCATCCACAACCACTTCTGCCTCTGAATACCGCTGCTGCGCCGACAAGACCAATGCAAGCAATCTCCACCCTTTGAGAACCGACCCGCCCGTGGCATCGATGAACTTTTTCGCAAACCGCAATGCAGCATTCGAATTGTGGTGTTCCGCATGCTCGACTCCCAATTCAAACATCAAATCTGGATTTCGGCATTCGAGAGAAACCGCCTCCACTAAAGACTTCAAGGCTTCAGACTGCAGAACAGTTCTTTCAAGGTCAGACGAGGCGACTTTCGCTTGCTTCCCCAAACAGACACCCAGCAAACGAAGGCATACACCCTTTAGATGTTCATCCACGCCTCGACAGTTTGCTACAGCCCGCCGTGCATAGCCCACACCCTCAGAAGCAAGAACACATTCTTCGCTACAGATCTTAGCTGCTAATAACAATGCCAGAGGATCACCTGGCCTTTCATGCCTGTTTAAGGACTTCCTCAGTAAATTCAATGCTACATTGTTCTGTCCCGCCCCACTGTAGCACAGAGCCAACAGATACCATCGATCGCAACGCGGATAATTCCCAGGCGGGACCTCTTCGAATTGCCTCGCCAGCACCGAAGTCTGCCCACATAGAGATAGCGCAAATGTAAAATGCTCCATTACTGACGGGTCCCAATCGATCTTTCTGAGGTAGAACTTCCTCAACACGATCATCAAGAGCAGCATTGCCTCTTCCAAGTTGTTTTTCGGGACGTATGAGCCCTCGATCTGAACGGCTAAACTGGGTGGGCCGGCTTCAATGCCTCCATACAATAGGAACACAGCGAATCGCTTCTGAATTCTTGCGCAGGATTCAATGTCGAGATTCCACTGGCCAAGGAGTGCACTTCTGTAAGCTGCCATAGTTTCGCTGTAGCAATCCGCTTGCTTCCAAAGCTCGGGGAGGAGCTCGACTGCCTGGATAATCGTCTCCTGCAGCTTGGCATCAACCATCACCTCCGGGACGCCATTCGGGAATATCTTATCCACTGCATTGAGGATGGTTTTACATTCATCGGCAGCCTCTGCAACACCTCAAACACCTTAATCTAGTGCCAGAAATAATCAAATGAAGCAAAATGATACACTGGTCATTGGCCTGAGCTTGTGTGAGATGTATCAGGAACTTGAATTTGTACAAGTGCGGCCCATGATTCAGCAATCAAGACTGCTGATTAGATGTGCCATGCCTAGAAAATCTACTTATTGCAATGTGACAATCATAACCCTTTTGATTGGTGTCTAAAATAGACAGTTATGAAAGAAGTAAAGCAATTGAATGGTTATGATCTGTGCAAGCGATTGGATGAGTCTATGATGACGACGATCAACAGTCTTGATCAATGGTGGCCCCACTGATACAAATTCAAGGCCCATTGACCCTTAAACGGATCGACAGCTTTCGTGATATTCAAAATTCAGTACACTCCCTGAAGGTGGAATGATCAAGCAGATGCATTGGCATATCTTGTGTTCTTCACACACACATATCGACATATACTGCATGTGTGACGTGTCTGGGACCCACATCACAGTCATTCGAACGATCCATACCAGTGATTCTCCCGAGCTTTTGCAGTGACATGGACTTCAAGTGAATGCCTTCAAGCAACAGGTTCGCGGGGTAATGTGAAATTGGTTGTTGTGCCTGTTGATCACTGGGGCCACGGGACTTGCTCTTTCGGGACGGTGGCTTCTCGATCGACGGCTGAAGATTCTCTATCCCAGATTGAAGGTCTACTCCTTCCAATGCTCGAAGAACACCTTCGAAGTTCTCTCTCTCATACTCTAGCCTCCCGAGAAGGGCTCTTGCTTCCTGCAGCAGTTAACATGTAGCAAGCAATCTGCATCAAGAACTGTGATGGCCCACTTGCTGAGTAGCCATTTGAGTGTTACGATTGCCCGCATGTGGCAATGTGGCATGTGTGCGTGAGATATAGGCCGTTCATCTGGTGGGCCTAACATGAGTGGAATAGGTGATTGATTCAGATGGCTCTCATCTGATGACTGGAATGGCCTGATCTATGGACCATGACACTTGCATGGTGAGGCCCATCTGAAGAACGGTCTGGATGGATTTGATTTGGCTGGTTATAATCGTTATTAGTCACAGTAGAGATTATCTGCAGCAAATTTCATCACATAACCATAGAGCCTTTCCAGTCAGGCTACAGTTCTATGCAGGTGGGACCAATGTTGAGAGATCCAAACCGTTCATTTGGTGGACCAAACATTAGATGATTAATGAGCTGAGAATTGCATCCATCCAAAAAACCCACTGGTTCAGTTGGATCCATTCCTTTTACACGTGGATCATTTGCTATTTGTCTTATTCTTAACCAACCAATTTACAGGACAACGATTGGACGGCCATGATTGCATGTTTGGTGACCATGACACCACCATTCCTTTTACACGTGGATCATTTGCTATTTGTCTTATTCTTGACCAACCAATTTACAGGACAACGATTGGACGGCCATGATTGCATGTTTGGTGACCATGACACCACCAGTCGAACGGTGATGATGCAACAACAAAAAAAAAAAAAAAAAAAGGATTTCCAAGTTATGTGATCCATGGTGTATCTTTGTACAGTGTTTTCTGAAAAGTGGGGCCAATGGTTAAGTAATCCAAACCGTTGATCTGTTGAGTGTCAACGTCGATGAAACATGCTACAAAAAAGTTCCACATTGGGAGACGCAGAACACGCCCGTTCTTGAATTTTTCCTTTTAACCGTCTATCTAAGATCAGAAACCGTAAGGCTGAGATTGCCCCATCAAAGAGATTCTTGATGCATGGCCCATCCACAGTGGGACAAAACGATCCAGCGGTCGAGATCCATGGTCTCTGCTGATAATGCAAAGATGCGGGCCACCTATCGAAATGGGTTTGATATCCAAAAGTGGGGATGAGGGTTCCGTAATCTAGACCATTGGTCTGTTGAATCTCACCGTTGATGAAGCACGCCCCAAAATTATTGTACATTGGGAGATCCACCACTCACCATCATGGCCTTTTTTTGTGGACCGCTGTTGAATTTCTCTCCTTAACCGTCTATCTATAGACCAGAAATCGAAAGGCTAAGATTGCCCCATCAAAGAGATCATCCATGCATGATCCATCCATTTTAGAACAAAACGGACCAACGGTCAAGAACCATGGGCTCCACCCATGGCACGGGTTTGATATCGAAGAGTAGGGCCCATGGTGCTGTAATCCAAACCGTTGATCTGTTAAGTCTCACGCTGATGAAGCAACCCTCTAACACATTCCACATTGGGAGATCCATCACAGAACCATCATGATCTTTTCCGGTCGAATGTGGACCGTCATTGAATTTCTCTCCTCAACCGTCTATCCATATACCAGAAATCGAAAGGCTAAGATTGCCCCATCAAAGAGATCACCGAAACATGATCCATCCACAACGGGACAAACAAAACCAACGGTTGATAATTGTGCAAAAAGGTGGGCCACCTATTGGGTTGGAGATTGACCTCGTGACTGAGGGACAATCCCTCACGCACTGAATTCTCGGCTTCCTCAAGATTCCCTGCGTCGAGCTTAGCTTCGACGTCCGCCGTCTCCATTGAAAGCCCGTTCACGCACACGGAGCGAACGGGCGACGTCGTCTCGTGGTCCTCGGGTGCACCGGATTCCGTAGACTCCATTTTCCGCTCTCGGCTTCGTAGCTTTCCTGAGAGAAATGGCGAAGGAGGGGTATGTTGGGAAGAGAGGGAGGAAAAATAATAAATGGAATGCGTGTAGATGGCGGGTATTGTACACGCCGTTTTATTCGTCCACAGCTACGGTTTTCTGTTGACCTCTCCAAACTCTTGCGTCTGTCGCGATTCAGTAACTATTGTCTGTCGCTGTACATTTGGGCCACATGCTGAGATGGTCAGATGATTTGAACCGTTCATAATTTATTTAGTATTGTAGATAAGTTATTTGCTACTTTTCATGATTCATTGATGATCCTGGCCTTTGATTTATAAAGTTAATGAAAGCTTCGAAATTTCTCTATTTATTGCTCCAATTCATCTCTAGATGGTAATCGTCTCAACCAGTTCGATATAATTTTACTATGACCATATATTTCATAAAATGGACGGTTCAGATCATCAGAACAGTCATCTATGATCCATGGGCTCTGCAACATACAATGACGTTATAATTGAGGGCTAAACCCTGCCAGACTGTGGGGCCCACTTAGATGTATATGTTTTATATCCATGCCGTTAATCATTTTTTACAGATCATTTTAGGTATGACCCAAAAAAAATGGAGCAGATCGAAATCTCAGGTGGAGCACACCATAGGAAATAGTGGTGATTGAAAGCCCATCAGGTGATCATGGTCATGCCACATCAGAAACGCCACACACGTGACAGCATGGCGCACGCACATGACACCTGGACATTCATTGGAAGATCCTCTCCACTCATGTGTCCTATCCGAAAAAGAAATATGCCGACCATACATTCCCTCATGCATGTGTGGCCCACCCCATGAATGGACGGGCTTAGATTGCATGATCAGTATTTTCAATGGGATAAACCGCAGTAGGACACGTCCAATGACCCAAATATGGGTAGGCCCTGGTAGCCTCCAATATAGAGATTTTGGGGGCATTTTCATCAAGGGTGGGTCACAACGGGCCAACGGTTTGGATTAAAGAACAAGGCGCCCCACTTGTCAGAATTGAAACCCGAGTAGGTGATGGATTACACAATGATAGATTGCAGTGATACCGAGAGATCTGAGATGTCCACTATGTCGAGCACACATTCCATGGCTTTAAAGAAAAATGTGACTGATCCAGCGATCTTAACCATCTAATCAGTAGCCTAAAAAATGGACGGCCAATACAATTTACTACAAAATAAGCCTAATCAACAGTTTGAGCCATCTGCTTGTAGGATCTCATCATGGATTGCTTAATAGTTTCAAAGAATCGTTTTTACAAGGTAATTATAGCCAATGAATGGAGGAAAAAGAAAACTATGATATTCTGTTAGTGTGTAATGGATTATACGCGTGCACATAGAAATTATTTTGAAATTGAATATATAGCACACATGTAATTCAAATTAAACTGTAAAAATTATAGGCTCTGGTTTAAATGTATCATGAGCGAAGAATTATACTTATTTGATTATTTGAATTTTGTACGAATGGAGGAAGATGAAAACTTTAATACTCTAACAGAGGGTAATGGATAATACTCATGCACACATAGAAATTGCATATGTGGCATACAAGTTGTTGATGCAAAAATCTGGATCACCATCCACTCCCCGGATAGGTCCTGAGCCTGCACAAAGGGTAAGTAAAGGAGACCCTGGCTAAGCCGGGAGACCATCCGATGTCTCAGTCAGGTTAAGGGAATCGGGGTCTAAGTTGAAAAGTAGGGAGTGTGAGATCTTGCATCCCTGTAACAATGGAATCCTCATGTATTTATACCTGACTATCGGATGGTATGGGTCCATTAATCACGCCGTGATTTACTCAATCAAGGAGATTTTCGGATCGTGGAGATACTGCGCGCAATCCAAGGATCATGCGTTGTATTATGCGCATCGTGCGTATCTGCGAACGAAGTAATCGGCCACTTCCACTTATGGTAGTTTCCAAGCTTGGCGCATAATGCATTCACATCATTTTCCGGCCTCGGCTCGGGACATCCTCCTTCGGATGGAGATGAGGATGGAGCCAAGGACGAGCCCCAGCTCGGATGTCCTTCTTTTGATGAGGGTAAGTGATCTAATGATCAAAACCGTTAAGAAGTTTACGCCGTGCAGATGGTTATTTCATGACGCGAGTTTGGAACAACAGAAAAAACTTTCAAAGGCTCTCAATCAACTTTTTAAATCATATGTTAGATCATCACTGAAGCATGACTGTGATGAAGTAACTTAAAAATTATGGTAGCAAATAAAATATGAACGGTTTAAAACAACGGACCATCGTGGCATGTGTGCCCTAGTGCGTGGCGACACACACTGAATCCTCAGTCGCGACGGAGGTAGTATCCCTCTCCAAAAACCCGTGTGTTGTATTTTTTATTTTCAGTCTTCAGTCCTCTTTTTCGTAAAACCCTTCCAGCTCCAATGAGAGCATATAGCTTTTCTGCTTCCAGCCGTTAGGGGCTTTTCTTCTTCTTCTCAACCTTGATCTTCTGCGAATGGCTTCCGATTGATTCAAATCCCATCTAATCCAACCTCCTCCTCAAACCCTAAACGTCTAGAAATTCTCTGAATCCCGAGCTTCTGAGCTGGAATCCCTGCACAGCATCGTCTCCAGCCATTTAAACCACGATTTCCGATCTCGCAGTAACAAAAGGCGTAGAACGACCAGATACGATGACCGGATCACGAAGAACCAGTCGGGAAAGAGGCAGAAACTGGGGAAGATTAATGAGGCCAGGGGTTCGGTGGCAGAGAAAGATGGGAAGAAAGTTTCTTGTCGGATTCGGATGATAATTGAGTTTAAGAGCAATCCGACATTGGGATCTGTGTGGCGGGAGACGAGTCAAAGAGGTTGAGGACGCATGTTTGGCATGCAAAGCGGTTCGAGATGATCAAGCGGTGGGGGTTTTATCTTCCGTTGGGATTGCAGGGAAGGTAATGTTGATGGTTTTTTTAAAAAAAAATCTCGTTTTCTAAGTTTTTGGGTTTGGGGGTTTTATGCTTGGTATTGGAGCTCTATATGAATGGAGGAAAAAGAAAACTATGATACACTGTCATAGTGTAATAGATGATACGCATGCACATAGAAATTACTTTGAAATTGAATATGTAACACACTTGTAATTCAAATTAAACTGCACAAATTATGGGCTCTGGTTTAAATGTATCATGAACCAAGAATTATGCTTATTTGATTATCTGAATTTTGTATGAATGGAGGAAGATGAAAACTTTAATACACTGGCAGAGGGTAATGGATGATACTCATGCACGCATACAATTTACATATGTGGCATACAAGTTGTTGATGCAAAAATCTGGATCACCCTCCACTCCCCGGATAGGTCCTGAGCCTACACAAAGGGTAAGAAAAGGAGACCCTGGCTAAGCCGAGGGACCCTTCGATGCCTCAGTCAGGTCGAGGGAATCGGGGTCTAAGTTGAAAAGTAGGGAGAGTGTGAGATCTTGCATGGGGTCTTCATGTATTTATACCTGACTATCGGATGGTATGGGTCCGTTAATCACGGTCTGATTTACTCAATCAAGGAGATTTTCGGATCGTGGATATACTGCGCGCAATCGAAAGATCATGTGCTGTATTATGCGCATCATGCGTATCTGCGAACGAAGTAATCGGCCACGTCCACTTATAGTAGTTTCCAAGCTCGGCGCATAATGCATTCACATCATTTTTCGGCTTCGGATCGGGACATCCTCCTTTGGATGGAGATGAGGATGGAGCTGAGGACGAGCCCTGGCTCGGATGTCCTTCTTTTGATGAGGGTAAGTGATCTAATTATCAAAACCGTTAAGAAGTTTATGCCGTGCAAATGGTTATTTCATGACGCGAGTTTGGAACAACGGAGAGAACTTTCAATGGCTCTCAATCAACTTTTTAAATCATATGTTAGATCATCACTGAAGCGTGACAATGATGAAGTAACTTAAAAATTATGGAAGCAAACAGAATATGGACGGTTTAAATCAACGGAACATCGTGGCATGTGTTCCCTAGTGCGTGGCGACACACACTGAATCCTCAGTCGCAACGGCGATAGTATCCCCCTCCAAAAACCCGCGTGTTTTATTTTTTATTTTCAGTCTTCAGTCCTCTTTTTCGTAAAACACTTCCAGCTCCAGCTAGAGCATATAGCTCTTCTGCTTCCAGCCGTTAGGGGTTTTTCTTCTTCTTCTCAATCTTGATCTTCTGCGAATGGCTTCCGATCGATTCAAATCCCATCTAATCCAACCTCCTCCTCGAACCCTAAACGTCCAGAAATTCGCTGAATCCCGAGCTCCCGAGCTCGAATCCCTGCACAGCATCGTCTCCAGCCGTTTAAACCACGATTTCCGATCTCGCTGTAACAAAAAGCATAGAACGAACAGTTACGATGACCGGATCACGAAAAACCGGTCGAGAAAGAGGCAGAAACTGGGGAAGATTGATGAGGCTAGGGGTTCAATGGCGGAGAAAGATGGGAAGAAAGTTTCTCGTCGGATTCGGAGGAAAATTGAGTTTAAGATCAATCAGGCATTGGGATTCTGTGTGGCGGGAGACGGGTCTAAGACGATGAGGACGCATGTTTGGCATGCAAAGCGGTTCGATATGATCAAGCGGTGGAGGTTTTATCTTCCGTTGGGATTGCAGGAAAGGTAATGTTGTTGTTTTTTTTAAAAAAAAAATCTCGTTTTCTAAGTTTTGGGGTTTGGTGGTTTTGTGCTTGGTCTTAGAGCTCTGCATGAATGGAGGAAAAAGAAAACTATGATACACTGTCTGAGTTTAATGGATGATACGCGTGCACATAGAAATTACTTTGAAATTGAATATGTAACACACTTGTAATTCAAATTAAACTGCACAAATTATGGGCTCTGGTTTAAATGTATCATGAACCAAGAATTATGCTTATTTAATTATTTAAATTTTGTAGGGTAATGGATGATACTCATGCACACATAGAAATTTCATATCAGGCATACAAGTTGTTAATGCAAAACTCTAGATCACCCTCCACTCCCCGAATAGGTCCTGAGCCTGCACAAAGGGTAAGCAAAGGAGACCCTGGCTAAGCCGAGGACCATACGATGCCTAAGTCAGGTCGAGGGAATCGGGGTCTAAGTTGAAAAGTAGGGAGAGTGTGAGATCTTGCATCTCTGTAAAAATAGGGTCCTCATGTATTTATACCTGACTATCGGATGGTATGAGTCCGTTAATCACGGCGTGATTTACTCAATCAAGGAGATTTTCGGATCGTAGAGATACTGCACGCAATCCAAGGATCATGCGATGTATTATGCGCATCGTGCGTATCTGCGAACGAAGTAATCGGCCACGTCCACTTGTGGTAGTTTCCAAGCTTAGCGCATAATGCATTCACATCATTTCCCGGCCTTGGCTCAGGACATCCTCCTTCGGATGGAGATGAGGATGGATTCGAGGACGAGCCCCAGCTCGGATGTCCTTCTTTTGATGAGGGTAAGTGATCTAATGATCAAAACCGTTAAGTAGTTTATGACGTGCAGATGGTTATTTCATGATGCGAGTTTGGAACAAAAGAGAGAACTTTCAACGGCTCTCAATCAACTTTTTAAATGATATGTTAGATCATCACTGAAGCGTGACTATAATGAAGTAACTTAAAAATTATGGTAGCAAACAGAATATGGATGGTTTAAATCAGCGGACCATCGCGGCATGTGTTTTATTATTTATTTTCAGTCTTCAGTCCTCTTTTTCGTAAAACCCTTCCAACTCCAGTGAGAGCATATAGCTCTTCTGCTTCCAGCCGTTAGCGGTTTTTCTTCTTCTTCTTAATCTTGATCTTCTACGAATGGCTTCCGATCGATTCAAATTCCATCTAATCCAACCTCCTCCTCAAACCCTAAACGTCCAGAAATTCACTGAATCCCGAGGTCCCGAGCTTGAATCCCTGCATAGCATCGTCTCCAGCCGTTTAAACCACAATTTTCGATCTCACCGCAACTGTAACACCTTGAAAATCGGGGGGTCGAGCAAAAACCCAACTCCCGAGTTTCAAAATGTTATTTATCCAACATAGATATGTATGATTGAATGTTGTCTGTGATAATGTATTAAACATGAGTGAGATTAAGCTAGAACAGCATATCATACTCCAGAGACGGTTAAATTAACAAGCGGAAGACTGTGATAGTATGTATAACATATATAAACTGTCGTATGTCTCCAGAGTGTGAACATGTTACCAGGTTATATACATACATGTATACTCCAAAAGTAAACCAAAAGGATATACATGAGTGTTCTAAAAATATAAAATGACAAGTGTCAAGGTATCTAATCAACCTCCCTGTAATCCCGTCAATCATAACACACATGAAGGAGGAATCCTCCTCATCATCATCAAGTCCAGCTCCGCTTCTCAAGCAGTGTCATCATCTGCAATCACAAAAAGGGACTGGTGGGTGTCCGGAAACACCATCCCGTAACGTGGAAGTGAGTGATCAACTCAGTGGGATAAGAGAGCAGAGATTAGCATGTTATCAAATCAATCATGCGATAATAGTAAAGCAGTAAGTCAAACAATCCTAATACTGTTGTTAATGCAATTATGACATGACGTGATGTATGCCCTCATTGACGATCTCCCTCATACGGCACCATCTTACGACCGCGACATGCAATCGACCCTCAAGTGCTCCACATCTTCCATGCACATGCAATGGTATGGATGATATGATTTTTGAGTTGTTATTAGTCCATTCAAACAGCAGGATTGGAAAACTAAGGTACTTCCCTTATATCAATCCCAACACAGATCCTGTCTAGGGTCGTCACTCCTAGTAATCTCATACGATGTATATTTTGTAGGTCGCTGCAAGAGCTGGCAGGGTTGTTGCTCGCACTCGTTGCACCGCTCCCCCATCACCTTATCAATACAGGCCTACTGTACTCTACTGCTACGGAAGGGTCGTCGCCTCCCGTAGACTCAGAATACGCTCGCGGTCACTACAAAGGGCTGCCAGGGCTGTTGCTCGCACTCGTGCACCGCTCCCCCATCACCTTATCAATGTAGGCCGACAGTAAGAATATAGTGTCCCATACCACCATAATCTGCTCACGAGTCTACGTGCTCACTGGTCACTACGGGAAGGTTTGTGGCCCCAGCGTAGGCCGACAGCTCGACCACGGTATCCCACACCACCATGCCCGGCTCATGAGTCTTTATGGATCAAAGTACCATGGTTAACAGGGTTTACAATGGTAAGTTCAGTACCCTAGGTTCAAGCTGTCATGACTCATGCAGGGTGAACATACATCGGCCAGTCGGGTTACTTGACGGGCTCGACTAGCACGATCGCATCTCAAGTCGAACGACATGAAGTGCGTAAAACACTTCGCGTGGCCTAACCACTGCTGCCAACTCCAGAACACGACTCGCGTTCATCAGCGCGTCGTTCGTGGCGAAGATAAGCTAACCACGAATTCGCTCGGTTACCGACTGCCTGGACTAGGCATAGTCCCAAACAATCATAAATCCACATCAGCAGTTGTGTAAGGGTAATGGAAATGAAATACAACCATGTGAGCATGTCAACACATGTTATAACGTACAACTTAAGTAAATCATCCAACGCAAGCCTTTCATACATATAATGAAATTATGCATATCGCCAACCTATAGGAAATCATTCCCATTAGCAAATTAATTGAGAATTCAATCTCAAACTAAATCATAATGAAATCATCAAGCACATGTTATAACATACCACTTAAGTGAAACATCAAGCATATGCATTTCATACACATAATGAAATCGTACATATGGCTAACATGTAGGAAGCCATTTACACCAGCATATTAATTGAGAAATCAATCTCAAACTAATTCATAACACCATTTAATTCAATACATACTAATACAAGCATTTATACAAACACTTAAACCACACACTTAAGTCTACATATAGTATGTCGACCCAAAGTGCGCATTTAGGCGAATCTCTTCGCCAAACTAATTATGCACGCATTCCTAGTATTCTAATACAACAAGAAGCCATGTCAATCACATCAGCAAAATATGGATGAAAACAGTACTTCCTACAAATGACTAAAATGCCCTAAATCTCATATTCTTCGTCGGTTTACGAAACAGGAAACGGACAACAAGTTGTACATGTCAAACGGCGTTGCCGTCGATAATCTACTATTAAACGACATTGAAAGCGTTGAAAACAGTCAATCAAGGCGTCTAATATCCGCACCTTTTTCTCCTAGAAGCGTATCAATTCGAACGGAGCGTATACGCTTCGTCTACGGCGAATAGGGAACCTAATACACAAGATCCATAAGCTACTTCGCTATGGAAACAAAGGAACCTCAAATCAGCAACTATTTAGGGTATTTGCTTACCTAGAATCGCGGTGTAATCGCCGGAAAAGCGATAGAGGTGCGTTGCTTAAGCATGTGCAACACGTAGCACAAGTAGCAGAAAAAACTCTCCCACTCTCTCTCACAATCTCTCACCTTTTCTCTCACACAAGCTAGGGTTTCTAACAAATTCGGATGTGTGAGAGAAATGAGGGTTTCAACCCCTTTTATAACCCAAAACATGCCCAAAATAGGCTTGGGAACAATGTTTACTTGGTGCCTAACCAAATCGGGAATGTTTCGGTCCAAAAGAGTATTTCTGGAGGTCCCCTGGCCAAATGCGGTCGGACTTAAGCTCATGCATACTGGATCTAGCACTCATCCAGTTTTCAGACCGGTAGGGTTCCCAGATAGCACGTGGCGGTCCAGTTTCAGTTTAATGGTCATCGCACCAAGATCAGGCCTATAAGTCTCGTGATATGAAATAGAAATTTTTCCTGATCCAAGGATGTAATTTGGCTGAATTCTGACGGTTAGAACGCTCAATACTGATGCGTCAAATCGTGTGCCAGATTTGAATTTCAAATTCCAATTATAACCCTATTCTCACTCTCTTCACTCCAGGCTCGATGAAATACCCTCTGAATGTCAGTTGGACTTGATTTTCGAAACGATTGCCAAGCCCAGCTAAGTGGTCATAACGGTCTAAGATGGTAGGTATCGGACTTTCGACGCGCAGTCTAGATCCAATACAAAGCTTCAAAGAGGTCCCGAGAACAAACCGGTTTAGAGTTTGATCCGAGGCTTTAGAGCATTATAGCACCATTGGTTCCACTCGCTTTGGGCCTTGTAGAACGTATTTAAAGTGATCAGGGACTATTTTTCAGCTACTTTAGCGTCGCGCTAGCTAACTTACACTTATTTTCCAAAGGAATTAATCCTACGTAATTTCTTTGGTTATGGAATTGGGTTCTGAGCGATTTCTCAGGTGTTTTAGTTAACCCATTGCCTAAGGACGTCTAATCCCAGATTAGCCAAAATCCGGGGTGTTACAGCAACAAAAGGCGTAGAACGACTGGATACGATGGCCAGATCACGAAGAACTGGTCGAGAAAGAGGCAGAAACTAGGGAAGATTGATGAGGCGAGGGGTTCGGTGGTGGAGAAAGATGGGAGGAAGGTTTCTTGTCGGATTCGAAGGCGAATGGAGTTTAAGAGCAATCCGGCATTGGGATTCTGTGTGGTGGGAGTCAGGTCAAAGAGGTTGAGGACGCATGTTTGGTATGCAAAGCGGTTCGAGATGATCAAGCAGTGGGGGTTTTATCTTCTGTTGGGATTGCAAGGAAGGTAATGTTGTTTTTTTTTTTTCAAAATTCTTGTTTCTATGTTTTAAGGTTTGGGGGTTTTGTGCTTGGTATTGAAGCTCTGTATGAATGGAGGAAATAAAAAACTATGATACACTGTCAGAGTGTAATGGGTGATACGCATGCACATAGAAATTACTTTGAAATTGAATATGTAGCACACATGTAATTCAAATTAAACTGCACAAATTATGAGCTCTCGTTTAAATGTATCATGAACGAAGAATTATGCTTATTTGATTATCTGAATTTTGTACGAATGGAGGAAGATGAAAACTTTAATACTCTGGAAGAGGGTAATGGATGATACTCATGCACACATAGAAATTACATATGTGGCATACAAGTTGTTGATGCAAAAATCTGGATCATCCTCCACCCCCTTGATAGGTCCTGAGCCTGCATAAAGGGTAAGTAAAGGAGACCCTGGCTAAGCCAGGGGACCCTTCGATGCCTCAGTCAGGTCGAGGGAATCGAGGTCTAAGTTGAACAGTAGGGAGAGTGTGAGATCTTGCATCCCTGTAACAATGGGGTCCTCATGTATTTATACCTGACCATCGGATGGTATGGGTCCGTTAATCATGGCGTGATTTACTCAATCAAGGAGATTTTCGGATCATGGAGATACTCTGCGCAATCCAAGGATTATGCCCTGTATTATGCGCATCGTGCATATCTGCGAACGAAGTAATCGACCACGTCCACTTATGGTAGTTTCCAAGCTTTGAGCATAATGCATTCACATCATTTTTCGGCCTCGGCTCGGGACATCCTCCTTCGGATGGAGATGAGGATGGAGCCGAGGACGAGCCCCAGCTCGGATGTCCTTCTTTTGATGAGGGTAAGTGATCTAAACCGTTAAGAAGTTTACGCCGTGCAGATGGTTATTTCATGACGCGAGTTTGGAACAATGGGGAGAACTTTCAACGGCTCTCAATCAACTTTTTAAATCATATGTTAGATCATCACTTAAGCGTGACTATGATGAATGTTCACTCCCCAAGTGCAGGGTTGTGATGTAGTAATAACTCGGTAAGACCGAGGTCGAATCCCAAGGGACTGAAACTTGTACGTTATCTAAAATTAACTGGAACTAGAACTAGAATAAGATGGAATCTAAATTAAATGTAATTTGATGAATAATTGTAGGTTAATTAATCTAAAACTTGGGAGATATCAGGAGAAAAGGAAACTAGGGATTCTGAGGATCCACTTGTAGAGATCAGGGAGAATTTATGCTTGCATCAAAAATCATGGAAATTACTGAACTGCCGTTGATCTAGTTTTCAAATAGATGAAAGGTGTATGAATTAGAATGGATTCCATCACCAAACCATGCCCACAGACTATGGCAAACAACAGAATTAAACTAATTACCAACCAATCATACGTATGAAGGTTAAGAAGGGTACCGTCATCCAACCATGCCCAGGAGACTATGGTGAACAACAGGGCTTCCTAACGTCATAAACATTAAAGAGAATGGGAATATTAAAAGTCATTGCAAACCCATTGTAATTTCAGTCACAATAGACCATTAAAAACCTAAAATATTTTCATTAAAATCAAACTAAAACCAACTTCAATTCAAAAATTAAAATTAAATTAAAAGCATATAATCTCTCATCTCACTACAAGCTTCACCTCCTAGCCCTAGCTAGGAGGATTTAGCCTGCCATGGATGGGCTCAATCCAAATAAATAAAGAGAAAAAGAAAAGGAAAAGAAAAGGGAAAGAAAAAACCAAGCTCCTCTCTCTCTCCTCTGCCCACGTTGAAACCCAAGCTCGAGCCCTCTGTTCTTCCTCCCAAGACCTTGAATGAATGCTCCCCACATCCAAAAACCTCTTTTTATAGCTGCTGGAAGGCTGGAGTCAGTGACAGAGTTGTAGCAGGACACGGAGTGCAATTTTCGCAGCCAAGTTTGGTACCATGAAACACGCCACTTTCCTCGCTCAAATTCCAAAGAAACACCGTCCCTTAATACTTTCTTGGGTCCTCTACATGATAGACGGTTCAGATCTGCCATATGATCAAAGATGGTGGGCCAAAACCGTCCGGAAAAGTCGGTTTTCGCGGATGTGCGAAACCTTTCGCACCATTTCGCTGTTGTGGTCGGTGGGCCCCACAAAAGCATTTTCTGAAAAATCTACCCCGTCCATTGGATTCAGAACGAAATTTCAGTCAAGAATGGGTGGTTTTGAACGTCCATTGACGTGTCCCAGAGAAGAAATCACAAAAGAATCAGTTTTGAACGCTACCGAGCAGCCTTTTTGTGGCCTCTGTATCTCACACGTGTGCATGCATGGGTACAAAAATTCAGCATGTTTTTGTAGTATTCGAGCCCCTCTACACGGTGAACGGATCAGATTGGCCATACGAGCAATGGGTGGGGCCCACTACCATTCGTAAAAACGGCCGCGGCCGTGCGTCCGCTGCGAAATTTTTTTTTTTTTTTTTCTTTCTTTCGGTCAGAGACGGTCAAGCCGTCTTTGACACTTGCCATGCACGGTGAGTGCACATGTGCACTGTACACGCTCATCTCATATGGGGTCCATTGCACTGTTTTGGAGAAATCTGCACCGTCCATCTGTTTTGACTCCTCATTTAAGGCGTCAATAATAATTTTGAGGCAGTTCCAGATATCAGGTGGGCCCAGAATCAACGGTTTATGGGCTGATCTGTCAGTTGGGGCACTTTCTGAGATCTTCAATGGCTGAAATTTTATATGTACGGTTAATTTATGGTCCTCAGGCGACGTATGAAGTTTCGAGCCGAACGGATGGTGGGAACCTCGTGATCTTGCATTCTGGACGTCCTTCAGGCCACTTGAGCTTCAATTTCTAACTTTTCTCAGATTTCTGACCGTATATATTTGTCAATCTTGGTCCCCTGGAGTGTGTCCCTTGACTTTGGCGTCATCAGATCGTTAAATCTCAACTTTTAGCAACTTTTTGCATTTCATGCTTTCAACTACACCCTGTATCACAAACACGGCAAAACGGGCCATTAAACGGCATTATGTACGTAAATTCAGGTAATAAATGGGGTCTAATATGCAGTATTTGACCCTCAACAATGAAGTAACTTAAAAATTATGGTAGCAAACAGAATATGGACGGTTTAAATCAACGGACCATCGCGGCATGTGTGCCCTAGTGCGTGGCGACACACACTGAATCCTCTGTCGCGACGGATGAAATATCCCTCTCCAAAAACCCACCTGTTTTATTTTTTATTTTCAGCCTTCAGTCCTCTTTTTCGTAAAGCCCTTCCACCTCCAGCGAGAGCATATGGCTCTTCTGCTTCCAGTCGTTAGAGGTTTTTCTTCTTCTTCTCAATCTTGATCTTCTGCGAATGGCTTCCGATCGATTCAAATCCCATCTATTCCAACCTCCTCCTCAAACCCTAAACACCAGAAATTCGCTGAATCACGAGCTTCCGAGCTTGAATCCCTGCACAACATCATCTCCATCCGTTTAAACCATGATTTTCGATCTCGCCACAACAAAAGGCATAGAAAGACTGGATACGATGACCGGATCACGAAGAATCGGTTGAGAAAGAGGCAGAAACTGGGAAAGATTGATGAGGCCAGGGGTTCGGTGGCGGAGAAAGATGGAAAGAAGGTTTCTCCTCGGATTCGAAGGAGAATTGAGTTTAAGAGAAATCTGGCATTGAGATTCTGTGTGGTGGGAGACGGGTCAAAGAGGTTGAGGACGCATGTTTGGCATGCAAAGCGGTTCGAGATGATCAAGTGGCGGGGGTTTTATCTTCCGTTGGGATTGCAGGGAAGGTAATGTTATTTTTTTTCCTTCAAAATTCTCGTTTTCTAAGTTTTGGGGTTTGGGGGTTTTGTGCTTGGTATTGGAGCTCTGTATAAATGCAGGAAAAAGAAAACTATGATACACTGTCAGAGTGTAATGGATGATACGCGTGCACATAGAAATTACTTTGAAATTGAATATGTAGCAAACATATAATTCAAATTAAACTGCACAAATTATGGGCTCTGCTTTAAATGTATCATGAACCAAAATTATGCTTATTTAATTATCTGAATTTTGTACGAATGGAGGAAGATGAAAACTTTAATACTCTAGCAGAGGGTAATGGATGATACTCATGCACACATAGAAATTGCATATGTAGCATACAAGTTGTTGATGCAAAAATCTGGATCACCCTCCACTCCCCGGATAGGTCCTGAGCCTGCACAAAGGGTAAGCAAAGGAGACCCTGGCTAAGCCGGGAAACCCTCCGATGCCTCAGTCAGTCGAGGAAATCGGGGTCTAAGTTGAAAAGTAGGGAGAGTGTGAGATCTTGCATTCCTATAACAATGGAGTCTTCATATATTTTTACCTGACTATCGGATGGTATGGGTTCATTAAATTTACTCAATCAAGGAGATTTTCGGATCGTGGAGATACTGCGCGTAATCCAAGGATCATGCGCTGTATTATGCGCATCATGTGTCTCTGCGAACGAAGTAATCGTCCACATCTACTTATGGTAGTTTCCAAGCTTGGCGCATAATGTATTCACATCATTTTCCAGCCTCGGCTCAGGACATCCTCCTTCGGATGGAGATGAGGATGGAGCCGAGGACGAGCCCCGGCTCGGATGTCCTTCTTTTGATGAGGGTAAGTGATCTAATGATCAAAATCGTCAAGAAGTTTACGCCGTGCAGATAGTTATTTCATAACGTGATTTTGGAACAACAGAGAGAACTTTCAACGGCTCTCAATCAAATTTTTTAATCATATGTTAGATCATCACTGAAGCGTGACTATGATGAAGTAACTTAAAATTTATGGTAGCAAACAGAATACGGACAGTTTAAATCAACGGACCATCGCAGCATGAGTGCCCTAGTGCATGGCGACACACACTGAATCCTCAGTCACGGCAGAGGTAGTATCCCTCTCCAAAAACCCGCGTATTTTATTTTTTATTTTCAGTCTTCAGTCCTCTTTTTCATAAAACCCTTCCAGCTCCAGCGAGAGCATATAGCTCTTCTGCTTCCAGCCGTTAGGGGTTTTCTTCTTCTTCTAAATCTTAATCTTCTGCGAATGGCTTCCGATCTATTCAAATCCCATCTAATCCAATCTCCTCCTCGAACCCTAAATGTCTAGAAATTCGCTGAATCGCGAGCTCCCGATCTTGAATCCCTACACAGCATCGTCTCCAGCTGTTTAAACCACGATTTCTGATCTCGGCGCAACAAAAGGCATAGAAAGACTGGATACGATGACCGGATCACGAAGAACCAGTCGAGAAAGGGGCAGAAACTGAGGAAGATTGATGAGGCCAGGGATTCGGTGGCGGAGAAAGATGGGAAGATGGTTTCTCATCGGATTCGGAGGAGAATCGAGTTTAAGAGCAATCCAGCATTGGGATTTTGTGTGGTAGGAGACGGGTCAAAGAGGTTGAGGACGCATGTTTGGCATGCAAAGCGGTTCGAGATGATCAAGCGGTGAGGGTTTTATCTTCCATTGGGATTGCAAGGAAGGTAATGTTGTTTTTTTTTTTTTCAAAATTCTCATTTTCTAAGTTTTGGGATTTGGTGATTTTGTGCTTGGTATTGGAGCTCTGTATGAATGGAGGAAAAAGAAAACTATGATACACTGTCAGAGTGTAATGGATAATACGCGTGCACATAGAAATTACATTGAAATTGAATATGTAGCACACATGTAATTCAAATTAAACTACACAAATTATGGGCTCTGGTTTAAATGTATCATGAACCAAGAATTATGCTTATTTGATTATCTGAATTTTGTACGAATGAAGGAAGATGAAAACTTTAATACTCTGGCAGAGGGTAATGGATGGTACTAATGCACACATAGAAATTACATATGTGGCATACAAGTTGTTGATGCAAAAATCTATATCTCCCTCCACTCCCTGGATAGGTCTTGAGCCTGCACAAAGGGTAAGCAAGGGAGACCCTGACTAAGCCAGGGGACCCTCCAATGCCTCAGTCAGGTATAGGGAATCGGGTCTAAGTTGAAAAGTAGGGAGAGTGTGAGATCTTGCATCCCTATAACAATGGGATCCTCGTGTATTTATACCTGACTATCGGATGGTATGGGTCCGTTAATCACGCCGCGATTTACTCAATCAAGGAAATTTTCAGATCATGGATATACTGCGCGCAATCCAAGGATCATGCGTTGTATTATGCGCATCGTGCGTATTTACGAACGAAGTAATCAGCCACGCCCACTTATGGTAGTTTCCAAGCTTGGCGCATAATGCATTCACATCATTTTCCGGCCTCAGCTCGGGACATCCTCCTACAGATGGAGATGAGGATGGAGCCGAGGACAAGCCCCGACTTGGATGTCCTTCTTTTGATGAGGGTAAGTGATCTAATGATCAAAACCGTTAAGAAGTTTACGCTATGCAGATGGTTATTTCATGATGCGAGTTTGGAACAACGGAGAAAACTTTCAACGGCTCTCAATCAACTTTTTAAATCATATGTTAGATCATCACTGAAGCGTGACTATGTTGAAGTAACTTAAATTATGGTAGCAAATAGAATATGGACGGTTTAAATCAACGGACCATCGCGGCATGTGTGCCCTAGTGCGTGGCGACACACACTAAATCCTCAGTCGTGACGGAGGTAGTATTCCTCTCTAAAAACCCGCATGTTTTATTTTTTATTTTCAGTCTTCAGTCCTCTTTTTCGCATAACCCTTCCAGCTCCAGCGAGAGCATATAGCTCTTCTGCTTCCAGCCGTTAGGGATTTTTCTTCTTCTTCTCAATCTTGATCTTCTGTGAATGGCTTTCGATCGATTCAAATCCCATCTAATCTAACCTCCTCCTCGAACCCTAAACGTCTAGAAATTTGCAGAATCCCGCACTCCCGAGCTTGAATCCCTGCACAGCATCGTCTCCAGCTGTTTAAACCACGATTTCCGATCTCGCCACAACAACAGGCATAGAACGACCGGATACGATGACCGGATCGCGAAGAACCGGTCGAGAAAGAGGCAGAAACTGGGAAAGATTGATGAGGCCAGGGGTTCGGTGTCGGAGAAAGATGGGAAGAAGGTTTCTCATCGGATTCGGAGGAGAATTGAGTTTAAGAGCAATCCGGCATTGGGATTCTGTGTGGTAGGAGATGGGTTAAAGAGGTTGAGGATGCATGTTTGGCATGCAAAGCGGTTCGAGATGATCAAGCGGTGTGGGTTTTATCTTCCTTTAGGATTGCAAGGAAGGTAATGTTGTTTTTTTTTTTTTCAAAATTCTCGTTTTCTAAGTTTTGGGGTTTGGGGGTTTTGTGCTTGGTATTGGAGCTCTGTATGAATGGAGGAAAAAGAAAACTATGATACACTGTCAGAGTGTAATGCATGATACGCGTGCACATAGAAATTACTTTGAAATTGAATATGTAGCACATAGGTAATTCAAATTAAACTGCACAAATTTTGGGCTCTGGTTTAAATGTATCATGAACCAAGAATTATGCTTATTTGATTATCTGAATTTTGTACGAATGGAGGAAGATGAAAACTTTAATACTCTGGCAGAGGGTAATGGATGAAAACTTTTAAGAAGTTTACGCCGTGCAGATGGTTATTTCATGATGCGAGTTTGGAACAATGGAGAGAACTTTCAACGGCTCTCAATCAACTTTTAAAATCATATGTTAGATCATCACTGAAGCGTGACTATGATGAAGTAACTTAAAAATTATGGTAGCAAACAGAATATGGACGGTTTAAATCAACGGACCATCGCGGCATGTGTGCCCTAGTGCGTGGTGACACACACTGAATCCTCAGTTACGACGGATGTAATATCCCTCTCCAAAAGCCCGCATGTTTTATTTTTTATTTTCAGTCTTTAGTCCTCTTTTTCGTAAAACCCTTCCAGCTCCAGCGAGAGCATATAGCTCTTCTGCTTCCAGCCGTTAGGGGTTTTTCTTCTTCTTCTCAATCTTGATCTTCTGCGAATGGCTTCCGATCGATGTGGGCCCCACTGTGATGTTTATTTGTCATCTAACCTGTTCATGAGGTGGGCCACCCCAAGTAGTGGGCCCCCTCCAAATTTCAGCCCCACCCATGGCTTGGATGGCCCACACTATAGGAAACAGTGGGATTGAACCTCTACCATTGAAACCCATTCTTGGGTCCACAGAAGTTTTTGAATCAATATGCAATTCATTTTTCCTCTTCGTCCAGGTCTCTGTAACCGTATGGAGGGTTTGGATGGGAAACTAACATTATGGTGGGCCACATACGTGGGACCCACGGTGATGCATATATTTTATCCACCTGTCCACGGCTGTGGATGGTGGAACCTAGGAGTTTTCTTCACGCCGTCCGCCTGGACGGTGGACCGCTGATGCATGTGTTTTATTCACACTGTCAAATGACAGTGGGGCCCACCATGATGCACGTGTTGCATCCAGTCCGTCCACCCATTTTGAAACTCATCACTTGAGCTAAAGAATGAGTCAGATCCTTAGCTCATGTGGACCCCCCACCGTGATACGTGTATTGCGTCCAAACCGTCTATCTATTTTAAAAGCTCATTTTATTGTATGAGCTAGAGAATGAGCCAGATCCATAGTCCAAGTGGACCCCACCTTGACATGTTTTGTGGCCCATCTTAAGGTATTTGTGGTAGTCTATTAGGGCCCACTTTGATGTGGATCTAAGGCCCATGGAATTAGGCCATTTAATGTATTCTAAGGCCCATGGGTCAAGGCCCATTTAATGCATTCTAAGGCCCATGGGCCGAGGCTCATTTGATGTATTCTAAGGCTCATGGGATTAGGCCCATTTGATGTTTTAGGGGCCCATGGGTTAAGGCCCATTGAGATGTACTAGGGTCTATGGGTTGAGGCCCATTTAATGTATATATGGGGCCCAATTGGTATGGCCCATTTGGTACATATAAGACCCATGAGATTAGGCCCATTTGATGCAATCTAAGCCCCACGGGTTATGACTCATTGCAATGTACATAAGGTCCACTGGTGTGACCCATTTATATGGCCCATTTGATGAATAAAAGGCCCATATGATATGAGCCATTTGATGTATTTAAGGCCCAATGGTATGTACCTAAGGTCCATTGCAATGTGTGATCCCAACACGGATTATGTAACGATGTTTACGACGATCGTGCCTTGGGAGCAATGTTGGTTTAACGTCCACATTGTGAGTATAATGTTGGTTGGATGTCCACATTACGACTCTCCTTAGGGCCCATTGTTAGGCCCGTACTTGTTGTGTATAAGCCGTCTAGGCCACCTGCGTTGTAAGGATAGTGCATTACTTTATAACATGTTTAGTATAGTTCCATGTCTCATGATCATACCTGTTGGCCGTCCGTGAAAGGCAGCAGCGACCTACTGCTATCGATTCAAATCCCATCTAATCCAACCTCCTCCTCGAACCCTAAACGTCCAGAAATTCGCTGAATCCCGAGCTCCCGAGCTTGAATCCCTGCACAGCATCTTCTCCAGCCGTTTAAACCACGATTTCCTATCTCGCCGCAACAAAAGGCGTAGAACGACCGGATACGATGACCGGATCACGAAGAACCGATTGAGAAAGATGCAGAAATTGGGGAAGATTGATGTGGCCAGGTGTAATGTCCCGAACTTTTCTATACCCGGGTGTTACCAGGTTACCCAGCTTAGGAGGAATACAAACGTAACTTAGTTGAATGTTCACTTGTGATCTACCTTAAATTAGACTGATAGGAGTAACATGTATCCATTCCTCGAGTCACCCAACTATTCATCAATACTTGGACAATCATTAGTGATTAGATCATCTGATTAGCCCTCTTAAAGACATGTCTTGGAACTAATTATAATGCTAGAATACTCGATTAGTGTAACATCCCGAAAATCGAGGGGTCGAGAAAAAACCCAACTCCCGAGTTCCAAAATGTTATTTATGCAACATAGATATGTATGATTGAATGTTGTCTGTGATAACGCATTAAACATGAGTGAGATTAAGCTAGAACAGCATATCATACTCCACAGACAGTTAAATTAACAAGCGGAAGACTGTGATAGTATGTATAACATATATAAACTGTTGTATGTCTCCAGAGTGTGAACATGTTACCAGATTATACACATACATGTATAATCCAAAAGTAGACGAAACGAATATACATGAGTGCGCTAAAAACATAAAATGTTAAATGTCAAAGTATCTAATCAACCTCCCTGAAATCCCGTCAATCGGAACACGCATAAAGGAGGAATCCTCCTCATCATCATCAAGTCCAGCTCCGCCTCATAGGCCGCGCCATCATCTGCAATCACAAAAAGGTCTGGTGGGTATCCAGGAACACCGTCCCGTAACGTGGGAGTGAGTAGCTAACTCAGTGGAATAATAGAGAAAAGATTAACATGTTGTCAAATCAATCATGCGATAATAGTAAAGCAGTAATTCAAACATTCCTAATACTGTTGTTAATGCAATTATGACATGACGTGATGTATGCCCTCACCGACGATCTCCCTCATACGGCACCATCTTACGATCGCGGCATGCAATCGACCCTCAAGTGCTCCACATCTTCCAGGTACATGCAATGGTATGGTGATATGATTTTCGAGTTGTTATTAGTCCATTCAAACAGCAGGATTGGAAAACTAAGGTACCTCCCTTATATAAATCCCAACACAGATCCTGTCTAGGGTCGTCACTCCTAGTAATCTCATACGAGGTATATTTTGTAGGTCGCTGCAAGGGCTGCCAGGGCTGTTGCACGCACTCGTTGCTCCGATCCCCCATCACCTTATCAATACAGGCCTACCGTACTCTACTGTAACGGAAGGGTCGTCGCCTCCCGTGGACTCAGAATACGCTCGCGGTCACTACAAAGGACTCGTCGCCTGATCAGTGTAGGCCGACAGCAAGAATATAGTATCCCATACCACCATAATCTTCTCACGAGACTAAGTGCTCACTGGTCACTACGGGGAGGTTTGTGGCCCCAGCGTAGGCCGACAGCTCGACCACGGTGTGCCATACCACCATGCCTAGCTCATGAGTCTTCGTGGATCAAGGTACTATGGTTAACAGGGTTTATAATGGTAAGTTCAGTACCCTAGGTTCAAGCAGTTATGACTTATGCAGGGTGAACATACAACGGCCAGTCGGGTTACTTAACGGGCTCGACTAGCACGATCGCATCTCAAGTTGAACGACATGAAGTGCGTAAAACACTTCGTGTGGCCTAACCACTGCCGCCAACTCCAAAATACGGCTCGCGTTCATCGACGCGTCGTTCGTGGCAAAGATAAGCCAACCACGAATTCGCTCGGTTACCGACTGCCTGGACTAAGTATAGTCCCAAACACATATGAATCCACATCAACAATCATGTGAGAGTGTTGGAAATGAAACACAACCATGTGAGCATGTTAACACATGTTATATCGTACAACTTAAGTAAATCATCTGACACATGCCTTTCATACATATAATGAAATTATGCACATCGCCAACATATAGGAAATCATTTCCATCCGCATATTAATTGAGAATTCAATCTCGAACTAAATCATAATGAAATCATCAAGCACATGTTATGACATACAGCTTAAGTGAATCGTCAAGCACATGCATTTCATTCATATCATGAAATCATGCATATGGCTAACATGTAGGAAACCATTTACATCAACATATTAATTGAGAAATCTATCTCAAACTAATTCATAACACCATTTAATTCAATACATACTAATACAAGCATTTATACAAACGCTTACACTACACACTTAAGTCTACATATAGTATGTCGACCCGAAGTGCGCATTTAGGCGAATCTCTTCGCCAAACTAATTATGCACACATTCCTAACATTCTAATGCGACAACAAATCATGTCAATCACATCAACAAAATATGCATGAAAACAGTACTTGTTACAAATGACTAAAATGCCCTAAATCTCATATTCTTCGTCGGTTTACGAAACAGGAAACGGACAGCATGTTGTACATGTCAAACAGCGATGCCGTCGATAATCTACTATTAAACGACATTGAAAGCTTTAGAAACAGTCAATCAAAGCGTCTAAAATCCGCACCTTGTCTCTTATGGATGTGTAAATTCGAACGGAGCGTTTACGCTTCGTCTACGGCGATTAGAGAACCTAATACACAAGTTCTATTAGCTACTTCGCTAGGAAATGAAAGGAACCTCAAATCAGCAACTTCTAGGGTATTTTCTTACCTGAAAACGTGGAGGAATCACCGGAAAAGTGATCGGAGTGTGTTGCCTAAGCATGTACAACACGTGGCACAAGCAGCAGGGAATTCTCTCCCACCTTCTCTCACAAACTCTCACCTTTTCTCTCTCCCAATCTATAGATTTTTACAAATTCCGATGGGAGAGAGGAGTGAGGGTTTCAATCCCTTTTATAAGCCCAAACTTGCCCGAAATAGGCTCCGGTACAAAGTTCACTTAGTGCATATCCAAATCGGGGCTGTTTCGGTCTAAAAGATGCTTTCTGATGGTCCCCTGACCGAATGCGATCGGACTTAAGCTCACGCATACCAGATCTAGCACGTATAAGTTTTCAGTCCGGCTGGGTCAGCAGATCGCACGTGGCGGACCAGTTTCAGTTCAGCGGTCACCGCATGTAAATCAGGGCTGAAAGTCTCATGATATAAAATAGAAATTTCTCCTGATCCGAAGGTGTAATCTGGCTGAATTGTGATGGTCAGAATGCTTAATACTGACGCGTCAAGTCGTGTGCCAGATTTGAATTTCAAATTTCAAATCTGTCCCTATTCGCACTCTCTTCAGTCCGGGCTCAATGAAATAGTCTGTGATTATCGGTTTAACTTGATTTTCGAAATGAGTGTCAAGTCCAGCTAGGCGGTTCTAACGGTCTAAGATAGGAGGTATCGGACTTTCGACGCGCGGTCTAGATCCAATACAAAGATTCAAAGTGGTCTAGAGAACAAACCTGCTTAGAGTTTGGTCGGAGGTTATAGAGTATTATAGAGTCATTAGTTCTACTCGATTTGGGTCTTGTAGAACGTATTTAAAGTGATCAGGGACTATTTCCCAGCTACTCCAGTATTGCGCTAGCTAACTTACGCTTAATTTCTAAAAAAATTAATCCTAAGTGGTTTCTTTGGCTATGGAATTGGGTTCTGAATGATTTTCCAGGTGTTTTAATTGACCCACTGCCTAAGGACGTCAAATCCCAGATTGGCCAAAATCCGGAGTGTTACAATTAGCTACTTGAACAAATGCATTGGGATTGGTCAGTTTACTTAAACAAATGTATAGAGTTAATTGAAATACTTGATTACTATACTTAATAAATATCTCAGAATAGATGAGAACACTTGATTAGTTCACTTAAACCAATGCCTTAGAAGTGATTAGAATACTTGATAGGTTGGCTTAAATACATGTCTTAGATTAATTAAAATATTTGATTAGTTTGTTGAAGAGCATGTTTTAGAATTGATTAAATTACGTGACCAATTACTCTAAGCATAAATCAGGGTATCTAATCCCTACTTCAATCGCTGATTCCCAACCGAATGGTCCTTAGGACCCTTTCGACTGCTGGTATCTAGATTCGGAATTATCCAACCCTTAGATTAGTGGAAAGCCCACCGATATGACCCAAATCACGAGGTGGGCCCCACCCAGGATTTTCATCGGCCTGATCTTTGATCACGAGCCCTGCCTGGGGCCTCCGTACTGGGATGGATGGAGTGGATTCCCCAAAAGACATCACGGTGGGCCCCTATACAATGCACATGCACTGAGAGTGCTTGTGCACGAGGTGCACTAGAAGCATTGGCTCGGTCAACTAGCTTTGACCGAGCATTTCTCAAATATCTTCCCGCCTCTCTCTCTGTTTGAAACCGATACTCTTCAAGCCTCTAAGTGACCAATCATGGTCGTTTTCCGGACCATCTGATCCGTTCAGTTTCACTGTGGGGTTCGGCTTAACCAAACAGTATAGCCATCTGACCCGTTGTAAACAGATGAAGGTGATTGAACGCCATCGTCCAATCCTTGCCAAAAATAACCCGACCAAGAGCCTGTGGGAGGAAAGAGAGAGAGAACCGCCCTTCCTCTTTGGGAAGGACGAATCTCAGCCATCCATCCTAGCGAGATCTCAACCGCTCATTCCAACAGCGGTTTAGGGCTTCAAAAACCACGACCGGTCCTCATTCCGCCCACTGTTTTGGAGGCGATTTTAGCCAGAGGAGATCCTGGCCACTTGCTAGTGATTCGACGGTTTTTGAGAGATTAGGGCGAGCATATAAGGCGTGCGGATCGAGGAACAGTAACTCACCCTCTGTTTTTGCAGCCGCAACCATGAAACTAGCCATTTTCTCCTCCTCCCAAACCCACCGCCCAAACGATCCTAGAGCTCTGAAAAAGCCTACCCATAAGCTTCCTACAGTCCATAAGAACCGTCCCCTGTTGTCGGATTAAAGAAAGAAGCTGAGGGAGAGAATCTGCCATTAACGACGGAGCTTCTTCCTCGTTCTAGTGGCGCCAAACCGAGTTGATTCGGGTCGAATCTGTCAGTCCAGTGACTCCTCTAGACCTGCAACAGAGATGGGAGGAGGAAAAGAAAGGAAGAAAAATGAAAGAAAGAAGAATGAGGGAGAGAAGGTGGTGCGGCTGTTGCACCGCACCTTTTGTCTGAGCATTGACGCCCATTGCTGGACGCTTACAGTAGCAGAAGAAGAGAGGAAGAGAAAAGAAGGAGGAGGGAGAAGAAAGTGAAAGCTAGAGAAGAAATGGAAGGAAAGAAAAGAGAGAAAAACGAGAGATAAAAGAGAGGGGAGGTGCGACCGTGCTGCTGCACCGAGCTGGGCTTGACGGCCGATGGTTCTGGACCGAGTCTAGACCGGGTTGGGTGCAGTTTTCTTGAGTCCTGACAGTGTCTGGTCCCGCAAACTTGTTGGACAGACCGGAAGAAAGAAAAGAGAGAAAAGAAAAAGAAGGAAGGCAGTGCGTCTGGCTGCTGTTTGCTGCAGTAGCATGACTCCAGTGAGTCGTGGACTGAGTTGAGTCCCGCTGAGTCCAGATAATGGACGTGAGTGAGAAGGAGAGCAAGGAGTAGAGGAAGAATAGAGAGGAAGAAGGAAAGAGTGAGGAAGTGGGCCGACTCACTGTTTAGTTGGACTATCTCGACTCACTGTTGAGTTAGATTGTCTCGACTCACTACTGAGTCAAAGAGTTGGTGGGTTTGGTCCTACTATTGCTGAGATTCCAGCAGGAGTGTGGGGGAAAAAGGAAGAAAAGAACAAGAAATGAAGGTTAGGAAGAGAAAGAGGAGAGGAAAGGGAGTTGAGTCTTGACTCACTACCGGGTTAACTCACTGGAGTGGGTGTTGGGCCACACCCGAATACTACTGAGGTATAAAACACTCTAACCTCTAGTGTTGTAGTGTTAGGTTTGATTATTTAAATAGACATTATTAGATTATTTATGCTATAACTAGCTAATAAAATCAAAAGTTGTAATTATCAAATAGTAGATCTTAGTATTTATTATCCTCATTAACGTTACTGTAACCGTTACAAATTATTGAATATAGTTAATCATCGGTAGGGTAATTTTACTGGAAGTAGTATTATGGATATTAGGTATTAACATTTATCATGCTACACCTATTTTGTCAATGTAGGTTATTAGCAATAAGATTAGCATTGATGGCGCTAATAGGAAAATTTTATCTACTTTTACTTCATTCTAAAATTAATGAGAATTAATTGTATAAATTTGATTTCTAAACTCTAAGCCGGGGTCTAAAGGTACATTTGTGGAAGAGACCCTGAGTCTAAATAACTTAAACCATAAGTTGTGATCCTAATCGTATAAATTGATAAGTTATTCTTTAAGATATCACTATAGGTTCCTTTTGCCATTGTTACTATTATCATGAGTCACTATTAGTATCATCATTCGTGTGTTGTTAGATAATTTAATATAAAATTAGCTGTTGTAGTACTCTCAAAACTCATAACTAAATTATTTATTAATTTTACTTGTTCATTACTCCCATAAACAATACCATTGATGGCCACATGAAATAGAGTTCAAATTCCATAATCTAAACTTATTACTAAATCCTAAAATGAAGCCCTAAAGTTTAAATGAAAATTTTAAAATCTAAGTATGGGACTAGACTCTAGAATAAAACTCTAATCCTATATTAAGACCCTAAGATAACTAATCCAAACCCTAGGGTATAATCTCAACCATAAATAGTATGTAGAACTCGATCTAACCATGTAATTTCTTAATTCATGATATGACTCGATTATAAGGGACCACACATCCCCTAGCCACGCTGGTAGGCGATCCAACTATAAGGTGATGATTCTTCCCCTTGAGCTTTCTATCTTCTCATTAGCTTAAGTTATAGTTTTTATTAAAAATCATAGTTGATATCTCTCTCTTATAATCACATGTGTTAGCTGGTGGAAGTTGAATTGCTATATTGCTTGCTTAATATTTATCCTGTATATTTGTTCATTCTTGTGGATTATTTGTATTATGGACTTTAAACTGGTACATTAGTGGGAAACCCCCACCTATAAATGTTCACCCATACTTGGGATGTAACCCGACTGGTTGTGATTAAAATGGACATTCGACTTAGTGGTTATTGAGCGGTGGTCTAAATAGATTATTAATGTGGGCCCACCATCCAGGGTTGTTATGTCTAATGGTTTTCAAGATGGTCTTTTATCGTATGGTTTTAATACTCGTCTTATGAGACCTATTTTGATAATTGCCCTATGTGGCTTGTTTGATATCGCCCTATGTGGCTTTATTCTGGTATTTTTCCTATATGGGTCCGATGTTTTATACTGTGCAAACATGTGATGGTAAGCCCCATATACTGTAATATGATTGGCCACTAGTCGACGAGTTTTCATTAAACATCCTAAGATGGTAGCCTCATGGGCCAGGGATGGTGGTAATGAGACACTATGCCCGAGCTGTCGGCCTACGCTGGGCCAAGTGCTCCCCGTAGTGACCTTTGAGCTTATTTAAATTGGCTGGTTGTAAATGGACTAATAATGACTTGGCTAATCATGCATACATGGCACGTATTGTTCCGACTGGGTGATGTTTTCCTAGGTTCGATGATTCCGACTGGATGATATTTCCCAGGTTCGATGATTGCATGGGTGACAGCCCACTGTCCGCACGGATGAGCATCCCCAGGGCGATGATTGCATTCACGCATCCATGCATCTAATAAGACTGCATTTACTCTGTTTTAGTTGTCTGGTTGTTTTATAACTATGCTTACCTAATGCGGCGGTGTGTAATCTTGAGGAAAATTTACACTGAGTTGGCCACTCATCCATCAAATATACAACCGTACAAGTAGTATGGGTGGCTTAAATGATATGCATGTTCAGACTTGATGAGGAGCAGGGTACGATCGGCAGGGATGCATGACTGTATTTGCCTGGAGGATTTGCATGATCTTGCGGCTTATATTTACATGTTTTCTACTATTCTTCATGTATTAATTCTTGTAAATCTTGTATTTGTTAAATTCAGAGACGTTGGTTTGTATAAGTCATTATGGGCAGTTTCTTATATACTTGAATGATAATAAAATTTTCCTTTATGTCGATTTGTCCACACTACTCTCATCTACTTACTCTGATAAAAAAAAAATGTACACTCGAATTTGACCATCCTTTAAGGTTAACACTCCGATTTTTGGGAAACGAGTCCTATACTCGGTTCCTGAAAAGTCGGGTTGTTACACCAGGGGTTCGGTGGCGGAGAAAGATGGGAAGAAGGTTTCTCGTCGGATTCAGAGGCGAATGGAGTTAAAGAGCAATCCGGCATTGTGATTCTGTGTGGTAGGAGATGGGTCAAAGAGGTTGAGGACGCATGTTTGGCATGCAAAGTGATTCGAGATGATCAAGTAGTGAGGGTTTTATCTTCCGTTGGGATTGCAGGGAAGGTAATGTTTTTTTTTTTTATCAAAATTCTTATTTTCTAAGTTTGGGGTTTGGGGCTTTTGTGCTTGGTATTGGAGCTCTGTATGAATGGAGGAAAAAGAAAACTATGATACACTGTCAGAGTGTAATGGATGATACGCGTGCACATAGAAATTACTTTGAAATTGAATATGTAGCACACATGTAATTTAAATTAAATTGCACAAATTATGAGCTCCGGTTGAAATGTATCATGAACCAAGAATTATGTTTATTTGATTATTCGAATTTTGTACGAATGGAGGAAGATGAAAACTTTAATACTCAGGCAGAGGGTAATGGATGATACTCATGCACACATAGAAATTGCATATGTGGCATACAAGTTGTTGATGTAAAAATCTGGATCACCCTCCACTCCTCGGATAGGTCCTGAGCCTGCACAAAGGGTAAGCAAAGGAGACCCTGGTTATGCCGGGGGACCCTCCGATGCCTCAGTCAAGTCAAGGGAATCGGGGTCTAAGTTGAAAAGTAGAGAGAGTGTAAGATCTTGCATTCTTGTAACAATGGGGTCCTCATGTATTTATACCTGACTATCGGATGGTATGGGTCCGTTAATCACGGCGTGATTTACTCAATTAATGAGATTTTCGGATCGTGGAGATACTCCGCGCAATCCAAGGATCATGCATTGTATTATGCACATCGTGCGTATCTAAGAACGAAGTAATCGGCCACGTCCACTTATGGTAGCTTCCAAGCTTTGTGCATAATGCGTTCACATCATTTCCCGGCCTCGGCTCGGGACATCCTCCTTCGAATAGAGATGAGGATGGAGCCGAGGACGAGCCCCTACTCAGATGTCCTTCTTTTGATAAGGGTGAGGACGAAGACGCAAGCTCAGCTCGGCCAACCTTCGACTCGACTCGGCCAACCCTTGGCTCGGTTGGCCTCCTTCAGATGAAGATGAGGATGAGGACAAGGACAAGAGCTCGGCTCGGTTAACCTTGCCTACGGTATAGTCCGTTGACCCGACTGCTAGCCTCGGAGCGGGAGCCCCTTTGGAACTTGCTGGTGACTGCTTCAATTGTACGCATCATGTTGGCTATTCGCTCGCTCGACTGTTAGTATGATGTCGGCTCTCGGAATTGTAAAGGGCTCGGATCTTCCCATAACACAAGTAATTCAAAATTAAACTGTCCAAATTATGTCCTAGTTTAAATGTATCATGAACAAAGAATTATGCTTATTTGATTATCTAACTATCAGTTGGTGGACATTTATCGAACGGTTAAAGTTGTATAATATCTCAATGGTTCTGTTTCAATAAACAAGTGTCCATGAATCATATGTTAGGATTGCTCAACCAATTTGATTTTGACACTTGGACTTAGCAATAGTGACCTCAAAAAATGTGTCAGTTCAATTTGAGTAATGTGTATAAATTTTGAGTGTCTGTGTATGAAGTCCAGATTATTAAATGACTCCCCATGGAGGAATGCATAGTGTACAGTGTACCAGCTCAGGTGAGATGCACAAAGAGTGCACTTATCAAAGCATGTGTCAATTTTGCAGATGTGTGAGATCCGTAAAGTTCATTAGGCAGGATGCACTGTGAGCAATCCCTTCTCCGAAATCAGTGTGGTCCGTTCGTGAGGCGGACCACATTACTATGAGAAAAATGGATGCTTAGGAAAAAAAGGGATTGACAATCTGTACAGTGACTGCAGAGTGCATGTCCCGCTTGATGCGTGGACTTATGATTTGTGTTGGTTTACAGTATGCCTTACCTGATCGATGGAGAGGATCTCATATGCGGTGTATGTTTGTGTCCGTGCCATGAAACCCTTTCTCCATTTCCCACAAGCTTACCTTTCCTTATGCATGTTTATCGGGATTCATAAGCATTTCTCCCCCATTTGTGGCGCTCCAATTATTGCTTGTCATGAGTTCGTGGCTTTGTGATGGCCTGGGCTAGTCATTTGAAAGCCACTTTCTGTGGTGTGGTCCACCTGAGATCTGTATCCGTCTCATTATTTGTCCCAAAACCTAAATTAATATGGAAAAATAGATGAACGGTTTGGATCAAACATATACATCATGTTGGGTCTCACGAGTGGGGGCCACCTCTCACGCGGGAAAGAAGCAGCGTCCCTGGCCGGTGTTTGCTTCCAGCGTAAATGGCGCAGAGGCGGATTGCCTCCTGCCACCTTCTGGACGCTAATCCATACAGGCAGAGCTCTGCGGGCCCCATCTTGATGTATGGGTTTTATCCACGCCGTCCATCCATTGTGGAAAATCATTTTAGGCTACGAGACAAAAAATGAGGCAGATCCAAATCTCAAGTGGACCACACCTTAGGAAGAAGCAGTGACAATGATGTATATCGTTGAAACCTACTTGGGCCCACCGTGTTGTTTATTTATCATCCAATCTGCTCGTAACTTCAGATATACCTGGATGAAGGGAAATCATAAATATCTTCTTCTGCACCCAAGAATATTTTAATGGTGAACTTTCAATGCCCATTCGATGGTCTACTTGAGCCTTGGATCTGTTTATTTTTAGTTTCGTAGCATAAAATGATCTTTCACATTGGATGGTGGATAAAACTCGTACATCACGGTGGGACCCGCGGAGCTCGTTCGGCTTAGTGTCTCGGGAAACGGATTGGCTACTCCCCCTGCCACGGGCTGGTGGTCGGTGCTCTGTGAGCCCCACCATGATGTATGTGTTTCATCTATGCCGTCTATCAATTTTTCTAGGGCATTCTATGATACGATGCGTAAAATGATGAATATATCAATCTCAAGTGGATCACATTACAAGAAATAGTGTTGAATGAACGTCGACCATTAAAAATTCTTTGGGGGCTATAAAATTTTTGAATCCAGCTGATACTTGTTTTTTCTCTTCATCTGGGTTTGTATGACCTAATCAAAAGATTGGATGTCAAATAAACAGTACATTGGACCTTAGGAGGATTTTAATGCTGAATATTCAATAACTATTGTTTTCCTGTTGTAGTGTGGTTCACCTGAGATTTATACCCCTTTAATTATTGGGATAAAGCCTAAAATAATCTATAAAAATGGATGAACGGAATGGATGAAACACATAAATCATGATATGGCCCACGGATGACCACCAACCACCGTCCAGCCACCAGGTCGGTGGCTTGGGAGTAGCCAATCCGTTTCCATTGTCAGAACGCAATCCGCTTCCGTGAGCGACCAGCGTCCTTGACGCCCTATACTTAAAAAATAAAAAATTAATAAAAATCTTTCGTTTTATTTGCAGGTGGGGTCTACGTGTATGATCCACTCCGTTGGTGGGCCTAAGAATTTTGGACCAAGCTGATTTTCTGTGATTTCCTTCCTTTAGATCCACCTGATCTAATCAACGTCTTTGACTGAAAATAAATATCATGATAGACTACACAGGGGAGTGGACAGAGAAGTATGGTTAAACAAGATAACAGTATAAATGAAACGGAAAAAATCGGAGAAATGATTAGTTTTGATAACGTACACATGTGACCGACAGATGCGATAGATTGGCGGGGGCGGGGGCGGGGGAAGAAAGGGCGGACAGAGAGGGTATAGGGTACGCATGTGACCGTCAGATGTGATGGATTGATGGGGATGTGGTTGTTGGCAACGTAATCCACGCCATCTATCACAACTTCCAAATCAGGTATAGGGTTGTTATAAAACTAAAATTGGGTCACCATCTGTGCTCATTGATCTGGTCCATCCGGGACGTGCCAATTCCAAAAATCAAACGTATGGATAGTCTTACACGGATACACATCTTACATGGGTCCCACATGATGGATGGCTCACATTAATAGTAGGGCCCACAATCCACGGTCCACATCAAAGGTTGCCCCACTTGATGGCTAGGGCTGGGAGCAAACATACTCAAAGGGATAAATATTTGTAACGTTGGAAGACAAATATGTTTTTTCTACTTTTAGGATGATAAGTTGTTTTTTTTAAAAAAAATTATTTATTTATATTTAACAAAGCATGCATATTGATTGAATTAGTAGAAATCATGACAAACTACTTATAACTTACTATCCAAATGCCCTCTAATCCTAACAAATTTTTTTTTATTTTTCTTATTTTTCTACCAAACAACTTAACAGAATTGATTGGTTAGGATTCTGCCAAAAACGGTAGCAACCAAGTGAGGGAAAGGCAATTGCCTGGGGGGGGGGGGGGGGGGGGGGGGGTGTGCATTGTGATGTATGTGATTTATCCATGTTATCTATCTATTTTGCCGGTCGGACCAAAAGTAAGCAATCGAAAACTTAAATGGACCACAACACAAGACAACGATGAGTTGAAATCACAAAACCTTAGACAAAGGGAAAACACCAATATCAGCTTGATCTAAAACTTCCTGGGCATGGAAGTTTTCATAGGTATGTGATGCCATTCCCACTGCTTCCTATGGTGCAGTTCTCGTGAGGTCTGAATTGGTCTCATTTTTAGGTTCATGCCCTAAAATGAGTAAGCAAAACGAAGAACTTGGATGTATAAAATGCACATCTTGTAGGCTATGTTGGGGAAGGTTATCTTGATGGCCGGTGCTGGAGGCATTCTGCTCCCATCAAAGTCCAGTCCTAAGAAGGGGATTGCTTGTAGCACAGCCACTAAGCACATCCTTGATGGGGTGAATTTGTGGAGCTCAACATGGTGTTGTTGTCAGGCACTTTTGGTTTTGGGTCTTGGTTACGTGCGGTGCATGCAAGCTTGTTAGAATTGGTTGTGTAGTGCAATTTCAACCGAACAACTAGACCCAAAGTGTTAAAATTGGCAGGTACAATGACGGTGATCATATGTGACTGAGAATTAAAAAGATAGGTCGCCTATTCAACTACTCGCAAATTATTTTATGAGATAATCAGGTGATTATCAAAGTGTGGGGCTCTTCCTCAAAAGATAGGTCGTACTTTACCTTTCATATGAAAGTACTTTTTAATACCTAACAATAAAATCAAACTAGAAAGAAATACTAATTGTTGATCATCAGAAGCAACTACGACTATAAAAAGCTACCGCTAAAATTAAATGTTGATAAGATAAAGTAAGATAAACTTAATGTGATTCGTTAGATTAGTATGAGATGACTTGCTTTGTTGATTTCTTCTATCATTCATCGACTTACTTTCTTGGAAGATATATAAGAATCATCTAGATAATCCACTTTTGTTACCTGGCTGTTACTATGACTCCTTTACTTCTTTTTTACTGTTGGAAGGCTTATTCCTTAGCCGACTTTGACTCTTGAGACCTTGCTCTATCAATGTGTATTTCCAACTTAGTGATAGTTGATCTTCTATGAAAAGTGCTCCAAATATCTCTAAATATCTTTTCACATACTATTTCTTTTTCATGCAATAACACGTACCATTTTTTCATTGGTCATTATATGAACAACCAAAGAATAGGGTACAACTAGTATATGTATTTTATCCATGTCATTCATCCATTCGCTAGTTTATATTAATGCATGTATGAACCCAAAAATGAGTCAGATCCAAAGCATCAGTATACCACGTCATAGGAAAAAAAAAAATGGAGATTGAACACCTATCATTGAAAATTTTATGGAGGGAATAAAAGTTTTATATCAAGCTGATATTAGTGTTTTCCCTTTATCAGAGCATGTATGACCTTATGAATAAGTTGGATGGAAAATAAGCATCCAACAACTCTTAAGAAGGTTTCCACAATGGTCATCTTTATCCATCTTTATCATGTGGTGTGGTTCACTTAAGCTTTGGATTTTTATTTTTTTTTAATGTCATGTCTTAAAATGATTTAGAAAACAAATAGATAGCCTGAATAAATTACACACATCATAATGAGATCCACATAGTTGTGCCACTGGGGATATCCTAGTTATGGGTGGTGCAGTCTATCTGCTTTCCCATTCTTAATGTGAAATTATTTTACATATGGATCAGCAGACTATGAAATGCAAACACAAATAGGGTATTTATCATGCCACAACCGTCCAAATGGTGTCAAGGCGGCTGGAGCTTGATACAGTTTGGCTAGATGTCAGCCAGCTAGCTAGTGTCAATGCTCCATGGGCCCTACCATGATGTATGTGTTTTATTCATGTTGGTGATGCAAGGATGAACGTGATGAGGTCGAGCACTGTCTTCCTCAAGGATAACTACTCCGAATCCATAGAGTTTCGTTGGACTCTTCACAGAGACTTCTTGAATCCACGAGGAGAAAAGCAAAAAAAAAAAAAAAAAATTATATAAAATTCATAATTTGATTGATGATTGAAATAAATGAGTCTACTACCCTTTAAATAGTGATATATACCAAGCATTCGAATTTTTTTTTGGAATTAAACTATAATTAAAACTCCTTAAAATTCATAACTTATAATTGAAACTTCCTAAAATTCCTAATTTACCATTTATAGTTAGTATCTGTGGCTTAACCACGTTATTCTCCTAATTTTTTTAAATACTTTTTATTTTGGACACAACCCCTAAAGCCCAATAGATGAAGAGTTACCATCATACTAAAACTTACTAAAAATAGTAAAAACATAAATAAACATGAAAATCAACCGTCGATTTGATGGAATCTCGCAAATTCAGCATGGGAAAACTAGTTGGTTGGATAAAGTAGCTCGTCCTACCCCAAAATCATATATGGTACGTCAAGTAACTCATTTCAATTTACGTGATATGCCTGTTTTAAGGTTCTGATAGTCTTGATGACTTCTACCTCTTATCAGGCCTTTTTTGGCCCATCTTGAACATGAAAGCGTCCGCAACCTGCTCTACTTTAGTTAGCCATCTATTTTATAGTGCTCCCAAGAAATCTTCAATGGTAAGTGTGCAATTCCCATTGTATCATGTGGTGTGGTCCACCTAAGATTTGGATTTACTTTATTTTTAAGGCTCATGCCCTTAAGAACAAAAAAGAAAGAAAGGGACACGGCTTGGCTAGTACACCCAACGCTAGATAGATAGCTGATGTCAAAGCTTTATGAGCCCCGTGTCAACGTCCATCTACTCACTTTGTAAGCTTATATTAGTATGTATGTGTCATATCCAAGCCATTCATTTATTTTTATTTTTTAGCTCAAAATCAAGGTAGTTGTAAATTTTAGTTGATCACATCACATGAAATACTAGGAATTCTTAGAGGTTACATGCTTGACATTTAAAACTTTTTGTAGAAATTTTCAATGGTATACATTGAATTAATACTGTTTTCATGTAGTGTGGCTTATTTGAGATTTAGATTTGAATTAATTTTGGCATTAAGTACTAAAATGTTTCCTAAAAATGGAAAAACTTATGTATAAAATACATATATCATGGCAGGCATACAGAACACCGATCTACTCGCAGCAACTCTAGTAAAACCACGTCCGGATAAAGAATCCGGATAAAACACAACCATTGTGGGAAATCGGACCGTGTACTGAGTTACGCAGTAGGCTCTTATTGTATTGAGTAAACTTTGTTGGGCTCACTGGGAATCTATGTGGTTTATTCATGCCGTCCATCTATTTTTCCATATCATTTTATTGGTTGAACCGAAAATTCACTTAGTAGTGAGTTACTTAATAATCAATCCGCTTCCCCATTGTGGTGGTGGGGGACTGGGAGATACGGACGCGGATTTCCTGCATATGCTTCCACACCAAGTTTATGCATTGGGATGTTAGGTGGGGCATGGAGAATATTTTTACTTTTTATTTTATTAAAGAAATTCACTTAGTCATCCGTAATTTTAGGACATAAAACTAAATCTCAGGTGGATCCAAAACTAATGGCGGCTGTACAGATACTTGAAACATTTTTTGGCTCCACTTTCTTATTTATCTACCATCCAAACCGTTTATAAGGTTACTTCCACTGGAATTAAGTGAAAAAACTAAAAGCTTGCCTGATATGAAACTATTGTGGCCGTACAATTGATGGACGGGGTGGATTTCTAGCATCCCCCTGCAGTGCGAAAGCCTTTCCTATTAAATGGCGGAGAGCACTAGTCCGAATAAACCGTCATTATTTCCGGCCGGAACCTGGACGCGGATTGCGTCGTACCCCGGCGCGCCTCTAGCTACCGACGGACAGTTCTGTGGGCGGGCTTTTTTCTTCTCTCTTGGGTTAGCTTGTTAGTACAACCCACGGTCAGCATGTTAGCCATTCCCCATTAGAGGATCGACACCAAGACCGCAGTGTTGAAACTAGGTATCTTCACTTAATCTTCCGTCAAGGTGTATCTATTTATCCATGCCATCCATCCCTTCTCTTGTATTATTTTAAGATATGTGCACAAAAATGTAATTGATCCAGGACTCAAGTGTACCACACTAATGCCTAAGCCATTTAATGCAACCCTAGCTTATTATTTAGTGTGGTCCAGTTGAGTGTTGGATCGGTCTCTTTTTATTGCACATAACTTAAAATGATATGAGAGAAAAGATAAATCAAGTGGATGATGTGGATAAATAGATAAATCATGGTAAACCCACCCACAGAATTGCCCATTTGTGGCTATAGACGTTGGGTTGCAAATTTCCTCCCAAAACCTTTCACAAAAGTTCTTGCACAAGGACTCTTGGTGGGGCACTACGATATTTGTTATAAATCAACTTGCTCGTGTGTTTTTTAAACTCATTTTAAAACATGTGACAAAAAATGAGGAGGATCCAAAACTAAAGTGGTCTCGTTGATTTATTGTTAGACTCTACCTTAGATGTTTATATTCCATTCAAACCTTTGCTAGGTTTTACCTTAGATGATTATATTCCATTCAAACTGTTTATAAGGTCATTTTTATTAAGATGAAGTGAAAACATTGTAAACTTAATATATAAAAAATTTGTGGTGATATGAATGTTTTGACAGTGGCCACTAAATCCCAACTGCTTCCTCTCGTGTGGCCCATTTGAGTTTTGGATCATCCTCATATTTGGTCTTATTTTCTAAAATGGACTAAAAAAACAAACGAACCGAGTGACTTTCTCACAAAAATCACATTGGGCCTCACACGGAATCCATGCGCAGGAACTTCCACGGAAGGCTTTGGCAAGAAATCCGCGTCCGGACTGGTGGGGGTAAGACGCAATGCATCAAGTGGATATGGGATCATGCGCTTTTTTTTTTTTCTTTTAATTAAGATACATGAAAGCTAAAAATAATTATATGATTGCACATCCCTACCTTCACACGTTATACTCAGCTCTGCGTTCTGACACATGAGAGCCATTTGTCAGTAATCCAGAGAATTGGTCCGTTCCATTCTAAAGTAGATAGACCATGTCTCGAAAATGACCTAGATCCAAATAATATAGCCACTAAGTAATTGCTGGACCCATTTTAGCCGAATGCGAACCGTTGCTGTAGACAACCTATATCAAGAATATTTTGATACATGGTCCATCCAGGTTGTGGATTTTCCACCAAAACCTTTCCCGCGAAGTTCCTGCATTGGGAACCTAGGTGGGGTGCAGTCTCCTCTCAAAAAACCCCGTCCGGGCGGGGGTAGGACGCAATCCGCGTCCATATACAGTATCCCTCTCCAAAAAACCGGCGTTTTTTGTTTTTTATTTTTTATTTTTTGTCTTCAGTCCCCTTCCAGCGCCAGCGAGAGCAGATAGCTCTTCTGCTTCCAGCCGTTAGGGGTTTTTCTTCTTCTTCTCAATCTTGATCTTCTGCGAATGGCTTCCGATCGATTCAAATCCCATCTAATCCAACCTCCTCCTCGAACCCTAAACGTCCAGAAATTCGCTGAATCCCGAGCTCCCGAGCTCGAATCCCTGCACAGCATCGTCTCCAGCCGTTTAAACCACGATTTCCGATCTCGCCGCAACAAAAGGCGTAGAACTACCGGATACGATGACCGGGTTACGAAGAACCGGTCGAGAAAGAGGCGGAAACTGGGGAAGATCGATGAGGGCAGGAGTTCGGTGGTGGAGAAAGATGGGAAGAAGGTTTCTCGTCGGATTCGGAGGAGAATTGAGTTTAAGAGCAATCCCGCATTGGGATTCTGTGTGTCAGGAGATGGGTCGAAGAGGTTGAGGACGCATGTTTGGCATGCAAAGCGGTTCGAGATGACCAAGCGGTGGGGGTTTTATCTTCCGTTGGGATTGCAGGGAAGGTAATGTAGTTTTTTTTTTTCCCTAAAATTCTCGTTTTCTAAGTTTTGGGGTTCTGGTTTTTGTGTTTGGTATCGGAGATCTGTATGAATGGAGGAAAAAGAAAACTATGATACACTGTCAGAGTGTAATGAATGATACACGTGCACATAGAAATTACTTTGAAATTGAATATGTAGCATACATGTAATTCAAATTAAACCGTGCAAATTATTGGCCCTGGTTTAAATGTATCATGAACCAAGAATTATGCTTATTTGATTATCTGAATTTTGTACGAATGGAGGAAGACGAAAACTTTAATACTCTGGCAGATGGTAATGGATGATACGCATGCACACATAGAAATTGCATGTGGCATACAAGTAATTCAAATGAAACTGTCCAAATTATGTGTCCTAGTTTAAATGTATCATGAACAAAGAATTATGCTTATTTGATTATCTGACTATCAGTTGGTGGACATTTATTGAATGGTTAAAGTTGTATAATATCCCAATGGTTCTGTTTCAACAAACAAGTGTCCATGAATCGTATGTTAGGATTGCTCAACCAATTTGATTTTGGCACTTCGACTTAGCAACAGTGACCTCCAAAAATTTGTCAATTTAATTTGGGTAATGCGTACAATTTTTTAGTGTCTGTGTATGAAGTGTCATAGTCTACCAGATTATTAAATGACTCCCCATGGAGGAATGCATAGTGTACAGCGTACCAACTCAGATGAGATGCGCAAAGGGTGCACTTATCAGAGCATACGTCAATGTTGCAGATGTGTGAAATCTGTATAGTTCCTCAGGCAGGGTGCACTGTGAGCATTCCCTTCTCCGAAATCAGTGTGGTCCATTCGTGAGGTGGACCGCATTACTATGAGAAAAATGGATAGTTAGGAAAAAAAAAAGGATTGACAGTCTGTACAGTGACTATAGAGTGCATGTCCTGCTTGATACGTGGACTTTTGATTTGATGTTGGTTTACAGTCTGCCCTACCTGATCAATGGAGAGGATCTCAGATGTGTGGCATGTTGGTGTGCGTGCCATGAAGCCCTTTGTCCATTTCCCACAAGCTTACCTTTCCTTATGCATGTTTATTGAGATTCACAAGCATTTCTCGCCATTTGTGGTGCTCCAATTATTGCTCCTCATGAGTTTGTGGCTATGTGGTGATCTGTACTAGTCATTTCAATGTTATAAATCCCTGGGAACCTGGTTTTTGACAAGGAACTGTTCAGACCATCTGGTTCTGGCAGTCATTCATGTTGAAGTTGAGTAGACAAACTTTCTGGATCACTACATTGAAAAGCACAGGGGGCGAGTAACAATGGTGAGTGACAATGGCGTGCAACAATAGCAAATTCATGTTTCTTATTATTGGATTTTTGTTTCATATGATTGTCAAAATGTGCATGTTTAAAGTTATTTGCCCCCTGACTTGTAAAAACATCATAATTGGTTGATTTTGAAAATCTATGCAAGGTAAGCATATCAATCCTGTGATCACTCGCCTATTTCTTACTTTCTTTTACATAAATTACCCGTTAATATGTGTAAATGTTTTAGATATGGAGACAAGATAGTGAGCTCTAACTGTAATATGATCACTAGAAGAGACAAGTGTAAGATATATAGAAATAGTTTTAAATCATATAATATAAGCAGTGTCTGAGTAATTCCACAATGGATTGTTTGGATACACCCTTGAATTCAATTTTAATAACTAGTTAAAAGGTGGAAATGACCAAATTGCAAAAGCAAATTGTAATACCACTCAAAGAGATTTTTTTTTTTTTTTTCAAGCTGTACGTAATCCTCACCATTCATTCTCCTCCTTGAGGTAAAATTTTAACTTGTTTTTGTTTCTTTTCCTTTCAAGCGATGTCACAGCTGTCCATATTGAAAGTGGGCCTTGTTTGTTGCAATCATGGTTCTCTAGGGCAATCCAAACTGTTGGAGTTGACAGGGATGTTCTTAGCCGCATGCAAGAACTTCGTTGGTGGGAAATGCCTAATTGCTTCTCTTCATTTTCAAATTGAGTGTCCAAATTCCAATTTTTTTACCTTCAAATTGGAGTTGCAAGGAATGCAAACTACTCACTATGAATGCTAGGAACCTTCATTAGTTTGTCCTTTTCTTGATTAACTGAATGTTTGGCAGTTGTTCCCAATGCACACCACACGTGCATCCAACCAATGTTTTACAATCCTGAATGGACTGGACTGTTGGATTGTGTTGGACTTGGATCAGAAGTGGACAGAAAAGCAATCCAGTTCACTTGAAACTCAGGTCAACCGAGTTGGTTGAGAAATCAAACATTTACATTTGTGAAACTTGAACCTGTGATCTCACTTCAATTGGGGAAGGTATTATGCACTTGACAAGAGGCATTTTGGATGTTTTCTCTATTTATTTTATTTTTTCTTATGTATGGTACTTAAACCAGATATCCTGTATTGGAATGATTCGACACGGTTGACTACTGGTTGGACTAGATAATCAATTAAAACAGTTTGGTGTCTGGTCCAGCTTTTAAAACATTGATCCAAACAGAGTCCAACAGAATGAAAGAAATTAATTAATGCTTTCTCCTAGTAAACTGGTTTTTAGGTATGCATGCCTGACACGCCAGTTTTTGTTGGCATGGGCTGTTCTTTTTATACATGATGGTTTGGTTATTTTCTGCTAGATCTCTGCAGTGGCTGCCTGTCCTCTGCCGTATTTGTTAGTTTCTGCTAGGTCTCTGCGCTGGCTACTTGTCCGCTGCTATATATTTGTATTGCTTTTTCTGATATGCTTTGCAAGTTGCAATTTACTGGAAGTATCGCAGTATCATTATATGTTGCAGACCTTATTATTTATGTTTTTCAGAGGAAGAGGTTCGAGGTCTGTCTTGAAGTGGCTAAGAAATGGAGCCCTCATACATGATGCAAGTTACAACTGCGCTGTCCAATTGGAGGGTATAGAGGCAGGCATTCCCTTTTTCTTTGGATCTCGTGAACTTTTGGCTATAGTTCTATTCCCTGTCAATATGATGGCTTTCCCAGACGATTCACCGCAAATCTATCCTTGTTTTTCTTTTGATGACTCTTTGGGTGGGGTATTTGGGGCATGGATTTGTGAAATCCATGGGTTTAAAGTCTCCCCTATTGTTTTTCCAAAATCCAAATCCTAATAAATCCATGTATTCTCAAATCCCCTGAAACTAGAGACTTGAGAAATCCACATTTTTTGAGGAGTTGAGGATTTGTAACAGCTCTATTTGAGGGGTTTTGACCCGCAGTGGCATAGATGTGTTGCCCACCCAATGAGTGGTTGGGCCTGATTTTTGGCCCTTGACATGTTCAACACTAGGGCCATTGCCAATATATCGCTCATGGTCATTCGGGGTCATTGCGCAGGCATCCTTTCATTTGGGGGTGTCTCTGTTGTAGCATATGTCATATTGATGGTTGCGATTTATTTTTACACAAGGACAGATGGGTTGGGTCATGTGATAGACTCCATGATGGACGGCTTGGGCCCACATGGTGCATACTAAGGTCCACGTGATGGACAATTAGAACCACATGAAGGACCATGATATAATCTCGTTTTGTTACAAAGTTCTAATCAATGGACTTGTAGTACCAAAAAGAAACAAAAGTATTTGAGCATTGACATCCATGGATTTGCAGCTGGATTACCAAACAGCACATATTGGAACTTGCGGAATCCAAATCAAGGCAAATCAATGAATTTGAGAAGTTCTTATTTTATGGATTTGCCAATCCACATTTGCAGTTGTCGACCCCAAACAGGGCTTTGGGGCTGTTTGGATGCAAGTAAGTTGTATTCCGGACAAATTGTCTAGATCATGTAGTCTTGGATATCTAGGTTACGTTGTCTTGGACCAGCTGTTTTGTTTGCTGTTTGTCAAACACCCTAGAGCAACAAGTAAAATTGGATTGTGGCACACTTGGGAACTTAAAATGAATAGTGGTACATGTAGTACTTTTGGTGCATGTGCACATTGGCACATGTGTCATATGTAAGGCACTTTAAGATTAATGGTAGCACACATGGTACCCATGAGGCGCTTGAACATGGTTGGTTGCACATGTGACACATTTAACACATGGGATGCATATGCATTGAACATTTTATTCCAACATATGCACCGAACTATGGATAGCCCGTCTTCCCCAAACAGCCTGTGCCAGACACAACTTTTCTTGCATCCAGACGGCCCTAAGTGTTTAATAACATCCTTGATGCCAGGTTCATTATTAAGAAAAAATAGATGTAGCTGCTATGCACTTTATTTGTTTTATTTTTGTGGTACATGTGCAGAAATTAAGTGTGTTTTAAATTTTGTTTTTGTATCTTTCCAGGAATCACTTTTGAAAGTTTTTAGAATGGTGATGGTTCTGCCACCATCATTATCTTCAGAAGAACCATCCAATCCTGTCTATCGTGGAGTCTGTTACGGAAATGCTATGGTAGGTTGCTATTTTAGTAAGAACACATCTAGTCACTTTATGAAAGAATGATCATGTAAATGGATGAACTGTGAGCTGTCTAATTGTACAGCTTCATCATGTCGGAGCTCCTATTTCTCAACTGATTGCCCCTGTGACCTTCATGTGGCGGCCTTTTTCAAGCGTCCATATAGATATTGATGTTGAAAACGATTCAAATTTAAATGGACATTGCATGAGTGAGAAAAGTGAATGCAGTACTTCGTATCGACAGTTGTGGGTATGGATACACGCTGCAGCCTTCAGTGAAGGATTTGGTGCTTTAAGATATGCCTGTCAAGAGCTGGTACGCCCTAACTTATTAGATTAACCTACAATGGTATTCATTCAGATTTCGATTGACTGCCACTCCTTGCAATATTAATTGTCTGGTCATTTTGTTAGTCTGTTCCTATTTATGGAATTCGGTTTATGCCACTTTGTCCCTGATAAATGTATTGTTTATAGAGCTGTTCAATGTCTATTTACCCATTTGGTAGCAGTAACTTACACCATTAATGGTGGTAAACATGTATTATTCTTCGTCTTTTAACTTGCTCCATACCACTCCAAGCAACCAGTTATTTATTTATTTATTTATTTTTTCTTTTTTCTCCTTTCAATTTCCTTGATTATTTATACATTTTGGAGTCAAGGAAGCTGCTCTATAAGATGTATCTTTGCAGTTCTTGTGCCACTCTTAAAGCATCCCCGCAAAATGGGGGAACTGTTTGACAGTTTCTGGGCATATCCTTCAAAAAAAGAAGTTAGCTTCTGAGAATGTTTCTCCTTTAAAAAAAAAATGTGTTAGTAGCTGGGCATTTTCCAGATATAAGGATCCTTTTCCGCATGTTTTACGAACTTTGAAATCAAACTGAGAGTCCATTTCTTAAGCATCATTCCTCCAAAAATAATTAAAAAGGAGATTATGTTTTCTTGCAAGTAGCTTTCAATTGTCCCGAAATTGTCTAGCCTAGCAGACTTTTATATGGAAGGCAAATTATCACAATATATAAAATGCATGTAGTACGTGGTGGTATGATATATAATATTACTGCATCTTGTTGATCTCTATGTAGTGTCATACCCCTGAGGTCAGATTTCTAAACAGTTTCATTTCAAGCATCCGTTTTCGAGATCCATATGCTGAACAGAGTTTTAGGTCTATGTACTATGATTATGATGAAGTGCATATCTACACTTTTTCTTTTCTTTTGACGAGTATTTGAATTTTCTTTAATTTGTTCTTGTTAGCATAAAAGAGGTCAGGGTAGTTTAATTTTTCTCCAGTTATATTATGCTTAATTATCTACTAATAAATGCATAAAAGAGAAGACTTCTCGTTACCTTTCTGATGAATTATTTTTCTCTTTACAAAATTTCCTGGACATGGCATGAGTCATTTTTTTTTTTTAAAAAAAAAATGTGTTTGTTAGTCTGAAATTAACTAATGGTGATTTATTCATTTTTGTTTTCACAAGTTCAAACATAAAACTTGATGTGTGGCTGGAAATGGAGGACAAAAGAAGAGGGAAGGCGGTATTGGTGAGGATTGAAAACTTGATGCTACTGAAGCATCCATTAACCTAGGATGAGGTCAATGTTGGACCAAAACATGATTGGTATGAAGGCGGTGAAATAGGTGGAAGAGACAATTTGAGATGGAAATATAGATGGTTGGTAGAAGGAAAGAGGGAATTAAGGAAGGAGAGGCTGAGCTAGGTGGGATGGATAAAAATAGAGGCCATGGGAGGACGAGCAGCCCCACCAGTGGCCATAGAAGCCACCATGAAGGGGTGAAGGAAGAGGGAAGGGACAAAGATGAATGTTCAAGTGTGTGTGTGTGTGTGTTTTTTTTTTTTTTTTCTTTTCTTTCTGTGAGTCTTTTTGCACATACAACCCTCTCTTTTGTCTATAGAAGAAAAAAAAAATTCCTCCCCTTTTCATATTTGTAAATAACACCCAACCTTTTCTGTATTTATGCAAAAAAAAAACCTTGTGGTTATATTCTGTCAGTGGATGACATGAGGATGTCCAAAAGGTGTTAATTTGAGTTGTCAGCATGTTTAGATACCTTTATACCCACCTCAGAGGGATATTATGCCTTACATGGAAGTAAGGCTATGGAAATGCCGCACATGATATTTTGGTGATTTAATGGATGCAACTGGAGCCCATGTAGCATTGTGCATGTGATCTGGTTGTTTAGCTGGTGGGCCCCACTTGAGATTTTTTCAATAGAATCCTCTCCATTGTTTGCATGTAAATTTGATCTATGCTCCATTGTTGGACCAACTATGTGGATGGTTTAAGTTATGACCATACCCTGTGTGCATTTTTGACATTATGTATATCAACCTTCATGCCCTACTGGAGTAACTAACTCTTTTAACACGGACATGAAATACATAATTTATACTCTTTGGGGATTTTTGTATGATAGACACAAATAGGAGGTGTTATTTACAAATACGAAAAGAGGATGGTGTTTTTTTCTTGTATGGATAGGAAGGGTGTATATGCAAGTAACTCTTTTTTTTTTTTTTTGGTGCATGCATATGCGCAAATGTGATCGGACAGGGGATTGCTTCTGGTAAAGGGTAAAACTGGCATGAAAGAAGATTAACAGGCCTGATTCCTGCCAGCAAGGGATTGCATCTGGTGGTAGGGGGCTGTGGGTTAGATTTTTCTTCTTCTTTTTCTTCTTCCTCTCTCTCTCTCTCTTGGAAAACCGAATCTATCTTAACATAAAACTCATACTTTAGAACATCAACTCATGAAGTCGAGCTGATTCCAATTCTAGGCTTGGTCTTTTTTATGTTCATTAGATTGAGTGTAATAGTTCTTTTCAGTGCATACATATATAAACCCTGCTTGGTACGAATCCACCAATATCTTTGTGCATTACTTGGTCACACACACACACACACAGACACCTGTGCACCTTTTTACATGCGCACCTTTTTTTTTTTTTTTTTCAAAAGTAACGAATATATTCAAAAAAGGGAAAGAAATACAAAGAAAATCTGCTGAGATAGCAGAAAAAGGGCTAAAAGCCTAAGAACAAAAGATTACAACCCTTAAGACCAGGAACACTGGCCACCCACTCAATAAGAAGATATTTTGCCCGAGCTCCCACGACTTGAGCCGAAGAATGAGTGTTGCTGAAGCACCGCTCATTTCTCTCTGTCCAAACTGCCCACCAGATAGCGAGAATTGCCATTCTCCATATCTGAGATTTCATTTTCCCTAATTGGAACCCATGCCAGTAATGTAACAACGAAGAAGCGGTCTGAGGAATGCATCCACGGACATCAAATCTTGAACAGAAATCCAGCACTATATGAGAAATAAATGCACAGTGGACCAGCAAATGATTGGTCGTCTCTTCGGCACTCATGCAGTAAAGGCAACTATTGGGAATTTGCATGCCTCTTTTCTGCAAGTTGGCAACCGTAAGAATACGATCCCTGGCTGCCAGCCAGCCAAAACAGATATACTTAGGGGGACTGTGGTATTTCCAAATAAAGTGGTGCGCCGAGGGAGGAGGGTATAAGAGAGGTGAAAGAATAGAATAGAGAGAACTGACTGAAAAAAGACTGGATTTATCCCCTTTCCAATAGACTCTGTCAGGCTCGTTCCGGTTCGGCGACACATAAGAGAGGCAGCTAAGCAGATCAGCGTATTCACTCACCTCCCAGTCATTTAGGTTCCTGGAGCATGTTACTTCCCAAATACATCCAGATTCAGTCTGCGAGAAGAAACCGTGGATCGGGCTGTCTTTGATAACAGAAATGCGATATATGTTGGGAAAACTATATTTGAGACCTGTTTTGCCGACCCAGTGATCTTCCCAGAATCTGATAGCTGAACCGTTGCCGATTCGAAAGCCGATATTCTGCAGAACAGGCTGTTGAACACGTAAAATTCCTTTCCAAATCGCAGAGGCTCTGTATCGCGACGAATCTTTAGTCCACCAACCCCCGGGAGACGACCTGTATTTACCTTTAATCACCACGTTCCATAATGCATCGGATTCCGTTGCCAGCCGCCAAGTCCATTTTTCCGAGGAGGGCACAGTTCATCACGTTTAGGCTCCGGATACTAGCTCCACCATCCTTGAAATGGGAACAAACATCATTCCAGTCCAATAGATGAAATTTTTTTCTGGTTGTCGTTTCCGCTCCATAAGAACTCTCTTCTTAAATTGTCAATTTTATCGATAATATGAGACGGACACCTGAACAAGGACATATAGTATATAGGAACATTGGACATCGTTGCCTTGATAAGAGTGATCCTACCTCCAAAAGACAGGTAACGGCCCTTCCAAGAGGCGAGCATTTTATGAAATTTGTCCACCACTCTATCCCACATGGATATGGGGGGAGAACCAAGAGCGAGCGTGAGACCTACGAACATAGTAGGTAAAAAAGCAAGAGAATAGCCAAAAATATTTGCAAATGATGATAGCTCGTCGTTTGAACAGTTGATGCCATACACCCTGGATTTGGCCATGTTAATTCTGAGACCCGACACCGCCTCGAAACATCTTAAGGTGGTTTGCAAATTTTCCAATGAACCAGGGTCCGCCTCCACAATGATGAGGGTGTCGTCGGCGAATTGGATGTGTGAGATAGGGGAATTAACGCCTGGAATCGACACTCCTTTGAAAAGACCAGTGCCTTCACCCTTGAGGAGCATTTGGGACAAGGCTTCTCCTACCATAAGGAATAGGAGTGGAGAAAGGGGATCGCCCTGACGAAGCCCTCTAGTGCTTGGGAAGAAGCCCTTGGGAACACCGTTTAGCAGAACCGAGAAATGAGCCGATTCAGTACAAGCTCTTATCCAGCTTCTCCACTTGTCGCCAAAACCCATCCGATCCATCATGTAATAAAGAAAATTCCAATCGGTGTGATCGTACGCCTTTTCGATATCCAACTTGAGGAATATGTGTTTATTCCCCGAACGGTGACAGGAATGGAGGATCTCATTGGCTAGAAGGGCGCCGTCGATAATTTGACGACCCTTGACAAAGGCATTTTGATTTTTAGAGATGAGTTTATCCATAACAGAAGACAGCCTGGTCGAGAGAATTTTAGCCATAATTTTATACGAGCTGCCGATGAGGATGATGGGCCTGAAATCGGTGAACGCAGAAGCGTCGGACACCTTGGGAAGGAGCGCGATGAAGGAAGCACCTAAGCCTTTGGATAATATGCTCCTCGAGTGGAATTCATGCAGAAAATTCATTATATCGCACCGAATGGTGCCCCAAAAGGTTTGGAAAAAGGACATAAGGAAACCATCGAGGCCTGGAGATTCGTCTCCTCCCAGCGCGCTGATTGCAGCAACAGTTTCTTCCGCAAAGAAAGGAGCTTCCAAGAGATTCGCCTCAACGACCTGCAGGGAATGAAAAGGAATGCCATCGAGCAAGGGTCTGTTCCAACCCAACCCCCCGCCGAATAAATAGATCTGAAATGCTCGACCGCGCGACCGGCTATTTCATCTGTCTTCGATCTATCTGCCATCAACAAAAATACTGAAAATGGCTTTGGTCCGAGCTTTCATGCTGGCGATGTTATGAAAATACTGCGTGTTTCTGTCACCCTCCGCTATCCGTTTTGCCCTCGACTTTAGTTTCCAAGAGACCTCGTCTTCGAGCACCCAGGAAGAAATATCCTGGATAATCTGGATGCGCCTGGAAAGGATATGATTAGGAACTTCGGTACCGTCGATGGAAGAGTCCAAAAAATGCAGCTCCGCCAGGAGATCGTCAAATTCTTGAGATCTCTTGTGAAGTTCCTCTACCTTTTAGATTTTGATTTTGTCCTTCAAAAGACGAAGCTTACAAAGCAAACTGTGACCAGCAAACCCGGTAATTTGAAAGGATGACCACCACCCCCCAATTTTTTGTTTAAAGCCATCGATATCAACCCAGGCGGAATTGAATTTGAAAGGTTTCGGACCCCAGTTGTCCTCGTTCCACGATAGAAGGAGCGGGCAATGGTCTGAGGTCAGTCTGGGGAGAGCAAGCTGGCACACTGAAGGAAATATATCTAACCAATATGAAGAGAGAAGAAATCGATCTAGCCTGGATTGAATTGGGGAGCGACGCCCATCAGTCCAAGTGTACCTGGCACTAGAAAGAGGGAGACCGACCAGTTGTTGACGCTGGATCCATTCAGAGAAAGCGATCATGGCCGGAGACGCTCTCCTCCTCCGGGAGTGTTCCTCAGAAAAACGTATCACGTTGAAATCTCCCACAAAACAGCTTGGACCTGAAAATAATTGTCTGGACGTCGTCAACTCTTCTCAGAAGTTCTGCCTAGCATTTTCATCGTTAGGACCATATACAGCAATTATAAGACAGCGAAAAGGGGAAGACTTATCTTGGAGGATGACTGAAGCCGAGAATTCACCAATACTCGAGTGCTGTAAATCCCACTGAGAGGATTTCGACAAGAATGCCTCCAGAAGAGCCCTCCGCGTCGTGAACGATGAAATTGGCATCGTTAGCATTCCATACAGTCGCCAGGAGACGATCGGAAAAGATAGGGACTTTAGTTTCCTGCAAACATAGGACGTCTGGGTTTCTACGCCTGATAGTATCCTTGATGAGTCTCCGCTTCTGTTTGGAGCCCATCCCTCGAACATTTCAGGAGAAGATTTTCATTTGGAAACCATACTACCCCGAGATCCCTTTCTTCCGCGTCTGGAAGTGGACGCAGGAGATTTGACAGCCTGAGATTGAAGGTTACAGAGTTCCCTGTTGGATGAGGATCGAGACTGCTTCTTGGCCTGATTCTTAGCTGAAGGGAGAGGTCTACCTCTGTCTTCTATGTATTGGAAAAGGCCGAAGTAATCTTCTGTCCTGTCGTCGAACGATAAGCCTAGAGATCGACCAACATGGCCGACAACATCTCTAATCCACCTCTTGTTCTGCATTTTATCGAATATTTCTTCTCGGCTTTTGCCCTCCGTGGACAACAAAAGGTTATCGGTTTGAGGATGGGAGAGAGCTGTTCTCGTCTGGATGGGTTCAACGACGATGACCTGGGTAGGACCCTCTTGAAAAAGGGTCAAGGGGCCCAAATCTTCCCAGTCCAGTCTCCTGGACGCTGATGTGGAAGGGTAGGATGATCCACCCTTCGATTCTGACATGAGACCTTCCGAGAAGGCCCCGTGAAAAAGATAGTCTTCCACTGGCGCCGAATGGACAAGTTGATGAGAAAGAGTGGAAGGGAAGGATGCTATAGGTAATGTTGCGGGGTTTCGAGGAACTGAGTCGATAACCGTGTGTGTGGGCCAGTTACTGTAAGGGAGACGAATTCGGGTCGAAGACGGACCCAGATCCATGGATCCGATATCGGTGAGGGATGTGAGTTTAGGAGATGTGATTTGATTGGCCACGTGGACGGTGCTAAGACAATCTCTGTTGATGGTAGAGTACGTGTGGGGGGAGGGCGAGGACGTCGAGGCATCATTAAGACGAATGCTCGGGAACTGCGCTGAAGTTGTGTTACTTGGCTGATTCACCAACGTCGGGGCGTCCAAACACAGAAGCGAAGTTGGATGGAATCCACGTGTCGTGAGATGCATCGATCGCCGAGACTTCTCACCGACTGCAGGAGAGGCTTGCACGATACGAAATGAGGGGGGGCTCGGGGAACTGCCACGTTGCTCGGATGGCGACGGGTGGTACTTGCGCCGGTCTGCGGAGTCAGATGAATTAAAAGCTCTGTGTTTCGGAGCTCCTCCGGAGCATGGCGACCATGCTCCATCTTCTTCGACGGGTTGCTGAACTTGCTCTTGGGGCGGGCGGCTGTTGTCTCTGGCGCGCCACACATCACCCCACCTGAGATGAGTAGAATGAGGATCTTCCCTTTAAACCGTTAGAGATACTATACGATTGTCCGCCTTAACATGGATGAAATCGGGAAGGGTTATGCCTTTCTTCCTACGAATTTACATGCGCACCTTTGCATGTGTCCTAGGCACAAAATCTGAACGATCCATGTGACACGGCACCCCATGAAACCTCCAAGGCCCAACTTGCACCCTGCTCCAAAACTCTGGTGGGCCATAGCAAAGAGAAGAGAAATCAAGGGAGGAAACTATTTCCTTTTGCTGTGGCCTACCAGAGTTTTGGATCAGGGTGAAAGTTGGGCCCTGGGGTTTTCATGTGGTGCCGCATCACGTGGATGGTTCAGATTCTATGTTCATATCACGCGAGATGAGTTCTCAAAAAGTTCCCATGAGTTCTTGTGAGAACTGGTGTGTAGGTGAGCATTTCACTACACACACATCAAAAAGAAAAGATTTTTTTTTGCAAAGTGGAATCTTTATGTTAACTTGGTCACTTGTCTTTATATCTCAGGTGCATGAAAATGGTGGTTCTGTCAATTGTTTTTCACTGGAGGGGAAGCTAGCAAAACTGGAAGTTATGGGAGCAAAGGCAATCCAAGTTCTTCAGAAGATACTACATCCTGTTGCTGGGTGAGTTCTATTACCAAACTACATCCTCAATAAGGCTCGAAAAGTGCAACCCATTCCTCTTCTAATTGAGAATGGAAACTTCATTTAGTATTGTTGACAGGGAGAGGGAGTCCAGTACTTGCGAGGATTTTCAGCTGAGCAAATGTTCGATTTTGAAGGCTGACAGCACTTCACAACTTCAAAAGACGTTTGTCCTTGAACATGCAGAACACCTACCCTCACATGCAATAGTATCTTTAACAGTCCAAGATCCACGTGATATAACTGTGAAAGCAATTGAAAGTGTTCCAGAAGCACCTACTTGTCCAGAGAGCAATTTACTAGAAGAAGATGATTCTAAGGAAGATGCTTCCTTGACCTCTGGAGCTCCAAATAGTTATAGAGAGGTCATAGGATCTTTTTGGTTAAAACCTGATGCGAGCAGTGTTCATTTCTCCGACAGTGAAGATCTGTGGACTTCTAATGATCACACGAATCCTCCAATGGAGGAGAATCTTCTTTGCATGGAAAAGCATCAGAGGCGCTTATCTTTTTTTTACCTTGATAGTACAAATTCAGGGACCGTGACCACCAAATCAAAGGAGGGCTCTGCTAGATCTTGCTCTATTTTGCTTTTAAAGAATATTAATAACCAAAGGGGCTCTTGCATGGGGTTAGTTAATGATTTAGATTTTCCTAAATGTTTCTTCTGCATCCACTAAAACATGTTTTGTTGTAACTATCTGGTTTCCGATCTCCTGTAGGTGGTCTATCATTCTTCCTTTAAGTTGGGTAAAGGCCTTTTGGATTCCTCTCATCTCCCATGGGGCTCGGGCCATTGGTTTGCGAGAAAGGCGATGGGTTTCATGTGATGTAAATACATACTCCTGACCTTATACTTGGTTCTATTCCTAGGTTTCCAAATGTTGTGAATAGAAGTGTATTCTTTGCTGCAGGATGGGGTGCCATCATTCCCTTCTGATTTCCCTGATTGCAAGTCATACTCATGCTTCATGTCTGCTGAAGCTACTGCTTTTGATCAAAGAGCTGAACTCTGTCCTCTTGCTATGAGACCTTTAAGAGTTCCCATACCACCCCCATGGTATTGCGTTAGTTCCACTGTTAGGGAAGGGTTGACCAGCCTGGGAGATGATCAAACACCAGATGTGCAAACACAAAGTAAAGAGATGGTCTATGGCAGTTCATTGGTAAACCCGGACACTGGAAACAACAATGCAGCGTCACCAGAGCAGGGCTCTTTTCCAGGTTTCATAGCAAGGACGTCTGATCTTTTGAGTGCTTGCTTGAACGAAATCCATTGCTGTCATCTACCCTTATTCCCTAATATGGCAATGGGGAAAAGGATTTTCTCTGAGCTGATGGATAAAGGCAGGCTCAGCTGGGCCCCTAAAGGAGTCATCCAGATACCAGCTAACCGTAAACTGTGTTTTTTGAGAGTTCTTCTCCATGCCTACAAGGAAGGCGTTTTTGAAGAGGGAGCTGTTGTTTGTGCACCCATTCTTACTGATTTGTCATTGTGGACAACCAGGTTAGTAGCACCATGGAGCCTTTCTATTTACTAGTTTTTTTTTTTTTTGTTACTTGGAAATTTCTTCCAAAGGTTGCCTTTTTTCTTTAAACAATAAAAGAAAGAGAAAAAAGAAAAAGAAAGCAATAAATCCGTGAGGATAAGTCAACAGACTTTCTTAACTGACACTTTCTGTTAGATAAATGAATATTAGGGGCAATAGTTTTAATGGGAACTGTTATAGTATGAAAGTCAGTCATCAAGTAATTGACTGACCTAATCTTACAAATCAACAGGTGTCACTTTGTCTAGCTTTGGAAACTGTGTTTGATAGATTGACTTGACAAAGGAAATCGATCATGAAAAGCCACAAACTATGGCAATGCAAACAAGATCAGTGACCTGATCTAGGTTGTGGTTTTTCCTTCAGATCTGGATCTGAAAATATTATACAACAAACACCAATGAAGAAACTAAGAGTGTGGGTCCTTATGCCTTGGTGGTAGACTCACAAGAGTTTCAACACGAGGTCATGGGTTCGAGTACCAATTGTGGTGAAATCCCACTGTGGTGTGAGTGTGTGGGTTAAAAACAAACAAACAAATTAAGACTGGGAGGGAGTCCCAGTAGTCTACTAGTCAAAACCTGCGATCAGTCACCTTATCTCTTCTACCATTGGCGACGCATTCCAACAGGGAAGCAGTACATGCTATAACCAGGAAAATATCTAAAAGCATTTTAAAATATAAAAAAAAAAAATTAAAAAAAAATTCAATGGTAATATGTTGGGCTGTGGGAGCCCATCTGCCCATAATAGCGTGTGATTGTTTCACTGAACTGAGTCTGTAGTTTTTATTTGTTCATTGCAGCGGCTATTGTAACCTTGGAAACAAATCCTATCATCTTCTCATTAGCTTGACATGATTCTTTCAGTGAAATTCCAGTTTCATACCAAAACTAAGGGACTGAATGTGAAGATGCAGATCAGACGAACAGGATGGACTTAAAATCCCTCAATCCTATATAAAGTCATATTTCATACAGCAACAGTCTGGCAAGTGGGAGCTGCGGATACCAGAAGACCCTGTGGCCAGGCAATCTCACAGGTGGCCTATTGGGTTTGTCACGACAGGATTTGTTCGTGGAAGGTTTGCATTTCCTTCTGCTGCCTTCCCTTCTGAATTCCTTATTCTGAACTCGAGTTACTGGAAATGATTTTTGTATTCTTGTTTAAACATCTTAATATTGTGCCATGTGCATCTGTTGTATGTGGCTGCAGCACCAAGCCAGTGGCGGAAGCCTTCTGTGAGGCGGCATTGCTTGCTCAGCTGAGAGGAGAGCAATGGAGTGAGATGCGAGAGAAGGGGCGGCCTGAGATTTTTGTGCTGGTAAGGAATCTGAGGTCTTCTGCCTATAGGCTTGCCCTTGCAACCATTGTAGTGGAACAGCAGGCGGAAGACATGGAGTTCACATAAGCTGCTGCATCTCTATTTATCCAAGTCCCCATTTCATCTACTAATTTAGAGAACATTCTTATATCGTTTAGATGGGGAAAATAGCTTAAAATCACACTACTGATTGGTTCGGGTGGATATGGCCAGACCTCTTCAGATGGTGCAGAGAGGTCTAACGTTTTTGGAGCGGGTTATGAACGGATCTCTGGGTTCTGCTTGCTTGTGCAGGCCATGTTTCACAGCCATGTTTATGGAACACAAATGGAGGTGCATTTGTGAGTAATTTCATTTACTTCATTTTGTGGCATGAAGCCCTTGAATCCTTCAGCACCAGCAATCACAAAATAAGATCAAGGTGCTTGAAGAGCATCTGTGGTTTCTTTTCAGAGGTGCTCTACAGTGGTACCGGTACCATGGCATATGATGGTACCAGAGAGATGTGGGACCCACGTGATGTATGTAGGCCATCCAACCCATCCATCAGACGAGTCACCTCATATTACCCCCACACGCCAAAAATCATCCCTAGTCAACACTCAAGGTGAACCACAAAACTGTGAACAATGTGGGAGATGATGTCGACCATGATTCACACAGGGGCCCGCATGAATTGCAATACAGCCTTGAGTTTTTCCCTCACCTGTCATTCAGGTCAGAGAAAGGATCCATATACACAACATGGTGAGCCGTCCACGCAAATAAGGGTTGGAGTTCTGTCGGTTTTACCCCATGGTGTGGCCTACCTTATTCACCGAGCGGCCTGATATTTGAGCATTGGGGATAACATGTGCTGAAGCATCTGATAGACGGATTGGATTTCATGATGCAATTCACACGTGTGCCCCACATCTGGCCATTACCACCTTCCCTTATGGTGTTACCGGGAGCGTGCCCTTTGTTTAATAAATAAATAAACCCACCCACTGATGATCGTCCAAGTGGGGCTTGTACCAAGATCTGAACAGCTCACTCTGGTGGGCTTCACTATCAATATCAAATATCAATGGGTGAATTAGGTGAAGATTACACCCTTTGGACAATCCTACAAAGGTTGTGGCTTGCGACTGTTTGATTGTCCTTTTGGATGTTTGTTTGTAAATGAAATTGGACTGGACCGCTTGATCATTATGTATTTGGTATGTTAGCCCACTCTTGTGGGGCCCTGCTACCGAATGGTTCTGATTACATACATCAGCCTTGGGACGGTGGAGACCTGGCCTGCTCGATTTGTTTTGGTTGTTACTTCTCAAGGGTAGGAAACAAAAAAGGAGGATTTGCGAACCAGACCCTATGGATGAGATTGAAGGCTCTCTTGGTGGCATGCCAATGTCAAGAACGTGTGAGCTCCGGGCTATTCATTTGGTGGGGCGGCTAACCTACATGATCCCGGCCAATCCACTTATCTGGTTGGTTCCATGCGGATGCTGAGTTTCAGCTGTTGATTTAAAAAATATATTTCCTTATTGTTTTATGGGCAACGATTCTCATTCATGTCATCAGCCTACCGAGAATGCTCCATCTCTTGAGTTCCTACCTATCAAGCGTCCTACTTTACCAAGTATCAAATACCATATGCGCGCCCAAATGTCTGTCGCTACCTTCTCAGGGCTCATAATGATGGTTATATGCTACCTAAGCTGTTCATAAGGTCATTCCCACTGGGATGAATTGAAAAAACAAACATTAGCCTGAGGCCATGAAGGTTTCAATGGTGGGTTTCAATCCTTACTGTTTCCTATTTGTGGCCCACTTGAGTTTTGGATCTGCCTTATATTTTTTTTAGCTCATTTCTTAACATGAGCTGGCAAAACGGGGTGGGTTTCTGGCAACGTATCAGTGGGCCCAAGCAACTTCCTCATGCAGAACTTGCTGTTGCTGTGGAGGCCACTTTGTGTTCTTCTCTGGGCCTTTAATCGGTGTGATTCTCCCATGCAGCCCGTAGACAGTGTGGTTCTATATGAATGGTTCGGTCTAGCGTCTTTAACAGTCCTCACGATACCAACCCAACCCCTGGTGCAGCACCTAACACCCTCTTAGCCAATAATAGGTAACATGACATCCAATCTGCCTCATCTAGGAGGCCCATCTGATGATCTGATCAGTCGAGTTTTGAGCTAGATAATCTTCATGGTGTGGTCCACCCTTTTAGGCCCACAATGGACGGAAAAGCTTATGCAACCAAAGCTGTGTGGTCCACTGTGATGTCTGCATCACAACCACTCCGTCCATCAGTTGAACCTGTTGATCTTAGGACGTGCTGTTAGCCCAAAATTCAGGTAGGTCTAGAATTCAAGTGGGCCACACAACAGGAAACAATGGGGATGGGGATTCCTACCATTGGAACACAAATAGCAGCCTGATCGAAAGCTTCGGGTGGACCTTTGTAAGGTTTAAATGGTGTGCATCTCTTGGACCTCATTATTTCCTCCTGTGGTATGGTCCACTTGAGTTTGGATCTGCTTAATTTATAGGCTCATGTCCTAACTGATGGAGTAGATGTCACGATGAGTTCCACGTAGCCTTTTCTTGCATGGGCTCAACGCAAGACTGAATTTTGCGTCCTGATATTTACGTCCTGGCTGATATAACAGGGGAGCTGCCAGATGAACGGCTCCGACCTTGCACACGTATCCAAGCTGGCACATGTGCCAAGAATTAGGATTCTAATCCTACCTGCGCGCATGCACACATGCTGTACGCACTGGGTACAAGAACCGGTCTCCTTAGGCCCTCCATGTTGTGTGTGGCATCCACTCCGTCCATTGGGTGCTTCGCACGATATATATGGGGCCAGAAATTAGCCCAATCGATCACTCAGGTGGGCCACACCTTGGGGAACAGAGCGGAGAGGCAACCATTGTATATGAGGCCGTCCATGGTGTATATTCTCCATCCAATCCGTTCATCACGTGCGGATGAACAAAGACTCCAAAAATCATCCTAATTCAAAACCCGGATGGACGATTTAGGCGCGATTTTACATTTGGTACCCGTGGTACGGCCCACCCGAGTTTTGTGTCGAGCTGGTTTTCGGGATGGACGGTGAATATGATAACACATACCTGATGAACCGATTGGATGCCACACTCACGGTGGGCCCCACGTCTTTTACCCACCGCGGGCATGCAAGAGAAGTCGGTTTGGAAAGAGTTCCCCGAAAAACGAAAAATAAAAGAGAACGAAGAAAGAAGATCCACTGCGAGAAGGGACGCAACGCGACTGCACTGTCATGGTTAACGAAAAAGACGGAAACACCCCTCGTTTACAAAAGAAATCACGGCACAACCACTGCAAAATTCCACCTCTCTTCCTCGACCCAAAAGAGGAGGGAAAAAAAAACAGTAAATGAAGATCAAGAAGAAAGAAGAAAGAAACTCAGCCATTGAAAAAGAAGAAAAAAGAAAAATCAGCAATTATCCTCTTTCCTTAGAAAAATCCAAGAGACAACCAACACGAAGGCAGAGGAGCAGAATCATCATCAAAGAGAGCAGCAGCAGAAGTAGAAGCATCAGTTTCTGTTTTAACGAAATTCCGCTTCCTCCGCTTCGATCTCAGCTTCCTAACAGGAGTTGAAGCAGCCAATGCCTTTCTCGTCGCAGGCTGTCCGCAGATGATCTGGAGATGGTTCTGGTCGCTGGCTAACTGATTCTTCTCCACCCATTCCATTGTCGCTGCTGACTGGACAGGGCACTCCTGCCATTCCAGCGCGGCAAGATCTTTTTCACCTGATCGAGCGAGAGGAACGCGTTGGAAGAGATGTTCTCGTTCAGTGTCGATCATCGGGGTGGTATCAGCATATCGATGGAGTTCGACGCGTCTAGGATATCTTTCTGAGTGATTATGGAGAAAATAAGAACTATAGAAAAGGGAGAGATGGAAGGAGAGATCTTTCTTTTACCTTGGGACGGTTGTGTAGTTTGACGAAACCGTGCATTCGGATGATCTGAGAGAGAGAGAGAAGGTTAGATGAGAGATCTGAAAAGAATCGGATCTTGAAATACGAAATGCAGAGTAGAGAGAGAGAGAGAGAGAGAGAGAGAGAGAGAGAGAGAGACCTGATGGAGGCATTGGGATGTTGGGGATTTTCGTGGAAATTCACATGCTCTTCCAGCGTCACCTGCCTCTTCGCTCTTCCCATCTCTCTCTCTCTCTCTCTCTCGCCTTGATTTCTCGCGCCTTTTCGCTTCTTGTTCGATATTCTTACCAAGGGAGTTATGTTCTCGCTGCTTCTCTGTCTCGAGATCGCGCACATGTGCCAGCTTGGTGTGCGTGTGTGAGATCTGAGCTGTTCATCAGGCAGCTCTCCTCGTCTATGAGCCTAATGTAAAAATGAGGTTTTGGCCAGGGTACATTCATGCGACATACATGGTGGGCCCGACGCTCACACCTTTCATGGACCCGAAACTCTGATACATTTGCCTTTGGGGGCTCGGGTTGGGCCATGATGGCCCACTATCAGTATTCTCAATTCTCTAACGTTATTGGGTGAAAGCCAAGATGCCCGGCTTTAGATAGTTTACGACCAGGTCCAGCCCAATTAATTGGTAGACCTAGAACTTATGCCCATGCCTAACACTTGGACCCTGAGACTCCACTGCACAAACATGGTTCAAAATAGGCTATACTCATGCTGGCCGGTCAAGTCTCATTAGGGGTGGCAATGGGTCGGGCTACATATGAAAACTTAATGGGACCCTCACATCAAATCAACCAACCTTTTTACTACTTGAGTATTGGACTATGCCAACAAGCCGGGTGGGCCATTCATCATCACCCTTGGCCTAACTACCCCCAAACTGGCCGAGATTTCAAGTCCAAGCTTGTCCATTGGGCCAAGTTTAAGGGGCCAAGCCTAGCCCTGTAGGGCTGGGCTGCCAAGGCATGATGACCTAGCAGCCCCAGCCCATTAGTTCCTAGGTCCAGCTAAAATCACTTAGGGGCGTTTGGACAGTAAGATAAGCTACTTATGCTACAAGTAACTTATCTTAGTTTACTTATTAAGAAGATTAGTATATTTGATAAACAATGTACTTATCAGTTTCTCCTCTCTTTTGTCTCCGTTCATGCATCTCTTCGGTAACTTATGAAAATTAACTAAACTAATTGTGCACTATTATGTAAAAAAGTTAATCATAACTAATTATAAACCAAACTAACTTGTATATAGGGCTGTACATGAGTCAAGCTAGCTTGAAAAGCTCACTCGACTTAGCTTGGATTTACTCGGCTTGAAAGGCCGACTCAAGGCGATTCAAGCTTGTTTAGTAACACTCGAGTTGAATTCAAGCCAAGTTCGACCATGGTGTATTTCAACTCGACTTGACTTGAAGCTCGAGCTCAGCTCGGCTCGAGTAATATATTTTAATAATATATTATATATATATATTATATTAATATTAAATATTATATATATAAGTTTAAAAAAAGTTAGAACTTAAAATTTTTTACTAAAAGACCCTACTCATCCCATTCCCTCTTTTTCTTTCCCTTACCTTACTGAGATAAACTCGACTCGACTCGACTCAAACCACTACCTCGGCTCGAATTCGACTCGAAAGCTTTGATAAACAAGCCAAGCTTCAATGTTGAACTCGAGGGCAAGCTCAAGCTTGAGCTCGAACTTGAGTATAGCATGGATGAGTCAAGCCGAGCTTGGCCCACCTTGACTCGACTCGGCTCGATGTACAGCCCTGCTTTATACAATAAGTCACTTATTTACTACCGTAGGTTAAAAAATAATATTAATAATTGTTGATGTGATTTTTCGTGAGCAGATCTTTACTCGCTCAGCCCGTCCTTTGCCTACACAATATCAAACACAAAGGGAACCCTGGCTAGAGCCGGGGAATCTCCGATACTTAAGTCAGTTTGCTGGCCAATGGCAAAGGGTTTTTAGGATTTTTTGTTGCGTACCTTCTTCTGTGGAAGACCTGGGTATTTATAGATCTGAAGAATCCCATCGTACGAGGATTCTTCTCATTAATATTCAGAAATTTGATCCTTTCAACTGATTTTGCCCGATCCCGAGGATATCGGGATCGAACACCTATATTTTCAGATTTTCGGGACGACATTTATATCCACACTGCCTTTTGTTGTCTCGGCTCGACCGTTACCGACTCTGAAAGAGTCTCGGTCGGCTTAATAAGATAAGTTTTCTACCTTCTCACGGATGTAATAGTATCGGCGTTTTACCGTCATCCTTCCTCATTCCGTGGCCGACAGAATCAACTCATTAGGTTGGTTTTATTCTCTCGGTCGGGTGACTTGTAACTTACTCGACCTTTTATAGGTTTACGCAGACGCAGTTATCTCTCTGACAGAGTAACTTAAGTCGTCTTATGCTTGTGCCTCTTGGCCTTATTCATTACTCCCTCGACTCCGACCATTGTCTCGGACTCTTTGGGTAGTGTCAGCAGAGCCGACCTACTCCATATCCGAGTCTCCGGACTTGACATTTTTTCCCCAACAGTGAGCCCCCATTACTCCTTGTGTCGTTTTTGATGCCAAGGAGTAACGAGTTTTTTTTAAAGTCGGTTCGCATTAGAGCCCGAGGTTATAATGAGACATTTAATGTTTCTTGAGTAGTCCTTAACGTATGACGGTTCGCTTCCCGAGGTCACACGTGCGGTTTACCGCCAAATCATTACTTCAGCGAATAAACGTCGGATGCGTGGCGCAAGTATTACCGTCGTCAGTCGGCGTGCGACAGGTGTCAAGCGAGGGAGTCAAGGCGAAAAATTATCTCGTCTTCTCATTAAATGCCTTCAGCGCGTGGCAAGGCTATAAAAGTGGGCGGGAGAGAGGCGTGCAAATTTTACTTTCGTCATTTATTCTCCCGCTCATCTATTTTCTTCTTGGTTCTTCCTTCTTCCTTTTTTCTTTTCTCTCACCGCTGCCATTTTCTTCTTTGTTATCTCATTTTGCATTCGTTGCTGCCTTCTCCAGTGAGTTTTTTCCTCCCTTTCTGTAAACGTTAATGGCTACGCGTGGCTTCCAGAGCCCCCGGGAGGAAACTTCTGGAGAGGAGGGTGTGTCCCAACGTTTTTGAAATGTTGCGGAACCACCCTCTCTATTGGCGGAAGTCGTCCTTGATGCGAATGTCACCTTTTGCCATGAGAGGAGGGTTGATGAAACATCAGCTGAGCGTTCTGCTCCATCCGGCTCTTCTCATGATGGCCCTTCTCTAATAACCCGTCTAGGGAGGTCCAATCCACCAGTGGATTTGCTGGAAGAGGAAGAAGGGGAAGGAGATGTAATCATTGTTGGGATGACCACTGTCCCGGGTCCTGTAAACCAGCCTGCAGAGGCTTCTGAATCCTCTTCAAAGGGGGAAGGAGCCGAAGACGATCCGAGCGGTCTTGTTGCCTCGGTTTTAACTGACTCCGACCTAAATTGAATCCGAGCTGGGTTCCATGTCCCAGACTCGGTCGTACTTCGTCTTTCTCGTCCAGATGACTTGCCCAACCATCCCTCAGCGGGGATGGTTGCGATTTTTCAAGTCGTGATGCAATGTGGTTTGCGCTTGCCACTCTAGCCTATTGCTCGAGATTTTTTGTCCCGCGTCAAACTCGCTCCCTGTCAGATTGTTTCAAACAGGTGGAGAAATTTATTTGGGTGCACTGTGCTATGGGCCGAGCTAGAACAGCCTCCACTAACAGTCGATGAATTCCTCTACATGTATCAAGTAAGACCAAACCTAAATTTTCCTGGCTTATACTTTCTGAGTGCATGGAGAGGCAAATGTGGGTCTCTCATAACTGACCCGTCTACTTCTAATAAACACTGGAAGGAGAGGTGGTTTTGGGCGTGCGGACAATGGGAGTCGGCCGATCCGTGGCCTTATGAACTTCGAGTCTCTCGTTCGTTTTAGAAAATAAGTAACTCGGTGACTCGACTTGATACCCTTTGTTCCTCTTCATTGTCTTACATCGATCCTGAACTCATGATGCTTTGCAGATGTCGTGAAGGAAAGGGGGAAGCTCAGACCCAACAACCTCGCTCGGATCAAGGATCTAAAAAAACTGAAGAAAGAAGACCGATCTTGGAAGCTTCTGCTGCAACCCGAGCGTCTTCATCTTGCGGGTTTAGATTCATTTGTGTCAGGTAATTCTTACTGTGTTGTCACGTTCTCATGGCACATTATCTGACTCGCTTTCGTCTTTCTTTTCAGACTTTTCCGAGGCTCGGCCGTATCTTAAATTGACCCCCGCGAGTATGGCTGAATCTTGTCTTTCTTTGAGGCCGATCTCCAAGGTGAAGGCTCCTCCGAGATTGGCTCTTTTATCGGGGTCTCGGCCTTCAAAGCAACCGAAGACCATGACAAAGGCAAAGGAGCCAGCCGCTCCATCTGCTCCTGTTCTAACCGTCCCACAAGTAGTTGCACTCTCCGACCCTGATGAGAGGGCCGAAGAGGCAGAGACAGTTCTTCCTGTGTCTCAGTCGGCTCTTAAGCTAGGACCTGTTGCGGAGGAAGTTTCGAGACACAGAGAGAGATCAAGTGGAGAATACTCAATAGGAGAGATGACTCAACAGGAGTTGTCACCTTTCCACAAAGTCATCTTGGGGATGATTCCTTAGGCTATCTCTCACGGGAGCGAGAAGGACTTTGTCAGCTTCTACAACGCCCCGACTCTGCAGACTCTGGGGCATACGACGAGGCTACTTTTTAAGGTAAAATTCTTTCTTTTTATTTCTTTGTTACTTCCGATTAGGGCTCTTGTTAGAACTTACTATCTCCCCTTTGCAGTTGGCCCCCTGTAATGTTAAGGCTTGCTCGGAGTTATCTGCTGCTCAGAAACTTACAGCTGAGGCAGAGACAACTAAGAGAGTTACGGCTGAGGCTGAGAGAATTGTGGCTGAGGCTGAGGGACGCCCAGAGATCGTCGAAAGCCGTATCGGCATTATGACTGGTGACTTGTCAATCACCAAGAAGGCTGCCGAGGATGCGAGGATGGTTCTTGAAGGCGCTAAGGCCAACAATGCTCATTTGACATCGCTTCTGAAGGAGGCTGAGGAAGAGCATCAACATCTTCTTCAGGTCCACAGCGCTTGCGAGAGCACTCTCGCTCGGGCTAGGGCCGACGTCGCGACTCTCATTCAGGAGGCTCGAGAAGAGGCCCACCGAGCCAAAGAGGCACACGATCGAGCCGTAAACGCATTTCTTGAGTCTTCGGAATTCGAAGAAGAGAGGGACCGCCTTTATCAAGGTGGTTAAAGGGCCTGCGTCCTGGAGATGAGGGCTGCTTTTTTCGACCTCGACCTCTCCGCATTTGAGGCTGATAGTCCAGAGTCTGAGGCTACTGGTGCTGATGCTGCTACCGACGGAGAAGCCCCTGCTGCGGTTGCTGCTGTTGATGAGGCTGGTCCCTCTGGGACTGCTTAGTGAGTACCCTGACCGAGGGATGGTGCCTGTGCTTCTTTTTTGGCACTCATGCTAGCACTATGTCGGTCAAGGCCGAGTGTGTTATTTTTTTTTTTACTCAAGAGCATCTGATGTAAAACACTTAGAAACAATGAATGGATGTTTTTAGCTTTATTAAATCGACTTCGTTTACATTTCTTTTCCATTCTCTTTTAGCATCTTCTGTTTTGCCTTAAGGGTAATAGATCTTAAGATGCTCAGCATTCCAAGGGTGAGGCAACAATTGCCCATTTAGGTATTCTAGCCGATACGTTCCAGGGCGGATGGTACTCGAGATGACATAGGGTCCTTCCCAATTGGGTCCCAGTGTGCTCGCACCAACTTCCTTTGTATTTGGAAACATTTTTCGGAGGACCATATCCCTGGGGCGAAACCGTCTAACTTTGACTCGGGTGTTGTAGAACCGAGTGACTTACCTCTGCCGAGCAATTTTCGTAGCCGAGCTTCTTCTCTTTTTCCTTCCAGCAAGTCGAGCCTGAGCGATAGAAATTCGTCATTTTCCTATTCACTGAATGTATTGACTTGGGCCTAACTCATGCCTATCTCAATCGAGGCTATTGCTTCCGAGCCATAACAAAGGGAGAAGGGAGTTTCTCCCGTGGCAGTCCGAGCTGTGGTTCGGTAGGCCCACAATATATTTGGGAGTTCTTCAGCCCATGCTCCTTTTGCTTTATCGAGTTTCGTTCGGAGATGGTGTTTGATTATCTTGTTAACAGCCTCGACCTGTCCATTCGTCTGAGGATGATGAGGCGAAGCGTACACGTTACGGATCCCGAGATTACTGCACATTTCACGGAACTGTCTATTATCGAACTGTCTTCCATTGTCGGTGATAATAGTCCGAGGTATCCCGAACCGACAGACGATATTTTTTTAAACAAAACCCGTAATCTTCTATTCGGTTATCTTTGCTAATGGTTCAGCTTCGGTCCACTTCGTAAAATAGTCCGCCGCAACTAAAACAAACTTGGTTTGACCCTTTTCCAGAGGGAAAGGTCCGATGATGTCGATTCCCCACTGTGCAAAGGGCCAAGGTCCAGTCATTGGTGTCAACTCCTCGGGAGGCTGCCTCGGAACAGTGGCGAATCTTTGACAATTATCGCACCTTTGAACGAACTTCTTTGTATCTTGTTGTATGGTCGGCCAGTAGTATCCCTGACGCAATACTTTGTAGGCGAGCGAACGTCCTCTTGAGTGGTTTCCGCAGATTCCTTCATGTATCTCCCGTAAGACATAGTTGACTTCATGAGAATCCACACATCGTACTAAGGGAGCGTAGAATCCTTTCTTATACAGTACCTCATTTAATACGGTGTAGCGTGACGCTCGGACCTTTAGCTGCCGAGCCTCGGTATGATCTTTCGGTAGTTCTCCACTGTTGAGATAACGGACGATAGGATTGAACCAAGTAGGTTCTGAGTCAATGATATGTATAGCTGAGTCTGTCGGCTCATTTATACTCGGTTTCACCATGTATTCGATCGGGACCGATCGAGGTATATCATCTTCGTCGGCTGAGGCGAGCTTTGCTAATAGGTCAGCTTTGCCATTCTCAGCGCTAGGTATCCGAATGACTTCACATCGCTGAAATCCGCTGATTAACTCTTTGGCCTTTTCCATGTATGCCTTCAATTGCTCTTTCTGTGTCTGGTAGACACTAGTAACCTGGTTGACTACCAACTGTAAGTCACTAAAGACATGAAGACGAGTTGTACCTAAACTTGCGACGAGTCGCAGGCCAAGTAATAAGGCCTCATATTCTACTGTGTTATTCGACGCTTGGAATCCAAGTCATAAGGCATATTGCATACAGGTTTGATTGGGTGTCTCCAATACTACTCCAGCCCCGCTTGCCTTAGAGTTGGAGCAGCAGTCGACGAATAATTTTTATGACGCCGGGTCGGGTGACGGGCTGAGGGAAGATGACGCCGCTACTCTGATTAATCTGTTAGAGTCAGACTTTATGTTGTCTTGGGAGGTTATTTCGACAAGAAAGTCAGCCACGACTTGTCCCTTTATAGTTGTTCTCGGCCTGTACTGTATGTCGAACTCGCTTAACTCGATAGCCCACTTCGTAAGTCGACTAGAAGCTTCTGGTTTTTGGAGGATTTGATGCAAAGGTAAGTCAGTCATAACGATGATGGTGTGAGCTTGAAAGTATGGCAGGAGTTTTCGCGAGGATACCACCAGGATTAAGGTTACTTTCTCAAGGAAAGGATATCTTGTCTCTGCCGAAAGTGAGGCTTTGCTAACATAATACACATGTAATTGCCTTCCTTTGCTCTCTCAGATGAGTGTTGAGCTAATCACAGCGTCGGATACAACCAGATATAATAACAACGCCTCTCCTGACTCGGGTTTGGACAACAGCGGTGGAGTCCCGAGATAAGACTTTAGCTGCTGGAACGTTTTTTCACACTCCTCCGTACATTCCATCGTCTGTCATCCCTTCAATTGTTTGAAGAACGGGAGACACTTATCCGTGGTTCGGGACAGAAAGCGGTTGAGCGTGGCTACTCTCCCGATCAGCCTTTGTATGTCTTTAATCGTCTTCGGAGACTCCATGTCGAGCAAAGCTTTGATTTTCTCGGGATTCGCTTCGATTCCTCGTTGACTAACCAGAAAATAGAGGAATTTTTTCAAGCTTACACCAAAAGCATACTTGCTCGGATTTAACTTCATCTTATACTTGCGTAAGGTCAGGAACATTTCTTCTAAGTCCGCTATATGGTCGGCCGCGTGTACGCTTTTGACGAGCATATCATCTATATATACTTCCATGGTTTGACCGATCTGCCGAGCGAATATTTTGTTTACCAACCTTTGATACGTCGCTCCGGCGTTTTTCAAACCAAATGACATCACTCGGTAACAACAAAGTCCTTTGTCAGTGACAAAGGTTGCCTTTAATTTATCAGAATCATGCATTACAATTTGGTTGTAGCCAAAATAGGCATCCATAAAACTAAGTAATTCATGTCCTGAAGTACTATCCACCAATTGATCAATGCGAGGAAGAGGGAAGCTATCTTTGGGACAGACTTTATTCAGATCTGTATAATCTATACAGAGGTGCCACTTCCCGTTAGCCTTTTTCACAAGCACGACATTAGCTATCCACTCTAGATAATATATCTCTTCTATGAAGTTAGCCTTAAGAAGTTTGTCAACTTCCTCTTCAATGATTGTATACCTTTCAGGGCCGAGAGGACGTCTTTTTTGTCGGATTGGCCAGTAGGTCGGATCGATGTTGAGTTGGTGCGTCATGACAGAGGGGTCGATTCCAGGCATATCTTCATGGTTCCACGTAAATATGTTAGCGTACCGCTGAAGTAGGACGATCAAATCTTCTTTAAGAGGTGACTTCAGAGATGAGCCGATTTGCACTACTTTCGACTCGTCTTTCTCGGTTAAGGGTTCCGAGACAAGTTCTTCCATTGGTTGCCCTCGTTCGTGAGATCCGACCCGAGGGTCCAGTGACTCGATCATCGATATTTCTGTCGGAGCTTTCACTGCTGTTGCATAGCATTGTCGGGCGTCCTGCTGGTCTCCCTTTATAACTCCTACTCCCAACTTTGTCGAGAATTTCATGGATAAGTGGTACATAGATACCACAACTTGAAGGAGGCTTAGGGATGGTCGACCGAGTATGGCATTATAAACCGACGGTTGGTCAACGATCAAGAAGTTAACCATTGTTGTTGTCTGATGGGGTGTGCTTCCGGCAGTGAGTGGTAGTGAAACAATTCCTTTAGGAAGCACCTGTCTGCCCAAGAATCCTATGAGCGGGGTTCGGACTGAACGTAAATCCGACCGTCCAATGCCCATTTTATCAAAAGCTTGGGTGAACAATACGTTCACAAACGATCCAGTGTCCACCAACACCCGGAACACTTTTCTGTTTGCGATGGTGAGAACAACGACTAGTGCATCATCTTGAGGATGATGGATGCCTCGGGCGTCATCCTCAGTGAATGAGATACAATATTTCTCCCTCTTCTTTTCTTTGGAAGGTTGGGACAATAGAAGGATCTCGAATTCCGGACGATTGATGCTTCTAGCGTGATTTTTCCTAGCGTTATTGGAGTCTCCATCGCCCTGATACCCACCAATGATAGTTCGGATCTCCTCTGTCGACCGATTATCGCTCGGGCCTTCTTGTGCCGTACGGGATCCTTCCACATGTTCTCTGAATCGGCCTTCTTTGATGAGCCGCTCAATTTCATCTTTTAAGTGATAACAATCACTCGTATTGTGACTGTGGTCACGATGAGAGTGACAGTACTTGTCCTTATTCCGCCGATTCGAATTTCCTCGGAGCTTTCCGGGCCAGTTGACGAAGCCTTCACTCTTGATCTCCATCAACACCTGCTCCTGAGTTTTATTCAGAGGGGTGTATGTGGAAAACCTTCTATCGGGTCGTTTATTCGACTTTCCGTCGTCTCGAGCCCGATCGTCTTTTCGCTTCTTTCCCTCAGCTGAGTCGGCTTCTTTTTTGGCCGACTCTTTAAACGAAGGTTTTGCATTCTGGACCTTCTCGCGCAGGAGTCGAGTTTCTTCTGCATCTGCATATTTGTCCGAGCGAGCCATAAACTCGCCCAGAGTTTCAGGCGGGTTTTTGTCTAGGGATACTAGAAAAGGCTTGTCTTTGACCCCTTGCATTAGTGCATTAAGTGTTGTATCCTCCGAGTGCTTTCGAACCTGAAGAGATTCGAAATTGAAACGCTTGATATAATCTTTCAGTAATTCTCCTTCCTTTTGAACTATGTTGTTCAGGTGTGCGGGCGGCTTCAATTTCTTCTTTCCACCAATAAAGTTACTGAGGAAGGCATCACTGAGTTCAGCAAATGAACTGATTGATTTCGGTTTTAATTGTTTAAACCAAAGTCGAGCTACATCGGTTAACGTGAGGGAGAAGGCTCGACACATAACAACGTTCGAGGCATCCTGCAACTCCATATAGGTTCTGAAGATTCAATATGCTCTGTTGGATCGGTCTTTCCGAAAAAAGAAGTTATCTAAGGTAACCGAAACTTCTCCGGTAACCGAGACTGCATTACTTCATGTACAAATGGGAAAACTTTTGCCTCGGACTTGGTCGGGTATGCGTTCCGACCTTGCTTTATATCTGCCATCTCTCTCGCCATTTCTTCCCGAACTTCTTTTTTGAAGTCCTGGATATCAGCTCTCCAAGGTTCCGCGCTTTCTGCTGTTTCCTCCATAGGAATCCGACTTCGCCTCCTTTCATCTATTTTGTGCCGTAGGTCTGAGGGAGGTAATACGGCTGTTGCCGAGCGTGCCGGTGCCGGTTGACACGGGCCTTGATGCTGACTCGGTTGTTGTTGTTGGAGCGACCGTGGGGCAGCAGGATGAGCATTAGACGCAGATGGAGGAACCTGCGCTTTTCGTGACGCTGCTGCATCTGCTGATTACACAGCTGCTCCAACATGTGTTTCATAACAGCCATCTCGGAACGCATCTCTTGGACTTTTCGATCTAATTGTGCGTTCCCTCGGTTTGACTGGTTGGTAATTGCAGTAAACGCCACAGGAGGGGCTGCTGACGGGATCGCTCGGGGAGCCCCTTGAACCGTGCTGGCAGCGGCTTCCCCTGCTTCATCTTGATCCCCCCTTATAGTTCTTGCCATTTAGATAGAGCGTAAGAAACAACTTTTTGCTCGTTTCCCACAGACGGCGCCAAACTGTTGATGTGATTTTTCGTGAGTGGATCTTTACTCGCTCAGCCTGTCCTTTACCTGCACAATATTAAACACAAAGGGAACCCTGGCTAGAGCCGGGGAATCTTCGATGCTTAAGTCAGTTTGCTAGTCAATGACAAAGGGTTTTTAGGGTTTTTTGTTGCGTACCTTCTTCTGTGGAAGACCTGGGTATTTATAGATCTGAAGAATCCCATCGTACGAGGATTCTTCTCCTTAATATTAAAAAATTTGATCATTTCAACTGATTTTGCCCGATCCCGAGGATATCGGGATCGGACACCTATATTTCTAGATTTTCGGGATGACATTTATATCCACACCACCTTTTGCTGTCTCAGCTCGACCGTTACCGACTCTGAAAGAGTCTCGGTCTGCTTAATAGGATAAGTTTTCTACCTTCTCACGAATGGAATAGTCTCAGCATTTTACCGTCATCCTTCCTCATTCTATGGCCGACAGAATCAACTCATTAGGTTGATTTTATTCTCTCGGTCGGGTGGCTTGTAACTTACTCGGCCTTTTATAGGCTTACGCGGACGCACTTATCTTTCCGACAGAGTAACTTAAGTCGTCTTATGCTTGTGCCTCTTGGCTTTATTCATTATTCCCTCGGCTCTGACCATTATCTCAGACTCTTTGGGCAGTGTCAACAGAGTCGATCTACTCCATATTCGAGTCTCCGGACTTGACATTTTTTCCCCAACAATAATAATTATTTGGTGGTATCCAAAAGAGCCTTTGTCTACCCAAGATATCATGCTAGGTTATTTTTGGAGCCATCATTTTGAAGAGCATGTTAGGATGGGGTGAATACCAAGGGACCATTTGGATACTTACAATGGTATATAAATAACTTCTTTGAGATAAGTAAATTTAGTTTATGATTAATTATAAATAATTTTTTAAAATTTAAAGTTAGTTAATCATTTCGGTTTAATAAATAGAAATCGAGATAAGATATTTGAGGCATAAATAATTTATTTTAAGTAACGTACAATCCAAACACTTGTTTGATACCACCAAATAAGTTACTTTTTATACTTGTAACCGTAGTTAACTTATTTTAGATAAGTAATTTAGTTTATGATTATTTAAAAGTAATTTTATTTTTTTTTACTTATAAGTAAAAACTATGATAAGATATTCGAGGCATAAGTAGTTTAGATCCAAACCCCCTCTAAACGTCTGGACGGTTAGATTGTGGGACTCGGCAGTTATTGCTGGAGTTGTACATGAGCAGACTAAGGCTCGAGTACTCGCTCGACTCGACTCGAAATACTCGACTCGTACTCGACTCGTCTGAGTTAGAGCCGAGTACGAGCGGATTTTCATTACTCGTTTAGATTACGAGTAGAGTATGAGTCTAGAGGTACTCGACTCGGTACTCGACTCGTACTCGACTCGTTCCAGTGTATATAAGTCCGCTCGAAAAAAAAAACCCTACCCCACCCCGCCCTTCATTTTCCAACAGTGCCCAAACCCTACCCCGCCCATCCTTTTCAAGAGTGCCCAAACCCTTCCCTCCTAGTGCCTGTCCGTTCGAAAAAAAAAGGTCTCTCTCTCCTCTCTCTCTCTCTCTCTCTCTCTCTCTCTCTCTCCCCTCCCTCTCCCAGCGCCTGTCTAACCGTCCCTCTTCTTCCCTCTCTCTCTCTCTCACTCGCCCCTGTCCCCTGTCCGGCGATGCTAGAAGCCTAGACCCTGCCGCTCGTCCCTGCGGCCTGTTCGGTGATGGAAATCGTCCCTACCACTCATCCAGTGCCGCAGCTCGTCCCTGCTAGGCTGCCACTCGTCCCGTCGTCCGTCGTCGCCCTACCCTGCACGCAGCTGCCGGTCCTCCCTCTTTTGCTCGCTCGGTAAGGTGTGAGGCATATTTTTTTACTTTTTATTGCTAATATATGTTAGAAATTATTAATATAGTTTGAGATTAACTTGATATTTGTGTTTTCATACAATACTCAACTCGTGTGCTCGTACTCGGACTCGACTCGAAAACTCGAACTCGACTCTATTCGTTTACTACTCGTACTCGGCTCGTATTCGGGCGAGTTGAGTACGAGCAGGGGGTCCATGCTCGTTGGCCGAGTAGAGTCGAGTACGAGCAACACTCGGGCGTTAAGAGCCGAGTACAAGTAGGGCGATACTCGACTCGACTCGTGTACAGCTCTAGTTATTGCTGATGGATGGCCGACTCGTCTGAGTCGAACCCGGTTCGGGACTCGAGTCGGGTCCGAGTCAACACGGTCGATTAAACAAATCTCAGGGGTACACTGGTCTTTTCACACACATCGAATAAAGGCACACGCGGAGGAGAAAAAGCCGAAGCGCGCTTGAAATTGTCCTGTTATCCGTTCCTTCTCTCACAGTGGAATGGAGTCTCTGGCTCCACTTCGCGCCCTCACCTTTTCTTTTCCTTCTCAAAATGCCCTCCAAGCCAAAACGATCCAGAAAAACGCTAGAATTTCAACCTACTGCTCGTCGATTCGATCTCAATCGGTACGTCTTTGCTCTTTCTACTCGTTCTTCCCTTCCCTTTAAAACCTCATCCATCCATCTCGCGATCGAAATTTTCACTCTCTCTCCCTCTCTCAGATCGATTCTACAAACGCTGCTGCGAAATCCGAATATAAGCCTGGCATCTTCGATGATTTGATTCTCGCTTGGTTTCGGAGTAAAATGGTTGAGGTGATTTCTTCTTCTTCTTCTTCTTTTCTTTCTTTCTTTAAAATTTTGTATGGTAGAGTTGTAATTTTCGATTTTATCGATGTTTAATTCAGTACTCTTGAGTTGAATAAACTATGATTGGCTTGCTTTTACATTTGGACTGGCTTCCTGTACGGGTGGGGCCCGTTTTCGGCAATCTAGACTGTTCATCTGAAAGGGCCCATGGTCGATGGTCAAATGGACTAAAAACCAAAAATAAATAACTAAAACCCTCCTTCCAAGACAATTCCAGCCACCTGATCAGTGGACTTATTTACCCATTGTGGATGGACGATGGGTTACATCTGCTTTTCTGGCTGTCTATATGCAGGCCAATGATCGGATGGCTATGTTTGTCTTCCGGGGGATTTATTTATTTATTTTGCAGCATCTCGCATCCATTGTGTGGGCCACCAGTAGACAGTCTGGATTACTGAAATTTGACCCCATCCGTACTGAATGCTAAAGGTGCTGGTAACTAAGTTGAGCATCATATACATGGTCATTTTTCTGCATCTTGAATTAGGGTTCAATCATTAAATTATAGGTCTGGATATGAATTTGAATAATGCTTGTGTTGATGAATTTGGGTTGGGAGTAGATTATGGCTGTCAATGGGTATCCAGACCAGCAGGTACCCAGTGGACTTGGCCAGATTTTAACCCGTTGGAGTCCCATTTTTGGATCCATAAACAATGGGTCTCTCCTTTTTGGACCTGGTTAAAATCGGGTTTACCTGGGTCTAGATTGGGCTAGGTCAAGTAGGTCCAGTTCAGGTCCAATTAATTTCCTTATTACTACTATATTTGTTTATATATATATATATATATATGATTACTCTGTTAAGGTTTCTAAGCCATGCACATGTGAGAGAGATGTTTACACACCATGAATGTGTCAAAGTAGCTCATGTGTGTGCAATCTAATCCATCTGTCAGGTGGGCCTGATCATGTAAATGTTTTTATTCGTTCTGTACCCAGCGAAGCCTAGATACAAAGACTGGATGGGTACCTGAACCTAAGCAGATCCAGGTCCAGGTCTTCAAAATGATCAAGACCTGAACCCAGTTAGGCCAGGCACCTGTACCATGGGACCTGACCCGAACCCAACCTGTTGACAGCCCTAGTGTAGATCACCCCTGTTCTTGTCATTTACTTTGTTTGATTGTTTCCTACCCACATTGTTCATTTCCATGTCACAGAAATTTGGGAAATGAAGGAATGGATGAAAAATTAGAGTATGATATGCGTCAGTGGTTATGCTTTTTAAATGAAAGTTAGGCCCTGTTTGGTAGATGCCTAAAAATGAGTTAATCTCATTTTATTAACAGTAATTATCTATTAGAGATCTTGATATCTAATGCACAATGAGTTCATACTAAAAGTGTTTATATATCAGATATCATGATCTCTAGTATATAATTACTGTTTACTAAAATGAGATCATCTCTTTTTCTAGGCATCTACCAAACAGGGCCCTAACTGCAGTCTGAAACAGGTACAATCCTTGTGACTTGCTTCAACATATACATGTTTCATATGGGGGGACTGATTTTGTTGTCTACCAAAAACGAGCCGACTCAGCTGTGTTGACTTGGCTCTATCCACTATTTAAAGCCTTGTTTGCAATAGGCCTTACCTTGAATAATGGCAACTTTAAAACCTTGTGTACTGTAGTCCTTGCCTTGTAAAAGCTAAGGTTTGCTTGTAATTTGGTTTTGAATGCTTTCTTACAGTGCATTCTTCTTCTTGATTTCAAGGAGTGTAGGAGGTTAGATGGGACTCAGAGAAGCCTGGATATGATGGACTTATGGAAGTCGTAAACCGTCTGATGATCAAGGGCAAAACCAATCAGGAAACTGAGCAAGCAGCGGTACATCAACTATATTCACCTTATGGTCGTTGAATTTTGACTCTGCCTATGAACTTGTATTGTGAGTCTTAACCAAACTTAAATTTCACATGAATGGCTATAACTAATGACAACGTTTAAATCTTCATAAAAGGCAGTCTTGCATCATTTTATCCATTTTGATTCTTTGTTTTTTAAAAGAAATAAAAAAATTCTTATTGTGATCTATTACCTTTTCCTCAAGTCTCTTTTTATATATTGTGCATTTGCCATCTCTACCTCATGATTACTAAGAGTACTGTGGTGCTTTTTTTTTTTTTATAAATATTTTATTAAATGTTGCAACCTTTTGTTGCATGCATATGCTCTTCTATCAAATACTATATGTTCTTGTTTATATGCATGGTCTACTTGTGGGATGCAAAAGGTTCATAAGGTTCATATCTTAGAATCTCTCTCTCCCTCCCAAAGAAAAGAAAAGAAAAGAAAAGAAAAAAGGCCAAAGGTAGAGATTAATGCCCAAAATTTATTCCATGAATGTAGCATAATCACCCCCCTCAAGCTTTTTCCAAACTGATTGTCCATTCAAGATTTCGTGTGGTACACGAGGATCTGGTGTCCAAGCAAACAGATATTCGAACACACGAAAGTTGCTAGGCTTTGTTTGTGCAACTTCCCCGAGTGAATCATTCGTGCTTTAAAATTGCAGACCAAAATACCTATCACCAAGATTCATATTTATAGAAATCAATGAAGAGTTGCTGAGGCACTAGAGCCACCTAAAAATGCTCCGATGCCACATGATAATGGAAACAGGAATGATCCTGCGTGAGTAGGTAATATGATCCGGGATGTTTGGTATGAAACACAAGACTTGGCACAAAGCGGTTGTAGCCAACCTAGTCCTGCATATAAATATTACTGGAATCTCTGCACCATGCAGGAGACGCTTAGGTATTCCCTGGCAACAGAGTTGGGCTCTCAAAAGTATACTGTCTGATAAAAGGCCCATCTCTATTGATCATGATCACTATGCTGACTTGGAAAACTATTTAACTCTACATATAAATGTCATCCTAACCACACCTCTCACATGACTATAGCGATCTGCACCTCATTACGACATCTCAAATGCCTCAAGCATCGAGGGTCTGTACTCCATCCAAGTAGCAGATTTCCCTGCTCATGGTAACAAGATTTACTCTACAGTCAGTTCGATAGAGTCCTAATTTAGTATTCTATTCATACTTCTCACATATATTATAAGCACTCAGAGAGTGTGTGAGGAAATAAAGCCAAATTGCAAAGCACTCTTCTGCTCATGAAAATTTCAATGAGGCCACATAATAATCTATTAATATACTATTCACAAGGGTTCATTTTTTAACCAGAATTATTTCTACACATGGGAGATGTTTTGAATTACGTATTTAACAAGAATAAGGTCTATCAATTGCAACATGAGTCATGACTGTTGCATTGGTTACTTGTCACCAGTTTATTTAGCTACATTTATTCTTTGAGCAGATACTAACTACTCATTCTACTAATGGCAGGTTCGTGTACTAAGATCTTTGTTTCCCCCATTGTTGTTGGAACTTTTTCAAATTCTCATAGCCCCAATTGGAGGGGGGAAAGTAGCTGCCATGATGGTTGGTGAGTTAGACCTTCAGAAAATATGTTTGAGAGCTAGTTATGTAAATCTGTTAGTCAAGTAAATTTCATGTTGAAATGTCCAAGATTTTCACTTATATATGTTTATTTGCTCAGTAAAAGAGTTAGATGGGTTTGGTGGTGATGTTAATGTCCAATTGTGATGCACGCTTGCTTTCCCCAGTTCAAGGGGAAAGCCAAGCCCATTAATCAGGCCAAAGCTTGGAAATCCAGCCCATTATTTCCAGCTCAAATGAATTCATGATGTATGGCTTTGGGACCATGTTACCTGCATAAGAAAGGAAAGAATTTGAAATTGAAGTATGCCTTGGGAATGTCGTTGGCATTATTTGGAATTTTTTTTTTTTTTTTTTTTTTTAATTATGTAGTAATGCATTGGGACTCATGGTTGTTACAACTAATTTGTAGGAAATGATTACGTTTAATTATGAGGGTTTGGTGTAATTGGTCTATATAAGGACCTATTTTGCATTGAAAAGAAAATCCATTTTTTGACTTCTAAAAAAATATATTATTTCTTCCAAATTTCCAGCATAAGAAAGAGTCGAGTGATTCTTGGTTGTGAGTAAATCTAACTCATATGGATCGAGTCACTCCTGGTTCATTGGCATCACTTCATGATCGCAGAAATTTCCCATTCTGTCAGGTTTGTTGCTTGCAACATTTTTGCCATTTCTAGTTCATTACTGATTTTTCTAATGTTTCTGATAAATCATCATCTATTTTATTTTCATCCTACAAAATTTCATTCCATTATGATTCCCAGAAATATTAAATTTCTTAGTCTCAGATGCTTGAATTGATGATTTTTTGGACAGTTTCCAAATGTCCTAAAATCAGCCTTATTTGAGTTTGGATTTTATTTTTATTTATTTATTTTTTCCTGAAACTAGATTCATCATGTTTCATTTTGGCATTTGAATCAACTCAATCAGAGTTATATTCAAGAAGATATACTATTTTAAAGTCAGTGTATTTAAGCAGTCCATTGCAACTACATCAGGCTGCATCAAATTGTCTAACACACTCATTTGACACCTCTATCAGCTCGAACATATCATGTTGTGGTGGTCATTAATGTTTTTATGTTTTGAAGCAAGGGTGACTGCACTCTCTTGTCAATGGCTGATGGGCCCTTGCACAGTAAATTCAGTCGAGCTTCCAGGCGGATCCTCTTGTAGTACTGGGGTAGTGATCTCAAAATTCCAAGATTTGATTTTGATAGCATTGAAATTAATATCTTTGTTGTGCATTTTATGAACTTAGCAATTGGTACTCTCGGTTCATGTAGGTTTTCATAGAAAGGTGCAAGTATTTGGAGGAAAGCAAATGTGTGGGTATTTGTATTAACACGTGCAAGCAGCCAACTCAGGTTAGAACCTATCCATGCTTATGTTTATGTTTTCTATGTTATTTTTTAATGTAAAAATGAAATAAATATGGTAGCACTGCAATGTTTCACTTGGTTGCAAAATATTTGCCTTTTGTCCACTTGCATCAATGAATTGGATCGTGTGACATGGCACTAGTCCAAGAATCTGGAATATTCTTACACCTCTACATATTCTAGATACTAACATTGCATATTTCTTCATACAGGGTTTCGTGTGTAAAGATTAGATTGGGCTCTCCATGGGAAGGCTGACTCTATGTAGATTTGGAGGCATTGCGAGGAGGTGCACTGTTTTAGGGCAAGCATTTTGTTACCCTGTGGCATTGAGATGTCTTAATAAACTGTGAAGATGCCATTAGTGTAAAAAACGAGGAAAAAAAAAGAGAGTTTTTTTTTTTTTTTTAACAATTCAATATATCTTATACCCACATGTTTGAAAATGGAAGGGTAGGTTGGAACATTTATTTTTATTTTTTATCACCAAAAATTCTTTTGAACTTTTCAAGGATAAAATAACAGCTGACATGTAAATATATTGGAGAATGCATATGTATGGTGGTTTGCTAATCACAAATGCATGTATAACCCATCCTATACACGAGCTGTAGCCATGCAAATTAGCGTGTGGTGAACATTCAAGACATGGGCCTTAACATAGAGATGCCAAGTCCAAAACCCAGGCCATTTCACTTGGCGAGTGGGCGACACAGAACCAAACAAATGGATTTCTAAAAGAACTTGTTTACCCATCCGTTTTCTTATACACTGGCAACCTTATGAGTGGACCTGCCTTTATTTTTGCCTTCCCCCCACCCCCGGCTCATAGTATTCGCACATGCCATCTTCAAATGTGTTCCAGCATGCATGTGTGCTGGGCTATTCACATGTTTTGTAATAGAAAATGGGTGTGTGCACATGCATGCGTGTAATATGCAGAACTACATTTATGACTTGTTGCAAAACATGCATTTGAGCTTTTGATAATACCCTGTTCTAATACCTAATACTTCTAAATTTTTTTGTCATGCTATTTTCCTTCCAGAATTTTTTCAAAGATTACATGGGAGTTCCTCTATTGATGGAACCAAACTTCAGTGATTATAGCTGTCAGGTAACATGTCTCAGATAAGTTTCAACCTTGCATGTCTATATTGGTGGAGATACTGCTTGTTGCGGAACAGTTTAAGACCTAATGATTTTGTGTATTCTATTTCTAGTTTGTCCAGAGTCTATTAAAGTAGTTGTGTCTTGTTTTCTCTATTGCTCATGTTGTCAGTTGTCACAAGTTATTGACAGAGTAGAAATTATTTGTAGCTCATCCCAACCATTTTTGTGTGCTGCTGAAAATTAAGTATGAGTAGACTGGAAACTAGAGCACTGATCCCATCCTTGGTTGCACAATCCTTATAACCAGGTGCTGCTTCCACTTTGAGCGTGCTCCAAACTCTAACTCCTGATTTCTAATTGTTTATACTTGCCAGCATTTTGAAAAAAATGCTTCCCTGCTCCCACACCTGGATTTCCTGAGCCTGCACAAAGGGTAAGCAAAGGAGACCCTGGCTAAGCCGGGGGACCCTCCGATGCCTCAGTCAGGTCGAGGGAATCGGGGTCTAAGTTGAAAAGTAGGGAGAGTGTGAGATCTGGCATTCCTGTAACAATGGGGTCCTCATGTATTTATACATGACTATCGGATGGTATGGGTCCGTTAATCACGGCGTGATTTACTCAATCAAGGAGATTTTCGGATCGTGGAGATACTGCGCGCAATCCAAGGATCATGCGTTGTATTATGCGCATCGTGCGTATCTGTGAACGAAGTAATCGGCCACATCCACTTATGATAGTTTCCAAGCTTGGCGCATAATGCATTTACATCATTTCCCGGCTTCGGCTCGGGACATCCTCCCTCGGATGGAGATGAGGATGGAGTCGAGGACGAGCCCCGGCTCGGATGTCCTTCTTTTGATGAGGGTAAGTGATCTAATGATCAAAATCGTTAAGAAGTTTACGCCGTGCAGATGGTTATTTCATGACGCGAGTTTGGAACAACGGAGAGAACTTTCAACGGCTCTCAATCAACTTTTTAAATCATATGTTAGATCATCACTGAAGCGTGACTATAATAAAGTAACTTAAAAATTATGGTAGCAAACATAATATGGACAGTTTAAATCAACGGACCATCGCGGCATGTGTGCCCTAGTGCGTGGCGACACACACTGAATCCTCAGTCGCGACGGAGGTAGTATCCCTCTACAAAAACCCGCGTGTTTTATTTTTTATTTTCAGTCTTCAGTCCTTTTTTTCGTAAAACCCTTCCAGCTCCAGCGAGAGCATATAGCTCTTCTGCTTCCAGCCGTTAGGGGTTTTTCTTCTTCTTCTCAATCTTGATCCTCTGCGAATGGCTTACGATCGATTCAAATCCCATCTAATCCAACCTCCTCCTCGAACCCTAAACGCCAGAAATTCGCTGAATCCCTAGCTCCCGAGCTTGAATCCCCGCACAGCATCGTCTCCAGCCATTTAAACTACGATTTCCGATCTTGCCACAATAAAAGGCATAGAAAAGACTGGATACGATGACCGGATCACGAAGAACCGGTCGAGAAAGAGGCAGAAACTGGGGAAGATTGATGAGGCCAGGGGTTCGGTGGTGGAGAAAGATGGAAATAAGATTTCTCGTCGGATTCGAAGGAGAATTGAGTTTAAGAGCAATCCGGCATTGGGATTCTGTGTGGCGGGAGACGGGTCAAAGAGGTTGAGGATGCATGTTTGGCATGCAAAGCGGTTCGAGATGATCAAGCGGTGGGGGTTTTATCTTCCGTTGGGATTGCAGGGAAAGTAATGTTGTTTTTTTTTTTCAAAATTCTCGTTTTCTAAGTTTTGGGGTTTGGGGGTTTTGTGCTTGGTATTGGAGCTCTGTATGAATGGAGGAAAAAGAAAACTATGATACACTGTCAGAGTGTAATGGATGATACGTGTGCACATAGAAATTACTTTGAAATTGAATATGTAGCACACATGTAATTCAAATTAAACTGCACAAATTATGGGCTCTGGTTTAAATGTATCATGAATCAAGAATTATGCTTATTCGATTATCTGAATTTTGTACGAATGGAGGAAGATGAAAACTTTAATACTCTAGCAGAGGGTTTTGGATGATACTCATGCACACATAGAAATTGCATATGTGGCATATAAGTTGTTGATGCAAAAATCTAGATCACCCTCCACTCCCCGAATAGGTCCTGAGCCTGCACAAGGGGTAAGCAAAGGAGACCCTGGCTAAGCTGGGGGACCCTCCGATGCCTTAGTCAGGTCGAGGGAATCGGGGTCTAAGTTGAAAAGTAAGGAGAGTGTGAGATCTTACATCCCTGTAACAATGGGTTCCTCATGTATTTATACCTGACTATCGGATGGTATGGGTCCGTTAATCACGACGTGATTTACTCAATCAAGGAGATTTTCAGATCGTAGAGATACTGCACGCAATCCAAGGATTATGCGTTGTATTATACGCATTGTGCGTATCTGCGAATTAAGTAATCGGCCACGTCCACTTATGGTAGTTTCCAAGCTTGGCGCATAATGCATTCACATCATTTCCCGGCCTCGGCTCGGGACATCCTCCTTCAGATGGAGATGAGGATGGAGCCGAGGATGAGCCCCGGCTCGGATGTCCTTCTTTTGATGAGGGTAAGTGATCTAATGATCAAAACCGTTGAGAAGTTTACGCCGTGCAGATGGTTATTTTATGACACGAGTTTGGAACAACAGAGAGAACTTTCAACAGCTCTCAATCAACTTTTTAAATCATATGTTAGATCATCACTGAAGTGTGACTATGATGAAGTAACTTAAAAATTATGGTAGCAAACAGAATATGGACAGTTTAAATTAACGGACCATCGCGGCATGTGTGCCCTAGTGCGTGGCGACACACACTGAATCCTCAGTCGTGACAGAGGTAGTATCCCTCTCCAAAAAACCGCGTGTTTTATTTTTTTATTTTCAGTCTTCAGTCCTCTTTTTCGTAAAACCCTTCCAGCTCTAGCGAGAGCATATAGCTCTTCTGCTTCCAGCTGTTAGGGGTTTTTCTTCTTCTTCTCAATCTTGATCTTCTGCGAATGGCTTTCAATCGATTCAAATCCCATCTAATCCAACCTCCTCCTCGAACCCTAAACGTCCAGAAATTCGCTGAATCTCGAGCTCCGGAGCTTGAATCCCTGCACAGCATCGTCTCCAGCCGTTTAAACCACGATTTCGATCTCGCCGCAACAAAAGGCGTAGAATGACCAGATACGATGACCGGATCACGAAGTACCGGTCGAGAAAGAGGCAGAAACTGGGGAAGATTGATGAGGCCAGGGGTTCGGTGGCGAAAAAATATGGGAAGTAGAGAGAGTGTGAGATCTTGCATCCCTGTAACAATGGGGTCCTCATGTATTTATACCTGACTATCGGATGGTATGGGTTCGTTAATCACGGCGTGATTTACTCAATCAAGGAGATTTTCGGATCATGGAGATACTGCGCGCAATCCAAGGATCATGTGTTGTATTATGCACATCGTACGTATCTGCGAACGAAGTAATCGGCCACGTCCACTTATGGTAGTTTCCAAACTTGGCGCATAATGCATTCACATCATTTCCCGGCCTCGGCTCGGGACATCCTCCTTTGGATGGAGATGAGAATGGAGCTGAGGACGAGCCTCGGCTCGGATGTCCTTCTTTTGATGAGGGTAAGTGATCTAATAATCAAAACCGTTAAGAAGTTTACGCCGTGCAGATGGTTATTTCATGACGCGAGTTTGGAACAACGAAAAGAACTTTCAACGGCTCTCAATCAACTTTTTAAATCATATGTTATATCATCACTGAAGCGTGACTATGATGAAGTAACTTAAAAATTATGGTAGTAAACAGAATATGGACGGTTTAAATCAACGAACCATCGCGGCATGTGTGCCCTAGTGCATGGCGACACACACTGAATCCTCAGTCGCGACAGAGGTAGTATCCCTCTCCAAAAACCCGCGTGTTTTATTTTTTATTTTCAGTCTTCAGTCCTCTTTTTCTTAAAACCCTTCTAGCTCCAGCGAGAGCATATAGCTCTTCTGATTCCAGCCGTTAGGGGTTTTTCTTCTTCTTCACAATCTTGATCTTCTACGAATGGCTTCCGATCGATTCAAATCCAATCTAATCCAACCTCCTCCTCGAATCCTAAACGTCCAGAAATTCCCTGAATCTCGAGCTCCTGAGCTTGAATCCCTGCACAACAACAAAATGTGTAGATCGACCGGATACGATGACCGGATCACGAAGAACCGGTCAAGAAAGAGGCAGAAACTGGGGAAGATTGATAAGGCCAGGGGTTCGGTGGCGAAGAAAGATGGGAAGAAGGTTTCTCGTCGGATTCGGAGGAAAATTGAGTTTAAGAACAATCCGGCATTGGGATTCTGTGTGGCGGGAGACGGGTCAAAGAGGTTGAGGATGCATGTTTGGCATGCAAAGTAGTTCGAGATGATCAAGCGATGGGGGTTTTATCTTCCGTTGGGATTGCAGGGAAGGTAATATTGTTGTTTTTTTTTTTTAAATTCTTGTTTTCTAAGTTTTCGGCTTTGGGGGTTTTGTGCTTGGTATTGGAGCTCTGTATGAATGGAGGAAAAAGAAAACTATGATACACTGTCAGAGTGTAATGGATGATACGCGTGCACATAGAAATTACTTTGAAATTGAATATGTAGCACACATGTAATTCAAATTAAACTGCACAAATTATGGGCTCTGGTTTAAATGTATCATGAACCAAGAATTATGCTTATTTGATTATCTGAATTTTGTACGAATGGAGGAAGATGAAAACTTTAATACTCTGGAAGAGGGTAATGGATGATACTCATGCACACATAGAAATTGCATATGTGGCGTACAAGTTGTTGATGCAAAAATCTGGATCACCCTCTACTCCCCGGATAGGTTCTGAGCCTGCACAAAGGGTAAGCAAAGGAGACCCTGGCTAAGCCGGGGAACCCTCCGATGCCTCAGTCAGGTCGAGGGAATCGGTGTCTAAGTTGAAAAGTAGAGAGAGTGTGAGATCTTGCATCCCTGTAACAATGGGGTCCCCATGTATTTATACCTGACTATCGAATGGTATGGGCCCGTTAATCACGGCGTGATTTACTCAATCAAGGAGATTTTTAGATCGTGGAGATACTGCGCGCAATCCAAGGATCATGCGCTGTATTATGCGCATCGTGCGTATCTGCGAACGAAGTAATCGGCCACGTCCACTTATGGTAGTTTCCAAGCTTGGTGCATAATGCATTCACATCATTTCCCGGCCTCGGCTCGGGACATCCTCCTTCGGATGGAGATGAGGACGAGCCCCGGCTCGGATGTCCTTCTTTTGATGAGGGTAAGTGATCTAATGATCAAAATCGTTAAGAAGTTTACGCTATGCAGATGGTTATTTCATGACGCGAGTTTGGAACAACGGAGAGAACTTTCAACGGCTCTCAATTTACTTTTTAAATCATATGTTAGATCATCACTGTAGCGTGACTATGATGAAGTAACTTAAAAATTATGGTAGCAAACAGAATATGGACGGTTTAAATCAACGGACCATTGCGACATGTGTTCCCTAGTGCATGGCGACACACACTAAATCCTCAGTCACGACGGAGGTAGTATCCCTCTACAAAAACCCGCGTGTTTTACTTTTTATTTTCAGTCTCCAGTCCTCTTTTTCGTAAAACCCTTCCAGCTCCAGCGAGAGCATATATCTCTTCTGCTTCCAGCTGTTAGGGGTTTTTCTTCTTCTTCTCAATCTTGATCTTCTGTAAATGGCTTACGATTGATTCAAATCCCATCTAATCCAACCTCCTCCTCGAACCCTAAATGCCAGAAATTCGCTGATTCCCTAGCTCCCGAGCTTGAATCCTTGCACAACATCGTCTCCAGCCGTTTAAACCACGATTTTCGATCTCGCCGCAACGAAAGGCGTAGAACGTCCGGATACGATGACCGGATCACGAAGAACTAGTCGAGAAAGAGGCAGAAACTGGGGAAAGATTGATGAGGCCAGGGGTTCGGTGGCGGAGAAAGATGGGAAGAAGGTTTCTTGTCGGATTCAGAGGAGAATTGAGTTTAAGAACAATTCGGCATTGAGATTCTGTGTGGCGGGATACGGGTCAAAGAGGTTGAGGACGCATGTTTGGCATGCAAAGCGGTTCGAGATGATTAAGTGGTGGGGGTATTATCTTCCGTTGGGATTGCAAGGAAGGTAATGTTGTTTTTTTTTTTTTTTTTTTCAAAATTCTCTTTTTCTAAGTTTTGGGGTTTGGTGGTTTTGTGCTTGGTATTGGAGCTCTGTATGAATGGAGGAAAAAGAAAACTATGATACACTGTCAGAGTGTAATGGATGATACGCGTGCACATAGAAATTACTTTGAAATTGAATATGTAGCACACATGTAATTCAAATTAAACTGTACAAATTATGGGCTCTGGTTTAAATGTATCATGAACCAAGAATTATGCTTATTTGATTATCTGAATTTTGTACGAATGGAGGAAGATGAAAACTTTAATACTCTGGAAGAGGGTAATGGATGATACTCATGCACACATAGAAATTGCATATGTGGCATACAAGTGGTTGATGCAAAAACCTGGATCACCCTCTACTCCCCGGATAGGTCCTGAGCTTGTACAAGGGGTAAGCAAAGGAGACCCTGGCTAAGCCGGGGGACCCTCCGATGCCTCAGTCAGGTCGAGGGAATCGGGGTCTAAGTTGAAAAGTAGGGAGAGTGTGAGATCTTATATCCCTGTAACAATGGGGTCCTCATGTATTTATACCTGACTATCGGATGGTATGGGTTCGTTAATCACGGCGTGATTTACTGAATCAAGGAGATTTTCAAATTGTGGAGATACTGCGTGCAATCCAAGGATCATGAGTTGTATTATGCGCATCGTGCGTATCTGCAAACAAAGTAATCGGCCACGTCCACTTATGGTAGTTTCCAAGCTTGACGCATAATGCATTCACATTATTTTCCGGCCTCAGCTTGGGACATCCTCCTTCGGATGGAGATGAGGATGGAGCCAAGGATGAGCCCCGGCTTGGATGTCCTTCTTTTGATGAGGGTAAGTGATCTAATGATCAAAACCGTTAAGAAGTTTACGCCGTGCAGATGGTTATTTTATGACGCGAGTTTGGAACAACGGAGAGAACTTTCAATGGCTCTCAATCAACTTTTTAAATCATATGTTAGATCATCACTATAGCGTGACTATGATGAAGTAACTTAAAAATTATGGTAGCAAACAGAATATGGACGGTTTAAATTAACGGACCATCGCGACATGTGTGCCCTAGTGCTTGGCGACACACACTGAATCCTCAGTCGCGACGGAGGTAGTATCCCTATCCAAAAACCCACGTGTTTTATTTTTTATTTTCAGTCATCAGTCCTCTTTTTCGTAAAACCCTTCCAGCTCTAGCGAGAGCATATAGTTCTTCTATTTCCAGCCGTTAGGGGTTTTTCTTCTTCTTCTCAATCTTGATCTTCTGCGAATGACTTTCGATCGATTCAAATCTCATCTAATCCAACTTCCTCCTCGAACCCTAAATGTCCAGAAATTCGCTGAATCCCGAGCTCTCGAGCTTGAATCTCTGCACAGCATTGTCTTCAGCCGTTTAAACCACGATTTCCGATCTCGCCGCAACGAAAGGTGTAGAACGACCGGATACGATAACCGGATCACGAAGAACTGGTCGAGAAGGAGGTAGAAACTGGGGAAGATTGATGAGGCCAGGGGTTTGGTGGCGGAGAAAGATGGGAAGAAGGTTTCTCGTTGGATTCGGAGGAGAATTGAGTTTAAGAGCAATCTGGCATTGGGATTATGTGTGGTGAGAGACGGGTCAAAGAGGTTGAGGACGCATGTTTGGCATGCAAAGTGGTTCGAGATGATCAAGCGGTGGGGGTATTATCTTCCGTTGGGATTGCAGGGAAGGTAATGTTGTTTTTTTTTTTTTTTTTCAAAATTCTCTTTTTCTAAGTTTTGGGGTTTGGTGGTTTTGTGCTTGGTATTGGAGCTCTGTATGAATGAAGGAAAAAGAAAACTATGATACACTGTCAGAGTGTAATGGATGATACGCGTGCACATAGAAATTACTTTGAAATTGAATATGTAGTACACATGTAAAATCAAATTAAACTGCACAAATTATGGGCTCTGGTTTAAATGTATCATGAACCAAGAATTATGCTTATTTGATTATCTGAATTTTGTACGAATGGAGGAAGATGAAAACTTTAATACTCTGGCAGAGGGTAATGGATGATACTCATGCACACATAGAAATTGCATATGTGGCATACAAGTCGTTGATGTAAAAATCTGTATCACCCTCCACTCCCCGGATAGGTCCTGAGCCTGCACAAAGGGTAAGCAAAGGAGACCCTGGCTAAGTCGGGGGACCCTCCGATGCCTCAGTCAGGTCGAGGGAATCGGCGTCTAAGTTGAAAAGTAGGGAGAGTGTGAGATCTTGCATCCCTGTAACAATGAGGTCCTCATGTATTTATACCTAACTATCGGATGGAATGGGTCCGTTAATCACGGCGTGATTTACTCAATCAAGGAGATTTTCGAATCGTGGAGATACTGTGCGCAATCCAATGATCATGCGTTGTATTATGCGCATCGTGCGTATTTGCGAACGAAGTAATCGGTCACGTCCGTTTATGGTAGTTTCCAAGCTTGATGCATAATGCATTCACATAATTTTCCGTCCTCGGCTCAGGACATCCTCCTTCGGATGGAGATGAGGATGGAGCCGAGGACGAGCCCCGGCTCGGATGTCCTTCTTTTGATGAGGGTAAGTGATATAATGATCAAAACTGTTAAGAAATTGACGCCGTGTAGATGGTTAATTCATGATGCGAGTTTGGAACAACGGAGAGAACTTTTAACGACTCTCAATCAACTTTTTAAATCATATGTTATATCATCACTGAAGCGTGATTATGATTAAGTAACTTAAAAATTATGGGAGCAAACAGAATATGGATGGTTTAAATCAACGGACCATCGCGGCATGTGTGCCTAGTGCGTGGCGAAACACACTGAATCCTCAGTCGCGACGGAGGTAGTATCCCTGTCCAAAAACCCGCGTGTTTTATTTTTTATTTTCAGTCATCAGTCCTCTTTTTCGTAAAACCCTTCCAGCTCTAGCGAGAGCATATAGTTCTTCTACTTCCAGCCGTTAGGGGTTTTTCTTCTTCTTCTCAATCTTGATCTTCTGCGAATGGCTTCCGATCGATTCAAATCCCATCTAATCCAACCTCCTCCTCGAACCTTAAATGTCCAAAAATTCACCGAATCCCAAGCCACCGAGCTTGAATCCCTGCACAACATTGTCTCCAACCGTTTAAACCACAATTTTCGATCTCGCCGCAACAAAAGGCATAGAACGACCGGATACGATGACCGGATCACGAAGAACCGGTTGAGAAAGAGGCAGAAACTGAGGAAGATTGATGAGGCCAGGGGTTCGGTGGCGGAGAAAGATGGGAAGAAGGTTTCTTGTCGAATTCAGAGGAGAATTGAGTTTAATAGCAATTCGGCATTGGGATTCTGTGTGGCGGGAGACGGGTCAAAGAGGTTGAGGATGCATGTTTGGCATGCAAAGTGGTTCGATATGATCAAGCAGTGAGGGTTTTATCTTCCGTTGGAATTGCACGGAAGGTAATGTTGTTTTTTTTTTTTTTTTTCAAAATTCTCGTTTTCTAAGTTTTAGGGTTTGGGGGTTTTGTGCTTGGTATTGGAGCTCCATCACTTCGAAAACGGATGGTTACAAACAACAAAAGATAACTTATAGGTGGAGAAAATCATCCAATCAGTCTGATTTTCACACTACGGTCGACTAAAATTATTATGAATCCCATGAACGGTCCTGATTGATTGGTTGGACTACCGATGCATCTAGGACCACTATAACCTGTACTGCTCTCGGAACACTGAATCATTTATTGGAGCCCTGATCCACCGTCAAGTTTTGCAGGTTAAGATCAATCTACAACATGATGTGTGTGGTCCACCATCATGTTTACATGAAATCCAATCCGTCCATCGTGTGATCCTCCTCATGATCTCGCAGTAAGCTGATCCAAAACTCAAGTGGGTAATAACCATTAAAATCATGACTGAAACATCTAAAATCACTTGGTGTGGGCCTTTTGAGTGTTGTAATTTCCTTATGTTTTGATTTTCAATTCATCCCGGTGGGCCGAATCTTCTGAATGGATTGGATGTCATATGAATGCACTGTGGGCCCACAAGAAATGTAAGATTTCAGTGGTGAGCATCACATCCCAGCTGTTCCTGGGTGTGGCGCAATTAAGTTTTTGATCTTGGGTTACCATGAGAAAATGTGGTGCCACGCACGATGGACGGCCTGTTTTTTATTCAAACAATATTACAGTGGGTACCACACATCGTGCTGTATGTTAATCGTAACCTACAATGCTCTGCAGCCTAAAAACTTTAAAATCACGTGGTGTGGTGTGCCTCTCTTGAATTTTGGAATTATCTTATTTTTCAATTTTCAATTCATCCTGATGGGGTGCATCTTCTGAATGGATTGGATGTCATATAAAATTACGGTGGGCCCCACAAAACAAATGAAAGGTTTTACTGCTGAGCATCCACATCCCATGGCCCACCTAAGTTTTGAATCGACCTTTTTTCTTTCTTTGATGAATGAGGTGGCGCACATGATGGACGGAATGGATTTCGTTGAAACAACATCAAGGTGGGCCCCACACAGCACGTTGTAAATTAAGCTAAACCTGCGAAGCTTTGCAGTGGATCCGTCCTATCCATATCTATGGGAGCAGATTGCACATGGGATATCGTATGGCACGACGTGGCCCAAAATTCTGTGGGACCCACCGTTATGTATGTTCTTTATCCAAGCCGTCCATCCATTTTTCCAGAACATTTTAGTACACGAGCCCAAATTTTATACATATATAAATTTCAATTGGACCACACCACATAAAACAATGGGATATCGAATGATCACCGTTGAAAACTTCTCGGGGCCACATAAGTATTGGATCAAGCTTATATTTTTGTTTTCCCTTCATCCAGGTTTGTGGGACCTTATGAACAGGTTAGATGGCAAATAAAACATCACGGTGTGACCTGGGAAGTTTTCAACGGTGGGAATTCAATCCCCCATGAAACTCTGTGGTGTGGTCCACTTGAGCTTGGGATCTGTATGATATTTTGTACCATGAAATAAAATGAGCTATAAAAACCGATTGACGGCGTGGATAAAACACATACATCAAGGTGGCCCCCACAGAGCTTGGACTACGTCGTGCCGCATCCCTTTGGCGGGTGCCACAGGCAATCCTCTTCCATTTCTATCCATTGATTTCTCCCTTTTCTTCGTTTTTTCTGTGTCTCAGAAATGTCCGGAAACGAAGAAGAAAAGAAAGGAGGGGCGAAAACCCCAGATTTCGTCTACAGAATCAGCACAGCAGAGGAATGGGAAGTATTTCAGAAGGAGGGCAAAATCTTCGGAGGAGATCTCGACAAGAACTCCGGTTTCATCCACCTTAGCAATCTTGATCAGGTTCTTTTCCCGCGTTTGGATGCACTATCCATTTTAATTCTAATAATTTTCAATCGCATTCATTCTCATTCGTATTATGACATTTGAGGGTTTGGGATCCGTACTGCAAGAAACTGCAATTTGGGGAAGCGGATTGCGTACTGAGTGAACTCTGTGGGGCCCACCGTGATGTATGTGTCTTATCCACGCCGTCCATCCGTTTTACTAGCTCATTTTAGTGCACGATCCCAAAATTGAAGCATATCCAAAGCTCAAGTGGACCACACTATAGGAAACAGTGTGAATTGAATGCCTACCGTCCAAAACTTCTTGGAGGCCACAGGAATTTTAAATCAATATGAAATTTGTGTTTTCTTGTATGACCTTATGAATAGGTTGGATGACAAATAAGCATCACTGTGGTCCCTAGGAAGGTTTCAACGGTGAACGTCATTATCCCCACTGTTTCCTGTGGTGTGGTCAACTTGAGATTTGGATATGGTTCAATTTTGGTGTCATGCAATAAAATGATCTGGAAAAACGGATGGATGGTGTGGATAAGATACACACATCCTCTGTGGGCCCCACAGAGCTTACTCAATACGCAATCCGCGAGTTAGAGAAAAACGTTCATACTCTGGTGGTGTCGGATGGATTATATGCAGACACTTAGGAATTATGTAGAAATTGCATATGTGGCATAAAAGTAACTGGTCCAAATTATGGTACCCAGTGGAGATGTATCATGATCAAAAGTTGAGATTATTTGATTATCTGACTATCAAATTCGTGGGCTTTTATTGGACCGGTAAAAATGGAAAGTATCCAACGGTCGTATTTCCACAAAAAAGGTCTGCATATTAGAGGTTAGGATTGTTCAACCAATCTGATATTGAGATTGTGACTTGGTGACAGTGGGCTGCACAACCTAAGCGGTTTTATTTAAGTTGTTATATGCCTCTTGTACAAGTTATGTGTCTGTGTATTAGGCATCACAAGCAGCTCGAGTGGTCATTTCAATGCTATAAAATTTTAAGTTGTAAACACTTTATACACTAAAAACTCTTTCAGATATAAATTGTTGCATGCTATTTTGTTTGGTGTCTAAGTGGTGAAGTTTTTAAGGGTAAACAGATTGTGTTTGGGTAACCTGTAAATTGTTTACAATATGTAAAGTAGGTATTCACACCACATAGAGCTAGGGACTGTAAATCCCACCAAAATCTGCAATCACATAAAACGGGCTTGATTTTTTTGGGGCCCTAGGAGCGCATCGAAGTACACACATGCTTGACGGGTTGGATGTCCAACGCCCATCACAGTGGGTCCCCACACAAAATGGAAAGGTTTTTAATGGTGGGAGTACTATCCCAAATGATCCCTCCCGTGTGGCCCATCTGATGATCAATCAGGCTTTTTTTTTTTCAAGGTTGTAGGAGAGATTGAGGGATGCACATGATTGATAGATTGGATGTACTGGATATATCAGTGGGCCCCACATAACATGGGCGTGTATCAACCAGCGTGTTCTACTATGTATAATGTCTTTTCAGCTATAAAGGCTGTAATCTAAAACATACCCTTTTTCCTAGAAAAGAAATGGTGAGTTCATCTATAAAGTGTTTACTTGTAAACACTTTACAGAGAAATTTTGCCATCCAAACACTTGCTTGTGAAGTGTTTGCCTATAACAGCGTGTGGCCCACCTATCATCATATTTACAAACCTTAACTGACTTCAATAATAGTTGACTTTGAAGAGAACAAATGACTGTTGTGCAGGTAATTGGTACTCTGCGGAACTTTTTCCAGGGAAGGGAGGACCTGTACCTGCTTCAAATTGACACAAAGAAGGTAATAAAGGAACCCTCATTTGTTTGTTTTTTTTTAACCTAATAATTTGAAAATCGAAAATTAACTATTTTATTTCTTAAAAGAAGATTCTAGTTTCACATATAAATGGACTCAGAAACACCAAAGTAGCTAGTGCAGTGTTCTTTTATCTTTTATGTTCTTTTTTTTTTTTTTTCATGAAGGTAACTTTTTCACTATTATATAGAACACAAGTAGCATTTGGTCAATTTTACCCCTGCAATTAGCCAGAGGGATTTGATTTTAAATGGAAAATGGGATGTGTCTTGCCCTTCCAACTGATGGCATTTTTGCCATTTCAAATCATTTATGCGAGTAGTCCTCTACCACCTCTCCATCCCTGTGTGTAGCCTGCACGGACAATGTGGTAATAGGGAGCCCATGCAACAAATGCTGTGGGGCCCACCACGATGAATGTGTAACATCCACTGCACATGTCTATTGCTCCGGCTCATGTTAGGACATCAGCTGAAACTGTGGCAGATCTAAAGCTTGAGTGGGCCACAGCACTGGAAAGAGTGAGGATGGGTTTCCCACCTTTGAGACCATCCTACCACCTTCCTCTCTTTGTGTAGCCACAGCCTTTCCCTGTGTCTCTCTCCTACTCTCTCAACATGTACTGTGCATGCTATGACCCCTATTTATAGTAAAAACTGAGAAGAGGAAACAGAGTTTCCAAAATACATAGATGGGCACAAACACCCGACCAAAGATAAAGCATCCACAAAGAGAATACAGCCAAGCACACGAAATGTTTAACCTGGTGGGTGAGGTGCTAATCTTCCCTGAAATAACAAAGGAAAGACTCGGGAAAAAAAATCCTCCCCACAAGGCCAGCTAATAACATCCCCCTTCCTCTCAACCACCTCAATGTGCCACTGATTAAAGTGAGAGTGAGTCTGCCTGTTTCCCTTGGCGCAAGCACCGATGCCAAGGTAAGATTATCAGAGTCGATCGGCCCTGAGAATGCCGCCACTGTTTTGCCTGTATTGTCAATTAGGATCCTTCCCTCCCTGCTTTGCTGCTTCATCTCTAGCTCCATCGAAAGAGAAACCACTTACCTCGTGCTCGCTGCATTCACACCACCCCCAGCTGTGTTCGAACACTTCAGCTTGCTCCGAATTACTTCTCTCCATTTGCTGCTGATCTCTGCAACCGACAGCCCTTTAGAAGCTGAGTGGTTTGACACCCACAAAACCAGACTTGCCTAAATCCTCTCAGTGATTCTCTGCTCCGGCAGTCCCTCTTCCTAAAAGATCTTCCTGTTTCTTTCTTCTAGCCAAAAGCTCCCAGCAAAGAGCATTAGGCAAAGGTTTCCACAGAATTCTGCATCTTCATTTAAAAAGACACCTCCTCCAGCTTAGCATACTGTTCTGATTTCTGCGAAATCATTGTTAGTGGGCTTTTGTGTGTACTTAATGCGTTTGGTGTTTGAAGTGGTGCTGAAATCACAACCCACATTAAGTGGGTGTGTTGGTAGTGAACATTCTATAAACAGGCAAAAAACATATTGATGCAGGACAATTAGCCACTCGCTCTAAAAGCTCGAACTGTTATAGCGTAGCGGATCAATCCGTCTATCTCATAGCCCAGGCCCCACATCTCATGGGTTAGGACCTCGGCCGAACCCTCCTTTTGGGCTCCAAATCACATGGGTACCACCTCACATGGGCCACTCACCCCGAGTGTGTCCCCGCATCCCAATGGCTACCCCACTCGAGCCTGGTGTGAAAATGCCCCTGCATTACATATCATCATCATCATCAAGCTATACTTCTGAAATGGATGAGCATTAAGTACACACTTCTACATCTAGATGGTAGGCTGCAAACGGTTGCTAGTTCGTATTGAGTTCAATCTACATGATTTATGGTTCATTACGTGCTAAATTCTAGGCTATGGATGTTACGTAATACCAGAATCTCGAAACCTTTGCACCATGGCATTACAGCTCAATGGTGTTTATTGTGCTAAAATGCGAATGAGTTGGATCCTTCCACACTTCAATGGACACGGATTGGGTACTAACCCTGCCAGTCCCTAGCTAGGAACAGACAGGGGCTTTGAGGGGCCACCGTGATGTATGGGTTTTTATCCACACCGTCCATCCATTTTGCCATGTCATTTTAGGGTGCAAGCCCAAAAACGAGGCAGATCCAATGCTCAAGTGGACAACTAATAGAGAGCCCGAGTTTGTGACCATTTTGTTTGTTTAATCTCTTTCTTGGATCATATTTGTGATCTTCTTTCTGATAATCCTATATCCATACATTCTGTTGCAGCTTGGTGAGGGATTAGTTTATGAAGCTGTCGATGGTTCCACTTACTTCCCTCATTTCTATGGTCCGTCTCGTAGTTTTATCCCACTCTCATTGGATGCTGTTGCCAAGTCAGAGAAATTGGAATTGGCAGGAGGTGAGTTCTCTTGTAGTTTGCTGAAATAGGCAGTTTCAGTCATTAAGTTGATTCAATCCCCAGCAATTTCAGCAGAGTTGCGTGTAAATGAATGGATTGGGAAACCTAATCACATTGGGTTTAAGACTATAGATATGCATTGGAATATTCATAATCTAATACCTGTTATAATTGTTGACTGAACCAAATCAGCTTCTTTGCTTGAAAGTTATGTTCGTTTTGAATTTAATAAAAGATTTTCATTTAGGGTGCGTTTGGTTGCACTGAATTAGACTGATTAATCAAGAAATATCATGAAATTCAGTACAACCAAACAGGCCCTTAATGATCTCTTATCTACTGGTAAGTTTTGTAGAAGGAAGCATGGCACTGGTTTCTTGAGCTTTGCTACGGTTTCCAGAACAAATGAGTGGCTTAGAAAAAAAGGAAAAAAGAAAATTTTGCAAATTTTTGTAGCCCTTCATCCTGTTTCTGACAGTGTGGCCCACCTGAAGAATGGAACAGCCTGATTTATGTTTCCTTCAAAATTTTAATGGTTGTTCATGTATCTAATACTGGTGGGCCAATGATCATCTGGTCATTTTCTAAATGAATGAAAGTGCCTCCAATTGAGAAGATGACACTGCTATATGGAAAGAATGAACGGTTTAAAAGAAATCACCACCGGCCATCATTCAACACGTGCTTGTGAGCTACCTGATCAATGAATAGGCTTGATTTTTGCACAAGATCATCTTCAGAATGGGACCACCTTATGCACGGCTAAGATGCACTAATCAGTTTGGCTGTGTTATGCTCATGGAGAGGGAGTGTGTGGCAGTAGCAGCCATCTTTGGGCCGGGCCAAGAAGAGGTCTGTCCAAGCCCAGCCGTACCATGATGGAATCAGCATCAGACAGGGTTGGGCCCACCATCCAAAAACTCATCCATAATATTTTAAATTAGATGGCTGGGATGGATAGATGATTGGAGAACATTGAATAATCAGGTACTTCCGAGAGCACCATAAGCTTACTGTACAGCACTTCTTTTCTTGATGCCACGTGGCACGTGTTGGACAGATCCGATGAACGGTTTGAATCACTGGATCATGGCTCGGTAATGATCTGTACAGCCGTTTACGGAAATCTGCTAATCCCACGGCCAACATCTGGTGATCCTTGGTCCCATCTAACCTGGCGGTTGGACAGCCTCTCAAGTGTGTATTCGTGCCTTGTATTGAGATCTGAACCGTCCATCGGAGTTGTCGTTAAGAGTGAGGACCTCCTATAAAATTTCAGAGCCATTGGATTACTAGGTTGGCCGCAATCTCGCCACACTTGTGATAGGCAATCCTAACCGTAGGTACACTTGTGACTGGCACCTGTGGTGCAGTGGAAAATGTATTAGACCTGTTTTTTGCTGGCATCCAAACATAGCCGTTAGCGTCTCAAATTCACTGGCCAGTAATGGTTAAGATAGTCTTAATTTGGACGGTCTTAATTGGCATATATGTGGGTCCCATTTATGATGGATGGCATCTAGGTGTGTTATTTTGCGGAGTGGCTAATTGGCACACTCATACTACATCCAGGCCATTCATCAGAGAGGGCCTTTACTGTCATTGTCAAGGTAGACAGATCAATCTGGTCCGCTCATCAGGCTTGCAACACATGTACCTTCAATGTTGACAGTTCGTCCTTTTCCTTGATACAATTCCATCCACATTCATGTTCCACTTGATGAACGGACTAATTTACAATGAGGCCTACCTAATTAACGGACCGGATGTAGTCGCCGTCGGCCGATTGGCACGTGTACATGCGGAATCGGTGAGGCTGTGACTGTGGGGCCCGACTTGATGTATGTGTTGTATATCCACGCCGCCCATCCATTTTTACAGCTCATTTTAGGCCATGATCCTAAAATTAAAGCAGATCCAAATCTCAGGTGGACCACGGTCACGGCCTCACCGTTCCGGCCGTCCTCTCACAGGGAGAAAAACTTTTGTACTCTGGCAGAGAGCTATGCATGATACACAGCCACTTAGAACTTGCATACATGTTACAACTAAATTAAAATTAAGATGTCCCTATTATGTGTCCACCTTTACACTTGTTCGATTATCTGACAGTGGAATTGGTGGACATTTAATGGATGGCTACAAAAGAAAACAACTCGTAGTCTTTTCAACAAAAAAGTGTCCACTAATCAGAGGTCAGAATTCTGCATGCAACCGATTTTCTGGACAACGGATACCAAAATTCGCTTCGTTTCGTATGAATTTACGTATAACGTATACAATTAATGGGTGCCTGTGTATCAAGCGTCATGCGCTGCCAGAGTATCAAATGAACTCTCCCGCGCATCTCCAGAGAGAGAGAGGGAGAGCTGTCTGCGGCGAGTATTCAATTGAGGAATTCGACAAGTGGGACCCACGGCTCTCTAATCCAAACCGTTGTTATGTTGAGTCCCATCGTGGATCCTGTATAGCTCAAAAAAATTAAAAATAAAAAATCCCAGATCTGAAACATCTCAAGACCAGTACTTTAACAAAATTCAATTGATTTTTATTTAGAACCGTTTATCTGTAGGCCATAGATCCAAAGGTTATTATCGTTCCATCAGTTGTTTTTAACTGATGGTCCATCGACGGTGGGACACAACAGACCAATGGTCTCGATTATCGAATCATGACACTGTTATTGAAAGTAGAAAATCCGCAGAGATGCAGGTCATGTATCATGTAATTCCTCATTTCAAATTCAAATCCACAAAACCTCAGTAAGAATTCAAGCCATGGAGCAATCTCAAACTCTTCCAATGCTTGTGAAAATCATCTGCAATTGAAAGTAAAACCAAAAAAAATAAATAAAATCAGTTCAATCCGTCTGGGTATCTCGATTTCTGCCTTATCGATGCGGTTTTCATCAATCCTCTGTCGATGTTACTGCCATTCTGATTTCTTCTCGGCGAATTCTCGAATTTCTCAGTATGCCCGGCTTGGTGATATCGAACATGCCAGGCGTGTGTTTGATGAAATGCCTCGGAAAAGTGTCGTTTCCTGGAATTCGATAATAGCTGGCTACTTCCAAAACTATCGACCCAAAGAAGCACGGCATCTGTTCGACAGGATGCCTGAGAGAAATACCGCGTCTTGGAATGGTATGATTTCTGGGTATGTTAAAAATGGAATGATAAGTGAGGCGAGAAGGTTTTTTGATATGATGCCGGAGAGGAATATTGTTTCTTGGACTTCTATGGTTAGAGGTTATGTAAATGAAGGCGCAATTTCTGAAGCCGAGTTCCTCTTCCAGCGAATGACTGAGAAGAATGTTGTTTCATGGACAGTGATGTTGGGTGGCTTGATTCAAGACCGTCGGATTGATGATGCTCGCCTGCTTTTTGATGAGATGCCGGAGAAGGATGTGGTTGCAAGGACTAGCATGATTTCTGGGTATTGCCAGGTAGGACGCATGGATGAAGCCCGCGTGCTCTTTGACGAAATGCCACGTCGGAATGTTATCTCTTGGACAACAATGGTTTCAGGTTATGCCCAGAATTTACAGGTTGACATTGCGCGGAAGCTTTTTGAGGTGATGCCAGAGAAGAACGAGGTGTCTTGGACTGCGATGCTAACTGGCTACACACAATGTGGGCGAATAGAAGAGGCCTCAGAGATTTTTAAGGCAATGCCAGAGAAGTCAGTGACTGCTTGTAATGCAATGATTCTTGGGTTTGGCCAGAATGGCAAGATAATTGAAGCAAGGCAGGTTTTTGATCAGATGGAGGAAAAGGATGATGGGTCATGGAGTGCAATGATCAAGGGATATGAACGAAATGGGTTTGAATTGGAAGCACTTGATACGTTTGCTTCAATGCAAAGGATTGGAGTTCGCGCAAATTATCTGTCTTTTATCAGTGTTCTTACTGTTTGTGCGAGCCTGGCAGTTCTTGATCATGGTAGGCAGGTTCATGCTGACGTCGTGAAATTGCAGTTTGATTCGGATGTGTTTGTTGCTTCAGCTTTGGTTACGATGTACGTTAAGTGTGGAGATCTTGTTAGAGCTAAGAGGGTATTTGATCGGTTCACTTCGAAGGATGTAGTGATGTGGAATTCAATGATCACTGGATATGCCCAGCACGGCCTAGGGGAGGAAGCTTTACGAATTTTTTATGAAATGAATTTTTCAGGCATGAAGCCTGATGATGTTACATTAGTTGGAGTTCTTTCTGCTTGTAGCTATACAGGGAGAATTAAAGAAGGAACAGAACTTTTCAAATCAATGATATCAGATTATATGATTGAGCCGAAGGCTGAGCATTATGCTTGCATGGTCGATATGCTTGGCCGAGCGGGCCATGTCCATGAGGCCATGGATTTGATCGAGAAGATGCCGGTTGAAGCTGATGCTGTTGTTTGGGGTGCTTTGTTAGGTGCATGTAGGACTCACATGAACTTGGAGTTAGCAGAGGTGGCAGCTAAGAAGCTTCTGCAGCTCGAGCCTAAAAATGCCGGGCCTTATATCTTGCTATCGAATATTTACGCATCAAGGGGGAGATGGGAAGACGTTGCTGAGCTGCGGAAAGTCATGAGGGTGAGGCGTGTGAGTAAGTCTCCCGGTTGTAGCTGGATTGAGGTTGAGAAGAAGGTGCACATGTTTACTGGGGGAGATGGTGTGGGACATCCTGAGCATGAGATGATTATTGGGATGTTGGAGAGATTGGGGGGTTTGATAAGAGAGGCAGGATATTGCCCCGATGGTAGTTTTGTGCTTCATGATGTGGATGAAGAGCAGAAGGTTCACAGCTTGGGCTACCACAGCGAGAAGCTGGCAGTGGCATTTGGGATTCTGAAGCTTCCTGAAGGAGTGCCGATTCGTATCATGAAGAACCTCCGGGTATGCGGGGATTGCCATTGTGCAATCAAGCTGATAGCAAAGGTTACCGGGCGAGAGATTATATTGAGGGATGCGAATAGGTTCCATCATTTTCAAGGTGGTTCATGCTCTTGCAAGGATTACTGGTGACTACAGAGAGTCTCCTCTGATTGTTAGTTTAGTGAAGAATCTATTATTCCTTGTCGAGAATGAAATTCAACTGCAAACCATGTTTGAAGTTTGGAGTTTTTACAGTTCTGATTCTTCTGATATGAACTTGTGGGTTTCGGATTTCTGTAATTGGTGTCTGACCAGGAAGTTTCTCACTGACAAAGACGAGCATCTAAAATTAGCTTTGGTACCTAGAGAAAGTAGCTTTTGTTAGATATTCGCTGGGCCATAAGACGTCCTGCTTTTTTAATGGACGGTCAAAACGTCTCTTATCAGCCAGAAGAAAGCCTCCATACACCTATATGGCCTTGTTTTCAACTGTCTTGAGCCGTTGATACAATAATCTTGAAACCGGCTGGGCGTGGGCAGAGAGAAATAAATTTTTGAATAGGCCCGGCCCAAACAAATCAAAATCCACACCCAAACCAGCCCAGGCTCAGCCATTTACACCCTACTTTTGTGGCTTGCATCCGTCACTGTTTCGGGCATTCTGTATTGAGGTATTTCAGTTTCCTTTTACCCTATAGCTATATATTTCATTCCCTTAGACTCTTTTCCAGTACTGAAACTCCATCCATGTTTGTCCTTTTGCTTATCTCAGATATACTAGAGAATGCATTTGGAGCCTCAAATGTATATGAATTGAGGTGATCAGGTGAGCGAATTGTATTTATTTTGCGATGAATCTTTATTTTCAGACCCTTCTTACTTTTAGATAATGGTCTCTCATCAGACAACGCCATTTCGAGATTAGTGTAAAATTCCACAATATTGATTTGACAAGGCGAAATATGACTTTGAGACATTACGAAAGCTAGAGAACGGAATGTCCCATGTGAATGTAATTCTAATATCCCTTGTTTCATCACATGTAATAGAAATATAGAATAGGCATTCATCTTCTTTTGTTCTAGTGGAAGACTGAAATCGGCTTCCAGTACAATGTAATAGATTAAACCATCTTGATATCTTTTACACACGTACCATGCTTTATTGTTTTATTTATCTCAGATGTATCAGAAAGTGCATTTGGAGGCGTGAATGCATGTCCATTGAGGTAAGCTAGTTTTATTTATTTTGTGATCGTTCCTATTTTCAGAACCTCATAACTTTGAGACAGTTGGCCCTCATCATACAATGCCATTTTCAGATTAGTATAAAATCCCACTGTAGTGATTTTATAAGGCGAAACATGACTTCAAGACATTACGAAAGCTAGAGAGCGGAATCTTCCATGTGAATATAATATCCTTGTGTCATCGCGTATGATAGACCAGACCATCTTGTTTGGTTCTAGCAGAAGCCTGAAATCTGCTTTCTATATTACACCTAGTAATAGACTAGAAATCCACTTTCTATTCAATGTAATAGACTAGAAATCAGCTTTTGTATTACATTGTAATAGACTAGAAATCTGTTTTCTATTCAAGTACATAGTTTCAGGCCTGAGATTGGGGACTTGGCTTGCCTGTTGAGACAAGGTTTTGTCCGAACCTTTAGCTAGCGGTCTGGGCAAGGCCTAGGCCCAGATGTTTGGATCATGGATTGGGCTTGGATGAGCCTAGGCCCCACACAACCGAGTCCATTTGGACCCACTTATCTGACCTCAAGGTGCATTTACCTTGTGGGAACCAACCACTATCCTTACCTTCTCAGCTAAATTCAATATCCAGCCAGGTCGGGTTGACTTGAAGACTCAATTCATCTCAATATTTTAATGATTAAATATAGAATAATTTTACAGTAATTTTAGATATTTCAGAACCTATGAATATATAAGATGGCTAAGTTAGACAGTAACATAGCAGATGGAGTGTTGGTAGATGTTAATCCCTCTCTTCCTTAAGGTTTTGGGTTCAAAGCTAATGCCATGCTTTGTCTTCCTCTTTTTTCTTTTTTCTTTTTAAATTTATTAATAATGAAAAACACGACTCACTCAGTGAATGTCTCAGTTTGAGTCAATCCCAGTGGTGTTGAATTGACCTTGTCAGTGATCCAACTTGACGAGTCTGGCCGAGTTGCTCACTTTTCAGTGAGTTTCTTAGGAGGCATTTGGATCTTAAGTTACTTAAGCTACTTATGCCTCAAGTAGCTTATCTTAGTTTCTACTTATTAAGTAGATAAGTATGTTTGGTGAACAACATACTTATCAGCTTCTCCTTTCTTTGGTCTATCTTGATGCCTCTCTTCAACAACTTATGGAAAGTCGAAAGGCTAAAAAAATTAGCTGAAGCGATTAAGTAATTTTAAGTAAAAAAGTTAGTTATAACCAATCATAAACCAAACTTACCTGAAATAAGTAACTTATCTACTTCTGTAAGTAGAAAAATTAACTTATTTGGTGGTATCCAAATGGGCCCTAAATATGCCATGCAATCCATTCATCAATGCACCCCACAAGGATGAAGAGACGCCCCAAAAATAGGTCATTCTAAGGTTCAAGTGGGCCACACCACGTGAATTTAGTGGTTCTAGGCACAATTCTATGCCTTCCTATGATGTGGCCCACCCAACTATTTGAACCTTACCATAAGGTCAATACTATAGGATCTGACTCAGGTGTGTGTGTGTGCGCACGCGTGTGCCGTGCATGTGTCTATGTATGGGTTGCTGACCAGTAGTGATGGTTCCATCTCTATCAAGAGCACAGGCAACCATAGTTCAAAAACTCGGTGACTCGATTTGTGGAGATTTTTATTCGAGTCACCGTGAAACTCGATCGTGGGCTCAACTTGGTCGAGACTCAGCCAGACTCATTGAGCTGGCTTACCTCACCGAAGGTCCACTTAGAGACTCCAACAACAAGCTATGCACTTCATCTATAATAATTTCTGTCACTTTTTTATGTTCAAAGCCTATTAAATAGGTATTGTTACTTACTCACTTGAATATTCATACTAATTTAATAATTAAATATCAATTTAAGTTGAGTCGAGTCTTTGAGTCGAGTCAGGTCGACTTGACCCAGCCCGGTTGGATATCGAGTGGGGTTGATTTTTTGGGTTTTTGAACTATGTCGGCAGCCTCATTAGCCTATCTAAAAAAAGATGAAGAAAACATACATCTAAAGAAGGAGAACTCACTTTCATGGAATTCATGACATGACCCATGGTGTAGTAGCTTTCAAGAATTTGTCTATGGATTTCGAAATCTGAACATTCTAGTAGGAAATGATGTAGTCTACTACCATCCTCTTTGTAGGGCTGTGGATGGGCTCATCCTGTCTAAAGGCCTATGGGGCTTGGCTCAACATGGGCGGCCTGAATTCGATCATCCATCAGTTCAACAGCCGTCGCTGTTTTGGGACAGACGACCGACTTATCTGGAAGGCCAGTATATTTGTCATTTTCTACTGTTTTCCTCCTTTTCTGCATTCTTTTGAAAGCATAGTTTATAACCTGGAAAAATTTGAGTTAATTTGGCTGAGTTGACTCAATTTGACTAGATCTCATTGAGACTCGAAAAAAGTTCTGGTGAGTCCCAACTCAGTCAAGACTCAGCTCAACCCAGTTGAGCGGGTTTTGGGTCGAGTTTTTGGGCTTTAATACTGTGCTGAAAGGATGGAATGTTCTCATCTTGTTGTGAACATGGTTTCAATACTTGGGGAGTCGGACTGACTCGTTTGCTTCGGAGCTGAGTCTTAAAATCTTGGATTATGGATGCACTCTTTCTATCAATGGGAGCAAATCCATCACATCCGTTCATAATCAAAACAAGGGTTGATCTAATTTTAAAGAAAACTTCCAACCATTCATCTATCAAAAAGGACCATAGACATGTCTATCAAATCTGGACCGTTCATCCAATGGACTCCATCATTAAAGAGCTGGTGGCCGGAAATCACAACAATTGCATGATTCTAGGGACCAAATCTTAGGACTTTCATCCATACAATGCGTGCCCAGTGTTTCAAACGTGGGCTCATATGATTGTACCATTGGTATCATCCGATCTCTGATTTTTTCCTAATAGGCCATTCATGGTGGGGCCTGCAAGTATGTAATAAGTTGAAGAGCAACCAAAGTAAATTAATGAGAAAAGTTTTAATAACTTCATGTGCACCTGTTATAAGTGGGACATTTTTTTATAAATCATGTCAAATGAGATAATAGAACACTTGGAAAAGGAGTCGAAAAACAGATGAATGGTGTGGATATATGAAAAATCATCAAGATGTGCCTGCAGTAAAAGTAATAGCTACCCAAGTAACACCTAATCTACTCCATTTGGGAGGGGGCGTCCACCACCGTAGAAACTTTCAGATAGGATGTGTGGTCCACCGTACCATGTTGTGTAAATGTCATTCAACCCAGTCATCATAATGAAGAGACTATAAACGAGATCCATCCAAAATTTAGGTGTGCCACATCAAGTAAATACAACAAAGGTTTTAGGCGTGATTCTACATTCTTCCATATGGTGTGTCCCACTCCCACGTGAGTCTTTGGTAAGGAAGATTGTTTGGATGTATGGTGATAGTGAGGTTTTGCATCAGCATGTATGGTTCGGTTTCCATATCCACATCAATGGTGGGTCCCACACGTGTGGTGATTACAATTCGTCCTGATACTAATGAATGCATATTGGGTGAGGCGGTGACCGTGACCCACCTTGATGTATTTTTGTAGTAAATCCACGCAGTCCATCTGTTTTTTCAGCTCATTTTATGTTATGGACCCAAAAATGAAGCAGATCTAAATCTTAGGTGGACCACACCAAAGGAAACAGTGGTGATTGAATACTCACCATTAAAAAGCTTCCTAGGGACCACCGTAATGTTTATCTTCCATCCAACCTGTTGATAAGGTCACACAAACCTAGATGAAGGTAAAACACAAATATCAGCATGATCCAAAACTTTTGTGGCCCAGAAGCATTCAATCACCACCGTTTCCTGTTGCGTGGTCCACTTGGAATTTGGATTGCTTCATTTTTGGCACCATGCCTTAAAATGATATGAAAAAACGGATGGATGGCATGTATATACAACACATGCATCAAGTTGTGCCCCATTGTACGGCCTCGATGAATCCACCGGTAGCGGTGTACACAAACAAGTTAGTCGGTTAGCTTGCTCCACCTTACTCGAAAAAGCTCGATTCAGCTCAGTTTGAAGCTGAGTTTGAGCTGAGATGAGCTGATTTTTTTAGCTCGAAAATGAGTTCAAGCTGGCCCAGCTCGGCTCAACTTGGATTGAACCCAACTCGAATCGAACTTGGATCAAACTAATTCGATGACTCAGTGATTTTGATACTAATGTTGCTCACCAAGTGTTTTGATGAAATGACTAATGAAGTGTGTCCGGTGACAGGGAAGGTATGTATATAAAGCAAATATCCTTTTTTTCTTAGTTTCAATATTATTTAGAATGTGTTTGATAAAATACTTATAAAAGTACTGATGTTGTTAATTTTAAAGTTATAGTCAATGTATTTGTGAAAATGCTGCACTTAGCAAACTTAGTTCAATCTTGGCTCAAAATTGGCTTGAAGTGGCTTGAGCTGTTGACTGAACCAGGCTGAGCCAAGTTCTAGTTAGAGTCAGCTAGTGGCCGAGCTGAGTCGAGCTGAGGCCAGCACGACTCGGTTCGACTCGATGTACATCCCTCCACGGGCAAACTTGACAGATTTTGGGGTCGGGTGGGATCCACCTGATGCTGGGTAGCATATCCCACTCACGTGCCAACTCTGAAAGTATTGCCACGTGTGCACATCAGAGCTCTTATTGGAGGGAGCATCTATATTTCTAGCCGAAAGTTGAGGAAGACTTACACTGCAGTGTATGTGCTCGTCATGATCCCAAGTTATGGTCCTTTGACCCAGCATTGTGTGTGGACCCCACGTACATTCACTGAATCAGTGCATGAGGTGGGCCACCGATCATAAAGCATATCACGACACCACGTGCATTCCATTTTAAGAAAACCCACGTGGCATACTCATGATCAGAAGATCTACGGTGGGGCCCACCTCCAATCGTTGACTATAGACTTACTGGTCTACATTCACGTAGTGATCATCACTGTACGCGATGACCCCATGTGTCCTTTAGCTAAAAAACAGACGACAGATAGCACTATGTTCTGCCACGTGTCATAGTTAAAATCCACAAGATATAAATATATAAAATGAATTAAAAGCATAGACCTTTAAGTGGGGCCAACCCATCATCCATGTGTGGCCCACCACTTAAGCGAGTGGCTGAGATGATCAAAATGATAGAATCCATATGTGTGGCCCACCAATGATAGAATCCATATGTGTGGCCCACCACTTAAGCGAGTGGCTGAGATGATCAAAATGATAGAATCCATATGTGTGGCCCACCACTTAAGCGAGTGGCTGAGATGATCAAAATGATAGAATCCATATGTGTGGCCCACCACTTTAGGTAGGCCATTCAACATCTAAATGATTTGAGGGGTTGTGCGAGACAAAATCATTTGGGTTTGGACAACGTAAGAAGAGAGTTGCAGATGAGCCTTCCCAAGCCATGCCTTCTCTTTAACTTTAGACCATATGTATATTCCCACGCGAGTGGACCCTTTTTTTTATATTAAATTTTAATAAAAGTCAGGTTTGCTGGTTATCTTTTGACCATTCACACGTGTCACATGTGCTACTATAAAACATGTGTGAGAGATCTGAGCTTTCCATCAGGTTGGCTGCATTGTTTAGATGTTTTGATATAAAGATGAGGCCATTTCACACCTTAGGTGGGCCATGGCATTCGAAACAAATGGATTTGTAAATTGTGGCCTCCTGTTTTCCAACCAGATGGAAAGCTCAGATCTCTCACGTGTGTTCTGTTGGCACGTGGGAGTGAGTGTGGATGCGCGGGGCTGTCCCTAACGAACGGGGATTGCGTCCTACCCCCGCCCGGACGGAATCCGTCCGGGCAGGTGATCTGTGGGGCCCACTGTGATGTAAGTGTCTTATCCATGCCGTTAATAATTTTTCTCAGATAATTTTACGGGATGACACAAAAAATGAGGCAGGTACAGGTCTTATATCGACCACAAAGTGAGGATTGAACTTCCACCGTTAAAAACTTCTTGGGAGCTGGAGAATTTTTGGATCAAGCTGATATTTGTGTTTTCACTTCATCCACGTCCACATGACCTTATGAATAGGTGGATGGTAAAAAAACATCACGGTGTACCTTAAAAAGGTTTCAACGGTGGATGTCATTATTACTGCGGCTTCCTTTGGTGTGGTCCACTGGAGCTGTGGACCTGCTTAATTTCTACGATTGTATCTTAAAATGGCGTAATAAAAGCGATGAATGGCGTGGATAAAACACTTACATTACGATGAGCACCGCGGATCCCTGCCCGGACAGATTACCGTCCGGGCGGGGGCAGGACGCAATCCGCGTCCGTCGCTAACGGATGGAATTGGGAAATGTCTTGGAGGCTGAGTCAGGAGACAGCGTGTGTTGCTATCCAGTGGGGCCCACATGCAGGGTGTTCTGTTGATCGGGACCGTCCATGTTGTGGATCCTATGCTATTGGGCCACCAAAAGAATATTAAGGTGATTGGATGGTTGTGACCACCACTTTCTGTGGATGAATTTAGAACCATGAAATGAAGATTCTCGACAACTTTAAAAATGGAAGGTTGGGATCATCGCTGAAGCGTGAATTTTTTATTTTTATTTTTTGCTCAGGTGACTCATCTCGTGGTATGGAACTGACGCATTCACAACCAAAACCGAGTCAACTCGGACGAGTCTTCAAATCATGGATGATAGCTTGTAATGGTACTGACAAGAAAATTAACGGTCCCAATCACAGGAACATCTCAGCATGTGGATGGGAATTGCATGTACCCATCCAGAGAGGAGGAATTATGTGGGGCCCACCAAGATGCTCATGAGAAATCCACTCTGTCCATCAGTTTCTCAAGATCAGGGTAGGACAGGAGTCCAAAAATAGACAGATCCAATACTTAAGGTGGGCCCAAACAGTTAGAATGGAAACGTCCACCATTGAAACCTTCCTGAAGCGGACAATGATTTTAATATGCCATCCAAATCGTTCATAAGGTTATTACCAACGGTGAGCCTTCTATCTCCACTGTTTCATGTGGCAAGGTCCACCTGAGTTCCGGATCTACCTGATTTTTAGACTCACGCTCTATTGTGAGCTTGAGAAACTGATGAACGGAGTGGATTTCTCATGGACATCTCTGTGGGCCCCACATAGCTTCCGACCACATGACTTCCAATTGGCATGTGGGTGGCGACGTACTATGGATTATCAGTCGCGACGGAGGCAAACCCAACTCACGTAAGCTGATGGACCGTTCTTTTGAAAAGGTAGGATTTGAATGTGATGGCAAAAGCTCGAAAGTAATGAAAGTATTCAAATTGAAATCTTTGTCAGGCTGGAAAAGTCAGTTTCATACACCTTTTTATCTGGTGGACGGCTAAATCATAATGATGTTAAAATACATTTCATGCCAATAATTCATCCTTCAAAACAAAGGCAATCTGCTGGCAAAGTAGTTCAAAGTATATTCCATTGATCCAACGGTTAGGATCTCCCATTTGGGAGACTATTGAGGGATCCTGTAGTGTGGTGGGGCTCATTAGATCAAGGGTCTAGATCATCACCTAACCATGGGCCCAACTTGTACAGGTTTGGAGTCTGAGACGGATACCCACCTCCATAGCGGCAGGACTATGTGGGGCCCACCGTGATGCATGTGTTTTATCCACTCCGTTCATCCGTTTTTCCAGCTCATTTTAGGCACTAAGGTCAAAATTGAAGTATATCCAAGAGTCAATAGAAGCACACCACAGGAAAAGGTGAGGATTGAATGTCTACCGTTGAAAATTTATCTGAGGTTATAGAAGTTTTGGATCAAGCTGATATTTTTGTTTCCCTTCATCCATGACTGTGTGACCTTATGAACAGGTTGGATGACAGATATCCATCACTGTGGCCATAGAAAGGTTTCAACGGTGGATATCATTATCCCGCATTTTCCTATGGTGTGGCCCATTTGAGCTTGGATATGCTTTAATTTTGTCAACATGTTCGAAAATGAGCTGTCAAAACGGATGGACGGCATGGATAAAAAATCATACATCATGGTGGGCCCCACAGAGTCCTGCCACAACCCAATCCGATTCCGATTGGGACAGTATGCAGTATGCGCACCTCTAAGTGCGCATGTCTGACATTTCAAGTAGAACCATCTCTACTGAAAACTATCATAAACCACACGAGCTACATTCCACCGTGCACGTGGGAGGGATGGTGGGTGATCATGACTTTCCATCTAATGGCCAACTTTTCTAAAATTGACAGGTTCAAAGATCCTAGCCGTCTGTCTGCTTGACTTCTGTTCGAATGGATCTTAAACAGTACTGATTAATGAGCCACATTCAGTGAAAAAAACTGACGTGTGGGATCATCCGATCTGATTACATTTAGACTCATGGATCATCCCTGGCAGGAACTACCAGATGCCTCTTCTGATCCTCCTCATGACGTGGCATGTATGAATTGGAAGGTAGGCTGTATAGGAGCTCCAGTAGAGACGGCTGTACTGGAAGCGAAAGACCTGACAAATGTCACATTATACTACTATGTTAGCTTATGTGCCACTTCAGTGGAGCATCCGAGCCGTTGAAAAGGTCCATACCATCAAGATCAAATGGAATGAAAATTGGAGCTGTCCATTCATCAAGTGGGTCACACAAATATGTTATGCTCAACCATCGGCTGTGAATTGATTTCAGTGGTATAGCTGTGCCCCCTATCATAGTACCGCATGGGGGCTTGTTTATACCCTGTGTTGCATCTTAGATAATGATCTGAACCGTTCATATTTTAGATTTTATACGCCATGGTAAGAAACATTTATTGAACACATGATTGTGTATGAGGACGATTCGAATTTAGAATCAAAGGCCAGAATCGTCGTTGAAACATGACTACAAGATCAGTTTGTACATGGCAGTAATGAGAATATGAACGGTTACGATCATCATCTAAGATGTGACACGTGGCCCCGAATCTTATCAAAACCATGGGTATGAAACAAAGATCTGTATAAACAGATGAATATGAATCGACGGTGTTAAAGACTATAATGCACTGGTGGGGCTCATTTTCAGTTTGTACAAGTGGGGGCCACGTTTCAGCGATCCAAACCGTTGATTGAAGGCAGTAGAATTCTCTAGAAAATTCTCCAAAATGGAAAAACCACATAAAAGTATAATACAGCATATTCTCCTATTCACCCAATGATAAAAGGCAAGTTCCATCATATCAACGCTTTAGATCAATAAACCATGGGCCCCACTTGTACAATGCGATGAACCTAAGGTACTGTACAATCTACGGGCCCATGCATTGTACAATATCGACCCTGATCTATCTAAAAGAAGATTCTTTCGAGTGTGGTGATACTTTTGAAAGACCATAAACCTCGAGCTATGCTAAGCGCATACACGTGTGTAATAGAGCTCATATACACGCCACACATGTGCCACCATGCTAGATCCAATCCATCCATCAGAAATACCCCACTATATAGATTCCATAGCCCAAGAATAAGGCTGATCCACTCATCAGGTGGGCCATAGTTAGCAAAAAAATGTATGTTTCCATTATTGGGGCCCACATGATGAATGAACAAGATTTAGTTTTAAGTAAACATTTAGAAGGCCAGACCAACGCGATGGATGGATTGGATCTCACACCTATGTACCATGGTGGCTTTATTTCACGTGCGTGTGTACCTAACAAAGTTCTAAAAAAAGTCTCTTCCTTTCTTTATAGTTTCCTTGATCAGCTATTATTCAATGTCCGGCCATGATTGTACAAGATGCATCATGCACCACATATTCTGACAATAGAGTATTTGGCTTTTTACCAGTTGAATGAGAGCTAGTGATGTATTTTCTTTCCTAAACCTTTTTGACTGTCCACTTATAGAAAAGTTTACAATTTTTGTCATATGTATGATATTTAACATTTATGATTTCGATGGATGCCGATTGCCTACTAACCTGGTCACAACAGCATTTGATTGGGACAAGTGCTGCACACAGCACGTTTGAAAGGGGCTGGTATGACAACCTCATCTCTCACAGTAGCATGTGGCCCATGTTTAAAGGGGGCCAGTGTGACAATCCCATCTTTCACAACAGCATGCATCGCACTAAAACTATGACACAATCAGGTCAACAAATAAGTCACATTATGATAATTACATCTATGACGACAACACGTGGCTCAATCATATTCTATAGTAATAGGTCATCGCTAGTGATAGGATCACTAGGCAATTTACTTTTTATTTAGACGCTATAAATTGGGCCCCACTTGTACAGCCAAAAACCCAAATTGTACCATAGAATCTCTTAGCTTTGGCATTGTGTACTATCTTTTTCCTAATAAGATCATTAGTGTTGAGATCCATGGAGCTTGATTATCAGAGGTGTATTCATCTGGTCAGCACTTTTTCATGTGTGTTGAACTTACTGAGGTTATAAGAAAAACGTACTCTTGGGGTTCAAGACCATGCCTCCATTGTAGAAAATAATTTTGTAATTTTATATAGAGTTTTATTTAAACACTAATTCAGTTGGGATATATATATATATAGAGAGAGAGAGTCATGCTCCCCTACGCACCTATGCATGTGTGCACTTTTGCACATGTGCCATGGGTGTCTAATCTGAACGGTTCATGTGATGCGAAATTCCATGAAATCCCATGTGACAAATTTTCACTCCAATCTAAAAT